>CM033326.1:21267013-22467013 GCA_019359835.1 Pharus latifolius
CATTTTGGGGGGCACAAGCGTCCCCTGGGTGGTACCTTCGACTTCAGGAGATCCGCTACTCGGGGCGCTCGTGGAGGGACAACTTCGCGCGCAACACACTCTCGAGGAGTTGTTGCGCGCCATATCACGGCCTTCGGCCCCCGCGTACCCGCACCCATTCCAGTTCGAGGGGGTACCACCCCCGTTCATGATGGGACACCCAGGAGGTTTCTTCGCACCGGGAGTTTTCCCCATCCCGGGAAATGCTCCCACCGCTGGAGTGCTCCCACCGCTGGAGTACTTCGTACCGGGAGTCTCCGGGGGCTATCCCTCCCCGGGAGGTGTTCCCACCTCAGGAGGACTCCCCCTCCCGGGGGACACGCCCGTCTCCAGGGGCTATCCCTTCCCGGGAGGTGTTCCCACCTCCGGAGGACTCCCCCTCCCGGGGGGCACGCCCGTCTCCGGGGACTATCCCTTCCCGAGAGGTGTTCCCACCTCAGGAGGACTCCCCCTCCCGGGGGGCACGCCCGTCTCCGGGAGCTATCCCTCCCCAGGAGGTGTTCCTTGCTCCGGAGGACTTCCTCTCCCGGGGGCTATCCCCACTCCCGGTGACCACCCTCCCCCGGGAGGAGCTCCCTCCTCCGGTGGAGCTCCTCCAAGGGGTGCTGCAGCCCCCGGGGGGCTTTCGTTCCCCGGGGTTGCTCCCGTCCCCGAATCGTCCCTTGCCCAGGAAGGGATTCCCCTCCCTGGGACTGTGCCTGTACCAAGAGGTGCCTCCGGGGTGACTCCCGCGATATAGGCCGTTCCCCCGATGGGAAGTTTTCCCACTCCGCGGGCCGTCTCTATGGCCGGAACCCTTCCGGCCCGCGATTCCTCTCCCGCGCCAGTAACGGGCGCGCATCAGCCTCCTCCCCCGGGTCCCCCTCCTTGGGCTCCCCCGGTGAACCAAACGCGGTTCACCCAGGAGGAGGTGGAGCCCATGCGTGCGGTGAGGTCCGAAGGTGCCCCGTCCCGGCGCGGCCAGGAATCGCTCGCACCCAGGTGTGGTCCTCTCGTCCCAACTGACAAGGGCAAAAGATCCACGCAGGAGGCCTCCGTCACCACCGAGGTCCCCCCGAGGTGCAAGAGGTGAGCTCCACCAACCCCGAAGAACGAAGACGATACCGGAAGGCAGGCGGTCCGTTGTGACCCCTCCCCGATTCGGACAATGAACGCGCTTCCCCTATGAAGGGGGATAGCGATACGGACTCCCCAAAGGAACTGGAAGAGGCCAACCAACCCCTTTGCCGCCGCCTCCGGCGCGTTCGGTGGCCGAGGCCGTATCGGCTGTCAACGATTCGGACTCGGAGTCCTCAGCCGAACTTATGCAAAATTTGTAATGGTGAGACCTTTCAAGATGACCCTCCGGGAAGGTATGTAGTACAATGGTGAACAGGAGCACAGAGAGATTTATGCAGGTTTGGGCCCTCTATGGTGGGAGTAATAGCCCTATGTCCTGTTAGGATTTCACTATAGGTGATAAAAAGTTACAGAAATAGAAGAAAAACTCCTTCACAGGCGAAGGATGTTTCCTATGTAAACGTACAGAATAAAGCCAGGAAGGCTTGTAAAAACTATCTAACTTGGGCCATAGACTTGGCTGTTTTTAGTGGTTGAGATGCGTTATGTCTCACTTGTATCAGGAGTCTTGTTCTTCCAAATGGATTGGATCATCCCCTTCCCTCTATGCCACCCTTTTATACTGGTCGAAAGGGTGCCATATGAAGAAAACTGCATCAAACGGTTGGATGCGGTTTTTGGAGAACTGCTGTTAACTTCCACGGAGGTTATTAACACGTGCTAATCACGAATAACCGCATATATTAACCTCTGACGGTTGGTTTTCAACGTGCAGGAATCCTCGGGATGCTCGGAATATCCTGCTATATGGATAACCGAATGAACTCCAAGCACCCTGGTCGAGAATGTTCTGACCGCGGAATGTGGGCTGACCGCGCAACATCCCGGATATCCAGTTCGCGTATAGCATACGAACTTCTGCCCGCGCAAAGCTGTCGGCCTGATCCCACGAAGCCCGCGACCTGATCGCGTAAAGCTTGCGACCTCATGGCGATGCCCCTCAGAATATAGCTTGAGTTTGCATTGCCAGATACATGTCTGGTTCGAACCTGTCTTGAACCAAAAGTTTATTAGAGGTGACCCGGGTGACAATCCTCGTCAGCTATGACGAGGATTGACACCCGGGTCACTTCTAATAAAACTCTTGGTTCAAGACAGGTTCGAACCAGACATGTGTCTGGTGATGCGAACTCAAGCTACTTCTGAGGGGCATCACCATGAGGTCGCAAGCTTTACGTGATCAGGTCGCGGGTTTCGTGCGATCAGGCCGACAGCCTTGTGCGGTCAGAAGTACGTATGCTATACGCGGACTGGACTAGATATCTAAGATGTTGCGCGGTCAGCCCACACTCCGCGGTTGGAACATTCTCGACCAAGGTGCATGGAATTTATTCGGTTATCTTTATACCAGGATATTCCAGGCATCCCGAAGATTCCTCCACGTTGAAGACCAACCGTCAGAAGTTATTATATGCGGTTATTCATGATTAACACGTGTTAATAACCTCCGTGGAAGTTAACAGCGGTTCTCCAGAAACTGCATCCAACCGTTTGATGCAGTTCTCTTCATATGGCACCCTTTGGACCAATATAAAAAGGTGGCAAAGTACATCAAACGGGGGATCCAAGACATTTTGGAAGAACCAGACTCAAAAAATAATCAAGATACAAGATATCTCGATCATTCAAACAGCCAAGTCTACGGCTTAGATTAGACAACACTTACAAGTCTCCTATAGCTTCTTTTTGTACACTTATATAGGGGAAACTTTCACCTGTGAGGTTTTCTCCCTGCTAGTTTGTAAAGCTTTATCTCATATACTGAAATCCCAACAGGACGTAGGGCTTTTACTCCCACCATCGAGGGCCCGAACCTGTATAAATTTCTCTGTGCACTTGTTCACCATTGTTCGGCATACCTTCCCGGAGGGTCATCTTGAAAGGTCTCACAATTACAAATTTTGCATAAGTTCGGCTAAGGACCCCGAGTCCGAATCGTCGACAGTTGGCGCCCACCGTGGGGCTTTTCTCAAGGTGTCCTAATTGAAATTCGGAGGTTCACCGAAGCATGGCTGGAGCATATGATTCCGAGAACGATTTCGATCTCGAAGATTACGCCCATATACCAATGCCTTCTCCAAACGATCCTGTTCCGATGGAAGAGGTCGAAGGCCAGAATCTTCCACAGGTTGAATCATCTCTCCAAGTCATGTCAATCGACCAGGAGGTAACTGGCACAAGGTCAGAACCCACAGAGGTTCTTAATGTGCTAGATGATGAATCCGGCCCGTCATACGACCCCGCTGAGGGAAAATATGATGGTGACCCAGAAATTAGCCCAGGAAGGTTCGACCCTGATAACCTCCACCGTCTCTTTGATTTCGAGTCCGACTCGGAACAAACCGAGATGTTTTCCCCATCGGCGACCTCTCTCCCTAGGCAGTTTGCTGCGCTGTCGGAAGAAACTCCCGATCAATAAGCTACCAGGGAAGAAAAAGATCGCAAATAGAAGGAGGATCAAGATCTCGAGCAACAGAACAACGAACTACGCAGAACTGCCCTAGAGGCTCTTCAAGATGCGCAGGCTCGTTACGATGCTGCCCCGAGTTCTTCTCGACGGTCGCGTGGTCGTAGACGTGACCAGACTCCTTCTTTACCACCGGAGCATTTCCCAGTGGACGAAGAAACGATAACACCTGGTGCCCCTATGAGAAGTACCCATGGTCGACTGCGATCTATCGCGGAAGTCATACGCAATTTTCCTCCTACGGTCACGGATGTGCAGAGACCGGCCTTTTTCAGGATCCTGGCGGAAAGATTGGACGAGGTCGCATCCGAGGCGACCCCAACAGCCTCTTCCCGCTCAGTAACACATTCCCGTGAACGGGATGGTCCTCATTCTGGCTCTGGTCGGCGGAGTTACCCGCCGCCTGTACCGTCCCGACAGGACAAATACCGGTGAATGCAGGACTCTCGTAGCAGGGATCGAGTTCCTGTTCACTCTCATTTGGGACCACGAGTAACCTCGCCATTGCGTGAGGTTGCTCGAAACCCAACCGAAAGTCACAGGACGGTTCACGGTCCTTACGTTGGTTGCAAAGCTTTCTCGCCTGGCCTACGAGCAGTCGTTTGGCCCGATAAGTTTCGACCAGGGGCCATTGAGAGGTTTGATGGAACTCAAAACCCATCCGAGTTCCTTCAGATCTATATTACTGCCATCCAAGCAGCAGGAGGCGATGACAAGGTCATGGCCAACTACCTGCCAACAGTCCTCGCAGGACCGGCTAGAACCTGGTTGTTTAATCAGCCTGAGGGTTCCATTACAACTGGGAAATGCTATGCGATGCCATCCTCAGCAATTTCCAAAATTGTTACCAAAAGCCGGGTAAGGAGGACGACCTGCATAGGCTGCGGCAAACTTCGACCGAAACACTTCGGCAGTTTGTCAAGAGGTTTGTCGGGGTGTGGAATACCATCCCGAACATATCTGACGGCTCCATCATCAGGGCATTTAAGCATGCCGTTCGATACCGGAGATTCACCGAAGACTTGCTTATCCACCCTCCTCGGTCAGTGGCCGATCTGTTTGATATGGCTGATCGATATTCCGATGCAGCCGAAGTAGTCGAATGGAACCGAATGGTCGACAAGGGGGACCTACCACCCCAACCAGGCTTCAAAGACGCCAGGAAAGAAGATTCAAGCAAAAAGCCGGAGTCTTCACCGGGTGGGAAGTCGAAGAAGTCGAAGAGGAACCGCTCTGGACAGTATCGTGAGGTCGCAGTCGCAGAAAAACCACCTTCGACCAAAGGTAATAAGTCTTCATTTAAAAGTAAAACTGCCTCTGGTGGTTTGGATTCCGACCAGCCAGAAACATCAACTAATCCACAGGAGGGCAAGAGGTGGTGTCCATTCCACAACTCCGCGGGCCACGACCTTAAAAACTGCAGGAGTTGGTTGAAACAACTGGATGATTTTTACCAAGGAGCTGGGCCAATGCCAACCTTACCGCCTAAAGAGCAGGCGTGCGGGATTAGAGACGTCGACGGAGATGAAGAAATGGCTTACCAGGTACCTCAAAATCATGTTAATGTCATTTTCGGAGGATCTTCCTCTTTCGTTTCCAAAAGGCAGTTTAAAACCTTTTGCCGAGAGGTTAACCAAACAGAGACATCCCTTGGCGAACCTCAATACCCCCGTTGGTCGGATATGCCTTTGACGTTCGATCGCGCTGACTATCCTGTGGGTCTAACCCGACCATTGAGGCTACCTCTGGTTATTACCCCGATCATCAGTAACGCGAGAGTCGAAAGGGTCCTGATTGACGGGGGAAGTTCCCTTAATCTTTTATTGGTCAAGACACTCGACGAGATGCAAATTCCTTGTTCGAAGATCAAGCCCATAATCCATCCGTTTTATGGGATAATCCCAGGCCCCTCCATGATGCCATTGGGACAAGTGGTCCTCCCGGTCACTCTGGGAGAACCAGACAACTTCCGAACAGAATTGGTTACATTCGATGTAATCGATTGTGATTCAGCTTATAATGCAATCTTTGGCAGGCTGACTCTTGCTAAGTTCATGATGGCAACGCACTATGCTTATCAGTGCGGGAAATTGCCTGGCCCCAAAGGTGTCATTTCGGTCCAAGGTAGTCGCAACGTGGCACTCACGTGCGACCGGCTATCTTTGGAGATGGTCGATCAACTTCCCCTCCGGGACGCTCAGGTCGCCACCGTTGCCACCGATGCGATCAAGGCTGCTCCTCGGCCAGATGAAAAACTCAAACAAGTTCCTTTGTACCCAGATGACCCATGCAAGACAATTCGGGTTGGGTCAGCCCTGGATGACAAATAGGAACTCGACCTCGTTGCTTTCCTCCGGGCTAACGCAGACGTGTTTGCGTGGAAACCGTCCGACATGCCCGGTGTCCCAAGGGAAGTAATTGAGCACAGGTTAGCAATTCGACCTGGACAACGACCAATAAAGCAAAAGCTTAGGCGTTTTGCCACCGACCGACAGGAAGCCATCCGAGAAGAGTTAGACAAACTCTTACAAGCCGGGTTTATCTGCGAAGTGGATCACCCGGACTGGCTCGCCAATCCGGTCATGGTCCGCAAGTCAAATGGCAAGTGGCGCATGTGTGTCAACTACACTAGCCTCAACTCTGCCTATCCGAAGGATGACTTTCCCCTTCCCCGCATCGATCAGCTGGTCGACTCCACTGCGGGTTGCGAACTGATGAGTTTTCTGGATGCCTACTCAGGATATCATCAAATTAGCATGGCAAAAGACGATGAAGAGAAAACTGCCTTCATCACCCCGTTCGGCACATACTGCTACGTCAGAATGCCGTTCGGTCTCAAGAACGCAGGTTCCACGTACCAGCGCTTGATGCAAAAGACCTTTCTTTCCCAGATGGGGCGTAATCTCGAAGCATATGTAGACGATTTGGTTGTAAAAAGTACCAAGAGATTGTCTCATTTGGACGATCTCGCTGAAACCTTCTGTAATTTGAATCGCTTTGGAATAAAATTAAACCCGGAGAAATGCTCTTTCAGGGTTTCTTCAGGAAAACTCCTTGGTTTCCTTGTGTGTTCCAGGGGCATTGAAGTTAATCCTGAGAAAATCAGGGCTATTGAACAAATGAGGTCGCCCTCGACCATGAAGGATGTTCAACGCCTGCCTGGTCGCATGGCGGCTTTAAGTCGCTTTATATCGCGATTAGGCGAAAGGGATTACCTTTCTTCAAAGCCTTGCGGAAGCATCATAACTTTACATGGTCGGATGAGGCCGAAAAAGCATTCCAGGAGGTAAAAACATATCTATCCAGTCTGCCAGTATTGGTGTCTCCCGACAAAGGAGAACCGTTGCTTCTTTACCTGGCGGCAACACCACATGCGGTCAGCGCCGTTCTGATCGCGGATAGAGGAGGAATACATAGACCCGTCTACTATGTGAGCGAAGTACTTCATGGTCCTAAGGAGCGCTACCCTGAGGTCCAGAAGATACTTTAAGCGCTACTGATGGCTTCCCGTAAGCTACGACATTACTTTAAAGCACACAAGATCACAGTACCCTCCTCTTTTCCTTTAGGGGATATTGTCCGAAATCTAGAAAAATCTGGTCGAATCGCCAAATGGGCGGTCGAACTCGGTGCCTTCGAGATCCATTTCACCCCTCGCACGGCGGTTAAGTCTCAGATTTTGGCCGACTTTGTGGTCGAATGGACCAACCCTGAGCCACCTGTGCAGTTAGCAGAGGAACTGGAATGCCCCGATTATTGGACAATGTACTTTGACGGCTCCCGTAGTTTTCAACACTCGGGGGCTGGAATAGTCTTAGTTACGCCCCAGGGCGAACAGCTTAAGTATGTCATTCAACTACACTTTGTTGCAACCAACAATACAGCAGAGTATGAAGGTCTTCTTGCAGGGCTCCGGGCAGCAAAATCCCTCGGAGTCCGTCGATTAGTGGTGAGGGGAGACTCACAACTGGTCGTAAACCAGGTAAACAAGGAGTACAACACCTCCGATGAGACAATGGCTCATTACCTGGGGGAAGTGAGGAGATTGGAAAAACACTTCAGTCATTTCGAAGTCCAATACATCCCACGAAAGGACAACATTCTCGCAGACCAATTATCCAAAATTGGGTCCTCACGCTCATCCGCTCCGGCAAGAGTGTTCATTGAACACTTGGACCATCCTTCGATCATGACTTCGGTCGAGGATGATCAGGTAATAGCCTTCGTTACCAACCTCGGTCAGGAACAAGATTGGGCTCATCCATTGAGAGTCTATCTTGAACATGGGACCCTACCCGAGGACGAAACCGAAAGTGATCGGTTAATTCGAAAAGCGCGTCTGTACAAACTCATAGATGGGATTTTGTACAGAAAGGGTGCTCAAGGAGTATTCATGCGTTGTATATCTCAGGAGGAAGGAAAGTCCCTCTTGAGAGAAATACATGATGGTGTATGCGTTGCGCACTCGTCATATCGTACACTGGTCGGAAAGGCTTTTCGACAAGGATTCTACTGGCCTTCGGCACTTGATGATGCCAAACATATGGTCAAGAAGTGTCCCCAGTGTCAGTTCCACGCAGGGCAAGTTCATCAACCTGCCTATGCGTTGCAAACCATTCCTCTTGCATGGCCATTCGCGGTCTGGGGAATGGATATCGTTGGTCCTAGCCACAAGCGGTCAATGGGTACAAGTTTCTGTTCGTAGCCATTGACACATTTACAAAGTGGATTGAGGCCGAACCGGTACGAAATATTACTGCATCAGCCGCACAAAAGTTCTTCCATAAGAACATTGTGGCACGATTTGGTGTTCCAAACCGTCTCATCACAGACAATGGTTCTCAGTTCGCCAGCGGTCTTTTTCTGGACTACTGCAATCAGGTTGGGACCAAGGTGTGCTTTGCTTCTGTGGCCCATCCACAAAGCAATGGTGCCGTAGAACGAGCCAATGGGCAAATACTGCAAGGCATTAAAAAACGCGTTTTTGATCGCCTTAGGACCCGCTCGGGGGCTTGGGCAGATGAGCTCTATACCGTTCTGTGGGCATTACGAACTACTTCTAGACGCGCCACCGGTGAGACGCCCTTCCATTTGGTCTATGGGGCCGAGGCGGTATTTCCTATGGAAGTAAGTATTGGTTCTATTCGGACAGATCAGTTCAAACAGATTAATCAGTCCGAACAACGGGCGCAAGATCTCATCCTCTTAGAAGAACGGCGTGATCGCACCCTGGTTAAGTCCGCGGCATACTTGCAAGCTTTACGCAGGTATCACAGTAAAAAGGTGCGACCACGTGATCTCAACGTGGGCGACTTGGTTTTACGAAAAATTCAAGACCAGTCTAATCGCAACAAATTCTCCCCAAAATGGGAAGGTCCTTATACTGTTGTCTCAGTGCCGCGGACAGGATCGGCGCGGTTAGCTATGGAGGATGGTCGGATTTTGTCCAATACTTGGAACATCGATCAACTTCACAAGTTTTACGTGTAAGTATTCCAATCACTTTTTTCCTGTTCAATTAGCATCTTTTGCCAAAACAAAAAATGTTTTGCTTTCATACAATGAGTTGTTCTCTTTAAGCCTGTATCATATGCATTCGACCTGGGGGCTGACCGCCGACGGTCAGATCATTACAACAATCTAAATCGTATTCGCTGGTCGATCTCATGATCACTTACAGATAAGTCACTCCTAAATAAGCCGTTTCTCAACGCATACGGGGTTATCTGGTAAGTCCTTGGTCATCCGAGTGGCTGCCAGTTCGCAATAAGATTAGATGTTACATTGATCCTGGTCGTTGGTTTAATATGCATACCCCTGGTCGTTACGCTTATGTTTTCTCCTCTGCTCATAACACTAAGGCTTTAGTGTTCATAAGCAGAGGCGGGGGCTAGGGGGGACGTGCTCATAATATGGAATTCATATTATGAAAATGCGAAATATATATTATTTCCTGTCAAAAATGATTTTTTACACACATTGTATTATACACAATTTTCTAAATACAAAAATAAGGATCATTTGATCCCCAGCTCAGTCAGAAGTCTATCTACTAGGGGCTTGACTTCCTCTATCACTGCATCGAGCAGCTCTTCACTCTCACCTCAACTGGACCCACCAGTGCGCTCAGATCTGCATCTGGGCCATGGTGAAGTCGAACCCGGCTGAGTACGGCTACTGCGGCTGATCGAACCCTAGTTCTGATCACCTCTTCGCGTCGCCGTGAATCTCCAGGGAGATACTCGAGCAGTGAATCCGCCTGGGCAGTGAGTAGCGATGACCAGTCACTTATGCTGAGGTTGTCTTTCTTCGGTTCTACCACGTCGGTCTTCAAGAGATCAGCCACGGCCTTCAGTTTTTCAAAGATCCGGAGGCTCAGCTCTTTGATTGCTCGATCGGTGTGGCGAATCGAGGATTCAAGAATCTCCTTGTCTCGACTGAGCTGTGTAATTCGACCTGCTTGCGCTGTACAGAGAAAGGAGGTTATTTGCATATCATGGATTCAAGTCTTCTTAATCAGGAATTGGCTTACCAGCATTCTCTGATCGAAGTTTGTTAAGTTCAGTTTCTTGTTTCTTGAACATTGAAACTGAACTGGCCACCTCTTTCTTCAAAAATGTAACCTCTCTGCAGCAAAATCAAGGCAGTCACAACCAAAATGCACCTATACTAACTAAAGGGTAATGATACTTACCTGCGCAAGCTGTCGCGTTCTTTTTGAATGGCTTCTGTATTGGCCATCACAACATGCGAATGGCTTATTAGCCAGGATAATCCCTATGATGCCAAAGAAGAAGATCAAAGGTGTCCTAAGTACAATTCAGGCACGAGAATGGAGGTTTTTTATACCTTCATAAACTTTTGTAAGACAGCATCATTCAGTTCAGCGGGGATCCTCGCTAGAGCCCCTGATGCGCTCACTACAGGGACAGTTGGTGGGAGTGCCGGCTGGGCGCCACCCCCAGTAGTTGTCGGTGGTGACTGGGTCCCTACATTTATTCTTTCCCCTGCGGTCTGGACGACTTCCTGGACCACAGGGGTGGAGCGTTCTTCGTTGGAAGCTCCTGCGCTAGCTGCGGCTTCAACCCCTCCAGAGGCGGTTGAAGAGCTGGGCGCCGTCTTTCTTTGCCTGACAAGAAAGACAATTTGAGCAGTTTTTATTTAAGATTATTGCCAAGTTTAAGGTTCTTACCTTATTTGAAATCCCATTCTCTCCTGGGATTTCTGGGAAGGTTCCCCTTGGGAAGAAGAACCATCATCAGTTCTTGCCTTCCTCATGGCAAATAAGGTAGCTTCCCCCTGAATATGTTCAGCTATGAGCATACTTCTAAGGAACAGATAGAGACAAAAAGCAAGATCTTTACCTGGGCTACCGTACTGGCTGCTGGGGCTACATCCGAAGGCCTTGGCAACTCCTGGGTCGCTGAAGCCACCACAACCGGCCTTTGCTCAATTACCTCCTCCTCCGTCTGTAGAGGAGGAGGATTTTCCCCCCTGGGACTCGCAGTAACCAGAGGGAGAAGCTCTTCTCCCTGTATGAGCATTGACTTGTCAAACATACAGAAGAAATCATGAAAAGAATAACAGAAAGGAATCGTTACCGTGGTCGTCCTTTCGACCAGAGGAACAGAAATAACTGGTCCTGAAGTCTCGGGGGCTTCAGGAATTGGGGGGTCACCCGCGACCACAAGATTTTCGGTGGTCGCAGGATCTGCCATGACCACCTCTTCGGTAGTAATGATCTCTGCGGGGTAGCTTGGGGCATCGCCGGATGGGAGATCCACGACCTTCCTCCTCCGGAGGATCAGAGGAATGTCATCTTCTTCCTCCTCGCTCCCCTCTCCCTGTACGACGAAGAAGTGATTCCAATCTGCACTTGGTAAAACAGAAGGGATGCGATATCTTACCGCCGTCTTTCTTGCGGTACGAGTAATGCTCCGTGAAGACACTTCCCCAGGATTTGGCCTGGCCTTCTTGGAGGCAGGATGTGAGACCCCCATTTGAGGGTCACCTTGGCAACCGCCCAGGTAGATTGCACACAGAAAGGTACATCACAAGCTCACAACAATAGGATTCACTTTAAATAATAAAGCTGGTAGATAAAGCAAGTACAAGGTCACGAGGACCGCGATTACAATATCATAATGCCAAGGGTGGCACTAATTAAAGTTGATACAAAAGTAGAGAGTTTTTCAAAATCAAGGATCGGTATCGAAGCACCGAACACATAGAGACAACACAAAAAGCAACCACAAGGGTCTTCATTTTCTTCTGCAGCGGCTCTGGAAGGGCTTCCTCCACATCAGACTCAACTTGGCTCATGACCCTCCTAGAAGCTCGAATCGTCTGGAAAGGCTCTTTCCTCTTCTTGGTGCTCAAGGCCAGGGGAATCGGGATTCTCAAAGCCTTCTTCTGAATTTGTTTGCAAAGGCAAGGGTGAGCATGTTTTTACACAATGCTCAGCAAGTCTCGTTACAAAAATGTAGGTATATAGATGAGGAGTGATCAAGAAAAGGGGTTTTGGTTATATATATATATATATATATATATGAATAGAGTAGATTTTCACTCTAAAATCATAAAGAAAGGCTTTTAGTTTCCAAGAGTAATACTTTAAAATCTTAATTTATACTTTAGAAATCGTTATGTGATGGTCTCCCATGAGTCATCATTTTTATTAACCCATATTATGAAAACATTCTAAATCATTACTTGTGCTATAACCCATGGATAACATCCACTACGAAAAGACTCCTGAACCTGGGAGTACAGAGTATCTGATACTTCTTTTACACTTTGCAAAGGTGTACCTCTTTTTAAATCCACTGGTTCACTCGGCTTTCAAGTCGGGCCAACTCCATGTGACTTATACACATGTGACAAGGCCGAGATCACACAACGCTTTTGCAGTTCAGTATTAACAGTATCCCCGCCCGGTAAATAGACAATTAAGTCTCAAGTACCGTTGTGGGTCCTCCCCACTGCCTTACTTCCTAGCCTCTGGCTTATGTTCCCGCAAGACACATAGCCTTGGTCTGTGTCCACGCAAGACATATGACCATTCAAGATTACAACCGCGCACGGCTTAATCTGAGGCGTAGGGCGTCTTCCTTCTTTCCACCTTTACCTCTCATTATTTTTCTGAACTCACATCACTCATGGCCGAACTGCGGCCCACCAGTTTCCACACGAGAAACCAGACCGACAAACCATGCAGGGAACTGCTAATACCAAAAAGCTACTAAGTTGTGCCTGTCCCATACCAGGCAAGTGGTTGGTACGTTTACAATTTGCATAGAGACACAGCACAAGGTTCTCGTCCTTATGAATCAATAGTGAGGAGCATTCACATACCCTGGTGCGCACCGCACCCTCTCCATACAATCCAATCCTCACTACTGATCCCTTTTATCGGTTTTCCTGACAAAACGGTTTTCATTATAACTTCTCATGTATTTGACCATTTCAGGTTTAATGTGGATATTCAGTATATGAGTCCTAGGGTGACAAAAGCATATATAAGAAGGTTCAATAACAAAAAGGGGTTTCATGATTCATTAGGTAATATCTACTCATGTCATTCAAACATAACTTGTATCTCAACTAAGCATGCATAGTAAGAAACTGTGAATATACTTCATATGAAAATATTGGGTGAGACATGATCAAAGGAATGAGGCTTTCCTTGCACTGCTAGGTCTAAATACTCAGACGGATCTACAAAGACTTCTTCCGCTCCTTCAGCTTCGGGCTCTGCGGCGGACACAAGCAATACAACACATACGCTACATAAGCATACATAAAATAGTTTCCATAGAAATTATTAAGTAAATAAGTCATGCATGCAGGGGAAAATGTTAGGGCAAGGTCACAAGGGTTCTGGTCGAAGAAACGGCTAAAAAGGATTGAACGTCGAAGGGTCGACATTCAGTTCACAGCTTTGGCATAACTTCAAACTGGTGTTAGGATGGTTTTCTGCAGAAGTGACAGAAGGGAAAGATGTAGAACACAACTCCAGGAATCTAGGGGACAAAGTGACATTTCCATTGCTCAACCAGAAGGGGTCAAACAAGGCTAATGCCAGTGGCTGACATGCACTGACATAGTGCTGGACATGGCCAGAAACTAGGGCAAAGCTTAACCTTTGATCCAGGGCTCCAATTGATGCACAACTTTGTCTGGGAGGTAGGCCTTGATAACAGGAACAAGGGCTGAATGTGGCCGGAGGGCGGCCAAATCTAGTGAGAAAACACGGTGGCGACACGGCACAGACATTGATCTGGACAAGGGCTTGACAAGGGCATAACTCACAATCTAGGCAGATCCAGATGTCGAGCTAGTGGAAGAAAATGCTCAGGGAGGTGAGGCAAAGCTAAGGGACAAAGTGGTGTCGTCTGAATCGGCCAGGAAGCAAATTCCGGTGAACTGTGCCGGAGAAGACAACTTTGAAATTGGGGAATTTTGATACAAGGCGAATGAGTTCAATTCCAAGCTTGAGGATGATCTCTAGGGCACAACAAGGCTACTGGACGGGTTAATTTTGCTGGAGGATGGCCGGAGAAGCTCGGCGACGAGGTCCAGCAAACTGATGAACTTCCAGATTGGGATTTCTTCGATTTGGGCACAATTGAAGGTTTTGATTCCACAGGCTTGCTCTACTAAGCTCACTGATCCCTTTTCTCTACTAACACGAAGGCCAATTTGGGATGAATCGAACAGCATTGGGGAAACAGGGCAGATGGGCTTTTCCGATGATCGCCGGCGTTAGGGATCGCCGGGATGCAATTGGCTGCTATGACACAGAGAGGGGGAAGAGGGGAACTCACCGGAGGCTTCGGTTTAAAGAATGGTGTAGCGAATTGGGCTGGCACCGTGAGCTCCAGAAATTGCTCGCCGGAGAAGAAAGGGAACTCGGCGGCAGTGAGAAATTAGTCGGTTTCTGTTGCTGGGAACTGAAGCAATACACTAAGGGGTATTTATAGATGCTGGAGCAATCCTCTGGTCGACAAATTTGGGAACAGCGGCGACGAATTTGACCGCGAAGCGACCGGACACGGCGGGGACTTGTGCCGGCGATGATGGCGAGGCACTGGCGTGCAGCGGTGCAGGCTTTTGGCAGTGGATGGCACAGGCGCAAGCGGCGAGGGAACGGTGAAGTGAAAGCTCCATCGACGCGTGGCCGAGACGTGTCGAACGGGCGAAGCTGGACTTGCTGGTTCGCGGGCTCGCGCGCGGGGAAGACATTGTTTGTGCTGGCGCGGCCGAGGTCGCGTCCACGGCGGTGCCACGAGTGCGCACGGGTGTCAGCTACGTGGCTGAGGTGTTGGCACGGCAGGAGGTTCACCGGCGGCGAAGAACACGGCGATGCACTGCGGCGGGTTCTGCTGAGACACGGCCAGGGGCCTAAATTCAATAAAAGGACTGATTTGCGATGATCTTTCTTTGGAGTTTGGACCTGATTGCAATTCTGGAGATTTGGGGGTCCAAATTGAACTTTGATTTCGCAGCTGAGTGACACTAAAATGCTGGGACTCATCTGGCAGGAAATTTGGTGAAATTGAACAAGATTTGAGGGTTTCGACAAAAATCCGAATACAGAGTAATTAGGGTAAAACAGGGTAATTAGGGTTTCAAAAACGGGAAAGGTCGAAACTCAGGTTTAGGGTAAGATTTGGTAATTCTTCCAGAAGGGAAAAATGTTCAGAATAGTGAAAGGAAGGTGTTCACTGAATCAGATCAAAGTTTGGAGATGGTATGAGACTTTTAGTCTTTTTGGGCTTCTGACAATTCTGAAAAGGGCTGATTTGTGATACACTTGGGCTGATTTGTGAAAAGGTATGAATGACAAGAGTTTGATTGCCAACTTTTTGGGGTAAGATACTGGCATAACTGGGATCTCATTCTGATATAGGGAGGGACGAGGTAAGCTAAGATTTGGGAAAAATCGGGGTGTTACAAATCTAACCTCCTTAAAAACAATCTCGTCCTCGAGATTCTGATAGGTCTGAAAATTGATAAGGGAAATCTTGATGCAGTCCTTCTTCCCTTTTTCCATATCGACTCATCTTCTGGGTGGTTGTTCCATTGAATTCTGCAGAATCAAATGGTCCTTGATTTCATTCTTCTGACCTCAAATATCTTGATGGGGTATTCTTGGTAGAATGAGTCTGATTGGACCTCTACTTCCTTGGGAGATGTCTGCTCTGTCGGTTATCAGCATAACTCTTCTTGTCTGGACTGTGCAGTTTTTGACCTCTTCTTAATGATCCGTACCAGAGCTTCTACATCTTGAGCTATTTCTGAGCTGATTAGTTGCCTTTCTCCAATTTCTGACTAATGTAAAGGCATTCTGCACTTGTGGCTGTATAGAGCCTCAAGTGGAAACATGTGCAAACTAGTATGGTAGCTACTGCTGTGGGTGAATTCTGTGTATGGCAGTATAACTCTCCTGAAATTCCATATTTGAGCACACATGTTTGCAACTTATCCTCCGGTATTTGATTCACTAGTTCTGTCCATTCTCTAGTCTGAGGGTGGTAAGCTGTGCTGAAGTTCGAAGCTGTGCTGAAGTTCAACCTTATTTTTGGGGCTTCATGCAGACTTTTCCAAAATCTTGAAGTGGGTTGTGCTCCACAATCTGATACAATCCTCTTGGGTATACCATGTAGAGTCACAGTCCTAGTCATGTAAATTCCTGCTGACTTGGCGCCATCATAAGTCATCTGCATTAGTACGAGGTGTGCTACTTTCGCCAGTCTGTCCACGATCATCCACACGGAGTTATATCCATTCTTAGTCTTCGGAAGTCCTGTGATAAAGTTTATTCCATCTTCTTCTCATTTCCATTCCAGTATGGCTAGTGGCTGTAACAATCCTGCTAGCCTTCGATGCTTGGACTTCATCCTCTTGACATGTGTCACACTTTACCGCTTACTCGGCAATCTCTGTCCATGTGACTTCACCAAAATTGATTCTTCGAGTCCTAACACATCCGAGTACTTCCGGGGTGAATATAGTATGGAGTGTTATGAGCTTCTTTCGAAGTTAGTGTCTTGATCTCCTTAACCTTTGGAACACACATCCTTTTATCTTGCTAAATTGCACCTTGCTCATCTTCCTGAAATTCTACTACCTTTCTGATCCTCATATTCTCTTTGATCCTCCGAGTTCCTTCATCACTTCCTTGTGATTTTCGAATCTCTTCTTCTAAAGTAGGTGTAACTGACAACGTACATGGTCACAGAACGTTAATCTACTGGTTTAATCATTTGCCGATGCAATCCTCCATTAATTCTGGTGCAACAATGGTGCTACAGTAAACCTTTCTGCTCAAGGTGTCTGCAATGACATTAACTTTACCAGGATGGTAATGCATGTCTAGGCCATGGTTATTTATTAACTCTAGCCATCGATGTTGCCTCATGTTCAAATTCTGCTAGGCAAAACATACTTCAAGTTCTTGTGGTCTGAGTAGATTGCACATCGATTCCTTAGTAGATAATGTCTCCAAATCTTGAGTGCGTGAATCATTGGTGCTAACTTCACGTCACAGTTCGGGTAATTCTTCTCATGCGACTGCAGTTATCTCGATGCAGATGCGACTGTTCTTCTTCCTTGCATTAAGACACAACTCAGTTCTTGCCTAGATGCATCACGCTACATCTCATAATTCTTCCTATTATCAAGGAGTACTAGGATCGGTGTGCTTGTTAGCCTTCGTTTCAACTCTTCGAAGCTCTTCTGACAATCTTCTGTCCACTCAAATTGGACATCCTTTTTCAACAAACTAGTGGGCGGCTTGGCTAGCTTGGAAAAAATCTTTCAATGAATCGGTGACAGTGCTCAGCTAATCCAAGAAAACTTTTGACCTCAGTCACTGATTCTGGTTGTTACCACTCTTTCACGGTCTCGACTTTTAACTCGATTCACTTGCACTCCTTCGGCTTTCGTCAGGTGACCTAAAAATGAAATTTCCTGTGTCCAAATTCACACTTATCTGGCTTAGCATTAAATTGTTGCTCCCTTTGTTTATCCAAGACTTTTCGTAGTTGGTCAGGATACTCCTCTTGGTCTTTGACTGACATCTGATATGGCATTTTTGATACGGTGCCGTCCTAGGTTTCAATTCAACATTGAGTTCAAAACCTTAATCACGGCACTTCTGGTAACTCTTTTGGAAACACGCTTGGGTATCTTCCAACTTCGGGGATCTGGTTCACCTCTTTCTTCGAACTGTACGGATTTTGGGCTGGGTGTTCTACTAACATCCTCTCAGGGTTGGAACAAAACTTCTTTTCCATTAGGACTAGTAAGGGCAACGGCCTTACACTCACAATCCATTTGTCCTTCATGCTTCGACAACCAGTCCATTCTAGGTGTAACATCTCAATCCTTGTAGTTCTAGTGCCAGTAGTTTAGCAGAAAACTCCTTTCCACTTATATTAAATTTTACTCCTTTGCACACTGACTTTACTGGCATCCTAGAGTCGGGAAACTGAGTAGTGATAGGGTACTCTAGATACGTCATATTCAGTCCACTTTAAATAGCAAAGATTTTTGTCTAATGATCCTCCTTCTTCTTCTGATGTGACATAGTTGAGTCTGCCTTGAGTTGGTACCGGGTTTTCCTCTACTTCTTCCATGGTTAGTTGGAAATCTTTCTCTTGCAGCTGGAGCTTCTTATCCATACTGTTGTATCGGGGCAGGCATTGGGATTAGTGTCTGAACTGCAGGCTGTTGTTGACCTTCACTTCTTCTCTTGGCTATTGGATTTGACAGATTCCTCTAGGGGATTTCTCTTGACAATGACCAATTTGTCCATGATGGTAGCAGTGTGGGGACAATCATGCTAATAGTGGCTTCTGTGACAAGCCAGGCACTTGGCTGTCATGGGTCTTGGGTACTGTAGACTTGACTGATATTGTGGTGCTGCTTGGGTCTTTAATGAATGCATGAATATTCCTTCACTTGATATAATGTGGTCTAAGAAAGAATCTTTTTCAACCAGAGAGTACACTTATCAATCTTGGCGTACAATTGGTGATCTGCTAACCTCCTTAGCACTAAACTTAGATGCTGATTATGCTCTTCCTCGTTCTCGGGGAAAAGATGGGAATATCGTCCACAAACACGATAATGTACTTGCATAGGTATTCCATGAGAACTTTTTCCATTAAGTTCATGAACATTGCCGGTGCATTCATTTGTCCGGATGACATCACTGTAAACTCATATAATCCATATGTTGTCATGAATACAGTCTTTGGGATATTCCTTTGTTTGATCTCTTCAACACTGTTCAAGCTGTCCATATGGTCAATTAGTGGAGATCTTTCTTTTCTTTTCTTCTTCTCTTCTTTTCTGTTCTGTTCTGCTCTGTTCTTTTCTGTTCTGCTCTTTTCTTTTCCATTCTGCACAGAACGTGACTTGTTCTCCTTCGACATTGGTTAGAATGACGGTCTTCTTCTTACAATCTATCTGACCTTTGTGTTTTTTTGGCTAGCCGGTTCATTCCAGGAATGATGTCTAACTCTTGAAGATTCAGAACTAGCAAATCTGCTAGGAATCCTAGGTTGCCGATACAAAAGGCAATATTTCTACATCTGGATTTGATTGGGATTCTCACTGCATCCATATTAACATATCATTGATATTTCCTCCTTATGACATGGGGGTTGGTGATCCGGGTTGATCTTAATTGGTACGGGCTCTTCTTTCAGATGTGTTCCTCATGTCACTGGTATCTTCCTCGGGTTCTATTCCATGAGATCTTCCTCTTGAGTTAACCCATCTACTCTAACAGGCGGTCAAAGAAAAGATTGCTGATTCAGAGGGAAACGCAGATAGTGTACAAGCGGAAAGCTGGGATCAATCCGTGAGACAAGGATTGGAAAGTGCAAGATGTTTTTCATAAATTAGATTTTTATGAAATACATAGTTTTGCCTCTACGGCTTATAGGAATACTTAGCAACCAACACACATCAAAACAAGCAACTACTACACAAGAGATCTAACGTCCGCTGTGGTTAGGCACAAAAGGTTAAACCAGGGGAAAGTCTGGGATCACACGTCGGTATTGGAAGAACCGTGAGGCTCTACCTCTTCTGAGTCCTCCTCCTGATCTTCATCTGCGCCCATCAGGTTCAATTCCAAGTTCTGGGATTTCGTAGACTACCACTGAAGCACGAAAGCTATCTAAGGGGACATAACACAAAAACACCTAAAAGTTGGAAATAATGTTTAAAGCTTTTTCAAATAATCAAAAAGGATAACTACATAATATATTTTTCTTAGACAAATTAGATTTTCGTAATTAGATTTTAGTCAAATAAACTAACGATTTTCTTTCTAGGGACGCCAATGCCTATAGAAGGGTCACGACCTACAGTCGAGCCTTTGCTTTGATACCATTCGTTGTGAGACCCCCATTTGAGGGTCACCTTGGCAACCGCCCAGGTAGATTGCACACAGAAAGGTACATCACAAGCTCACAACAATAGGATTCACTTTAAATAATAAAGCTGGTAGATAAAGCAAGTACAAGGTCACGAGGACCGCTATTACAATATCATAATGCCAAGGGTGGCACTAATTAAAGTTGATACAAAAGTAGAGAGTTTTTCAAAATCAAGGATCGGTATCGAAGCACCGAACACAGAGAGACAACACAAAAAGCAACCACAAGGGTCTTCATTTTCTTCTGCAGCGGCTCTGGAAGGGCTTCCTCCACATCGGACTCAACTTGGCTCATGACCCTCCTAGAAGCTCGAATCGTCTGGAAAGGCTCTTTCCTCTTCTTGGTGCTCAAGGCCAGGGGAATCGGGATTCTCAAAGCCTTCTTCTGAATTTGTTTGCAAAGGCAAGGGTGAGCATGTTTTTACACAATGCTCAGCAAGTCTCGTTACAAAAATGTAGGTATATAGATGAGGAGTGATCAAGAAAAGGGGTTTTGGTTTTATATATATATATATATACGAATAGAGTAGATTTTCACTCTAAAATCATAAAGAAAGGCTTTTAGTTTCCAAGAGTAATACTTTAAAATCTTAATTTATACTTTAGAAATCGTTATGTGATGGTCTCCCATGAGTCATCATTTTTATTAACCCATATTATGAAAACATTCCAAATCATTACTTCTGCTATAACCCATGGATAACATCCACTACGAAAAGACTCCTGAACCTGGGAGTACAGAGTATCTGATACTTCTTTTACACTTTGCAAAGGTGTACCTCTTTTTAAATCCACTGGTTCACTCGGCTTTCAAGTCGGGCCAACTCCATGTGACTTATACACATGTGACAAGGCCGAGATCACACAACGCTTTTGTAGTTCAGTATTAACAGTATCCCCGCCCGGTAAATAGACAATTAAGTCTCAAGTACCGTTGTGGGTCCTCCCCACTGCCTTACTTCCTAGCCTCTGGCTTATGTTCCCGCAAGACACATAGCCTTGGTCTGTGTCCACGCAAGACATATGACCATTCAAGATTACAACCGCGCACGGCTTAATCTGAGGCGTAGGGCGTCTTCCTTCTTTCCACCTTTACCTCTCATTATTTTTCTGAACTCACATCACTCATGGCCGAACTGCGGCCCACCAGTTTCCACGCGAGAAACCAGACCGACAAACCATGCAGGGAACTGCTAATACCAAAAAGCTACTAAGTTGTGCCTGTCCCATACCAGGCAAGTGGTTGGTACGTTTACAATTCGCATAGAGACACAGCACAAGGTTCTCGTCCTTATGAATCAATAGTGAGGAGCATTCACATACCCTGGTGCGCACCGCACCCTCTCCATACAATCCAATCCTCACTACTGATCCCTTTTATCGGTTTTCTTGACAAAACGGTTTTCATTATAACTTCTCATGTATTTGACCATTTCAGGTTTAATGTGGATATTCAGTATATGAGTCCTAGGGTGACAAAAGCATATAAAAGAAGGTTCAATAACAAAAAGGGGTTTCATGATTCATTAGGTAATATCTACTCATGTCATTCAAACATAACTTGTATCTCAACTAAGCATGCATAGTAAGAAACAGTGAATATACTTCATATGAAAATATTGGGTGAGACATGATCAAAGGAATGAGGCTTGCCTTGCACTGCTTGGTCTAAATACTCAGACGGATCTACAAAGACTTCTTCCGCTCCTTCAGCTTCGGGCTCTGCGGCGGACACAAGCAATACAACACATACGCTACATAAGCATACATAAAATCGTTTCCATAGAAATTATTAAGTAAATAAGTCATGCATGCAGGGGAAAACGTTAGGGCAAGGTCACAAGGGTTCTGGTCGAAGAAACGGCTAAAAAGGATTGAACGTCGAAGGGTCGACATTCAGTTCACGGCTTTGGCATAACTTCAAACTGGTGTTAGGATGGTTTTCTGCAGAAGTGACAGAAGGGAAAGATGTAGAACACAACTCCAGGAATCTAGGGGACAAAGTGACATTTCCATTGCTCAACCAGAAGGGGTCAAACAAGGCTAATGCCAGTGGCTGAATGCACTGACATAGTGCTGGACATGGCCAGAAACTAGGGCAAAGCTTAACCTTTGATCCAGGGCTCCAATTGATGCACAACTTTGTCTGGGAGGTAGGCCTTGATAACAGGAACAAGATACTCAACAGGAACAAGGGCTGAAAGTGGCCGGAGGGCGGCCAAATCCAGTGAGAAAACAGGGTGGCGACACGGCACAGACATTGATCTGGACAAGGGCTTGACAAGGGCATAACTCACAATCTAGGCAGATCCAGATGTTGAGCTAGTGGAAGAAAATGCTCAGGGAGGTGAGGCAAAGCTAAGGGACAAAGTGGTGTCGTCTGAATCGGCAGGAAGCAAATTCCGGTGAACTGTGCCGGAGAAGACAACTTTGAAATTGGGGAATTTTGATACAAGGCGAATGAGTTCAATTCCAAGCTTGAGGATGATCTCTAGGGCACAACAAGGCTACTGGACGGGTTAATTTTGCTGGAGGATGGCCGGAGAAGCTCGGCGACGAGGTCCAGCAAACTGATGAACTTCCAGATTGGGATTTCTTCGATTTTGGCACAATTGAAGGTTTTGATTCCACAGGCTTGCTCTACTAAGCTCACTGATCCCTTTTCTCTACTAACACGAAGGCCAATTTGGGATGAATCGAACAGCATTGGGGAAACAGGGCAGATGGGCTTTTCCGATGATCGCCGGCGTTAGGGATCGCCGGGATGCAATTGGCTGCTATGACACAGAGAAGGGGAAGAGGGGAACTCACCGGTGGCTTCGGTTTAAAGAATGGTGTAGCGAATTGGGCTGGCACCGTGAGCTCCAGAAATTGCTCGCCGGAGAAGAAAGGGAACTCGGCGGCAGTGAGAAATTAGTCGGTTTCTGTTGCTGGGAACTGAAGCAATACACTGAGGGGTATTTATAGATGCTGGAGCAATCCTCTGGTCGACAAATTGGGGAACAGCGGCGACGAATTTGACCGCGAAGCGACCGGACACGGCGGGGACTTGTGCCGGCGATGATGGCGAGGCACTGGCGTGCAGCGGTGCAGGCTTTTGGCAGTGGATGGCACAGGCGCAAGCGGCAAGGGAACGGTGAAGTGAAAGCTCCATCGACGCGTGGCCGAGACGTGTCGAACGGGCGAAGCTGGACTTGCTGGTTCGCGGGCTCACGCGTGGGGAAGACATTGGTTGTGCTGGCGCGGCCGAGGTGGCGTCCACGGCGGTGCCACGAGTGCGCACGGGTGTCAGCTACGTGGCTGAGGTGTTGGCACGGCAGGAGGTTCACCGGCGCCGAAGAACACGGCGATGCACTGCGGCGGGTTCTGCTGAGACACGGCCAGGGGCCTAAATTCAATAAAAGGACTGATTTGCGATGATCTTTCTTTGGAGTTTGGACCTGATTGCAATTCTAGAGATTTGGGGGTCCAAATTGAACTTTGATTTCGCAGCTGAGTGACACTAAAATGCTGGGACTCATCTGGCAGGAAATTTGGTGAAATTGAACAAGATTTGAGGGTTTCGACAAAAATCCGAAAACAGAGTAATTAGGGTAAAACAGGGTAATTAGGGTTTCAAAAACGGGAAAGGTCGAAACTCAGGTTTAGGGTAAGATTTGGAAATTCTTCCAGAAGGGAAAAATGTTCAGAATAGTGGAAGAAGGTGTTCACTGAATCAGATCAATGTTTGGAGATGGTCTGAGACTTTGTCTTTTTGGGCTTCTGACAATTCTGAAAAGGGCTGATTTGTGATACACTTGGGCTGATTTGTGAAAAGGTATGAATGACAAGAGTTTGATTGCCAACTTTTTGGGGTAAGATACTGGCATAACTGGGATCTCATTCTGATATAGGGAGGGACGAGGTAAGCCAAGATTTGGGAAAAATCGGGGTGTTACACAGGACTCTTTGTCCTGGGTCTTTGAGAGACCTTCTTCACATTTTTTACCATCGGCTTCCCATGAGAACCTACGTTCTCACTCGGGAAAGTCGTCTCGGCAAACCTTCCTAGGAGCTGATTCACATTTTCGATGAAAATGTTTAACGCAGGACATGCATAAGATCTTAAAAAATGGAGGCCAGATAGAGAATGTACCTTTCGGCGCTCCTGTTTAAGGTCTTCGCCGGCGTGAATCAGACTCTGGGGACGAGGTGATCCCTTAGGGCCCTCTACATCGGAGTTGTAGGTCCTAAGGAGGGAGTTGGTCCGCCTTTCAATCTCGGATGAAGGCAGGACTGTTCCCAAACTCAAATCAGAATTTGTATAATTCAAAAATGAGAAAGTTCAGCGCCAAAGAAATAAATACCTTGACTGTAGTCCAGAGTGCTATCAGCCATGGACCTAATCTCCCACGCCGAATGAGCCCTTTCACGCAGAGGACTCACCCGATTCTTCACGAAGTCTCGAATGATATCTCGAGCCGTCAATCCTTGATTGACCAAGTGAAGAATCACCTCGGCATGCTTCGAAAGCTCCGAGTTCATCGCCGAGGGAATGTCTAACTCGCTCGACTTCTCCGGTCGCGAGTTTTCAAACCATAAACTGCTTTCGGATGGTGGAGAGCAGTAAAACCACCTTTGGTGCCACCCATGCACAGAATCTCGCAGGGGTGGGGAGGTATACTCCTTTTTGTCCCTCAGCCGGAAGTAGATGCATCCGGCAGCATTGGTGCTCTTCGACCACTCCGAAAAGTAGAATCGTCGGAAAAGATCCACGCTGGGATATATTCCGACGAAGGCTTCACAAAGATGCTGGAATACTGCAAGGATCAGCATCGCGTTGGGGTGGAGGTTGATCAGTTCCCACCCATAATGCTCAAGGACATCCTTGAGGAACCGACTCTCGGGGAATCAGAACCCGCAACGCAGGTACTCCTCAAAAACCACCAACTCGCCTTCTTGGACAGTTGGGGTTTCTTGGTCCTTCTCCGCAGGTCGCCAGTTAATGAGCAGCCGCGGAGGAAGGATCTCCTCCTTCCCTAACGCCATTAGGCTCTCCTCAGAATGGTGGATGGATCTGCTCTAGGACGCCATCTTTGGTGTAGAATCAAAGGGGAAGCTGGCGATTTGGGGAAGATGAAGGCTGAAGAAAATGAGGGTTTTGAGCGGCGGGAATAATGAGGGTTTTAGCTGTGTGGCTTCTTTGAGAAGACATCTGCTCTTTTTATAGACCCAAGGCGACGCATTAATGAGTAAACGGCTCATTTCAAACGTTCCATTGAATGCTTTATTCATTTCCCATAATGGATACTGTCTCTGATGGACCCGATAAAGTACTCAGGCGTCGCATCTGAAACAAAAAAACTTCTTTGTTTTGGAAATTGAAAGTGTAAAAGGACTGAAAAATTTTCAGTACTTTTCAGAGGACGTCTTTCCTTTTTATACTTTGAACTTTTTTTCGAAAAAATCATGTAACTCAATTTTTGACATACTGGGATGTTTCTAATTGGGTTATGGTTTTATCGAAATCGTGTTTTAGGCTAAAACTTCGATTCCAATCGGAGTGACAGCCTGACCGAGTCCCAACTCTGGTCGCACTTTAGTTCTGATCGCGGCTCTGAAACTGATCGCGGAATCAGGGCAGGTCGCGTTGCTTTTTTCTTAAAAACGATTCTGATCGCAGAACTAAAGTTTCCTGTGTATGAATGGTCGCGAACGTAAAGTTTATGGCTATATTTTGTCGCGCCCCGAGACTGGGACAACGACTACTCCTGTAGAGACCTAGCTCGCTGCAGCTAGTCCCATTCCCACAAACCTTTGACTTCCCAGGATGAGTCAAACACAGGAGTATATTACATTGCAACAGAGTACTCACAAAATATTAAGCAGTGTGGCCTGCTGGCCTTAATATTACATAAAGAGGATTACAATGCCTACAAGGCATTCAGGGTTTAACAAAATATTTAATTTCGCAGCAGAAGATAGGTGACCCTCCCACAAAAGAAGTTGACGGCAGAACAACACACTTCAGGGTTCTGGAGGAACTGATTCTCCTCCTTCTGGATCCACGTAGTACTCCGTGCCATCATCTTGATCAAAGTAGGCTCCATCTATTGAGTTGAATGTTGCAAGTGTGAGCACTTACGTACTCAGCAAGCCATAGGTAAGAGTAGATACATATAGTAGTGATGATATGAACCTAGACTAGTCAAGAATTATGGATATTTGTAAAATAATCTTTTCCTTTCTCATCTCATCTTATGGCAGCACTTTTTATAATATAACATCATCAATCATGTTCACTAGATTATAGCACTACCGCGACACGTCGACACACGACCGCCCACGGCAGCACTCCTTATCATGACAACACATGTCATTTGGGTAATCTTGATTTAAACATATTTTATTTAGAAAATAGTACTTGTGTCACACCCCGTGGATTTAATCGACCGCAGCAGACTCCTATAAACCCGGGAGCTCGGAGTATTCGAATACGTTTTTAACTCTGCAGAGAGGTACCAATTTACCCGCAAGATATTCCACTTTCAAACCTTTCCTATCATAACAAAATGATTGGACCCCTGACTCACTTCATACTGTGAGCGGCAAGGTGGAAATAACAAGAACTTTTGTTATGTTTTACTCACAATTCACCCCCGACCCTGTGGCTCTCAGCGAGGCACAGTTGTGGCAGGTTGTATCCAAACCTCCACCCCATTGCTTATTCCCATTACTGGGTCAGCGTGCTTGATCACCTTCAGTGATATGTGTGGGAGCCGCGCTCCGTGTTTATCGTGCATCACTACACATCTCATGCAGGGGTTTCATGTGCGATCCACATAATTACTTGTTCAGGCCTGTCCCATACCAGGCTTGCGGTTAGCACGTTGTTCATGCCACTAGACGCACAACACAAGGTTCTAGTCCTTATATGCCAGTGACCAGACCATCCACAACCCTGCACCTTCAGTGCCTGCATTCCTTTGCAGTCTAGCACCTCCAGTGCTACAGCCATCCATACCATTTTTCTGGTCACGGCTAGGGGTTTTATTTCATGAATATAAGTATATAAATACATATAATAGTTCATGGCTCAAAACTTGTTTATTTCACATTTCACAGATAACTAGTCTAGTACTGCCAATTCATAAATCAACCATTCTCAATCTTTCACATGCAATATTGCCTATATTCAAGGTTATGTTTTAACAACATTTAAAATATAGGTTCAAGATGACCAAGGATATGACTTGCCTTCCGCGTCGTAAAATACAGCAGTCGATGACGGGTCAACAGCAAAATCTTCAAAGTCAGCTTCTGAATCTGCTTGACGACAAACAAACATAAAATAATTACTTATAATATTTAAAATGTTTTATGACTTATATGCAGAAATGCTCAACAAGAATGATTGAACTAAACTGGAGATAAGTTGAACTGCAAACTGAACTGAGATTCTAGGGTTTCAAGGAATTTGGGCTAAGGGTGGTGATTAGATAATCTCAGGGTTTCAAGATTAAAATAGGGATAACAATTTTGTGGCTGGTTCAATCAAAACAGCGAATGTCAACAGATCGACATTCGGATCAAAGCTTGGACATAGCTTTAAGAAAAGCTAGGGTGCTTATCTCTGGTTGTGGTAGTAGAAGAAAATGTAGATCACAACTCTACAATTTCAGTGGACAAAGTGGATTTCAAATTACACAACCAGAAGTGGGTAAACAAGGTCAATGCCAATGGCTGACAAGCTCTGGCATAGAGCTGACAATGCCAAAAACTAGGGCTTAGCATAACTTTTGATCTGGAGCTCCAAATGATGCACCACTTTGTCTGGGAGGTAGGCATTGATAACAGGAACAATTAAGTTAACAGGATCTTGGGCAAGAAATGGCTGAAAAGCAAGAAATTTGATGATGAACAGAGATGAACTGGCTGCACTGGAGCAGTTCTGGACACAAACTTGGCATGGCTATAACTTCCAATCTAGGCCGATCTAGGTGTCGGGCTAGAAGACAAAAATACTCAGGAGGCTAAGGCACATCTACATGACAAGGTTTCGAGGGCTGAAAAGACTGGAACAAGCTTTTCCGGTCATCGGCGCCGGAGAAGAATCACTGGATTTGGGCATTTCCAACATAGGCCGTTTGAACTCGATTCCTTGCTCTAGGAGAGATATATGGGTAAGAGGAAGCTACCTGCACGATCACTTTGGCCGGAGGTTGGCCGGAGAAGCCTGGCAACGATCGCCGGTTTTCTGGTAGAGCTTGAATTTGGGAATACCTTCGATTCGAGCTCAATCTGGAGATCTTGATGCATAGGCTTGCTGGAAATGACTCACTGATCAACTTCTTCTACAGCAATGAGAGCTAATTCGAGGTGATTTATCCTGCATTGCCGGAACAGGGCATTTAGCAATCCCGGCGATCACCGGCGATAGAGGTCACCGGGGAGCAATTAGATGATATCACACAGAGAGAATGAGTAGGGAAACTCACTGGTGTTGTTAATTTGGCAGGAGATGATCTATAGAGTGCTGGCACCGTGAGCTTCCTCAACGGCTCGCCGGAGAAGAAAACGAAAAGAGCAAATTCTGGAACTTGGCTGGTTTCTGGTGAAGTATGGAGGGAGCTACTGAGCACAGGAGTGCTTAAATAGGCCAGGCGAAGCTTGCAAGGAGGAGACAACGAAGTAATTGGCAGCTGAGATGAGATGGATTGCGTGCTGAGCAACAGCGGCGAAGACACAGCGAAGAACGGTGATTGCGACGGCGACAGGACTGCAACTGTCCACATTGTCATTCATCGGGACTTTGCAAAGATGGAGCAAGCGGTGGCGACAAGTACTGGCACGGCGAGGCTACGTGGCGATGGATTGCTGACAAAGTCGCTGCTGGTCGCGCACGGGAGCAAGCGCTGGTCGTTGACGTAGCAGCGGCCTTGCCACGGCACCAGCTGGAGCGAGGACACGTGCGTACTGGCATGCACGGTCACAAGTGCGGCGAAGCTTGGCCGGCGGCGAACGTGCACGGCGCAAGAAACCACGGCGAGCCCTGGTCGTGCGCACAGTAAACGGCCTGGTCGAATTTGGACTGAACTGCAGTTTCAAATATTGAATTTTGGACTGATCTGTAAATCTGGAATTCTGGAAGGTTTAAACTGAATTTGCTTTCACTAATCTGGCAGATATATTCAACAAAACATTTGGCAAAGATAGTTGATAAGATTTGACACATTTGAATGGTTTTTGATACAACTGAAAATAAGGTAAATTAGGGTAAAACAAGATTTAAGTTTTGTCGATTTCGAATTCTGGCATTTAGGGTTTGATTTTGATATCTGCACAGAAGAGAAACTTGTGGCAAATAGCATTTTGAGAAGATTTGCCGAAGAAATTCTGAATTTGGAGTTAATCTGGAGATTTTAGCCTTTTTGGATTTTCATATAACAGATAAGGACTATTTTGCGATAACTCTTGGACTGATTTGTAAAAAGAGTTTAGATGATGAAATCTGGCTGTCAACTTTTTAGATTAAGGTATTGACATACCCATGATCATATTCCAGGAATAATCTGGTCTGAACTTGGTCAAGATTTTGATTAAATCTGTATTTCTGAAACTTAGGGTATTTGGGTAATATAAGGTATTTCTGTTTTCGAAAACATAAGAAGTTGATAAATCTGGAATTTAGAGATAGAATTGGATCTAGGTTCTGAAGGCTTTTAAATTCAGAGTAACTGATAGATCACATCTGAACAATCTGATCTTGATTTGAGATCACAGGATAGATTTTGGAGATTTTAGGGCTTGAGATAGAAACTGATCTGGCTAATACTACAGATACATGCATGCATGCTATTGATGAAAAAGGAAGTTTTCACCCCTAACTCAGGGTGTTACAGATTTTCACACAGAAGATGTGAAGAATATTTATGAGAAATAAGAAACTTTTATTTCTTACATTCTTTACATACAAAAGGAATGCAGTCGATCAAAGCATCGACTTGCTCCGAAAGAAGTTTACAAAGTTCCCCAGGGGACATGTTGCTGTCAGTAGAATTTACACTGGTAACCCCCAGGGAACTAGCAACTACCCTAAGTCTATCTATATCGTCCCTAACAACAGACGCACTATTGTCCCTAATCAAGTCAGAGAGTTCTCGCTGTTGCTGAGCGAAGTCCCTCTCTCGAAGGAAATGATGCGCCTCTTCTCGGGATCGATCAAGACATTCTGCTAAACGCAGAATCTTCGAGGCCATCTCCTCGGTCTTCTTCTCCAGGGCATTCTTCTCTTCCAGAAGGGTCTGTCCGGAAGGAAGAGATGGAGCAGCAGAAGGCTGATCGCTGGAGCCTCCTACCCCCTGCATTTTGCAAAAGTTAGTCATACTAACTAAAATTATCAGCAAAAGCGGAGAAGAATTGTTACCTGTCCCGGTGCATAACTCGTTAATACACCCATCTTGGGAGGAAGATCATGATATGGTGGAAGAGCAACCTTCCCATCAGAAGATTGCTTCAACAACCCAATATGGTAATCATCTGTTCGAGGGATAATCACCGCTTGCCGACCAGGATGTTGATCACCCAAAAGAATGGGAGAATTGAATGTGATGGGATCTTTCTCTAAGGATAAAGGCCTAACTTGCCGAGAGGCATGAACGGGGAGGGTCAAAGGAACTGAAGGAAGAAAGAAACTTGCTACATTCTTCACCTTTGTTCCACTGGAGGATCCTTCGTCGACCTTGGGTTTCTTCCTTAAGGGAGACCGGACTTCAATCGTTTGAGGCCTTTGTTCGACAATTTCCCCTTCATCGCTCTCAATCTCGATGATTTCATGATCTGCCATTGGGAGGAGTATGTGAAAAGGAAGGAGGCAGGATAAAGGACTTAGACGTGGAGGGAAATTGTGGAGTTTTACAAATCCAAGAGCCTGGTATTTATAGCCGCCTGGGTGACGGTTTGCATTCCAGGCGCCTCGGGTTTCGTCAAAGCATTTACAATTTTACCTCGAGATAAAAATAATTCTACGGCGCTATCATTGCCCGTCACGTAATGTCAGAACCCGTCTTGGGAAACCAACCGTTTTCACTTAGTGCGCCACTAAGTGGAAAAATTGAAGAGTCGGGTTAAAAATCCGATGCATGGTTTTAAAATTCGAAATAAACACGTCTCTTCGTTTTCTTCGAATTTGGGGGCTAGCTGACGAGGATTGACACCCGGGTCACTTCTAATAAAACTCTTGGTTCAAGACAGGTTCGAACCAGACATGTGTCTGGTGATGCGAACTCAAGCTACTTCTGAGGGACATCACCATGAGGTCGCAAGCTTTACGTGATCAGGTCGCGGGTTTCGTGCGATCAGGCCGACAGCCTTGTGCGGTCAGAAGTACGTATGCTATACGCGGACTGGACTGGATATCTAAGATGTTGCGCGGTCAGCCCACACTCCGCGGTTAGAACATTCTCGACCAAGGTGCATGGAATTTATTCGGTTATCTTTATACCAGGATATTCCCGGCATCCCGAAGATTCCTCCACGTTGAAGACCAACCGTCAGAAGTTATTATATGCGGTTATTCATGATTAACACGTGTTAATAACCTCCGTGGAAGTTAACAGCGGTTCTCCAGAAACTGCATCCAACCGTTCGATCCAGTTTTCTTCATATGGCACCCTTTCGACCAATATAAAAAGGTGGCAAAGTACATCAAACGGGGGATCCAAGACATTTTGGAAGAACCAAACTCAAAAGATAATCAAGATACAAGATATCTCGATCATTCAAACAGCCAAGTCTACGGCTTAGATTAGACAACACTTACAAGTCTCCTATAGCTTCTTTTTGTACACTTATATAGGGGAAACTTTCACCTGTGAGGTTTTCTCCCTGCTAGTTTGTAAAGCTTTATCTCATATATTGAAATCCCAACAGGACGTAGGGCTTTTACTCCCACCATCGAGGGCCCGAACCTGTATAAATTTCTCTGTGCACTTGTTCACCATTGTTCGGCATACCTTCCCGGAGGGTCATCTTGAAAGGTCTCACAATTACAAATTTTGCATAAGTTCGGCTGAGGACCCCGAGTCCGAATCGTCGACAAGCTAGCCCCCAAATTCGAAGAAAACGAAGAGACGTGTTTATTTCGAATTTTAAGACCATGCATTGGATTTTTAACCCGACTCTTCAATTTTTCCACTTAGTGGCGCACTAAGTGAAAAACGGTTGGTTCCCCAAGATGGGTTCTGACATTATGCGACGGGCAATGATAGCGCCGTAGAACTGTTTTTATCTCGAGGTAAAATTGTAAATGTTTTGACGAAACCCGAGGCGTCTGGAATGCAAACCGTCACCCTGGCGGCTATAAATACCAGGCTCCTGGATTTGTAAAACTCCACAATTTCTCCCCACGCCTAAGTCCTTTTCTTGTCACCTTGCCTTCTTCCTTCTCACATACTCCTCCTGATGGCAGATCACGATATCATCGAGATTGAGAGTGATGAAGAGGAAGTTGTCGAACAAGGGCCTCAAACGATTGAAGACCTGTCTCCCTTAAGGAAGAAACCCAAGGTTGACGAAGGATCTTCTAGTGGAACAAAGGTGAAGAATGTAGCAAGTCTCTTTCTTCCTTCAGTTCCTTTGACTCTCCCTGCTCATGCATCTCGGCAAGTTAGGCCTTTAACCTTGGAGAGGAATTCTTCTCAACTCTCTCCTTTTCCCTCCAATTCTCCCATCCTTTTGGGTGATCGATATTCTGGTCGGCAAGCGGTGACTATCCCTCGATCAGATGATTGCCATATTGGGTTGGCGAAGCAATCATCTGGTGGGAAGGTTGCACTTCCACCATCTGATGATCCTCTTCCCAAGATGGGTATATCAACGGGTCATGCATTGGGACAGGTAATAATTCTTCTCCCCTTTTGCTGATAATTATAGTTAGTACGACTAACTTTCACAAAATGCAGGAGGTTGGAGGCTCCAGCGATCAGCCTTCTGCTGCTCCATCTCTTCCTTCCGGACAGACTCTTCTGGAGGAGAAGAATGCCCTGGAGAAGAAGACCGAGGAGATGGCCTCGAAGATTCTGCATCTAGCGGAATGTCTTGATCGATCCCGGGAAGAGGCGCTCCATTTCCGTCGAGAGAGGGATCACGCTCAGCAACAGCGAGAACTCTCTGACTTGATTAGGGACAAGAGTGCGTCTGTTGTTAGGGACGATGTAGATAGACTTAGGGTAGTTGCTAGTTCCCTGGGGGTTGCCAGTGTAGATCCTGCTGACAACGACATGTCCCTTGGGGAACTTTGTAAACTTCTTTCGGAGCAAGTCGATGTTTTGATCGACTGTATCCCTTTTGTATGTAAAGAATGTAAGAAATAAAAGTTTCTTATTTCTCATGAATATTCTTCACATCTTCTGTGCGAAAATATGGCCAGAAACTTTATGTTTGCGACCACTCATACACAGGAAACTTTAGTTCTGCGATCAGAATCATGCTTCCAAAAGCATCGCAACCTGCCCTGATACCGCGATCAGTTTTAGGGCCGCGGTCAGAACTGAATCGCGACCAGAGTCGGAACTCGGTCAGACTGTCACTCCGATTAGAATCGAAGTTTAGTCTAAAACATGGTTTCGATCAAACCATAACCCAATTAAACATATACCAGTACGTTAAAAATTGAGTTGCAAAGCATTTCCATAAAAAATGTTCAAAGCATACAAAGGAAAGACATCTTCTGAAAAGTGCTGAAAATTTTTCAGTCCTTTTGCACTTTCAGTTTCCGAAACAAAGAAGTCTTTTTGTTTCAGATCCGATGCCTGAACACTTTATCGGGTCCGCCAGAGGCAGTATCCATTATGGGAAATGAATAAAGCATTCAATGGAATGTTTGAAATGAAACGTTTACTCACATTAATGCGCTACCTTGGGTCTATAAAAAGAGCATATGTCTTCTCAAAGAAGCCACACAGCCAAAAACCCTCATCGTTCCCGCCGCACAAAACCCTCATTTTCTTCAGCCTTCGTCTCCCCAAAATCGCCAACTTTTCCTTTGATTCTCCACCAAAAATGGCATCCTGGAGCCGATCCATTCACCACTCTGAGGAGAGCCTAGTGGCGTTAGAGAAGGAGGAGATCCTTCCTCCACGGTTGCTCATCAACTGGCGACCCGCGGAGAAGGACCAAGAAACCCCAACCGTCCAAGAGGGCGAGTTGGTGGTTTTTGAGGAGTACTTGCGTTGCGGGTTCCGATTCCCTGAGAGTCGGTTCCTCAAAGATATCCTTGAGCATTATGGGTGGGAATTGATTAACCTCCACCCTAACGCGATGCTGATCCTTGCGGTGTTCCAGCATCTCTGTGAGGCGTTCGTCGGAGTGTATCCCAGTGTGGATCTTTTCCGGCGATTCTACTTCTCAGCATGGTCGAAGAGCACCAACGCCGCCGGATGCATCTACTTCCGGCTGAGGGATAAAAAGGAGTATCCCTCCCCACCCCTGCGAGACTCTGTGCACGGGTGGCACCAAAGGTGGTTTTACTGCTCTCCACCATCCGAGAGCAGCCTGTGGTTTGAAAACTCGCGACCAGAGAAGTCGAGCGAGTTAGATGCTCCCCCGGCGATGAACTTGGAGCTTTCGAAGCATACCGAGGTGATCCTTCACTTGGTCAATCAAGGGTTGACAGCTCGAGATGTCATCCGAGATTTGTGAAGAATCGGGTGAGTCCTCTGCGCGAAAGGACTCATCCGGCATGGGAGATTAGGTCCATGGCGGACAGCACCTTGGACTACAGTAAAGGTATTTATTTCTTTAGCGCTGAGCTTTGCCATTCTTGAATTGCACAAATTCTGACTCGAATTTGGGAACAGTCCTGCCTTCATCTGAAATTGAGAGGCGGACCAACTCCCTCCTTAGGGCCTACAATGCCGATGTAGAGGGCCCTAAGGGATCGCCTCGGCCACAGAGTCTGATTCACGCCGGCGACGACCTTAAATAGGAACGCCGAAAGGTACATTCTTTATCTGGCTTCCGTTTTTCAGGTCTTATGCATGTCCAGCGCTAAACAATTCCATCGGAAATGTGAATCAGCTCCTAGGAAGGTTCGCCGAGACGACTTTCCCGAGTGAGAACGTCGGCTCTCTTGGGAAACCAACGGTGAAGAACGTGAAGAAGGTCTCCCAAAGACCCAGGACAAAGAGTCCTGCCCCCAAGAAGGCCAGGCCAAATCCCGGGGAGGGGTCTTCACGGAGCGTTCCTCCTACCGCAAGAAAGACGGCGGTAAGATATCACATCCCTTCTGTTTTACCAGGCGCAGATTGGAATCACTTCTTCATCGTACAGGGAGATGGGAGCGAGGAGGAGGACGATGATGTCCCTCTAATTCACCGGAGCAGGAGGATCGCGGACCTCCCATCCGGCGATGCTCCAAGCTGCCCCGCAGAGACCACTGCTACTGAAGAGGTGGCCGTGGCAGATCCTGCCACCGCGGAAAATCTTGGGATGGCGGATGACCTCCCAGTTCCTGAAGCCCCCGAGGCTTCGGGGTTGATTGTCTCCGCTTCCCTAGTCGAAAGTACGACCTTGGTAAGGATTCCTTACGGTCATACTTTCTTCAATTCCTTCTGTATATTTTGACAAGTCAATGTTTATACAGGGAGAAGAGCTTCCCCCTGCGACTCCTACTAGCCGCAGGGAAGAAAATACTTCTCCGCAGACATGAGCGGAGGTGGTTGTTCAAGATCCTGCGGCGGTTACACATGAGGTACCGGCTACAGGATCATAGGAGACAGCGAAATCCTTGGATGGGTCGTCGCCAATGGGATCAACTGCCCAGGTAACGATCCTTCTTGTCAGCCTTTATCTTTCCCTTGAAAGAATGTTCATAGGGGAAGACATACGGGAAGGGGGCCCTTGTTTTCCAAGCGTAAGATCAGGGCGGACGATACTCGTCCCCGCGCTCAAGAAGAACCTTCTCAGAAATCCCAAAAGCTAATGGGATTTCAATTAAGGTAAGAACCTTCATCCTGGTTGTATTAGAAATGATAGTCACGAATCGTTACCATTTGATTTTTCTTTTCCTCCATCAGACGGAAAGAAATAGCACCCAGTCCTCCAACCGCTTCGGGAAGGGTTGAAGTTACTGCTGGTGCAGGAGCCCCCAGTGAGGAGCGCTCCACCCCCTCGGCCTAGGAAGTCGTCCGAGTCACGGGGGGAGAAACAGATACGAGGACCCAGTCACAGTCGCCGGCGACTGGGAGCAATACTCAGCAGGCACTTCCTCCTACTGTCCCTGCTGTAAGCACTTCCGGGCCTTCGACAAATCTTCCAATTAGTCCGGAAGATGCCTCTCTGCAGAAATTCATGAAGGTATGATGAATCCCTTTCTGGATGTCCTGAATTACACATAGGACGCTTTTCACTCCCTTTTTTGCATCACAGGAATTATCCCGGATGATGGCCAGTCACGTGCCACGGCGGCGAGCATGGTGACCATACAAAGAGAACGAGACAGCTTGCGCAAGTAAGGATCATCATTCGTCAATTTATAGATGTATAAATTGGTTACGACCATTCCTTCTGTTTTATTACAGGAAGGTGGCATTGCAGGACAAGGAAATGGCCACAATGAAGCTCCATTCGCTCTCAGTGGTTAGGAACCAAGAGATCGAAAATAACAGACTACGGTCGCAACTTGCTAGTAAGTCACCTCCTGAGCTAGGAAGACTTGTCTTAGCAATATGCGAGTAACCTTTTCCCTTGTTGCAGCACAAGCAGGTCAAATAAAACAGCTCAGTGCGGATAATAAACTACTCCAGGATTCTATCGAAGCCTCCACAAGGGCAATTGGAAAGCTAAGCCGTTCAGTCTTCGAAAAGCTCAAGGCGGTGGCTCATCTTCTGAAGGCTGATGTGGTCGAAACCACTCGAGACGATCTCAGCCAAGAAGACTGGGCTGCCCTAGTTATAGCTCAAGCAGAGTCACTTCTCGAGTATCTCCCTGAGGATACACAGCGAAGAGAAGAGGTGATCAGAACCAGAGTTCGGTCAGCCGCTTCTGCTATCCTAAGCCGGATTCGACTCCACTATGGCCCAGATGCAGATCTGAATGCACTGGTGGGACCGGTTGAGATCGAGAGTGAAGAGCTGCTCGATGCCATCATGGAGGAGGTCAAGCCCTTCGTAGACAGGCTCCTCACTGAGCTGGGGATCGAATGATCCTTATTTTTGTATCCAAACAATTGTGTATAATGCAATGTATGTAAAAAACCATTTTTGACAGAAAGTACATATTTTGCAATTTTATATTGTGAGTTCCATACTATAAGCACATCCCCCCTAGCCCCCGCCTCTGCTTATAAATACTGAAGCCTTAGTGTTATAAGCAAAGGAGAAAACATAAGCGTAACGACCAGGGGTGTGCGTTTTAAACCAATGATCAGGATCAATGTAACGTCTAATCTTATTGTGAACTGGTAGCCACTCAAATGACCAAGGACTTGCCAGATAGCCCCGTATGCGCTGAGAAACGGCTTATTTAGGAGTGACTTATCTGGAACTGGTCATGAGATGGAACAGCGAATCCGATTAGATTGTTGTAATGATCTGACCGCCGGCGGTCAGCCCCAGGTCGAATGCATATGATACGGGCTTAAAGAGAAAAACTCATAGTATGAAAGTAAAAAATATTTTATTTTATGAAAAGATGCTAATTGAACAGGAAAAAAGGGATTGGAATACTTACACGTAAAACTTGCGAAGTTGATCGCGCCGATCCTGTTCGCGGCACTGAGACAATAGTATAAGGACCTTCCCATTTTGGGGAGAATTTGTTGTGATTAGACTGGTCTTGAATTTTTCATAAAACCAAGTCGCCCACGTTGAGATCACGTGGTCGCACCTTTTTACTGTGATACCTGCGTAAAGCCTACAAGTATGCCGCGGATTTAACCAGGGTGCGATCACGCCGTTCTTCTAAGAGGATGAGATCTTGCGCCCGTTGTTCGGACTGATTAACCTGTTTGAATTGATCTGTCCGAACAGAACCAATACTTACTTCCATAGGCAATATAGCCTCGGCCCCATAGACCAAATGGAAGGGCGTCTCGCCGGTGGCTCGACTAGAAGTAGTCCGTAATGCCCATAGAACGGTATAGAGCCCCCGAGCGGGTCTTAAGGCGATCAAAGACGCGCTTTTTAATGCCTTGCAGTATTTGCCCATTGGCTCGTTCTACGGCACCATTGCTTTGTGGATGTGCCACAGAAGCATAGCACACCTTGGTCCCAACCTGATCGCAGTAGTCCAGGAATAGACCGCTGGCGAACTGAGAACCATTGTCTGTGATGAGACGGTTTGGAACACCAAATCGTGCCACAATGTTCTTATGGAAGAACTTTTGTGCGGCTGATGCGGTAATGTGTCGTACTGGTTCGGCCTCAATCCACTTTGTAAATGTGTCAATGGCTACGAACAGAAACTTGTACCCATTGACCGCTTGTGGCACAGGACCGACAATATCCATCCCCCAGACCGCGAATGGCCATGCGAGAGGAATGGTTTGCAACGCATAGGCAGGTTGATGAACTTGTCTTGGGTGGAACTGACACTGGGGACACATCTTGACCATATGTTTGGCATCATCAAGTGCCGAAGGCCAGTAGAATCCTTGTCGAAAAGCCTTTCCGACTAGTGTCTGATATGACACGTGCGCACCGCATACACCGTCATGTATTTCTTTCAAGAGGGATTTTCCTTCCTCTTGAGATATACAATGCATGAATACTCCTTGAGTACCCTTTCTGTGCAGAATCCCATCTATGAGTTTGTACAAACGCGCTTTTTGAATTAACCGATCGCTTTCGGTTTCGTCCTGGGGTAGGGTCCCATGTTCAAGATAGACCCTCAATGGATGAGTCCAATCTTGTTCCTGAACGAGGTTGGTAACGAAGGCTATTACCGGATCATCCTCGACCGAAGACATGATCGAAGGACGGTCCAAGTGTTCAATGAACACTCCTGCCAGAGCGGATGAGCGTGAGGACCCAATTTTGGATAATTGGTCTGCGAGAATATTGTCCTTTCGCGGGATGTATTGGACTTCGAAATGACTGAAGTGTTTTTCCAATCTCCTCACTTCCCCCAGGTAATGAGCCATTGTCTCATCAGAGGTGCTGTACTCCTTGTTTACCTGGTTTACGACCAGTTGTGAGTCTCCCCTCACCACTAATCGACGGACTCCGAGGAATTTTGCTGCCCGGAGCCCTGCAAGAAGACCTTCATACTCTGCTGCATTGTTAGTCACAACAAAGTGTAGTTGAATGACATACTTAAGCTGTTCGCCCTGGGGCGTAACTAAGACTACTCCAGCCCCCGAGTGTTGAAAACTACGGGAGCCGTCAAAGTACATTGTCCAGTAATCGGGGCACCCCAGTTCCTCTGCCAACTGCACGGGTGGCTCAGGGTTGGTCCATTCAACCACAAAGTCGGCCAAAACCTGAGACTTAACCGCCGTGCGGAGCGTGAAATGGATCTCGAAGGCACCGAGTTCGACCGCCCATTTGGCGATTCGACCAGATTTCTCTGGGTTTCGGACAATATCCCCCAAAGGAAAAGTGGAGGGTACTGTGATCTTGTGCGCTTGAAAGTAATGTCGTAGCTTACGGGAAGCCATCAGTAGCGCGTAAAGTATCTTCTGGACCTCAGGGTAGCGCTCCTTAGGACCATGAAGTACCTCGCTCACATAGTAGACGAGTCTATGTATTCCTTCCCTATCTGCGATCAGAACAGCGCTGACCGCGTGCGGTGTGGCCGCCAGGTAAAGAAGTAGTGGTTCTCCTTTGTCGGGAGACACCAACACTGGCGGACTGGATAGATATGTTTTTACCTCCTGAAATGCCTTTTCGGCCTCATCTGACCATGTAAAATTATGATGCTTCCGCAAGGCTTTGAAGAAAGGCAGTCCCCTTTCGCCTAGTCGTGATATAAAATGACTTAAAGCCGCCATGCGACCAGCCAGACGTTGAACATCCTTCATGGTTGAGGGCGATCTCATTTGTTCAATAGCCCTGATTTTCTCAGGATTAACTTCAATGCCCCTGGAACACACAAGAAAACTGAGGAGTTTTCCTGAAGAAACCCCGAAAGAACATTTCTCCGGGTTTAATTTTATTCCAAAGCGATTCAAATTACAGAAGGTTTCAGCGAGATCGTCCAAATGAGACAATCTCTTGGTACTTTTTACAACCAAATCGTCTACATATACTTCGAGATTACGCCCTATCTGGGAAAGAAAGGTCTTTTGCATCAAGCGCTGGTACGTGGAACCTGCGTTCTTGAGACCGAACGGCATTCTAACGTAGCAGTATGTGCCGAACGGGGTGATGAAGGCAGTCTTCTCTTCATCGTCTTCTGCCATGCTAATTTGATGATATCCTGAGTAAGCATCCAGAAAACTCATCAGTTTGTAACCCGCAGTCGAGTCGACCAGCTGGTCGATGCGGGGAAGGGGAAAGTCATCCTTTGGACAGGCAGCGTTGAGGCTAGTGTAGTCGACTCACATGCGCCACTTGCCATTTGACTTGCGGACCATGACCGGATTGGCGAGCCATTCCGGGTGATGCACTTCGCGGATAAACCCGGCCTGTAGGAGTTTGTCCAACTCCTCTCGGATGGCTTCCTGTCAGTCAGCAGCAAAACGCCTGAGCTTTTGCTTTATTGGTCGTTGTCTAGGTCGAATAGCTAACCTGTGCTCAATTACTTCCCTTGGGACACCGGGCATGTCGGACGGTTTCCACGCAAACACGTCTGCGTTAGCCCAGAGGAAAGCAACGAGATCGAGTTCCTATTTGTCATCCAGGGCTGATCCGACCCAAATTGTCTTGGATGGATCATCTGGGTATCAAGGAACTTGTTTGAGTTTTTCATCCGGTCGAGGAGCAGCCTTGATCGCATCGGCGGCGACGGTGGCGACCTGAGCGTCCCGGAGGGGAAGTTGATCGACCATCTCCAAAGATAGCCGGTCGCACGTGAGTGCCACGTTGCGACTGCCTCAGACCGAGATGACATCTTTGGGGCTAGGCAATTTCCCGCACAGATAAGCATAGTGCGTTGCCATCATGAACTTAGCAAGAGTCGGCCTGCCAAAGATTGCATTATAAGCTGAGTCACAATCGATTACATCAAAAGTAACCAATTCTGTCCGGAAGTTGTCTGGTTCTCCCAGAGTGAGCGGGAGGACCACTTGTCCCAATGGCATCATAGAGGGGCCTGGTATTATCCCATAAAACGGATGGATTATGGGCTTGATCTTCGAACGAGGAATTTGCATCTCGTCGAGTGCCTTGACCAATAAAAGATCAAGGGAACTTCCCCCGTCAATCAAGACCCTTTCGACTCTCGCATTACTGATGATTGGGGTAATGACCAGAGGTAGCCTCAATGGTCGGGTTAGCCCCACAGGACAGCCAGCGCAATCGAACGTCAAAGGCATATCCGACCAACGGGGGTATTGAGGTTTACCAAGGGATGTCTCCGTTTGGTTAACCTCTCGGTAGAAGGCTTTAAACTGCCTTTTGGAAACGAAAGAGGAAGAACCCCCGAAAATGACATTAACATGATTTTGAGGTACCTGGTAAGCCATTTCTTCGTCTCCGTCGACATCTCTAATCCCGCACGCCTGCTCTTTAGGCGGTAAGGTTGGCATTGGCCCAACTCCTTGGTAGAAATCGTCCAATTGTTTCAACCAACTCCTACAGTTTTGGAGGTCGTGGCCTGCGGAGTTGTGGAGTGGACACCACTTCTTGCCTTCCTGCGGATTAGTTGATTTTTCTGGCATGTCGGAATCCCGACCACCAGAGGCAGTTTTACTTTTAAATGAAGACTTAATACCTTTGGTCGAAGGTGGCTTCTCTGCGACTGCGACCTCGCGGTACTGTCCAGAGCGGTTCCTCTTCGACTTCTTTGACTTCCCACCTGGTGAAGACTCCGGCTTCTTGCTTGAATCTTCTTTCCTGGCGGCCTTGAAGCCTGGTTGGGGTGGTAGGTCCCCCTTGTCGACCATTCGGTTCCATTCGACCGCTTCGGCTGCATCGGAATATCGATCGGCCATGTCGAACAGATCGGCCACTGATCGAGGAGGGTGGATAAGCAAGTTTTCAGTGAATCTCCGGTATCGAACGGCATGCATAAATGCCCTGATTACGGAGCCATCAGATATGTTCGGGATGGTATTCCTCACCCCGACAAACCTTGATAAACTACCGAAGTGTTTCGGTTGAAGTTTGCCGCAGCCGATGCAGGTCGTCCTCCTTACCCGGCTTTTGGTAACAATTTTGGAAATTGCTGAGGATGGCATCGCATAGCATTTCCCAATTGTAGATGGAACCCTCAGGCTGATTAAACAGCCAGGTTCTAGCCGGTCCTGCGAGGAATGTAGGCAGGTACTTGGCCATGACCTTGTCATCGCCTCCTGCCGCTTGGATGGTAGTAATATAGATCTGAAGGAACTCGGATGGGTTCTGAGTTCCATCAAACCTCTCAATGGCCCCTGGTCGAAACTTATCGGGCCAAACGACTGCTCGTAGGCCAGGCGAAAAAGCTTTACAACCAACATAAGGACCGTGAATCGCCCTGTGACTGTCGGTTGGGTCTCGGGCGACCTCACGCAATGGCGAGGTTACTCGTGGTCCCAAACGAGAGTGAACAGGAACTCGATCCCTACTACGATAATTCTGCATTCGCCGGTATTTGTCCTGTCGGGACGGTATGGGCGGCGGGTAACTCCGCCGGCCGGAACCAGAATGAGTACCATCTCACTCACGGGAATGTGTTACCGAGCGGGAGGAGGCCGTCGGGGTCGCCTCGGACGCGACCTCATCCAGTCTCTCCGCCAGGATCCTAAAAAAGACCGGTTTCTGCGCATCCGTGACCGTAGGAGGAAAATTACGCATGACTTCCGCGATAGATCGCAGTTGACCATGGGTACTTCTCCTAGGGGCACCAGGTGTTATTGTTTCTTCGTCCACCGGGAAACGCTCCGGTGGCAAAGAAGGGGTCTGGTCACGTTTTCGACGACGCGACCGTCGAGAAGAACTCGGAGCAGCATCGTAACGAGCCTGCACATCTTGAAGAGCCTCTTGGGCAGTTCTGTGCAATTCGTTGTTTTGTTGCTCGAGATCTTGATCCTCCTTCTGTTTGAGATCTTGTTCTTCCCTGGCATCCTGTTGATCGGGAGTTTCTTCCGACAGCGCAGCAAACTGCCTAGGGAGAGAGGTTGTCGATGGGGAAAACATCTCAGTTTGTTCCGAGTCAGACTCGAAATCAAAGAGACGGTGAAGGTTATCAGGGTCGAACCTTCCTGGGCTAATTTCCGGGTCATCATCATATTTTCAGTTAGCGGGGTCGTATGACGGGCCGGATTCATCGCCTAGCACATTAAGAACCTCCGTGGGTTCTGACCTTGCGCCAGTTACTCCCTGGTCGATTGACATGACCTGGAGAGACGATTCAACCTGTGGAAGATTCTGGCCTTCGACCTCCTCCATCGGGACAAGATCGCTTGGAGAAGGCATTGGTATATGGGCATAATCCTCGAGATCGAAATCGTTCTCGGAATCATATGCTCCAGCCATGTTTCAGCAAACCTCCGGATTTCAATTAGGACACCTTGAGAAAGGCCCCACGGTGGGCACCAGCTGTCGACGATTCGGACTCTGAGTCCTCAGCCGAACTTATGCAAAATTTGTAATGGTGAGACCTTTCAAGATGACCCTCCGGGAAGGTATGTAGAACAATGGTGAACAGGAGCACAGAGAGATTTATACAAGTTCGGGCCCTCGATGGTGGGAGTAATAGCCCTACGTCCTGTTAGGATTTCACTATAGGTGATAAAAAGTTACAGAAATAGAAGAAAAACTCCTTCACAGGCGAAGGATTTTTCCTATGTAAATGTACAGAATAAAGCCAGGAAGGCTTGTAGAAACTATCTAACTTGGGCCATAGATTTGGCTGTTTTTAGTGGTTGAGAAGCGTTATGTCTCACTTGTATCAGGAGTCTTGTTCTTCCAAATGGATTGGATCATCCCCCTTCCCTCTATGCCACCCTTTTATACTGGTCGAAAGGGTGCCATATGAAGAAAACTGCATCAAACGGTTGGATGCGGTTTTTGGAGAACTGCTGTTAACTTCCACGGAGGTTATTAACACGTGCTAATCACGAATAACCGCATATATTAACCTCTGACGGTTGGTCTTCAACGTGGAGGAATCCTCGGGATGCTTGGAATATCCTGTTATATGGATAACCGAATGAACTCCAGGCACCCTGGTCGAGAATGTTCTGACCGCGGAATGTGGGCTGGCGCGCAACATCCCGGATATCCAGTTCGCGTATAGCATACGAACTTCTGACCGCGCAAAGCTGTCGGCCTGATCGCAAGAAGCCCGCGACCTGATCGCGTAAAGCTTGCGACCTCATGGCGATGCCCCTCAGAATATAGCTTCAGTTTGCATTGCCATATACATGTCTGGTTCGAACCTGTCTTGAACCAAAAGTTATTAGAGGTGACCTGGGTGACAATCCTCGTCATCGGCCGCCCCATATCAAACACTACAATGGGGAGGCCGACCCCTATGAATTCGTGCAGGTATACTCCACGGCCATTTCGGCGATTGGGGGGACGAAAGCGTCCAGTGCAACGTCTTCCCCCTCTCGACGGTGGTTGAAGCGTGCAAGAGTGGCATTCTCCCGGGAGAGGTCCACCGAAGACTCTCCCGAAGTTGCCTGTCCTCTGCCGACGAGCTCTTCAATGTACTTGAGAAGTACACAAGAACTGAAGAAGACGACCTCTAGAAAAAGCATCAGGGGACCTCTGGCCCCGGGGAGAGGGACTCGAGGGACCCCTCCCACAAACGCCCCCGGAGAGGGCCTCGCAGTGAGCCAAGGCCTCGGGACACTTTCGTCCTCGAAGGCGGAGGCGGCTCCCGGGAGCCTAACCGGGGACAGCACCCCTTTTCCAAGCCCAAAGGCGGCGGAGGAAGGCAATCCTCCCGTCCGCGAGAGGCCCCCAAGCAAGGGGGCAAGGAGGCTGGAGCTACTTTGTGGTGCGCTTTCCGCAAGTCCAACTCCCATGCTACCCGAGAATGCCACGCGCTCCTTCAACACTTCGCGGCATTTCTCGAGCAGCATGGGCCGGGGGGAGGAAGCCCTACCTCCTTACCCCTTCCATCGCCGGCCTTGGCAGCACTCCCCGCTCCCCTAGGGGGACGTCAGAAGCAAGGCCGGGAAAAGGGCTCGAGCGACGAGCTCCCCTTCCAAACCTCCCAGAGACACATTAATGTCATTGTGGGAGGATCTGCCTCCGGGAGCGATTCCAAACGCCAACGCAAAGAGTATGCGCGAGAAGTGAAGGTGATAGGGGCCATCAACACGTCCCAGCCGTCAAAGTGGTTGGACGTCCCATTGACATTCACCGTGGAAGACGCGTGTGGGGTGCGCTTCCCCCACAACGACGCGCTGATCGTCTCTGCCACCGTGTTCAACTGTCGCCTCGCCCGAATCTTGGTCGATGGTGGAAGCGCGGCGGACGTCCTTATCTGAAAGCATTCAAAGAAATGCAGGTAGACAAGAAACTCCTTCGTCCCGGGAAAACCATACACCCCATGGGAAAGGTTGATCTCCCGATGACCTTCGGCGCCCCGGATAATTACCGGACCGAAATGGTTCGGTTCAATGTGGTGGATCTCCCCTCCTCCTACAACACCATAATGGGGAGAACCATCATCAACCGCCTAGGAGCAGCGGTCCACCACAATTACCTTTGCATGAAGATCCCCGGGCCAGGTGGGGTGATCTCTGTGCGTGGCAATCAGGATATAGCTCGCTCCCTCTACGAGCGTGCTACCGCAGTGATCGGAGACATCAACATGGTCAAGGCCCCGGGGGGAGAAAGCTCCTCCCCGACCTCGGAAGTGCCAGTCACGCTCCCTGGGAAGTTCCTCCCAAAACCTCGCCCCGAAGGGGATCTCCAAGAAGTCTCCCTCTTCCAGGACAAGGGGAAGACTGTCAAAATCGGGGCTGACCTCCCCGAGGAGCACGCGACGCAACTCGTCGACTTCCTTCGCGAAAATGCGGATGTTTTCGCATGGAAGCCCACTGACATGGGGGGTGTGCCCAGGGACGTTATCGAGCACAAGCTCGCGGTAATGCCTGGTCGCCCCCCGGTGAAACAAAAGATGAGAAAGCTCTCCCTTGAACGGCAGGAGGCCATCAAGTCGGAGATCACTAAACTCCGGGAGGCGGGGTTCATTCGGGAAGTCCTACACCCCGAGTGGCTAGCAAACCCCGTCCTCGTCAAAAAGGCAAGCGGCAAATGGAGGATGTGTGTTGACTTCACCGACCTCAATAAAGCATGCCCGAAACATGATTTCCCGCTCCCGTGGATCGACCAATTGGTGGATTCCACTGCGGGCTGCGAGCTAATGAGTTTCTTGGACGCCTATTCAGGCTATCACCAGGTCCGGATGGCGGTGGAAGATGAGGAAAAGACGAGTTTCATAACTCCCCTCGGCACCTTCTGCTATGTCCACATGCCCTTCGGGCTGAAAAATGCAGGGGCTACCTTCCAACTCCTCATGTGTTTGGTCCTAAGGGACCAAATCGGCGCAACGTAGAAGATTACGTTGATGACGCGGTCGTGAAGAGCCCTCTCTCGATAGCTCACCTCGAAGATTTGGGGGAAACCTTCCGCAATCTCCGTAAGTACGGGTTAAGACTGAACCCGGAAAAGTGCGCGTTTGGCATTCGCGGAGGCAAACTCCTCGGCTTCCTCGTGTCCTAGAAGGGCATTGAAGCCAATCCCGAAAAAATTCAGGCCCTCCTCGACATGCCACCGCCACATTATGTCAAAGACGTACAACGACTTACCGGCCGCTTAGCCGCGTTAAGTCGCTTCGTCTCGCGCTCGGGAGAGTGCGGCCTCCAATTTTTCAAAATCCTCCGCGGACTAGCGGGGTTGCATTGGACCTCCGAGGCACAGGCCGCGTTCGAAGATTTGAAGAGGTATCTCAAGAGCCCCCCGATGCTTGTGAGCCCGCGTCAAGGGGAGCCCCTGCTCCTCTATCTCGCGGCCACCCCCGTTGCCGTCAGCGCGGTCCTAGTCAAGGAGGAAGATGGGCGTCAACGCCCCGTCTACTATGTGAGCGAGGCTCTCCAAGGCGCCAAAACAAGATACACAAAGGTGGAGAAGGTTTGTGATGCCCTCCTGATGCCATCAAGGAAGCTCCGCCACTACTTCCTAGGCCACCCCATCATGGTGCCTTCCTCTCTTCCTTTGGGAGAAGTGCTTCGAAATAAGGAAGCCACCGGCCGGATAGGGAAATGGGGGGCCGAGCTAGCCCCTTTCGAGCTATCCCTAACCGGATGGACCGCGATCAAGTCGCAGGTCCTTGCGGACTTTGTGGCCGAGTGGGCTCCGGTCCCCGTGCCGGAAGAAGAAACGCGTGCTACTCCACCACCGTGCGACGACCATTGGACCCTCTTCTTCGACGGCTCCCTGTGCCTGGCAGGGGCCGACGTGGGAGTAGTCCTCCGAAGCCCCGAAGGAAGAACCCTCGAATACGCAGCCAGGCTCGAGTTCCCCGCGACGAACAATGTCGCGGAATATGAGGCCCTTCTCCTGGGACTACGCCTCGCCTGCTCTTTGGGCATCCGACGCCTCCTTGTCAAGGGAGATTCTCAACTCGTGGTGTGTCAAATGGACAAGTCCTACTTGTGCCATGACCCGAATCTGAGCCTCTACCTTAATGAGGTCCGGAAGATGGAAAACTATTTCGACGGCCTCGAGGCTCATCGTATCCCGCGAAGGGACAATGATCGTGCTGACACCCTCGCTAAGGCGGCGAGTGCCCGAGGGCCCCTCCCCAAGGGGGCCTTCCTGGAGGTCATCCCGAAACCTTCCGCGATGGCCCTCAACCCGGACTCCGAGTCCTGTGACCCCAACATCACGAAAATCGTCCGGGCTACATCTTGGATGGCCCCCCTTATCTCTTGCATCAAGGGAGAGGGGGAGCCCTCCGATGAATCCGAAGCCAATCGCCTTCGCGCTAAGGCGCGAGCGTATGTGCTGATAGAAGGAATGTTATACAAGCCAGGAGCCTCTGTGCTACTTCGCTGCCTCCCGTGGGAGGAGGGAGTTCAGCTCCTCGAGGATATTCACCTCGGGTGTTGTGGTTCCCACCTTGGCCCACGGGCCATCACGACCGAAGCCATTCGCCAGGCCTTCTACTGGCTAACAGTCGCTCGCGACGCGAGAGACCTTGTCTCTGCCTGCGGGGCTTGCCAAAAGATGGCAAAGGGATCCACCATGCCCTCGTGCACCCTACAGGCCATCCCAATCACTTGGCCCTTTGCGCGGTGGGGCATGGACCTCCTAGGCCCATTCCCCCCGGCGCCCGGGGGATACAAGTACGCAGTCGTGGCCGTGGACTACTTCTCCAAGTGGGTGGAGGCCGAGCCCTTGGCCACCATCACGTCTCGTGCGGTGCAATGGTTCTTTTGGAAGAACATAGTGTGCCGATTGGGTGTCCCCCGTGAGATTACCGTGGACAACGGAACCCAGTTCGACTCCGTGAGCTTTCGCGAGTTCTGTCAGAACTTGGGCACGACCCCCCACTTTGCCTCGGTGGCTCACCCCAAGAGCAATGGGGCGGTCGAGCGCGTCAATGGGGTTATCTTTCAAGGACTCCGCCGCCGCCTGGAGCAAAGCGCCTCCAGGCGTGGGGCATGGGCAGACGAGCTTCCGAGCATCCTCTGCTCCATACGAACGACCCCGAGTCGAGCAACAGGCCGTACCCCCTTCTCACTCGTATACGGTCGCTGCGAATTGAACTCCTCGAGGGAGTTTCGGCCGCCGCGTTTCAGGCTAATGAAGACAACCAGAGGCTGGAGGTGGACCTCGTCGAAGAAGAGCGGGACAGAGCCCTCCTCCGCAACGCCATTTACGAACGTGAGATGGCGCGCGCTTACAACAAGTGTGTTCGGGGGAGAGCCTTCCGTCTGGGAGACCTTGTCCTCAAGTGCGTCACCGACCCTCAAGCTCAAGGGAAACTCAGCCCAAAGTGGGAAGGGCCATACAGGATCTCCACGATCCTTGGCTCGGGGACTTACAAGCTCTCTACCCTCGAAGACCAAGAGCTGAAGCACACATCGAACGCGGACCTACTCCGCAAATTCTACACTTAGCCTCCGAGCCTCCCCCCTTCCCCTTTTGGACACCGTCACAAGGGGAAGGCGCGGCGAGTTGTAACAATGGCCTCAAGGCCTTTCCCTCCCCTTTCTGCGATTCCGCAAAGGGTGGAGGCGTTGTACCAGCTTGTTTTAATCAATGCGAATGGTTTTTTCTCCCTGTTATGTGGTTTTGTGCAGACTTCTTTAAGCGGCCCTGGCGCAACGGCCTCATCACAAGGATGCCCTCCCCGTGAGGATGCCCCCTAGGGATGCCCTCATCGCGAGGAGGCTACAGGCTCCAGCTCAGCCTTAAAAGTCCCGACGGCGGGAGCCCCGTTCCCCCTTGGGCGGCTTACAATATCCCCTCGTCGACTGAGGGCGTAAGTGGCAACCTGGTTCCCAAGGAACTGAGGTAACGAGTCACTTTGGGGGACTAGTCCCCCCCATACACTCTAGAGCTCATTTTTATGCTCTTCCTCCTCCGGGAGCAACCTCGGTCGCACGACCGATAGATCTTTTATCCCCACACTCGCTGGCACGAGGATAACCCCTCGCTGGTGGCCCCCTCAAAGGGAGCGGCCGGGATTTTTCGTATGGCCCCAGCGCAGGCCGCCTATGTCAGTCACCCCCCGCTGCGGGGGGAGGAGATAAAATACCCCGCTGATTCCGGGGAGCATCTGGAATTCTTATGGGATTTTCTCAGCAAGGTTGGCTAAATCCGGGAAACAGGAATCGAACTTTGACCTGCTCCCTCATTTTCTCTCCCGGAGGACAGCTCCCCGGAGCAGACCTCCCCCGGAGGTGGAGCCCTGCTCCCCCGGACCTCGTCCCCTAGAGTAGGTCACCTCCTCCGGAGGTGGAACTTTGCTCCCCCGGACTACGTCCTCCGGATTATGTCCTCCGGACCTCTCCCCCGGAGTAGGTCACCTCCTCCGGAGGTGGTGCCCTGCTCCCCCGGACCACGTCCTCCGGACCTCTCCCCCAGAGTAGGTCACCTTCTCCGGAGGTGGAGCCCTGCTCCCCCGGACCTCGTCCCCTGGAGTAGGTCACCTCCTCAGGAGGTGGAGCTCTGCTCCCCCGGACCACGTCCTCTGGACCTCTCCCCCTGGAGAAGGTCACCTCCTCCGGAAGTTGAGCTCCGCTCCCCTGGATTCCGTTCCCTGGAGTAGGTCACCTCCTCCGGAGGTGGAGCCTCGCTTCCTCGGACCTCGCCCCCTGGAATGGGTCGCCTCTGAAGGTGGAACCCTGCTTCCCCGGACTACGTCCTCTAGAGTTCACCTCCCCCGGAGGTTGAGTGTCACTTCCCTGAAAATTAATTGTCTCCCGAAACGACACCTACCGCTCTCGAGGTCTAGGCGTGAAACAAAAACAAGTGCCCTTTATTCCATGGCAAACAAGCCGGGAGACAGCCTCTCCCAGTAGGCTTACAGGATACAGGACCGGGAGTCGATCACTCCCGGAGGACATATGGGGGGCTGCCTACGTCTAATGCGGAGAACTAGCACCTCCTAAGCCCATCGTCAAGCCCTCGCCATGTCCCGGTACAAGCTCCGAACTCTTCATCTCGCTACATTGAACATGTCCTCCGGCCAGTACTCATACCCTGCGGGAGGTTCGATTCGCAACGGAATGGCTTCCCACACTCCGGGGGAGGCCCAGGCAACTCCGCGCGGTGGTTGTCAAAATTCGCCAAGTGCCAATCGGGCAACCACCGGAGCAAGGCTTGTCCCCCCCGGGGGACACTAGGGGCAGGACTCCCGGTGATTGGAAGGAGTTCCACGTCCTCTCCCGGGACCCCCGCCCCTGGCACCTGACCATGACAAGATAGCAAAAAATTTTTCATTTCATTGTCAAATGATTTACAAGTCCGGGGTTCTTCCTACGGAACTACCGGGAACAAAAATTCTATACACAAAAAAAATCCCCTAATCTACCCGGGGGGGGGGACAGGAGGCTCATACTTGCCCGGCGTCGTCCCCCCCGGAGGAGGCGTCGCCCGGAACTTCCCCTTCGGCTGCTTGGAAACGACTCGTTCGCGGGGGCTCAATCACTCGATCGTAGAAAGCCCCCGCCAACTCCTCCAGCGCCGCCCGGCGGGGCTCGTAGAACTCCCGGAAGCTCCGGGGGACAAGGCGCCCGATAGCTTGGGCCCCGACCCCCTGATACTCCACTAAGGAGGTTGCGAGCGCGGTGGTGGTAGACGCCAAGGCCCGGGCTCGAACGTCTGCGGCCTCCGGGATCGCCGTGATGTGCCGGGTGAGGAATCTACGAGCCTCCACCAAAGATATCAGCGGGTTGCGGGGATTCTCCTCCTCCCGGAACTCGACCCCGAGCCCAATCAACGTGGCCTGGAGTCGATTCCCCGCCGATACAAGGGCTCGAGCCCCCGTGGCCTCCATGTCCTGAAGCGCCCGGGAGTGAGCCTGCTCGGAGGACGCCAGCTGCTCCCGGACACCCTCTAGCCCTGGATGGCGGTGTCCCGGGCAACCTCCGCGGGGGCCAACAATTCCGCCCGGACGCGCTCCAACTCCCGGGTGGTTGCGTCCCTCTCCCGGATGAACCTCTCCCGGGCCTGGACTGCCGCGTCCCTTTCCCGGACGGCAGTGTCATGCTCCGCTTCCGCAGAGGCCAAGGCCGACCGCATGTCCTCGTTCTCCCGGGCGAGGAGAGTCCGGACAGCGCGGGCTACGGCGGTGGTCTAAGGAAAAAGATTGATCAGTGAATGCAAGCGATGAAGTGGGAGGTCAAGTTTTATACCTGTAAAGCCAAGGAGACGACCTCTCCGTAGCGCTCGTCGATGCCTCCCTCCCGGACATGAGCCCGCACCTTAGGGGTGACGAGGCTCAAGGAGAGCTTGCGCACCTCCTCCGAGGAGAAGAGAGATGCCCCCCTCGCCGGGGAACGGGGGTCACCTCCCATCGGTAGGGCCGCGTCACCAACCCCGCTCCCGGAGCCTTGGAGAACGTCTCCCGGGGGAGGGGCGGGGGACCTCCCGTCCCCCGCGCGAGGTGAGTGCTGTAGCGTCCGGGGGGCTCCCCTCCCTGGGCGCGGTGTCGCCAAGGTGTAGCCCCCGGGGGGGACATGATGGCTTGCTCCCCCGGGAGGCGGCGCCGGGGAAGATACGACGTCGGGAGCAAAGAGTGTGTCCAGGCGTGCAAAGGCACCATTACCCCGGAAGTACACCCCCGGGGGATCCTCCCGGAGAGCTTGCTCCGGGGAAGGAGTGGCGTCGTAGTCCCCGGAGGTGGGCTCATCCTCCTCCACGACCACGTGGTCGTACACGCCCGATGCCCCCAAGGCATCAAGCTGCGCGACCAGCGTGGCCGTGTCCGTGGGGCTATCCTCGTACCCTGGCTCCAGGGGCTGCGATCCCCCCGGGGGAGTCACTTGTGCCGGAGGTACGGCCTCCCCAGGCCCCTGGGGTGCCACCGTAGTTTGGGCCGGCAATGGCCTCACCTCCCCCAGCGTCCAGGCCGTCTCCAAAGTCGCCTTGACCGGGGAGGACCTCGCTTGCCCCGGAGGTCTTATCCTTCCCGGGGCACCGGGTGTCCCCGCTGGCCTTCGCACCGGTGCCGGTGATGGGGCGTGGGCTTAATTGGAACTCTCGCCCGGTGCTTGCGCGGTCTTAGCGCGTTTTGCAGCCGGGAGCGCCCCCGTCTCCCGCCACCTGTGGGAGCTCGGAGTTGGAAGTGGAACCCTGTCCGGGAGGGTCATCTCGAAGGCCTCGGCGACAATATTCCGGGGAGGACCCACCCCAATGGCAGCGAGGCACCGGGAGTGCTCGTCCTCATAGTACCTCCTGAGGAGGTGCTCCGCCTTCTCCTGGGTGGACTTGTAGGATGTAACTGCAAGAGGCAAACAATTAGCAAAACCAATCCCTGGAAACTTACGTCGCGACACCGGAAACCTCTGAGGACGAAGCTCCAGGCCAAGTCCCGGACCCCTCCTACTCCGGCTGAAGGGGCTAAGCAGGAGGAGAAGCAGCTCCTCCGCTAAGTCCCGCATACTCCTCCAGGAGCGGGCCTCCGTCATCTTCGCGACGGAGGTTAGTTCCTCCATCATCAAGGCCGGGGGACAGGAGGGACGACCGAGTGTCACCAGTCTCGGGGAATAAACCATCTCCGGGTCACCTGCCCGAAGATAGAACCATCTCCGGCTCCATCCTTCCCAATGCTCTTGGGAGGCCGTCACCGGGTACTCTTCTGCCCCGGGAAGGAGCATACTTCAGCATCACCGAGCCACAAGTGGACTTTGGCCCGTGCTTCACCACCGGGGAGCTCTTCGCGGCGGCCCGATAGAAGTAGGAGAAGAGGCGGAGTGTCCCCTCCACCCCGGCGGTGGTCTCGCATAGCCACAAAAACAACCCCATTCTCACGAGAACATTGGGCGTTAAGTGGTTTAAGGCGACCCCGTGCTCCCGGAGGAAGTCCCGGAGGAGGGGATGGATTGGGAGCCGCAGGCCCGCCTGGACGAAGGCCATGAAGGCCACCACCTCCCCGTCCCGGGGGCTTGGGGTCACTTCCCCCGCCGCCGGGACACGGATGTCTCCCTCTGCGAAAATCCTCCGGGAGACGAGAGTATCCCGGTCTTCCGTGGAGAACTCCATTGTCCCGAGGTAATCGGAAGTCGCGTCCTTCGGAACACTTGATGCTTTCCCGCGCCCCTTCGATGCCATCTCTTCGTCTCTCCCGGAGAGGTTTTTTAAGCCGGGGAAGAAATTACTCCCGGGGAATATGGTGGAATATGAAGGTTGAGGAGAAGAAGTGTGCCCTACCAGAGGCGGGCCCCTCCATATATAGGGGGTTGAGGTGCCCCCGATAGCTGCCACGTGTCAGCTCGAGGGATCCCCGCCGTGAATACGAAGGGTCACACGGATATCGAGACAACACATGCCTAACTTAAATAGTTCTCCTCTCTCGGAGAAGGATGAGTTGCGTCTGGAGTGGCTCTCCAGGAGAGGGCCATTTTCTCCTAAATAACGAACCGCACCCCCCGACGGCATCAAATGTCCTCTGGGGTGTGGGGGGCTTCTGTTGGGGGAAAATACTAGCAATGTCAGAAGCGTCACCCAAGGGCGGGAGGAGGATCCCCCTCATCCCTGGGCACCTTCTCCGGGCCGGGGGAGACTTCCCCAGGCACACTTTCTCCGGGCTGGGGAGAGACCTCTCCCGAAGCCCCTCCTCCGGGCTAGGGAGAGGCCTCTCCCGGGGCACCTTCTCCGGGCCGGGGGAGACTTCCCCCGGCGCACTTCCTCCGGGCTGGGGAGAGACCTCTCCCGGAGCCCCTCCTCTGGGCTAGGGGGAGGCCTCTCCCGAGGCACCTTCTTCGGGCCGAGAGAGACTTCCCCCGGCGCACCCTTCTCCGGGCTTGGGAGAGACCTCTCCCGGGGCCCCTTCTCCGGTCCGGGGGAGACCTCCCCCGGAGCCCCTTCTCCAGGCTCGGGGGAGACTTCCCCCGGTGCATCTTCTCCGGCCTAGGGAGAGACTTCCCCCCAACCCCTTTTTCTGGGAGGCACTGATTTCGAGGGTCGTCACGTGTCCGAGATCGGTGCCTTGGACCTCGCCAAAAGACCATCCTGCCCTCGATCCAACAGTTGTAGCGGGGGTAGTTTAGTAATTTGCGCCTTTTGGTGTCTATATACCCTTGTAACCCTCTCTTGTAACCTAAGACACTCATTTGTACTCAATCCAAAAAACAAATAGACGTGCTCTGGAGCCCTCTCTCCGGGAGAGAGCCCCCCTAGCCAACGCTCGTCGGGACCACATCGACAGGACTAGGGCCTCCACTGAGGCCTGAACCTGTATAAACGCTTGTGTCAATCTCTGAGATTGTCCAGCGCGTGGTGACCTGTCGCACGGTCAGCTCGCGTTGAGGAACACGTGTTGTGCACGTCATCAAACCTGCCGAGGTATTTTTTATACCACGACACATTGAATGTGTGAATTGGTGTTTTTTTGTATTTGTATTGGTATATTTGTAAATAAATACAATATGTTGATTATGTGAATAAATTCAATATGTGTATTTGCGAATGTACCTTTTAGTATCTGTATTGTGTATCTTAATTTCTTGTAATGGTTCTACAACACAAAAAATTAGAAGAGAACAACATATTCTAACGATTCATTCATCACAACAGTTAGGATAACTCACTATATTCTAACAGTTCTTATTAATAAACTGTTAGAATAAATTGACATATTCTAACTGTTATTAATTAAGAATCGATAGAATAATATAATATATCCTAATAGTTATTAATTAGTAACTGTTGAAATATAGTAAACTATTCTAACAGTTCACTAGCACGATCTGTTAGAATATAATGTAATATTGTAAAAATTATTAAAAATGAACCATTAGAATACAGTAAACTATTATAACGGTTTACTAATAATAACCGATAGAATACAATAAATTATTCTAACTGTTTCGAACAACTAGAATAGTACTAGATTTTTTCTATTGCGCCGATTACTAATGTTTGGGAACTGTTAGTGTGGACATTTTTGAACTGTTATTACTCAATATTTTGTAGTAGTGAGGTCAAAAATGTCATGCAATGACGCCAGAATGCCCTCCGGTAGCATGCGCATGCAAGGGTGTGGTCAGATTAGACATGCATGAGGGTTTCGGTCATCGGAGGTGACGTGCAAGGCTACAGGAGTCTTCAGTGATGACATGCATGATGGTTTGAGTCTCCGAATGTGACGTGCAACAAAAAGAAGCTACCAAGGGTGACGTGGAATCACTGAAAGTAATCCTGGACAAGACAAGCAAGTGCAAATGCAAATATGTCGCCGGAAGCAAGATGCATGAAATGATAAACAAGTGTGCAATGAAAGAAAGGATGAGACGAGGCGAAGCTCGGCGGAGTTTTGGAATTTGGCTTGGGAAGGTATCACGGGCTCGGCGGTGACTAAGGCGAGGCCACAAACAGCATGCAAGGGTGGGTACACAGCCACAGGTTCTGGGGCACGGCCAGAGAGCAACACATAGCGGCAGACAGGGTGAGGCGCATGCCGGCTGTGGTCAAGGTGGCTCAGGCTTGGCACCGAGGCACAAACGCACGAGCTGGGCCTCCGAAGCAGTCTGGGGGAGTAGGGGCGTTCACGAGTGCAGCGGCTATGTGTCCAGAGCACACACGGCGTGCGAGGTTGAGGCTGCTGCTACACGAGGGAGGAGGCCAGGGTGTTGGGACATGAATAGGTTGCCGCTTGGGCGTTAGCGCACGAGCACTGTACGGGTGCCAGCTTGGGGTGGCTAAGAAGGACAGTGCGGCATGGGGGCTACCGCGGGGCGCATGCGCATTGGGGCCGAGTTGGGCGGCAAACCCACGGCTGGGGTGCCACCAGGGAGAAGGTACGAGGAGGGGTGCGGGCACAAAAGCGGCTAGGGGACGGGGCTGACTCAGGGGCCACCGGGCGGGCCCGTCGGGCTATAGCGCGAGGTTCACGAGTCAGGACACTAGTCAAGGGGAAAGTGGTGAGAGTGGTGGAGGACTAAGGTGAAGGAGGAAGAAGGACGAAGATTAGCTGATTTGGAATAAGTAACAGAGGAGGGAAGGAGAAGAGGAGCGGCCTTGTGAGCTGTTGGGAGGTGAATAGAATACAATTTGTTGCTCATGGGAAGGGCAAGGATAGTGTGGATGGATTTGGGGGCAAAAAGGAGAGATTATTGCTGAAAAGGTAGATTTAGGGGGATTTTTAGTGCTGCCTTAGGAAGGAAAGAGAGAGGGAGAGGGAGTAGAAAGAAAGATATGGAATTTTTTTTTCGAATAACTCATAAAAAATAATTTCAAAAATAATTCAAAATTTTTAAAAATTTCATAAATAGCCTTCAGTCGTGATCGGATGGACGCGATTGATCTTTAGTCGCCATCTGGGATCGCGATTGAACACGTGGCAGGCTCCAGCCGGTTAGCAGGTTTCAGTAGTTATCTCATATCGCAACTGAAACTTCGAAAAAATATTTAATATTGTTAAGCCCCCTTGCGCGTGACCCGAGTTCAAATCTCGCTCACGACAATATTAAATATTTTTTCGAAGTTTAAGTCGCGATCTGGGATAACTACTGAAACCTGCTAACCGGTTGGGGCCTGCCACGCGTTCAGTCGCGATCCCAGATGGCGACTGAAGATCAATCGCGTCTGTCCGATCTCGACTAAAGGCCATTTGTGAAATTTTTAAAAGTTTCGGATTATTTTTGAAATTATTTTTTTATAGGTTTATTTGAAAAAATGATTGGAAGATATGGAGACGGGTGGTGTCGGGCTGGGAGTGTGGAAGGGCACGTGTAGTAAGGGAGAGGGACCCTCCGTAAAAGAATCTCAACCGCAGGTTTCAGTCGGAATCAGAGAAGAGATAGGGATAGTCACGTTGAAGATCAGATTCTTTGTCCCAAGTTGCCGCCCGCTGTGAGTGATTACTGCAAAGGACTCACCAGAACTTTATCTTGCTTTTCTTGAGCTAGCGTTTGGTTGTTTCGAGAATCTAAATTCGGTGCTCCTGGTAAGTCAATACCTTCCACGCTGATACAGTTCCCAGCTACAACTGCTTACTTGGTCCCTTAAACACTTTCATAACTGAGACACATGGAAGTCATTATGAATCTAAGACAATTCTGCAAGTAGCTCCAACTAATAAGCAATTGTTCATCTTTTCTCCTGTGTTTTAAAAGGTGCGATATATCTTGGAGCTAGTTTTCCTTTTTTCCGTAAATCTATGAACTCCTCGGCTGGGAGAGGGGATGGGGCGAGGGTAGAGAGGGGAGATTATTACATCAGATTGTAATTCATATCTTTGTTCTTGAGATGCAATCAAATACCGTCAGTTTGATATGAAAAGAAAATATTGTGTTATCCAATTAGAACTGATATCTCTCGACTGTTTGGAGCAGATGATTGAGGATTGCATCCCATCTAAATGACTAACCTTCTAATAAAATACTTTTCTCCATCAATGTACCTATGTGCTCAAGTGGACCACCACCTAAAGGATTCTCATGGCTAACTAAACAAGGGGTGCATGATGGATTTGCCTTTACTTGCTTTATGAAAATAAACAACAACCCATCCATTTTCCACCAGAATTTAAAGTATAATGGCTCCCCACTTATGATGTCTCTTGGGTCCCATTTAACTCTCTCTTTTTAGACATTCTTAAATCAAATTATGTTTCCTTGTGAAAGTGAAAAATTTTCTGCGAGATCTTTTCTCCTCATACTCTATTTAAAATCTGGTGAATTATAACATGACTATAATCGAGATCACGATTCTACTATACTTAATCTGGTCTTGTATAAGTTTCTTCCACCTAAAAACAATGCTGAGGTTTATGAATAAACTTTTCCAATACTAGGGCGGTGCGACAAGAGGTCCCCATAGCTGTACTCATGTTAATGGAAGCAAAATTTTCCCACGCTTACATTACACGTTCCTAGGTACATGCATGCATGTGTTGACAAGTTTGGCACTAAAAGAATTCTGCTTTGCCTTCTTCACTTGTTTTTCTTAGTGTCCATGTATTGTTGTTTAGGCAAAATTGTTAGTTGTCTTTACTGCTTAGCAATGTTTACTAGAATATATTTTTTTATTTCTAAAAAATTAAATAAGGAGATTCTGTATGGTTACGATAATGATAGTGCAATAAGGATTCATGCACTCTTGACTTTAGTATAGGGTGGGGCTGATGGTGGACGGCGGTAGTAATGTTGGCCATGGCGGTGGGTGGTATAGGGGAAGGGGAGGGGAGGTATACCAGCTGCAGTAACAGGGATGTGAGGAGATAATCGCCAGAGCGGTCATCGGAAATGAACGGATGAAGAATCCTGCCTCGTGAGGGACGGGACCTCGTGGCCTATCTATTTTCCTTGCTATTTTTTATTCAACATGAAAGTAGCACGTGCATGGTGGAATATTTTTACTGCTATGCGCCTAGTCTGAGTTTGATGATAATTGAGGTGAAATTGCTAATGCAAAATATAATCAAATTGCACAACGCGAGATGAGTACTTGAGGAACCAAATACTCAAATTAAAAGGTTGAGAATGACTATGATAAGACACATTAGGCGATATACCACATTATTGAGATTGGTCTAATGGAATTAAATAGTACGTTATATGGCAAATTGACTCGGGTACACCACAGGATGGAATAATCAATTTGGTCCTGTAGGATTGGTTAGGGAGGTGAAAACTGCCATTATAAGTGGCAGTAGTAAGCACTGGCAGCACACCTCAATTTTAACCTCTTTCTTCCCATCATGTATGTAGGTAGTATGATATTTTAATTAAATATACATATGAAATAGAAGTGAACAAGAATCAAACTAACGATTTTTCTTTATATAAATATATACTCTAACTATTTAAATGTACATCTGAGTATTGCTACAAAAGTTATTGACCACTTGACCCATGTAGTCAACGTGATATTCATCTTAAACTTGACTTCATTGCACGTGACTTGCAAATGTGTACTGAACCAATTACACAAGAGATTTATGAAATTAGACATATTGGCATATTTTTACCTACAACTCCCCTCTCCACCCCTTCTTTCATCCTCCGACATAGGCTAAGGATAAATTTAGTTGATAATCAGTTTTATCAAAGTAAGTCTTGTCAATACCAACACGATTTGGTTTTTATTTGCATCATTATCAATAGTTTATTTTTGACTAATTTTTTATACTAATCATAGTCAAATATATGACAGATTAAATATACGATGAATAATTTATCTGTCAAATTTTGACTACCAAATTTAAATTTGATCATTATATCAATTAACTACAAACTAAAAATATATTCATAGCAAATTTTTCTATACCAAATAATAAACCATAACCACGTCTCCACCTCTCTCACCAAACAATCCTGAATTGATCGCTTCTCTCAGCCAAATGGATCGTTTCTTTATAACTTGATTCACACAAGGTTTCTAGATGCACCCCGCACCCCACCCCCCTCAAAAAAATAGTAATCCAAAACAATGCTCTATTTAACATTTTAAAAAACTGATTACATACAACTCCAATTATGTGTATTGGACAAATTAATACCACTTAAAGGTTGTTTTTTAGGAAAATACCACTTCAAATATGTAGGATTTAGATATACACCACTCTCTTAATAAAAAGACAAATACATATTTATTGATCACAATCTCAAACATACCAAATATACCTTTGGCCTTGTTTCATCGAAGTCTTTGCCTTCATGCCAACTTCCTGCATGCGTCTACGGCATTAATATAGCACTAGTCTACCATACTTAAGCACCAATACGTCACTTGCCACCTTCCAAAGCACCGTCCGTCCCTTCCCCACTACAGGTGATACCAGAATGGGACAGATTTGATAAAAAACCCGTGTGTTTATAAATTCTGAATTACCAAAATACTCTTTTTTTTTATTGGGATGGAATATATTCAAATATCACATGTTTAAATTGGCATTTTTCCAAACCATGACTTTGGATCATATATCCAATTTTTCGTAAGATTTTGTGATGTAGTTTAGAAAATCGATTGGTTGTTTGCAAAATTACACAATTGTCTTCAATATAACTCTATGTTACAAGAATATGTGCCAACTTGTTCCGGGAAGATATGGAAGATATTGTTTCTTGTGAAACCACAAAAATAGTAATATTTATTTTTAAAAATGATCATACACAAAGGAAATATAGAGGTTATTCGTAATTGATTGCTTGAGCTAGGTTTTAAATAGTGGACTTAAAAGAACCATGTGTGATGAATCAAGAATGTACTAGAGCACAATCCAATGGTTGTAAAATAAAGAATGATGTGGTACACTGGTATTCCAAATGAAAGTGAGCTTTATAGATAAGAAGGATTTTGGTGTCCAAGTTTGAATGGTAAAGATTGCTAGTTGAAAGCAACGGCTACTCCAGAAAAATAAAAAAAATGAGTGCTATCTTGGGATATCTTAGAAGAAAGACATATTCAGGTTGTATTTTTTTAGTGTTGTTATATTTTTAATTTTAAGTTGTTGCATTCTAGATGTGTTGCATTTTTACGCTTTACATTGTTGTATTCTTGTCAAGCTATTGCATCTTTATGTCTTAGTTTATTGCATTTTTGTTGAAATGTTGTATGTATATTTTTAGCTGTTGTATTATTATCAAGTAGTTGCAGTGTGATTTAGGTTGTTTCATTCCCTTCTAGTTGTTGCATTCTCACATTTCAAGTTGTTGCCTTTCCATACTCTAGGTTTTCATATTTTATTTTTGCTCATTTCATATTTATTTTTGGTTGTATACTACGTATAATGTATAATGGGTTGGTTCAAATAGAGGTAGAAGTGGGGTAAAGTGGAAAATTATTTTTTATAAAAGAAGAATTTGTATCTTACCCATGCCCTAGATTTAATAAATATATACTTCCCTTTAAAATTCATTATTAGAATGTACTTCAATACCTTTCAAAAAAAGTAAAGTATCTTTTGTTCTACTACTAATTGTATTGTTTGACGATTTGAGTAATTTAGTTTTTAGCGGAAGAACTATTATTTATATATTATTAATCTTTTAACGAGGGATGGAGGGAGGGAGGGAGGGGGTAAGGGGTAGGGGGTGTTACGTGTATTTGGGGTTGTGTTGCGGTGAAAATTGTTGTTTGCTTATGCCACACAAGGAGTCAAAAGCCTTAATGGCCATTGCACTCCTCACTCCAGATCTATTTTTGTACAGTGTATTTTTTAAATAAAAGTTAACTAAATTACTATCTAAAGATTTCAAGGTATAAAAATATTATATTTTAATTAAGAGGAGATATCTAGTGTATACCCTTAATTGGTGCTAACACTAGTACAGAAATGCAGTCTACTAACCCCTATCTTCTAACGATTTTTGACGATTTAGAAGAAAACCGTTAGAAAAGGTGCCTCGCAGACATAAAAGGCATAAGGGAGGTATTTTTACTATTTGTTTGTAAGAAACTTATCGTTAGAAGAAGCAGAATAATTTACTCTAGCGGTGATGAACATATTTACCGTTATAAGAGATGCATAAATACTGAAGGGAGGATGTTGTGTACCGTTAGAACTGATCAACTTCTACAAATAGTTTTGTTCTATCGGTACAGTATTTATATATTGTTAGAACATATCACAAATTCCTATCGGTAGCCTGTTGTGTGCCGATAGAAACGTTCGTCTGCTACAAATAGTTTTATTCTATCGGTACTATATGTTTATACCGTTAGAATATATCACAAATTCCTTAGAACTGTTCGCTTTCAAAATAGTTTTATTCTACCGGTAATGTATGTCTATACCGTTAGAAGATAGCACAAATATCTTAGAACTGTTCGCCTTCTACAAATTTCTTTATTCTATCGGTACTGTATGTTTATACCGACAGAATATTGCCAAAAATTCCTATTGGTAGGATGTAGTGTGTCGATAGAACTGTTCTTCTGCTACAAAATAGTTTTATTCTATCGGTAAGGTATGTTTATACCGTTAGAAGAGATCTCAAATTACTAACGGTAGGCAGTTGTGTACCGATAGAACTGATCTAGTACTATAAATACCCGGGTGTGTCTCTTTCATTCGTACAGTTCATCGGGCGCTCGTAGCTCTAACCCGTAAGCTCCATGGATGGCAGGTGCACCTCCACCGGCGACCACTGCAGCTCCGCACCAACATCGACGCCCACTAGATTTCGGCATGACAAGCAAGGCATGTAAAATTTCGACAATATTGTTAGATTATTCTAATCCGATTATGGTAATTATCCTGCAATATTTGTATCCTTCATTTTGATGTGTCCCCTTTTCAATATGATTATGTACGGTGTATTGTTCCTGTTTTTTATTAAAATGTACAACTAAATAATATCACTGTGGGAGAGATAATGTTCAATTGCTTTCTGATCCTATCAAATGAAGAAAATTATCAGGATATATTTGCAAGACAAATGCTAGCTAACATAGTCAAATGCCAATAAGAGTATAAATGTAATATCTTCATCTCTCAGTAGGTTGGTCAATGCCAACTTGGACTTAGTAACAATTGAAATTGAAAGATCATGAAATTGAAAATGAAATTGAAAGATCATGAAATTAAAATTGAAATTGAAAGATATTTGTAATTGAAATTGAAATTGAAATATCATGAAATTGAAATTGAAATTTAAGTTGAAATTGAAAGATCATGAAATTGAAAGATCATTAATATCAAGATATTTACAAATATCATGAGATACACAAATATCTTGATCTCCAGTTGCAAGTTGATGTTACTATGACGAAACACAACCTAACCTTCAGTTGGTAGTCTTTCTCAGATAGGGAGTCATGTAGGAAACAGTAAATAATCTTAATTTGCTCTAAAATGCCTATTTATGATCTGTGCAAGTCCTTGGATGATGCTCATGAGGGGCAACGTATTTCACGGTTCTTTATCGCAGTACGCTGCCTACGTTGGCTTGTTGGCGAAAGAAACGGTGAAGATCACCATCGAGAGCTGGAAAGAAACGGTGAAGATCACCGTCGAGAGCTGAAAAGAAATGGTGAAGATCACCGTCGAGAGCTGGAAGGACGTGAAGGGCGAGATCTTAGTTGGCTCGGTTGAGAAGATCCTTAAGCCCGGCGTGTTTCTCAAATCAGGACCTATAGAAAGCATCTTACATTTGTATCAGTGTTTCAGCCATTTTTTTTTCATGCACCAGTTTGTGGCCAGATGCTTACCTGCTTGGTGAAGAAGAATTGTTGTCATTTGCACAGGCATTCTACACCATCATTACATAGAACAACATCTTGCAAGGTATGTTCTTTTTGTTAATGGAGTTGAGTTGAGTTGAGTTGACCGAGTTTGAGTCCGAGGAAATCACCAATACAAATGTAACTCGACGGCAGTTCCAGCTCCTCGGGCGTCTTTGAACTGAACTCCTATGGTTAAGTCCAATGTGGTTCAGACATTTGCTGTTTTGGATGAATGGATTTGTGATGTATCAGGTCTAACTTGTAGTCGGTAGTTGCATTGTCGCAACTTGCAAAGGTTCTATTTTATGTAAAATGTATGGGCCACTGGGTCCTCGTGATGATATGTTGTTAATTTCAGACGTGACTTTTCTAATATACATCGAATTTGTGAATTGTTGTATTTGTATATTGTTGTATATTTGTGTATCAAGTATTGCTATTTGGGACATGAACTTGAATGTATACATGGGAGTATTTGTGTATTTAATTGTATTGGTAGGTAGGTGCGTATTTGTACTGCTGTTTCTTGATCTTCTAGTTAAGATCTGTTTGATGTTATATTGTGTTTAGATATGATTCTTTGAATGTGAGAACTGATGTCATGTGTGTCATTCATTACCCAACTTGCTTTTGTTTCAGCCATGTACTAGTACCTATTCTAACGGTAAATACACATATTTACCGATAGAACAACACCTGTATTTGCTTATGTGCCAGTACCTATTCTAACGGTAAATACACATACTTACCGATAGAAAAACACCTGTATTTGCTTATGTGCCTCAGGCATGCACTTGAATGTGAGAACTGGTGTGCATGTGTGCACTTAAGATTGCTGTGTCATGCATTACCCAGCTTGCTTTTGTTTCAGCCATGTGCCAGTACCTGTTCTAATGGTAAATACACATATTTACCGATAGAAAAACACCTTTATTCGCTTAATTATGTGCCTCAGGCATGCACTTGAATGTGAGAATTGGTGTGCATGTGTGCACTTAAGATTGCTGTGTCATGCATTACCCAGCTTACCAGTACCTGTTCTAACGGTATATGTGTGTTTGTACCGATAGAAGATGTGTACCCGCACTTAGTCTAACGGGCATTTCGTGTATTTACTGTTAGAAATAGGTCCAGTATAAGTAAAACCCCACTCGACCATTGCTGAGCTGCTGTTTTGTACTGTTGCACTCTGTGTCCCTCTGTTTGCGATGAGAGTTCCACGCTCGCAGCTACACTGCTAGGGTGATCAGGGCAGGTTGGAAGTAAGTTGATTGGACCCCTCTTTTTAAGGTAAGCTTAATTAACATCACTTATCTCTCTCTCCCTCTAGATCTCCCTCCCTCTCTACTTGCAAGCTAGCTGTATTGTGTAGTTCCAAGCTTGTAGCTCTAAGCTTGGGAGCTAGCTGGAAATGCCTCATGTTTTAGGAGCTCACTATCTTGTATTGTGTAGTTAGCTAGGTTAATTAGTGTTAATTTCGTCAGGCTAGGGTTTAACACATCAGTTGTAAGAGGCTGTACAAGTACTTATACATAACTTAATCGGGCAGGTTTCATGCATGGCTGACTCGTTAAATTTTGTTAATTGTAGATGGACAGGAAATATTGGATGTATGGAATAAAACGTATTACTCTTCAATATTTGGATGGTGTGAATGAGTTTATTAAATTTGCTGAGCAACAAAAGGTGAGGAAGGGAGAGAAAGATATGCTTTGTCCTTGTACAGATTGTATGAACTTGAAGAGGTTTAGCAACTCTGATCAAATTAAGAGTCATTTGATTCATCGTGGTTTTAACGCGTGATACACCAGTTGGATATGGCATGGCGAAGATCTTGAGGAAACAAGCACCACTACTACCAATCAGCAGGACTCGGATGTGGATTGCAATAATATCAATGATCATCCGAATTTTGATAATGTTCATTCCGATGTGCACGTAGATGATGATGACAATCTACATGAGATGTTACGTGATGTAGAGGAAGATTACAACGAAAATGACTTCTGTGAATTTGAGAAACTGATTGCTAACTCTGAGAGGCCTCTGTTCCCTGGATGTGTAAAATTTATAAAACTGTCTTCTGTGCTGAGATTATATAACTTGAAGTCAGGCAACGGTTGGAGCGATAAGAGTTTCACGGCATTATTAGATCTTCTAGTGGACATGCTTCCAGAGGGAAATGAGTTGTCAAGATCTACTTACCAAGCCAAAAAACTGTTGTGTCCGTTGGGAATGGAAATCGAAAGAATACATGTGTGCCCAAATGATTGTGTGTTGTACTGTAACGAGTACTCCAGTTTGCATGTTTGTCCAAGATGCGGCGCATCGAGGTATACGCGTAGGGACCGGATTGACAGTGAACGTCACGAGGTAAAGAAAGGACCTCCGGCGAAAACTGTGTGGTACTTGCCTGTGATACCTAGATTGAAGCGGCTGTTTGCAAATTCGAAAGACACGAAGTACTTGCATTGGCATGCTGAAGGCCAGAAACAAGACGGAAAACTGAGACACCCAGATGATTCTATTCAATGGAGAAACATCAACAGAACATTTTCTGAGTTCGGCAGCGAAGTTAGGAGTATAGTGTTTCGGGCTGAGTACAGATGGTATGAACCTACATGGTAATATGAGCAGTTGGCATAGCACTTGGCCGGTTCTTTTATGCATCTACAATCTTCCTCCTTGGTTATGCATGAAGCACAAGTACATCATGATGGTGTTACTAATCTTAGTATCTAGACAACCCGGAAATGATATTGAAGTGTTTCTAGCGCCTTTACTCGAGGACTTACAGAAATTGTGGAGCGAGGGGGTGCAGGTGTGGGATATTTTGCACCATAAATGATTTGCCGGCCTATGGCAATTTGTCGGGGTATAGTACGAAAGGAGCCAAAGCTTGCCCTATTTGCCTAGATGAAACTGAGAGCATGTGGTTGCGCAATTGCCGGAAAACAGTGTACATGGGTTGCCGCAGGTTTCTTTTGGTGCATCACACGTACCGTAAGAAGAGGAAATCATTTAACGGGAAGCCTGAGAAGGGATCAGCTCAAGTATTTCTGACCGGAAAGGAGATTTACTCGCTCGTGAAGGACATCAAAGCTAAGTTCGGTAAGTATTCTAAACCTCGAGAAAAAAATGTTTGGAAGAAGAGATCAATTCTTTGGGATCTATAGTACTGGGAGCACTTACAAGTTCGACATTGCATTGACGTCATGCATGTAGAGAAAAATATCTGTGACAGTTTGATTGGTTTGTTGTTGAACATTCCGGGAAAGACAAAGGATTGTGTGAAAGCTCGTCGTGACATGGTGGAAATGGGGATAAGGACTGAGCTTGCACCTTTGGAGATGGAAAAGCGTACATACCTCCCCCCAGCCTGCTATACGTTGTCCAAAATCGAAAAAACAGAACTCTGTCGGTGCCTGCACGGCGTTAAAGTTCCATGTGGGTATTCCGCGAACTTGAAAAAACTTGTGTCCATGAAGGACCTAAAACTGTCATGTGCTGATGTCACAAATGCTTCCCATTACTATCAGAGGTATTCTCCCAGTTAAAGTCAGAGAGACAATCACAAACCTATGTTATTTGTTCAACGCAATATCTTGCAAGGTAAGTACATGCACTCGTACTATAAGTTAATTAGCTCCATTTGTGGAGCTTAATTAGAAGATTTTTTTGATATGAATATTTGGCGCAACTGTGTCCTTGTAGGTAATTGATCCGGATGGACTGGACGCTTTGCAACGCGATGTGGTTACAACTCTTTGTCAGCTCGAGATGTATTTCCCCCCATCCTTTTTTGATGTTATGGTCCATCTAATTGTTCACCTAATCAGAGAAATTAAGTTTTGTGGACCCGTGTGCCTGCGCTACATGTATCCATTTGAGAGATTTATGGGTGTATTGAAGGGATACGTAAGGACTCATCGTCGACTCGAGGGGAGTATCATGGACGGTTATGCCGGCCAAGGAGGTGATTAAATTTTGCACAGATTATATGGCCGGGGTTGACCCAATTGGCGTTCCTAGGTCCCGACATGAGGGTAGGCTTCAGGGCATCAGAACGATTAGATTCAAAGCTATCGTCCCCACCCGTGATGTGTACGCAAAATCACATTTTTGGGTCTTACAACACATGAGGGAGGTCGAGCCATACATACACGAGCACAAGGTAATGTTACGGTCACAAAATCCTTCGAAGTCAGAGATTTGGGTCACTAGAGAACATAACAAAAAATTTGTTGGGTGGAGCCAAGAAAGTGTCACGTGAGCTGCCGAGGGCTCCATAAGTGAAACTGTGACATGGTTGGCTAGAGGCCTACTGTAGGGACTTGGCAGGGGTACGACATCAATGGGTATTCATTTTACACAAGAGCTCAAGACGCCAAGAGTAGCACGCAATGTAGCAGAGTCACACTGTTTACTATTTCCGAGGATTCCAGGTCAGTAAGGGCGCTGAACTCATATTATGGTGCTATTGATGAAATATGGGAGCCCGATTACGGATTATTTAAGATTCCCTTGTTTCGATGCCAATGGGTCGAAATCCCTCGAGGTGTTAAAGTTGACAGTTACGAGTTTACTCTCGTCGATCTTGATAGAGTCAGACACCAAGACGATTCATTCATACTTGCAAAGCAAGCCACACAGGTATTCTACATCGTTGACCCGGCCAATCCAAACTTGCACGTTGTCCTCCACAGTAAGAGACGTATTGTTGGGGTCGAAGACTTTGTCGACGAAGAGGAGTAAAACCAATTCGACGAAACACCTCCATTTTTAGAGGACATTCAATCTATCCCTACTGAAGATATCGACGAAACAACGTATCTGCGAGATGATCACGAAGAAAGATTATGGGTTGAGAACCATTGATGATTATTTTCTATTTTAGGGAAAAATGCCAAGCAAACAGCCCACAGGTAGTGCATCAAGGTGAGGAACTTATCATTAATACATCAGGCAATACATTTTTCTTTAGAACTTAATGATAAGTTAGTTCATAGCATTAATATATCTTAATTTTACTTCACAGCATGAGTTCTAACATGTACAGTTTCTTTATCCTGTAAGAACTTAATTCTTCCCTTCAAATTTTCTTTCCAAAATCTCATTGCAGCCTCTTGCTTCTTCAAAAATTAAGCTCTCTAAAAATCCTATTCCCTGAAACATCATTTTCCAATGCCCTGCCCACTTCAAAATTACTCTGGGAAAAATTTACTTGGTCTATTGGTATTATTTTGTTGTACCGTTAGAATAAAATCATTAGTCTGACGGTATTTTGTTGTTTGTACCGATAGAAAAGGGCATCCACTACTTTATTAAACATGGCCCTTGAGTTTCCCTCCAGTCGGACCATTCCAACTTATAGCACTGCGTGTCTTCGAGCGCGAAAACCACAACCTCCGTAGTGACCACTTACTTCCTCACTCCCACACGACGATCGCCGCCTGGATACTGGTTCGCCACTGTCACAGGTCCATATTTTCGTCCTTCGTCGGCCGCCGCTGCGTTCTACACTGCCTCTCCATCACCACAACTAATCGCCGTAAAATACCCTAATTCGTCGTTCTTTTTCCAGCATCTTCCTTATTTGATCTTAGTGTTTTGTACGTACTAATTCTTCAAGTTTTGGAATTAAACTAGGGTTCCCTATTGTGTTGGATTATGTAAATTCCGCAGGCAATGTTGATTTAAATTAGGGTTGACATAATATGTTCCAGTGCTGTAATGAATCTATTTTGAGATTTTAAATTATCTATACTCCTATATGTGTGATCAATTGTATCCAACTGCCATGTAATGCACTTTATATGTTGGAGGTGTTCTTACACATCTTCTATCGGTATCTCCTGTATTTGCCGATTGAAAAAATTGTTATGTTCTATCGGTAGCTCATGTGTTTACCGATAGAAAAGATTTCTGAACAAGTATTAAAACTTTGGATCTGGAAGGACATGAGCCATGCAATGTACTAGTTTGGTTGGGAATTTTGACTCACTTGATATGAATATATGGCAATGTGGATGGTTCTTCGATGTATATGTTTCAAATGCTTATACATGACTTTTCTCAACCTAATAGATGTGAAGTCCTGATGATTTACATATAGGTAATGCTAAAGATAACCAAGAGAGGGTGCTATAAACCGTGTTATTCCTTTTGGTTGTGACCTACTTTCAGTGCTACTTCAGTATCTTTATATTCCGTTAGCATTAGGTTTGTTATGCACAGTGGCACTTAGATGCTTGTGTGCATATTTATGTGTGAAATAATAATGCAGGCCCATGAATATTAGTATAGCAAATCATGGAGAATGTTGACTTAAACCAAGATTATGTGATGCCAGTGAATGGCGGCTTATCAACAATATTCCATATACACATAGAGAATATTGTTATGTTCTATCGGAATCTCATATCTTTGCCGATAGAAAATATTGCTATGTTGTATCGGTATCTCATGTGTTTACCGATAGAAAACATTGTTATGTTCTATCGGTATCTCATGTGTTTACCGATAGAAAATATTGCTAAACACTTCAGCAATTGATGTTTGCATGTCTTTTAGTACTATTCTCTTCAGACATCCCTTTAGCAGCCCTAATTAGTCTCCAATCCTGAACTGAGTTATGGAACTCCAAGAAGAATTAATTGTCATATGTTTCCTGCTTCCTATATGAAAATGTGTAGATGAAAATGCTCAGAAATAGAATCTTATCTTCTATTGGTAGTTTCTGTGTTTACCGATAGAAAAAATATTTAAAATAGGTCCTTTTGCTTTGTAAATTAATTTGGTTTGTGTTTCCATTAAATTTTTGATGGCTTGTTGATGGTTTTGTAGGGAAATACATGTTGTCGTCTTCATCAGATGGTATTAGTGGTTCGACTAGGGCCAACGTAATTGAAGATGCAGCTGGTTCATCCCAGCGCAAGAGGGTGGGGCGAGGCGCGACGATGTTGGGCCGTTTGTCCAAATGCATGAATCTTTCTTGTGAGTTCAACCAATTTGGGAGGCCGATCGGAAAGAATGCTGGGAAGTACGCGGCCTACGTTGGGCTGTTGGCGAAAGAAAGGGTGAAGATCACCGTCCAGAGCTGGAAGGACGTGACGGCGGACGAGAGGGATAGGTGGTGGGCGGAAGTGAAGGTTAAATTAACTGAAATAGTTGAACTCTTTCGTAATCACGTTCTCTTGGCTTATACTAAAGTTTAACTAACTCGTGATTAATTGTATGCATTGTTTGAAAACAGGCTAAGTGGAACATCCCCGACGATACACCTAGGATGGCCTGCTTGAAGAACATGAACGGAACATGGAAAACCTTTAAGAGCTAGCTCGTCAGTAACTTCCTCGCTGCGGGGAAATCTCCTTGCGAGAAGTACCCCTTCATATCGGAGGAGGTATGGGAGGAATTCACCAAGCAGGAGAGAACCGAGGAGTTCAAGGCCCTTGGAGAGAAGAATAAGGCGATCTAGAAGAGGAACGACCACCCGCATCGGCTCGGATCCCGGGGCTATGCGGGGAAGGAGGAGCAGTGGAAGAAGGAAGACGAGCAAAATTATGTCATCGACTCCCCTGAGTTGCCGCTCTCCGAGATCCTGGATGCGAGGTGCAAGCGATGGTGGAGGGGGAGAGGGTCCGTGTCGTCCACGGGGTCTATGGAGGTCCGAGGTTGCGAAGCGAATGGTAAGTTGGCTAACCTCGTAAACTGTGTGCACACAAGTGTATATATGTATTTGTCTCACAAGGTACCTTTAAATGTAACAGATCTATTTTTAGAAGGACGCAATGCAGGGATTGTTTACCCCACAGAGGGTGAACGACGTCCTCACCCGGGCTCTAGGAAATAAGGAGCATCCCGAGCGGACATGGACTGTGGGAGCCATTGTGTCGTGGAAGGCCGGTTTTGCAGATCCGGCTCCACTGAGGAAGAAGGCCCGCTCTTGGAAGGAAAAGGAAGCAGACCTCTCCGAGAAGATACGGGCTGAGGTACGGGCGGAGATATGGGCTGAGGTGCAGTCTGAGGTCGCACAAATGAGGGAAGAGTTTGCACAGTTGAAAGAAGCATTGTTGGCCAAGAGTGCAGATGCGGATCCCCAGGATGACGGTACCCTGCGGGGTCGGATAAGCAGTTGCTCTTCGAAGGTCCTCGCGGATCTAGTGGATCTACTTGAGGTATTGCAAGCCTTCATCTGTGTACTTAAGTTGATGCCACTCCCATTCTGTTAGAGTTGTTTCGCTAACCAATTTTAATTGTTACACATTTGCAAAAGCTGGAGAGCTGCAGCCTACTAACTCACCTAGGCAACGGGCAGGAAGTGGTTGCACACGGGTTCGTATATCCGTCTGGGGAGGATGTCCGGATCCACTTGAGGTTGGGGTTCGCAAAGGTACAGGTGGACATGGCCATGCCGGGCTACAACGATTCTCCATTTCCAGTTCCAACAGAGGAAATGCAGACACTTGCTGAGGCAGTGAGCTTCTACGTATAGTGGCCCAAGAAGTGTGTTCTAATACAACAGGTAAATCCTACACATTTTAGATTACATCCTACTCAGTACACTCAACTTGCAAAATCTAACATACGTGCTCATTAATTGAAGTGGCCTGCCGGTGGGCTACCAGGGGACTGTGCCCCCAGCTCGGGGCATGGGGCCGGATCTCATGCGACCGTGAACACTGCAAAGGCGACCTCGACCCCAGCCAGCGCATCCACGCCTTCATCTCGGAAAAAAGCCACCATCACCTCGCCCTTGCCTTCAAAGGTACGCGCTCAGTCCCGGGCAAAAGGCAAGGGCAAAGGCAAGGGCAAAGGGCGAAAGGGACAGCCGGAGAGGTTCAGGAACGGGTTCCCACTCGTGTCGGAGACAGCTTTGCGCAAATTTGATCGATCAACCAGAGACCTCCATGAGTGGTACCTACACTGAGCTCAGCGCAATCTGAACTTCTTAGTTCCCTACAGGCCTGGGCAGTTCGACCGTGAGCCCGGGAGTATATCCGTGGCACACGAGGATCTGTTCGACCTCTACAACTGGCGGGAGCTCGATATGTCCATCATACGGATTGGAGTCATGTGAGTTTGATGATCCTATATATTGCTGTTTTTTAACTCTGTTTGCTAACTTTGCATTGTTGTAGTTCATTCGAAATGTAGTATCTTTCTGTGAAATACTAATGTTGTCCTTTGCATGCAGGTGCATGTACAGGCTAGCATCGGAGGCTGCGTGTGACAAGGTGGGTTTCCTCGACCTAGAGAAAATAAGCCACACGATGCTAGAGCACGACGCTGCGCACACTAAGCACTACATATCCAAGGCGCTGATGGCGCAGTTGGACAGGGAGTTCATTCTAATGCCGTACCACCAAAGGTTAGTGCATCTCGTACTAATTTAACTGAATGTTGTATGCTATACTTCAGATATACTTTGAGTTAGCGGTTGTTGGGGGAAATCTCCGCGAGACTAAGTCCAGGTAAGTTGCGTCACATTCGCTCGGGGACGTGGCCTCCGGTGCCTCCCCGGGCGCCGCCATTTGGCCCCCGGGACCTTGCCCAGGAATGTGGCCTCCGGTGCCTGCCCCGGGTGCCGCCATTTGCCCGGGGACGTGGCCTCCGGTGCCTGCCCCCTACGCTCCCCGGAGATGAGGCTCAACAAGATTAAAGCCGCTTGGGCATCCCCCGGGGAGCCTCTCCCGGTCCTTCGCCCGGGAGTAACTTCCTGGGAACCCTGGTAACATTGCATTCAATTTAAGACTTAGAAAAATTTCTAACCCTATTGCATTTCAAAATATCTTTTTACAAGTTGCCGGGGCTTCTTCTAAAAAGCTACTGGGATCAAAATCCTAAAAAAGCAAAAGGGTCCTAACTAAGACCCGGGGGGAGGCTCATACTTTTTCATTGGCGTCCTCCCCCCGGGGGGCTTCCACCAGTGCCGGGGCTGGGGCATCCGCTGTCGGATTCGCCGGTGCCGGGAACCTCACCCGGACGATATGGTCGTAGAAGACCCGGCGAGCTGCTCCACCTCACGGCGCGAGGGCTCAAAGAACTCGGGGAAGCTCCGGGGGATGCGGCCCCCGATCGCCCGCGCACCGACCCCCCGGTGCTCTACAAGCCCCGCCTCGGCCGCAACGACAGGGATCACCCGGCCCCGTGCCCGGGCGTCAGCAGCCTCCGGGATGACGGAGACCTGCGCGTTGAGAAAACGCATGGCCTCCGCGAGGGTCGCCGGGGGCACCTCCGAGCTGCTCTCGGAGCCTAGGCTTACGCCAAGGCTCTCGAGGGCCGAGCGGACGGAGCGGCCCACGTCCGTCACCGCCCGGACGCTCGAGCCTTCGAGCTCCCGGAACGCCTTATCCCTCGCCTTGGCCTCCTGCCGAAGGCTGCCGTTGATGATCTCAGAGACGTTGTCCAGGGCCCGGACCCGGGCCAGCTCTGGGAGGGCTTCGTCGCGCTACCCCAAGTAAGCCGTGGCCCTATCCTCCGCATCCTTAAGCAGCCGGCCGATCCGCTGCTCAAGGTCCCAGGTAACAGCCGCCGCCTACAAACTCTAGAGTTAGAAAAAACTCAAGTGCAGGGCACGAAGAAAGACGTCACCAACTCGAGTTACCTGGGCCTGGAGAGATTGAAGCCCCCGAAAACGATCGTGGAGCGTCCCCTCCGCAACAAAGGCCTGCACCTTCCTGGTCTGCAGGCCCTCCGTATAGCGGGCAACCTCCCCCGCGGAAAGCAGGGGGGTCTCCCGCCCGCCGCCGGTCCCGTCGCGGCCAGTGAGGGGTCCCCGGACCTGGGCGTCTGGCAGCATTGTTGGCGTCTTCGTCACCGAGGAGGTGGCCTCCGTGGAAGTGTCCGGGGAACTCTCGGAAGAGGTCCCCGCCCGGGGAGGGACCATCAGCCCTTTCCCCTTCCCGAGCGGGAAGGCCCCCGGGGCCTCTACTTCCGGAGGGACCTCAAAGACTGAGGGGCTCCCCCCCTCGTCCACTGGCCACTCCATCCGCGGAGGCGAGGCCTCCGCGAACCTCACCTCCAGCTTCTCCGGCTCCAGGGGGGCGGGGGTGCTGGGAGGGCCGCTACCGAAGGCGGCGACGGGGCGTAGTTGGCCGAGTCGGACGCCGCCCTGCCCGCGGCTGGTTCCTTCCCCCGGGCCTCAGCGGGGCTCTTCGAGGGAGGGGGAGTTACATCCTTCCAGGCCGGCGGCCGTTCGCGCCCGGTCGCGGGGGTCTCGTCCCGGGGCTTCGCCGGTGTCGCCGCCGGCGTCGTCGACGGCCCGGGGGCTCTTTGGACTCTGGCCTTCTTAGGCTCAGAGCCCTCGGCCGCGTCCTTCCCCCGTTTGTGCGTCCCGGGGGTGGGGAGAGGCTTCCTATCTGGCAGCTTTAGCCCGTAGGCCTCGGCTACCAAGTTCCGGGGAGGGCCCTCCCCCACGAGGCGCACGACGCACTCGTGCTCGTCGGCGAAGTACCTCCCCAGGAGGTTCTCCGCCTTCTCCCGCGCCGCCGGGTACGGCCAGACTACAAGAGGTAAAGAGTTAGTCAAATTTCCAAAAATTTGTAAATGCAATGACGCCGCAGGTCCGGGCCCATGCCGATCCCCCTTCTCCCGTGTGAGAAGGGGGAGATCCTCAGGAGCATCATCTCCTCGGCGGCGTCCCGCATAAAGCTGGTGCGCCGGGAGATGATCACCTTGCCGAGGAGCTCGAGCTCCTCGTCCGTCCACACCGGAGGCTTCGGCGCGGACGACCGGCTGTAAGAGGGGGGCTCTGGGGCGTACGCCACCTCGTCGTCCCGGACCCGGAGGTAGAACCACCTCTGGATCCAGTTGCCCCAGTGGTCCCGGGAGGCCTCCGCTGGATAATCGGCCACCCGGGACGGCAGCATCTGCACCATCACCGAGCCGAAGGGGGACTTGGGTGCCCCCTTCACCAGGTGGGAGCTCCTCGCCGCCGGTTCGTAGAAGTACTGGAAGGCGCGTAGGGTGGGATCCCGCCCGGTCGCCGTCTGGTAGAGCCAAATGAAGAGGCCCATCCAGACGATTTCGTTCGGGCTGAGGTGGCTGAGGGCCACCCCATACTCCTTCAGAAACTCCCGGAGCATGGGATGCACCGGGAGCCGGAGCCCCGCCTCCAGGAAGGCCTCGAAGGCCATGACCTCTCCGGGCCTGGGGCGGGGGGCTCCGTCCTTCTTCACAGGGACCCGGATGTCCCCGTCCTCAACGACCCCGCACTCGACCAGGGACTCCGCGTCCTCGACCGTGAACTCGGAGGCCCAGATGAAATCCGGAGCGACCTCCTCCGGGGGCACCTCGGTCGTCTTCGCTTGACTCTTCGGTGCCATCAGGTTTGTTTTTCCGGTGGCTAAATTTTTAGGAGACTACGTCTACAAGTTCCGGACGCCTGCTACCGGGCGCTAGCTACCGGGAAAGAGCTACAGGGAGAGAGCTACCGGGAGAGCTAAACGCGCTAAGGCTGAGAAGTTTGGAATGAACTTCCCGGGCTTCCCAAGGCGCTATTTATAGGGGCGAGCCGTGATCCAGATGAGTGCCACGTGGTACTCTGCGGAGCAATCTGGGCCGTTGAAGTTCAAACTGTGCGCGGGAAACGAAGAGACTGGCGCGCGAATTGAGGCACCGGTTCGAACCGCGAGCACATTTATGGCAAAGTGGCGCCGCCTTTTGGCTCCCGGGACTTGGCCTCCGATGCCGGTCCCGGGCGCCGCCATTCGGCCCCCGGGACTTGGCCTCCGGTGCCGGCCCCGGGCGCCGCCATTTGGCCCCCAGGACCTGGCCTCCGGCGCTGGTCCCGGGTGCCGCCATTTGCCCGGGGACGTGGCCTCCGGTGCCTGCCCCGGGCGCCGCCATTTGGCCCCCGGGACCTGGCCTCCGGCGCCAGTCCCGGGGGCCGCCATTTGCCCGGGGACGTGGCCTCAGGGCCTGCCCCGGGCGCCGCCTTTTGGTCCCAGGACCTGGCCTCCGGTGCCGGTCCCGGGCGCCGCCTTTTGGCTCCTGGGATCTGGCCTCCGGCGCCGGTCTCGGGTCTCATCGCCCTTCTAAAGGTAAAGTCTCTGGTTATTCATCACGTGCAGGTCACGCGAGGAGCGCCTCGGGAATCAGCGACCACCTGTCAAGCATGCAAGGCGCTTGACCGGGAGAAGGACGTTGCTACCCCTCAATCCGATGGTGGCTTCCGGGGTAGATAGGTCTTTTTGCTTCTTTTTGGGGCTATAAATAGCCCTTGTACCCCTCAGTTGTAAGCAAGTGATTCATATTGATTGGAATAGCTAAACTCACAGGTGTGCTCCCGAAGCCTCTCCCCCGGAGAGAGCCTCCCCAGCCGACTCCGGTCGGGAGCGCACCGACAGGACTAGGGCTCCCACCGGGACCCGAACATGTATAAATCCTCGTGTCATTTCTTGTGTTTGTCCGGCGGGGGAGGACCGGTCATCCGGTCAACCCGCGCCGCGTAATCTTCGCTAGGATCGTTCTCAAAACCTGTCGGGGTATTCGCAATACCACGACAGCGGTCCTCTTTTATGTACAATGTAGAGGCCACTGGATCCTCATCGTGATCTGTCCGCGGAGGAACGAGGTGTACTACCTCGATTCGATGAGTGACAAATTACCGAATGAATATGTGGTCAAGGGGAATATGGAGGCGTAAGTAACATATATGTTTGATTTAAATTTTGTCCTCACTAGCTAATGATAATACATTAACCGGTAATGCTAACTGAAATGCAGGGCTTTTGAGAAATATGTGTCCGCTGGAGGGAGACATGCCGCACCGCAGGGCTCCCTACTAGCTTGGAAAGAATATGAGGAACTCACGAGATTTTTGGTTTATGCTTAATTAGTTTATGGAAACAATAGCTAACATGTCTTCGTGTCGCACCCCGAGACTGGGACTACGACTACTCCTGTAGAGACCTAGCTCGCTGCAGCTAGTCCCATATATGCATAGCATACACATACCCTTGACGTCCCAGGATAAGTCAAGCACAGGAGTATATCACATTGCAACAGAGTAACTTACATAATAGTTAAGCAGTGTGGCCTGCTGGCCTTGATATTACATAAGGAGATTACAATGCCTTCACGGCATACATGGTTTAGCAAAATAACATCTACACAGCAGAAGATAGGTGACCCACCCACAAAAGAGAAGTAGACAGCAGAACAACACACATCAGGGAAATGACGGGACTGACGCTCCTCCTTCTGGATCCAATAAGTTCTCCACGCCTTCATCTTGATTGTTGATCGCTCCGTCTATTGATTTGTAGGTTGCAAGAGTGAGCACTTACGTACTCAGCAAGTCATAGGTAAGAGTAGATACATATAGTAGTGATGACATGAACCTAGACTAGTCAAGAATTATGGATGTTTATAAAATAATCTTTTTCTTTCATACCTCATCTCATCTTATGGCAGCACTTTGTATAATATAATATCATCAATCATGTTCACTAGATTATAGCACTACCGCGACACGTCGACACACGACAGCCCACGGCAGCACTCCTTATCATGACAACACATTTCATTTGGGTAATCTTGATTTAAACATATTTTATTTAGAAAATATTACTTGTGTCACACCCCGTGGATTTAATCCACCGCAGCAGACTCCTATAAAACCTGGGAGCTCAGAGTATTCGAATACGTTTTTAACTCTGCAGAGAGGTACCAATTTACCCGCAAGATATTCCACTTTCAAACCTTTCCTATCATAACAAAATGATTAGACCCCTGACTCACATCATACTGTGAGCGGCAAGGTGGAAATAACAAGAACTTTTGTTATGTATCACTCACAATTCACCCCCGACCCTGTGGCTCTCTGCGAGACACAGTTGTGGTAGGTTATATCCAAACCTCCACCCCTACATATGTTTCCATTACTGGATCAACGTGCGAGATCACCTTCAGTGATATGTGTGGGAGCCGCGCTCCGTGTTTATCGTGCATCACTACACAATTCCAGCAGGGGTGTCATGTGTGATCCACATAAGTACTTGTTCAGGCCTGTCCCATACCAGGCTTGCGGTTAGCACGTTGTTCATGCCACTAGACGCACAACACAAGGTTCTAGTCCTTATATGCCAGTGACCAGACCATCCACAACCCTGCACCTTCAGTGCCTGCATTCCTTTGCAGTCTAGCACCTCCAGTGCTACAGCCATTTCATACCATTTTTCTGGTCACGGCTAGGGGTTTTATTTCATGAATATAAGTATACAGATACATATAATAATTCATGGCTCAAAAGTTGTTTATTTCACATTTCACAGATAACCAGTCTAGTACTGCCAATTCATAAATTAATCATTCTCAATCTTTTACATGCAATATTGCCTATATTCAAGGTTATATTATAGCAACATTTAAAATATAGGTTCAAGATGACCAAGGATATGACTTGCCTTCCGCGTCGTAAGAAACAGCAGTTGATGACAGATCAACAGCGAAGTCCTCGATCTCAGCTTCTGAATCTGCTCGGCGACAAACAAACAATACACACAAATATTACTTATATATTAAAATGATTTAGGATTTATATGCAGATATGCTTAACAAGAGTGACTGAACGATACTGGAGATAATTGAGATTACAAGCTGAACTGAGTTGAGATCTAGAGTTTCAAGGATTTGGCTAAGGATGGGTGTTAGATGCTCTTAGGATCTCAAGGTTACAATAAGAACATCAGTTTGTGGCTGGTTTGATCAAGAACAGCGAATGTCGGCAGATTGACATTCAGATCAAGATTCTGACATAACTTCAAGGAAAACTAGAGAGCTTATCTCAAGTTATGACAGTAGAAGAAAATGTAGATCATAACTCTACAAATTCAGTGGACAAAGTGACTTTCAAAATGCACAATCAGAAGTGGGTAAACAAGGCCAATGCCATTGGCTGGCATGTACTGAGACAGTGTCAAAAATTAGGGTTTAGCGGCAAATATAATTCAAGGGCTCAAATCAAGTTGTGATAGAAGAAGAAAATGTTGATCACAACCTCAGGAATCTAAGGGACAAAGTTATGCCCAAAATGCACATCTGGAAGGGAGTGAAAAGGGCTAATGCCATTGACTGACCTAGTCTGGCATTGATCTTGACATGGCCAGAAACTAGGGCTTGGCATAACTTTTGATCTAGGGCTCCAAATGATGCACCACTTTGTCTGGGAGGTAGGCATTGATAACAGGAACAAATCATTCAACAAGATCTAGGGCAGAAGATGGCTAGAAGGTGATGAAATTCAGTGATGAACTAAGGTGAACTAGTTGTACTGGAGCAGTTCTGGACAATATTTTGGCATGGCTATAACTTGGATTCTGGGCAGTTTCAGAGATCGAGCTAGAAGACAAATATGCTCAGGAAGTTGAGGCACACCTGAATGACAAAGTGGATGAAGCTGAAACGGCCGGGAAAGGATTTCCGGTGAACTGCGCCGGAGAAGATGACATGAGATTTGGGGCTTTTTGATACAGGCAGAAAGAACTCTAATCCAAGCTTGAGGAGTGATAGAAGGGTAAGATGAAGCTATCTGGACAATCAATTTGGCCGGAGGATGGCCGGAGAGGCCTGGCGACGATCGTCGGCGACTGGTGGAGCTCAAATTTGAGGAAACCTTTGATTTGAGCTCAATCTGGAGATCTGGATGCATAGTCTTGCTGGAAATGAGTCACTGATCATTTTGTTTCACAAATTCGAAGATTAATTCGGGGTAAATTGGCCAGCATTGCCGGAACAGGGCAATCGGGAAGTTCCGGTGATCACCGGCGACTGGATGCAAAATAGCTCAATTAAATGATACAGCATGATGAGGGAGATGAGATATACCTTTTGGTGCTGTTAATTCGGTGAGAGGTGCAGCAGGGCGTGCTGGCACCGTGAGGCTCCTTGACGGCTTGCCGGAGAAGAAGACCAAGACAGGAGAATTTCGAGACTTAGCTGATTTCCAGTGAAGGAAAGGAGTTGTTGGGGGGTACAGTAGTGTTTAAATAGGCCAGGCGCAACTTGCAAGGAGGGAGCAGTGAAGTGATTAGCAGCCGGTGATGAGATTGGTTGCGTGTTGAACATCAGCGGCGAAGACACAGCAAGAAGCGGTGATTGCGACGGCGACAAGTCTGCAGCTGATCACCATGTCGGTTCATCGGGACCTTGCAAAGCTGGAGCAAGCGGTGGCGATAGCAACTGGCGCGGCAAAGCAACGTGGCGGGGAGTTGCTGACAAAAGGCTGCTGGTCGCGCGCAGGAGCACATGCTGTTCAACGGCGCTGCCACGGCGTTGCCACGCGATGGCTGGGGCGTGGACGCGTGTGCACATGCAACTCAAGTGCGTACGAGCTCAGGCGAGGCGAGGCGTGGCCGGCAGCGAGCAAGCGCGGCGCAAATGCACGGCGAGCTCTGGTCGTGCGCACAGTAGCTGCTGCTCTGGTCGAAATAGGGGCTGATTTGCAATATTTGATTTTTGATTTCGGGCTGAATTGTAAATCTGATGATTTGGATGATTTGATCTGGAATTGATTCTGCTGTTTTGGTATACTTAATTCCATAGATGATTGACACAGCTAGAAGATAAAATTTGAGACATTTGGATGACTTTTCATATGAACTGAAAAGAGAGTAGATTAGGGTAAAATAAGTCTGAAACTTATTGATCTCGAATTCTGGGATTTAGGGTTTGATTTTGAGATACTCATAAAAGAAGAATTTGTATTGAAAAGCATTTGAGAGGTATTCCCTGAATCAGATTTGAATTTGAAGATGATTTGCAACATTTTGCCCTTTCTGGCTTTTAGAAAAATCTGGAAGAAGGACTGATCTGCGAATCCGGAGTTTTGGAAGGTTTAAACTGAATTTGATTTCACTGATATAGCAGATTATATTCAATAGAATATTTGGCAAGAACATTTGATAAAATTTGGCACATTTGAATAGTCTTTGATACAGACTGAAAATAGGGTATTTTTAGGGTAATTGAATCTGAGCTTCAATTGATTTCGAATTATGGTAATTAGGATGAGGTCTTGAAATCTGCACAGAAGAAGAACTTGTTTCAAATAGCATCTAGAAAAGATTTGCCGAAGAAATTCTGGATTTGGAGTTAATCTGGAGATTTTAGCCTTTTTGGGTTTCTAGATATCAGATAAAGGACTAATTTGCGAAAAAGGTTCAGATGGTGGAATCTGGCTGCCAACTTTTTGGATTAAGGTATTGGCATACCCTTGATCATAATCCAGAAATAATCTGGTCTGAACTTGGCTAAGATTTTGATTAAATCTGAATTTCTGAAACTTAGGGTAAAAGATAATAACAGATATTCTGTTTTCGAAAATAGAAAAGAGTTGATAATTCTGGAAGTTAGGGATAGAATTGAATCTGGGTTCTGAAGGCTTTTAGATTTAGGATAACTGATAGATCAAATCTGGAAAATCAGATCTTGACTTGAGGTCACAGGATAAATTTGGAGATTTTAGGGCTAAAACAGAATAAAGCTGGGGCTGATTTGGTTGATCTAGAAGAGACATATGTATGCATGATTTTTAAGTAAGAACTTTTCACCCCAAAACTCAGGATGTTACACTTCGCATATGCAATTATCTTAGTGCCATCAGCAGCCGCAATCGTGGGAATGCGGGTTTTATGTGCTACGCTACATGTACGACCTAGTGCGGACAAACTTTGCCCAGTTCCCCCAAGTAATCATGGATAGCTAACTCAAATTTGAAAATTGGGTGTCACGTTCACAATTAGGAAGTTAGTTACTCAGTATTCACACATGCTTGTAGATCGCCATGTCCAAAGACCAATACGAAAATGCAAAGATTAGAGATCTCTGACAAATCTGGGCTCAATATGTTATGGTGGAAGTTGCGCCCAACCAACCGCCATGACAAGCTTTTCGCTCACTTGTTGTCAATTTTCTCTTTTTCGTGTACTTTGTGCATAGATTGTTTATATATAGTCTTATTGGTTAGTATTTTTCCATATTGGATTGCAATTTGTATTGGTTCATATATGTGTGAGTAAATGTGAATAACTGTCTAATGTGTCAATCTGTTCAATGTATATGTGAATTTACCCTTCTTTGCATCTGTATTGTATTGTGTATCCAATCTATACTTGACGAGGATTGACACCCGAGTCAGTTCAAATAAATGCACTGATGGTTCAAGACAGATTCGAGCCAGACATGTGCTTGGCGGTGCGAACTCAAAGCTATTCTGAGAAGCATCAGCCCGCGGTCGCAAGTTTTGCGCGATCAGACCACAGCTAATCCGCGGTCAGGAATTCGTATGCTGTATGCGAACAGAATGTCGGAGATGTTGCGCGGTGTCGCGCCCCGCACAGGGTACCACGACTACTCCCGTGGAGACCTAGCTCGCTGCAGCTGGCCTCATACATACATACCACTGACTTCCCAGGATAAGTCAAGCACAGGAGTTCATTGCAGCATAGTAACTTACAAAATATCATTGATAAACAGTATGGCCTGCTGGCCTGATACAACCAGAGTAATACAATGCCTTTACGGCACAAATGGTCTAATTAAAACAAAAGACAACTACTCGGCGGAAGCTAGGCGAAACCCCCACAGTCGTAAGAAGTTGACAGCAGAACAGCACACTTCAGGGTTCTGGCAGAACTGGCTCTCTTCCTTCTGGATCCACGAAATCTTCCAAGCCTTCGTCTTGGTATTGTAGCACTCCGTCTATTGTTGATAAGTTGCAAGGGTGAGCACTTACGTACTCAGCAAGTCATAGGTAAGAGTAGAGATACGTATAGTAGAGATGTCATGATCCTATGCTATTGAGGGAAAGAGGTGAGAAGGTTTTTCCAAAAATACTTTTCTTTCAAGCTTTTCAAATCTCATGCTCATGGCGGCATTTCATATACTTAGGGCACAATCCACATGCCTCTTAGATATCACATGATCACTAAATTATGGTACTACCGCGACACGTCAACACATGACAGCCCACGGCAGCACCCCTTATCATGACAACACATATCATTTGGGTAATCTTGAACTAACCAATTTTTAATTTATAAAACAATACTTGTGTCACACCCCGTGGATTCAATCCACCGCGGCATACTCCTAAAACTCGGGAGCACGAAGTATTCGAATACATTTTTAACTCTGCAGAGGGGTACCAATTTACCCGCAAGATATATCCACTTTCATGCCCTTCCTATCACAAGGATTGGACCCCTGACTCACTTCATACTGTGAGTGGCAAGGTGGAGATAACAAGAACTTTTGCCATGTTTCACACACAATTCACCCCAGACCCCGTGGTTTTCTTCACGCAAACCACAGTTGTGGCAGGGTTTCACAACCCCCACTAATTGGCGTCTTCCCCTCAGGGTCAGCGTGCATGATCACATCCTGTGATATGTGTTGGAGCGCACCCCGTGTTAATCGTGAGTTTGTCATATAGGGGTTTCATGTGTGATCCACATACTACTTGTTCAGGCCTGTCCCATACCAGGCTTGCGGTCGGCACGTTAATCATGCCACTAGACGCACAACACAAGGTTCTAGGTCGTTATATGCCAGTGACCAGCTCATACCACAATCCATGCACTTCCAGTGCTGGCACATCCTGTGCGTCCAAGCACCTCCAGTGCTTTTACCATTCCATACCAAAATGCTGGTCACGGCTAGGGGTTTTATTTCATGAATATAAATATACATAATATATTAGTTCATGGCTCATTATTTGATCAATTCACATTTCACAGGCATCAGCCTGATGCTGCCATTTCATAATTCAACTATTCTCAATCTTTCTCATGCAATATTATTATTTTATAATCAATGTATATTCTAGCAATTCATAAAATATAGGTTCAAGATGTTCAAGAATATGACTTGCCTTCCGCGTCGTAAGAAACAGCAGTTGATGTCGGGTCTGCGACGAAGTCTTCGAACTCGGACTCTTGCTCTGAACAAGGATCAAACAAGCAAACAGGCATTACAATCAATCCTACTCTTACTATTCCACTATATGCGATAATGCAAGGAGAAACACTTAGGCGATACAAGATTTGGAAGCGATTAGGGTTAAACTATGGAAACCAAGGTTAAGATTAGTTGTCAAGGGTTTACAAGGTTAAAAATGTTCCAAAATATCAGAATGATATCAAGGCTGCTGCTGGTTCGCTCAAAAACAGCGAACGTCTTTAGGTCGACATTCGGTTCAAGGCATCGACATAGGGTCGATGGATGATAGAGGGCTCAACTCAAGTTGTGGCAGTAGAATAAAATGTAGATCACAACATAAGGAGTCTAAGGGACAAAGTTATGTTCAGTTTGCATACCCAGATGGGGTCAAAATGGCCCAATGCCATTGGCTGACATAGGCTGACAATCCCAAGAATGGCATTGACATGGTTTGAACAGTTTCTAGTAGCCAAAATGGGTTTTTATTCAAGCATATGATGCACAAGGTAGTGAAGCAACTGTTTGACAAGGTAATTTTTGGTTTGCATGACCAGAGGTGGGTGAACAGGGCTAATGCCACTGGCTGGCATAGTTTGACATAGAGTTGACATGGCCAGAAATTAGGGTTTGCCATATCTTTTGATCTAGGGCTCCAAATGATGCAACACTTTGTCTGGTAGTTAGACATTTGTAACAGGAACAAGTGTCTCAACAGGATCTAGGGCAGGAGATGGCCGGAAAGTGATGAAAACCGGCAAAGAAGTTGACTGGCCTGGAGCACATGCAACATAAACAGTGCAGTAACTAGGGCATGGCTATATCTCACAATCTAGGCCGAATTAGAAGTCGTGATAGAAGACAAAGTTGCTCAGAATGGTCCAAAACATCTAAATGGCAAAGTGGCTATGGCTGGATTGGCCGGAATCGACAGCCGGCGACTGGAGCAGAAGGAGATGACATGAAAATTGGGGGTTTTCGATTTAGGGCAAATGAACTCAATTCCTTGCTTGTACATGATCTCTAGGGCATTAGAAACATACTGGTGAAGTTGGATTGGCTAGAGATCCACCAGAAAAGCTTAAACAGTAAGCTCAGTTCACAAGCAAGGTTCCAATTTGGGGTTTTCCAGATTTTAGCAAAATTGATGATTCTGGTTGCTTAGAGATGTTAAGCAAGGTCTACTGAGCATATTTGGTTACTGGCTCGAAGGTCGAATCGATCTGGTTGAGGATTAATTGCTCGCCGGAGCTACTGGAGAGAAAAGGAAATCGCCGGCGACTGAAGGTATTTAGACTAAATTCCAAGCTCGAGAAGCATGAGGGAGATGAGAGAAGCTTACTGGGGGTGTTGGATCAAAGAATGAAGTAGTGGAGAAGCTTGGCACCGTGCTCCCTCTTTGCTGCTCACCGGGGAAGAAGAAGACACAGTGCTGCTGCTGGTTTTCTGGTGTGTTGGAGTGTGGTGAAGTTGGCTAAGTCCCAGGGGGTTTAAATAGGTAAGCTGGAGGTGCTTCAACGGTTGGAAAAGCTCGGGGAGTTGTAGTCGGCAAGGAAGTGACAGAATCGCGACTTCACGGCGAGCTGGCGATGGAGGTGACTGGTTGAGCGGCCGTGAGAGCTTGTGCAGCTGGAGCTGCTGCGAAGTGAAGGCGACACGATGGCTGGCCGCGGCAAGAACTCCACGTGGCTATGCTTTCCTGCTGTAGCCGTTGCCGGTGGCGTGCAAACGGGAGAAACCAGCTGGTCGCGATCCTCGCTGGAGAAGATCCACAGTGGCAAATGGCGAGCACACACGCGGCGGCAGGCAAAGCAACCAGCAGTGGCGCGCTCGAGGTCGAAGGCTCCCGTGCTCGTGCGCTGTTCCAGGTCGTGGTCGAAGTCCCAGGCGCTGGTCGTAGACGGCTTCTGGTCGTGAACAGAGGTGAGGTCGAATCCAGGGGCATAAGTGTAATGATTTCGGTTGAAAAGTGGACTGATTTGTAAATCTGGTTTTAAAGAGGTTTAATTTGGAATTTGATTTCATGGATGAGTATAATATTTCTATTAATACTCATTTAGCTCAAATCTGGAGAAAATTTGATAAGGTTTGAGGGATTTCACCTATTTTCGAAAATAGGGTAAAATTAGGGTAAAATAGATTTGGATTTTGTCGATCTTGAATTCTGGTGATTGGGGAGAGATTTTGAAGTTTAAACAGAAGGGAAATATGTATCAAATAGTGTTTGGGAGGTGTTCCCTAAAGAAATTCTGGAGTTGGAGTTGATTTGTGAATTTTAGCCTTTCCAGGTAAACAGAAAAGGACTTATTCGCAGTAAAATTTGGACTAAACTGCGAAAAGTGTTTAGATGAAACAATCTGGTTCCCAACTTTTTGGAGTAAGTTGAGGGTATACCTAGGAACATATTCCAAAAGATACTTGAGTCTGGATGGGGTTAGATCATGATAACTCAGTTATCTGGGATCTGGGGTACTTAGGGTAAATCTGAATTTCCTGTTTTCGAAAACAGAAAGAGACTTAGATATTGGGAGTTAGGGTTAGAATTCAATCTGGCTCCTGAAGACTTTTATCTTCAAAATAACTGGTAGGTTAAATCTGGATGATCTGATCTTGATCTGGATCTAGAGAACAGATTTGGAGATTTTTAGGGTTTGGGAGAGATTAGGGTTTAGCTGATCTGGCTACTGCTACAGGGATACATGCATGCAGGATTTTATGCAAAAACTTTTCACCCCCAAAACCAGGGTGTTACACGCGGTCAGCCAACATCCCGCGGTCAGAGCATTTTTGACCGGGGTACTTGCGGTTCATTTGTCCACCTGTTCCTATAGCACGAATATCCCAAGTATCCTGAAGATTCTTCCACGTGGAAGACCAACCGTCAGGAGGTTAATACGTGCAGTTATCCATGAATAACACATGTTAAACCTGCGTGGAGGTTAAGAGCGGTTCTCTAAAAACCGCATCCAACTATCCAAGCAACTGTCCGATGCAGTTACGACATGGCACCATTTCGACCAGTATAAAAGGGTGGCAAGATGCATCAAACAGGGAGAGATCAACATCTCTGATACAAGCGAGATACAACACATCTCAACCACTCAAACAGCTAAGTCTACGGCCTAGATTAGATAGTTTTTTACAAGCCTCCTTGGCTTCTTTCTGTACACTTACATAGGAAAAACCTTCGCCTGTGAAGGTTTTTTCCCTCCATTTTGTAAATCTTTCTTACATATAGTGAAATCCCAACAGGACGTAGGGCTATTACTCCCACCATCGAGGGCCCGAACCTGTATAAACCTCTCTGTGCTCCTGTTCTCCATATTTCTACATACCTTCCCGGAGGGTCATCTTGAAAGGTCTCGCTATTACAAATTTTGCATAAGTTCGGCTCAGGACTCCGAGTCCGAATCGTCGACAATACTGTATTGCATCTATACTGTATATGTGAATGTACTGTATTGTGAATGTAAAGAATGTACTGTATTTGTGAATGTATTGTATTGCATCTATACTGTATTTCTATCGGTAAACTCATCCACAACCGAGAGAGTACTATCCTTTCTTCTATCAGTATACTTGTAATTCACCGTTAGAAGAGTGTAACGTTTCCTGCTGGTAAACACATCCACAACCGAGAGAGTACTATCCTTTATTCTATCGCTACACTCGTAATTCACCATTAGAAGAGCGTAACTTTTCCTGCCGGTAAACTCATAGACAATCGAGAGAGTACTAAGGTTTTTTCTATCGGTACACTCTTAATTAACCATTAGAAGAGTGTAACTTTTCCTGCCGGTAAACTCATACACAACCGAGAGAGTACTAAGGTTTTTTCTATCGGTACACTCTTAATTAACTGTTAGAAGAGTGTAACTTTTCCTGCCGATAAACTCATACACAACCGAGGGAGTACTAACCTTTTTCTATCGGTAAACTCTTTCACAACCGTCAGGCTGGAATGGTTTTTCTACCAGTTTTCACCTAAAATGCCGTTAGAATAGTTTACTTCTTCTAACGGTTATTTACCGTTAGAAAATAACCTGTCTTGTTCTATTGTGCCTATCTCTAACGGTACAAAAACCAATAGTAGAAGGCTATTTTTTACCGATAGAAGAAAGCTTTTCTGTACTAGTGTAACATGCTAACTCGGATCATAGGATTTTATGACTCTATGATTCTACAAGACCATTTCATCTGGATTGCTAGTTGGATTATAATTGGTTAGGATTATATAGGATTATGATCTGGATCTTATGATCTCTATAATCATGATTCTAATCCTATTCAATCCTAGATCACTACTACAGAATTCATCATCACAGTCGGGTCAAAAATGTCATCACAGACGGTTCTTACCCGTCAGTGATATTCGAGTCAGTCATAATCATGTACTATCACAGACGGTTTTTGATGTTTTCAACCATTTGTGATCTCTCCATTCACAGACTGTTATAAGATCAAAACCGTCTGTGATACTCATACTTCACAAACTGTTATAAGATCAAAACCGTCTATGATACTCATACTACACAGATTGTTATAACATCAGAACCGTCTGTGATACTCATACTTCACAGACCGTTCTAACATCAGAACCGTCTCTGATACTCATACTACCACAGACGGTTTTAATCTCAGAACCGTCTCTGATAATTTGAGTTTCGTAGACGGTTCTGATGTCAAAACCATCTGGGATCCTCACATTATCAGAGATGGTTCTGAGATCACAACCGTCTGTGATACTCAAATTATCAGAGACGGTTTTGATCTCAGAACCGTCTGTGATACTCAGATTACCAGAGACGGTTTTGACATCAGAGCCGTCTGTGATACTGAAATTATCAGAGGCGGTTTTGATATCAGAACCGTCTGTGGTACTCCAAATACCCAGACTGTTATGACATAAAAGCCGTCTCAGATACTCATACTAACATAGACGGTTTTGATCTCAGAACCGTCAGTAATAATATGAGTATTGCAGACAGTTCTGATGTCAAACCGTCTGTGATACTCAAATTATCAGAGACGGTTATGACCTCCTAACGGTCTGTGTATTTAGAGTATCACAGATGGCTGTGAGGTCAAAACCATCTGCGATATTGTCATTATCAGCGACGGTGGTAATCTTGAAACCGTCTGTGATATTATACTCTCAGAACCATCTATAATAGTGAATATCACAGATGGTTTTTAGGTTAGAACCGTGTGTGATAGTGTTATAATCTCAGAACCGTCTGTGATAGTGTGATATCACAGACAGCTCTGAGGTCAAAACCATCTGAGATAGTGATAGTGTGATATCACAGACGGTTTTTAGGTCAAAACCATCTGTGATAGTGTCAGTATCGGCGATTGTTATAATCTCAGACGGTTTGTAAGATCAAAACCGTCTGTGCATAGTATTATGCACAGACGGTTTTGATCTTACAAACCGTCTGAGATTATAACAGTCACAGATGTCCTCTGTACAATTTGCATTTCATATATACAGTTCATGAATTTCATACATGCACAGTACTCAAATATATACAGTCTCATATATATTTGTACAATTGAACTCAGAAATATATTTGTACAGTACTCAAATATATACAGTTTCATATGCACAGTACTCAAATATATTTGTACCCCTCTGTTCTATCATTTCATATATACAGCACAGAACTCAGAAATATGTACAATTGAACAAATAAATGTAATCGACAATTAAAGTCAGTGTGTTAGATGTACAAATAAATGTAAGGCCGCACTAATACGAACCTTGCGGGTCCCTAAACTTCCCCTTGGTTGATATGACCTCCGAAAGGAAAAACTCAGCGAGCATCCCTCGGACAATACCAATTTGCCGAGGGTCAAGGCTTTCTGAAGGGAAGTCGACCCCCTGCAGCAAGAGTTGGTACATAAAAAATTAGCTGCAGTTGTAAATTCTGTCAAATCGATACAAAGGGGAGCAGTTGTATACCTCGGGGAAATCTGGCCGGTGAGGGGTGATGATCAGGTCATACATGTGGCGCATCACGTAGAACCCACATGTATTGTCGTCCGGCTGCTGATGGCACTGCCAATTTACAGACCGAGAGTTAGGTGGGTACAAGTTATAAAGTAAAACAGATGCCAGTTGAAATTTGTACCAAAAATTGTAACCACTGAAACTTATCGGCTCGCCGCTCGTGTTGTCTCCCTACCTCGGCAAAGTACTTCGTGAAAGCCCTGTAGATAGTCAAAATTGATAGTTTCATAGCCGAAATTGACAATTTGAGGACGGTAAATCTAGATGCATGCAAGACAGGTCCACATCACCTTTCGAATACATCTCGTGCGCCGCAATACGAGTACCCTTTCCTTTGCAATGAGTCAAGGTAGAACACCTTGTTGCTTTTCGGAATAAGTAGCGGCAGGATCCAGTGGTAGCTACATATTACACGTAAAGAATTAAAAATTTAATCTAAATTTGGGGGTGTGCACATGGAGACACTAATCTACGGGTGAAGTACTGATGAAAGCACTCACCTCTGGTTGTAGGGTACAAGTATATACTCCTTGTCGACCTGAGCAAGCAACCCTCTTTTGATGTAGTCAACAACGAAGTCTGCGTCGGTCCTAAACATCACCTCGGCGACCATCTGGGGGTCCAAGAAACCAACAGGTATGCCCTTAGATTTGGCATAGTTGGTCATGCAGCTGCACGGAAGTAACCAATTAATAAATGACATATATCCGTATATGCACGGATAGTAGGATACTTACAGCACCCAAGACCGTAGGATTGACAAGTCGAGCGCATCTTTGTTCAGTAAATTGTGCAGGTCTTCGAAGGTCACCGAGTAGGTCCCAAGGTCGTTATGGAACTCTGCCATGGTGTACTTGACCATCATGTGCGTCGGACGCTGCGTCCTGGTCTGGTTTGTCCTCCTCATGTACCATGCATGCAGGCTCTGGCATGCTAACCCCATGCTCGAAATTGCGGTATCGGAGGCCATGGGCATCCCCAGAGCGAACGGTATGAGAGTTGGCGTAGTACTCTTCTCGCTCTCCTTCGCCGGGCTCTTCTTTGCTTTTCCCCTACTAGCCAGCTTCTTGAATGGTTGCCTCTTAGTCGGAGTCAGCTTCATCATCGGAGGGGTATGCTGGCTAGTAGGCCGTGTGTCGGTCTGTGATGTCTGTGATGTAAGAACCTACATATTAGGACACTAACTCTGAGGGCTATTATTACAGTACAAATTATGAAACTAGTGGGGGAATTAGCTCATAATACAGGACGATGTCTTTCTTGGGCCATTGCACAAACGTGTGCACCGCATCCCCGAGAGTGGTAATCTCATCGTTCGGCGGCTTCTCCAACGGAAAACCCTTGCAATGGTCAAAGACACTGTCCACCTGGACCCATGCAAAACCCTCACATAGAGGGGCACCATGGATTGTGGCCCCCACCGTGCATGGTTGCGCCATCCCACGGGCAGCCTCGATCGGGAAGAGACCAGCCAGCACCATAAGCTTGTAAGAGGCGGGTTCCTACAAATAGTGCGCATTAACATGTTGAATTTCACCGCTTTTCACTTTCGAATGAATTAACATAGCCAAACGGTCATTACCTGCAGAAAGTCCACCGGATACTTTGGAGAGGGCTCCGTCTGCGAAGACCCCGGCGCAGACGCGCAGCTACTACGGTGGCCAAGAATGGGGGGTCGGTACTTCCCCTGCTAAACGGGGGGTGCCGTGGGTCTCCTTTCTTAGCTCTTCATACATGGACCACATCTCTGACAACTACTGTAGGAGTGCTTTGTCCCGAACAGCGAACTACGATCGCATCTCCTCCTTGAGCCGTTCATCGCGGGCTTGGTGGGATCTCTTTCTCCTCTTAGCCGCCTCCTCATCATCAGGGAAACCATGCCTCCAAGGCACAGTGGCACCGAGGCCGCGCACGCGACCTGGATGCTCCTTGTTTCCTAGCGCCGCTGTGAGGATATCCCTGTGTCGACGATTCGGACTCGGGGTCCTCAGCCGAACTTATGCAAAATTTGTAATAGTGAGACCTTTCAAGATGACCCTTCGGGAAGGTATGCTGAACAATGGAGAACAGGAACACAGAGAATTTAGACAGGTTCGGGCCCTCGATGATGGGAGTAAAAGCCCTACGTCCTGTTGAGATTTCACTAAGTGTGGTAAAATGTTTACAAATGGGAGGAAAAGTCCTCACAGGCAAGGATTTTTCCTATAAAAGTGTACAAAAAATAAGCTAAAGAAGACTTAAGAATGCTATATGAGATATGCCGTAGACTTGGCTAACTTGGATTTCTCCTCTTTTCGATTGATACTTCATGCCATCCTTTTATACTGCTTGAAAGGGTGCCATGTGAAGGAAACTGCATCAATCGGTTGCTCGGACGGTTAGATACGGTTTTTGAAACTGCTCTTAACCTCCACGCAGGTTAAACACGTGTTATTCATGAATAACTGTACGTGTTAACCCCCTGACGGTTGATTTTCCACGTGTAGGAATCTTCGGGATACTTAGAGTATCCTGTCATATAGACAACCGAATAGATAGATCCCAGGTATCCTGATCGGTAGACGTTCTGACCGCGGGATTTAGCTGACCGCGTAATATCCTGAATGTGTAGTTCGCGTATAGGCCACGAACTTCTGACCGCGCAAGGCCTACGGTCTGACCGCGTAAAGCTGCGACTTGATCGCGTAAAGCTTGCGACCTCGTGGTGATGCCTCTCAAAATAACTTGAGTTCGCATCTCCAGACACACGCTCTGGTTCGAACCTGTCTTGAACCAGAAGTTTATTAGAAGTGACCCGGGTGTCAATCCTCGTCAGCTAGCCCCCAAATTCGAAGAAAACGGAGAGACGTGTTTATTTCGAATTTAAAAAATCGTGCATTGGACTTTTAACCCGGCCCTTTAACTTCTCCACTTAGTGGCGCACTAAGTGAAAACGGTTGGTTTCTCAAGACGGGTTCTGACACTACGTGACGGGCAATGATGGCGCCGTAGAGATTTTTATCTCGAGGTAAAATTGTAAATGTCTTTAACGAAACTCGAGGTGTCTGGGAGGCGAACCGTCGACCTGGCGGCTATAAATACCAGACCCCTGGACATGTAAAGATTCACAATTTCCCTCTTACGCCTAAGTCTTTTTCTTGTTACTTGGCCTCCTTCCTTTTCACTTACTCTTCCTAATGGCAGATCACGAAATCATCGAGATTGAGAGCGATGAAGGGGAAATTGTCGAACAAGGGTCGGATGAAGTCCTGTCTCCCTTAAGGAAGAAACCCAAGGTTGACGAAGGATCTTCCAGTGGAACAAAGGTGAAGAGTGTAGCGAGTTTCCTTCTTCCTTCAGTTCCTTTGACCCTCCCCGTTCATGCCTCTCGGCAAGTTAGGCCTTTATCCTTAGAGAAAGATCCCATCACATTCAATTCTCCCATCCTTATGGGTGATCAACATCCTGGTCGGCAAGCGGTGACTATCCCTCGACCAGATGATTGCCGTATTGGGTTGGCGAAGCAATTTTCTTCTGGGAACGTTGCACTGGGACAGGTAACAATTCTTCTCCTTTTTGCTGTCAATTTTAGTTAATATGACTAACTTTTTGCAAAATGCAGGAGGTAGGAGGCCCCAGCGATCAGCCTTCTGTTGCTCCATCTCTTCCTTCCGGACAGACTCTTCTGGAAGAGAAGAATGCCCTGGAGAAGAAGACCGAGGAGATGGCCTCGAAGATTCTGCGTTTAGCAGAATGTCTTGATCGATCCCGAGAGGAGGCGCACCATTTCCGTCGAGAGAGGGACTTCGCTCAGCAACAGCGAGAACTCTCCGACTTGATTAGGGACAATAGTGCGTCCGTTGTTAGGGATGATATAGATAGACTTAGGGTAGTTGCTAGTTCCCTGGGGGTAGTTGCTAGTTCCCTGGGGGTTGTCAGTGTAGATCCTACTGACAACAATATGTCCCTTGGGGAACTTTGTAAACTTCTTTCGGAGCAAGTCGATGTTTTGATCGACTGCATCCCTTTTGTATGTAAAGAATGTAAGAAATAAAAAGTTTCTTATTTTTCACGAATATTCTTCACATCTTCTGTGCGAAAACATAGCCATAAACTTTACGTTTGCGACCATTCATACACAGGAAACTTTAGTTCTGCGATCAGAATCGTTTTTAAGAAAAAGGCACCGCGACCTGCCCTGATTCCGCGAGCAGTTTCAGAGCCGCGGTCAGAACTAAAGTGCGACCAGAGTTAGGACTCGGTCAGGCCGTCATTACGATTAGAATCAAAGTTTCAGCCTAAAACATGATTTCGAAAAAACCATAACCCAATTAGAAACATTCCAGTACGTCAAAAATTGAGTTATATGATTTTTTCGAAGAAAATGTCCAAAGTATAAAAAAGAAAAAACGCCTTCTGAAAAAGTACTGAAAATTTTTCAGTCCTTTTGCACTTTCAGTTTCCAAAACAAAGAAGCCTTTTTGTTTCAGATCCGACGTCTGGGTACTTTATCGGGTCTATCAGAAACAGCATCCATTATGGGAAATGAATAAAGCATTCAATGGAACGTTTGAAACGAGCTGTTTACCCATTAATGCGTCTCCTTGGGTCTATAAAAAGTAGTAGGTAGCTTCTTGAGGAAGCCACTCAGCCGCGAAAAAACCCTTAGAATTCCCGCCGCTCAAAACCCTCATTTTCTTCAGCCTTCGTCTTCCCCAAATCGCCAGCTTCCCCTTTGATTCTACACCATAGATGGCGTCCTGGAGCAGATCCATTCATCATTCTGAGGAGAGCCTGATGGCGCTTGAGAAGGAGGAGATCCTTTCTCCGCGGCTGCTCATTAACTGGCGACCTGCGGAGAAGGACCAAGAAACCCCAACTGTCCAAGAAGGCGAGTTGGTGGTTTTTGAGGAGTATTTTCGTTGCGGGTTCCGATTCCCTGAGAGTCGTTTCCTTAAGGACATCTTTGAGCATTACGGGTGGGAACTGATCAACCTCCACCCCAACGCGATGCTGATTCTAGCAGTATTCCAGCATCTCTGTGAAGCCTTCGTCGGAGTATATCCCAGCATGGATCTTTTCCGACGATTTTACTTTTCGGCGTGGTCGAAGAGCACCAACGCCGCCGGATGCATCTACTTCCGGCTGAGGGATAAAAAGGAGTATCCCTCCCCACCCCTGCGAGATTCAGTGCACGGGTGGCACCAGAAATGGTTTTACTGCACCCCTCCGACCGAGAGCGGGCTGTGGTTTGAGAACTCGCGGCCGGAGAAAACAAGCGAGTTGGATACTCTCCCGGCGATGAACGCGGAGTTCATGAAGCATGCCGAGGTGATCTTTCACTTAGTCGAACAAGGGCTGACGGCACGTGACGTCATCCGAGACTTTGTGAAGAATCGGGTGAGCCCCCTACGTGAAAGGGCTCATCCGGCTTGGGAGATCACGTCCATGGCGGACACTACCCTGGACTATAATGAAGGTACTTATTTCTGACATAGAAATACTTTTGTTATTTTTGAAATGTACCAATTTAACTTGTATCCGGGAACAGTCCTGCCCTCAGCTGAGATTGAGAGGCGGACTAACTACCTCCTCAGGGCGTACAACGCCGAGGTAGAGGGCCCCAAGGGGTCGCCTCGCCCCCAAAGCTTGATTCATGCTGGCGACGACCTTAAACAGGAGCGCCGAAAGGTAAACTTCTCACTTGGCCTCTGTTTTGCAGGTTTTATGTATGTCCAACACTAATCAATTTCATTGGAATGAAAATAGCTCCTAGGGAGGTTCGCGGATGCGACATTCCCAAGTGAAAATGTCGGCTTTCTGAAGAAGCCGGCGGCGAAGAACGTGAAGAAGGTCTCCCAGAGACCCAGGACAAAGAGTCCTGCCCCTAAGAAGACCAAGCTGAACCCTGGGGAGGGGTCTTCACGAAGCGTCCCTCGTCCCGCAAAAAAGACTGCGGTAAGATATCACATTCCTGCTACTTTTTCAGGCGCGACATGGAATCACTTCTTCGTCGTACAGGGAGAGGGGAGCGAGGAGGAAGAGGATGACGTTCCTCTGATCCTTCGAAGGAGGAAGATCGTGGATCTTCCATCCAGCGATGTCCTAGGCTGCCCCGCAGAGACTACAGCTGCCGAAGAGGTGGCCGTGGCTGACCCTGCGACCACCGAAGATCTGGTGGTTGCGGGTGACCTTCCAATTCCTGAAGCCCCCGGGGTTTCAGGGTCAGTCATCCCTGCTTCCCTGGTCGAAGGGACAACTAAGGTAAAGGATCTTTTCGATCATTCCCTCCATAACTCTTTCTGCATATTTGATAAGTTAATGTATATACAGGAAGGAGAGCTTCCCCCTGGGTCCACTGGGGATTCCAGGGAGGAAAATCCTCCTCCTCCGCGGACAGAGGAGGAAGTAGACGAACGAAGGCCGGCTGTGATGGTTCCAGCAACTCAGGAATCGTCAAGGCCTTCGGATGAAGCCCCATCAATTAGCCCGGTGGTCCAGGTAAAGACTTATGTGTTTTTAACTGTTCCCTAAGAATATGCCTGTAACATGATATTTCCAGGGGGGTGCTGTCTTATTTACCATAAGGAAGGCAAGAACCGGAGACGGCTCTCCTTCGCAAGGGGAGTTGTCCCAGAAGTCCCAGGAACGAATGGGATTTCGAATAAGGTAAGAACTATTATTCGACAGTAATCTTATATAAAAACTGTCTGACCCACTCTTCCTGTTAGGCAAAAGAAGACAGCGCCTATACCTTCAACCGCCACTGGGGAGGTTGAAGCTAGGGCTAATGAGGGAGCCTCTAATGAAGAGCGCTCTACTCCCGTGGTTCAGGAAATTGTCCGGACCGCGGGAGGTGAATCAAGCACAGGGACTAGGTCACCACCAGTGGCCTCTGGGGGTGGCGTCCGGCCGGCACTCCCATCAACTGTCCCCGTTGCAGGTACTTCAGGCGCGCTAGCAAGGATTCCTGCTAGCATGGATGATGCTGCTTTAAATAAGTTTATGAAGGTATGATGACTCCTGTTTCGGCGTTTGAATCGCCTTTAGAGCATACTTGACTCTCTTGCTTTGTGTCACAGGGCTTGTCATGGGTGACGAGCCAGTCGCATGCTGCAATGGCTAGCATGGCGGCTGTTCAAAAAGATCGTGACGGCTTGCGCAAGTGAGTATCGTCACCCTTCTGTTAATATAAGTAGGCTTTAATTGTGACTAACCTGATTTTGCTGCAGAGAGGTTACGTTCTTGAAGAAGGAGTTAACCAAGATAAAGCTGAACTCAGTTACAGAGTTTCAGAAACTAAGGACTGAAATCAATAGACTTCAGTCTGAGAATGTTGGTAAGTCGATTCCCAACTTGAGAAGACTTAAAGACATTTCTTGTTCATAACCTCTTTTCTTTGTGCAGCGCAAGCAGGTCGTATTAAACAGCTCAGCCAGGACAAAATGCTTCTCGAGTCCTCGCTCGACCACACCAATCAAGTGGTCAAAGAGTTGAGTCTACTGGTCTTCGAAAAACTGAAGGCCATAGCCAGCCTTTTGAATACCAATGTGGTAGAGTTGAGGAAGGACAACCCAGATGTCAGCGATTGGGCATCACTGCTTACAACTCAAGCAGAATCACTGCTCGAATATCTCCCTGGAGATTTACGGCGACGTGAAGAGATGATCAGGACGAGAGTCCGATCAGCCGCATCCTCCGTACTCAGCCGGGTTCGACTTCACCATGGCTCAGATGCGAATTTGAGCGCGCTGGTGGGACCGGTTGAGGTCGAGAGTGACGAACTGCTTGACGCCGTTATCGAAGAAGTTAAGCCCTTCGTTGACAAGCTCTTGGCTGAGCTAAGAATCGAATGATCCTTGTATTTTGTAACCAAACAATTGTAATTACAATGCTATGTATGTAAAATCATTTTTTCAAGAGAAAGTGCATATTCACATCATAAGTTTCATACTATAAGTATATTCCTCTAGCCCCCGCCTCTGTTTTGTGAATACTGAAGTCTTAGTATTTTAAACAGAGGAAAACATAAGTATGATGACCAGGGATATGTGCTTCAAGCCGATGGTCAAGATTAAAGTAACATTTTAACCCTATTGCAAACTGGTAGCCACCCAAATGACCGAAGACTAGCCAGATAGTCCCGTGTGCGTTGAGAAACGGCTTATTTAGGAGAGACTTATCTGGAAGTGATCATGAGATTGACCAGCGAATCCGGTTGAAAAATGCTGTAATAACCTAACCGCCGGCGATCAGCCCCCAGGTCGAATTAGTATAATTTGGGCTTAAAGAAAAACACTCATTGTATGAAAACAAGACATGCTTTTTATGAAAAGATGCTAATTGAACAGGAAAAAAGTGATTGGAATACTTACACGTAAAACTTGCGAAGTTGATCGATGTTCCAAGTATTGGACAAAATCCGACCATCCTCCATGGCTAACCGCGCAGATCCTGACCGCGGCACTGAGACGACAGTATATGGTCCCTCCCACTTTGGGGAGAATTTATTGCGGTTAGACTGGTCTTGAATTTTTCGTAAAACCAAGTCGCCCACGTTGAGATCACGTGGTCGCACCTTTTTACTGTGATACTTGCGTAGAGCCTGCAAGTATACCGCGGACTTAATCAGGGCGCGATCACGCCGTTCTTCCAGGAGGATGAGATCTTGCGATCGTTGTTCGGATTGGTTGACCTGTTCGAATTGATTCGTGCGAACAGATCCAATACTTACTTCCATAGGCAACACAGCCTCGGCTCCATAGACCAAATGGAAGGGTGTCTCACCGGTGGCTCGACTAGAGGTAGTTCGTAGTGCCCATAGAACAGTATAGAGCTCGTCTGCCCAAGCCCCCGAGCGGGTCTTGAGGCGATCAAAAACACGTTTTTTGATACCTTGCAGTACTTGCCCATTGGCCCGTTCTACGGCACCATTGCTTTGTGGATGTGCCACGGAAGCAAAGCACACCTTGGTCCCAATCTGATCGCAGTAGTCTAGGAAAAGACCGCTAGCGAACTGAGAACCGTTGTCTGTGATGAGACGGTTTGGAACACCAAATCGTGCCACAATGTTCTTGTGAAAGAACTTTTGTGCGGCTAATGCAGTAATATTTCGTACTGGTTCGGCCTCAATCCACTTTGTGAACGTGTCAATGGCTACAAACAAAAACTTGTATCCATTGACCGCTTGTGGCATAGGACCGACGATGTCCATTCCCCAGATCGCGAAAGGCCATGCGAGAGGAATAGTTTGTAATGCATAAGCAGGTTGATGAACCTGTCTTGCATGAAACTGACATTGTGGACACATCTTGACCATAAGCTTGGCATCATCGAGTGCCGAAGGCCAGTAGAATCCCTGTCGAAAAACTTTTCCGACCAGTGTTCGGTATGACGCGTGTGCACCGCATACACCGTCATGTATCTCTTTCAAGAGGGATTTTCCTTCCTCCTGAGATATGCAGCGCATGAATACTCCTTGAGTACCCTTTCTGTACATAACCCCATCTATGAGTTTGTACAGACGCGCCTTTCGAATTAACCGATCGCTTTTGGTTTCGTCCCCGGGTAGGGTCCCATGTTCAAGATAGACCCTCAATGGATGAGTCTAATCTTGTTCCTGACCGAGGTTGGCAACGAAGGCTATTGCCAGATCATCCTCGACCGAAGTCATGATCGAAGGATGGTCCAAGTGTTCAACGAACACTCCTGCCGGAGCGGATGAGCGTGAGGATCCAATTTTTGATAATTGGTCTGCGAGAATGTTGTCCTTTCGCGGGATGTATTGGACTTCGAAGTGACTGAAGTGTTTTTCCAATCTCCTCACTTCCCCCAGGTAATGAGCCATTGTCTCATCGGAGGTGCTGTACTCCTTGTTTACCTGGTTTACGACCAGCTGTGAGTCCCCCCTCACCACTAATCGACGGACTCCGAGGAATTTTGCTGCCCGGAGCCCTGCAAGAAGACCTTCATACTCTGCTGCATTGTTGGTTGCAACAAAGTGTAGTTGGATGACATACTTAAGCTGTTCACCCTGAGGTGTAACTAAGACCACCCCAGCCCCCGAGTGTTGAAAACTACGGGAGCCGTCAAAGTACATTGTCCAATAATCGGGGCACTCCAGTTCCTTTTCCAACTGCACGGGTGGCTCAGGGTTGGTCCATTCGACCACAAAGTCGGCCAAAACCTGAGACTTAACCGCCGTGCGAGGGGTAAAGTGGATCTCAAAGGTACCGAATTCGACCGCCCATTTGGCGATTCGACCAGATTTTTCTGGATTTCGGACAATATCCCCTAAAGGAAAAGAGGAAGGTACTGTGATCTTGTGTGCTTGAAAGTAATGTCGTAGCTTACGGGAAGCCATCAGTAGCGCGTAAAGTATCTTCTGGACCTCAGGGTAACGCTCCTTAGGACCATGAAGTACTTCGCTCACATAGTAGACGGGTCTGTGCACTCCTTCCCTTTCCGCGATCAGAACTGCGCTGACCGCGTGTGGGGTGGCCGCCAAATACAGAAGCAATGGTTCATCCTTTTCAGGAGACACCAATACTGGCGGACTGGATAGATATGTTTTTACCTCCTGAAACGCTTTTTCGGCCTCATCTGACCACGTGAAGTTATGATGTTTCCGCAAGGCTTTAAAGAAAGGTAGTCCCCTTTCGCCTAATCGCGATATGAAACGACTTAAAGCCGCCATGCGACCAGCCAGGCGTTGAACGTCCTTCATGGTCGAGGGCGACCTCATTTGTTCAATAGCTCTGATTTTCTCAGGATTAGCCTCAATGCCCCTGGAACACACAAGAAAACCAAGAAGCTTTCCTGAAGAAACCCCGAAAGAACATTTCTCCGGGTTCAATTTTATTCCAAAGCGATTCAAGTTACAGAAGGTTTCAGCAAGATCGTCCAAATGAGACAATCTTTTGGTACTCTTTACAACCAAGTCGTCTACATATGCTTCGAGATTGCGCCCTATCTGGGAAAGAAAGGTCTTTTGCATCAAGCGCTGGTACGTGGAACCAGCGTTCTTGAGACCGAACGGCATTCTGACGTAGCAGTATGTGCTGAACGGGGTGATGAAGGCAGTTTTCTCTTCATCGTCTTCTGCCATGCTAATTTGATGATATCCCGAGTAGGCATCCAGAAAACTCATCAGTTCGCAACCCGCAGTGGAGTCAACCAGCTGGTCGATGCGGGGAAGGGGAAAGTCGTCCTTCGGACAGGCACTGTTGAGGCTAGTATAGTCGACGCACATGCGCCACTTGCCATTTGACTTGCGGACCATGACCGGATTGGCGAGCCAGTCCGGGTGATTCACCTCGCGGTTGAACCCGGCTTGTAAGAGTTTGTCTAACTCTTCTCGGATGGCTTCCTGTCGGTCGGTGGCAAAACGCCTGAGCTTTTGCTTTATTGGTCGTTGTCCAGGTCGGATTGCTAACCTGTGCTCAATTACTTCCCTTGGGACACCGGGCATGTCGGACGGTTTCCACGCAAACACATCTGCGTTAGCCCGGAGGAAAGCAACGAGGTCGAGTTCCTATTTGTCATCCAGGGTTGACCCAACCCGAATTGTCTTGGATGGGTCATCTAGGTACAAAGGAACTTGTTTGAGTTTCTCATCTGGTCAAGGAGCAGCCCTGATCGCATCGGTGGCGACAGTGGCGACCTGAGCGTCCCGGAGGGGAAGTTGATCGACCATCTCCAAAGATAGCCGGTCGCACGTGAGTGCCACGTTGCGACTACCTCGGACCGAAATGACACCTTTGGGGCCAGGCAATTTTCCGCACTGATAAGCATAGTGCGTTGCCATCATGAACTTAGCGAGAGTAGGCCTGCCAAAGATTGCATTATAAGCTGAATCACAATCGATTACATCGAAAGTAACCAATTCTGTTCGGAAGTTATCTGGTTCTCCCAGAGTGACCGGGAGGACCACTTGTCCCAATGGCATCATGGAGGGGCCTGGGATTATCCCATAAAACGGATGAACTATGGGCTTGATCTTCGAACGAGGAATTTGCATCTCGTCGAGTGTCTTGACCAATAAAAGATCAAGGGAACTTCCCCCGTCGATCAGGACCCTTTCGACTCTCGCGTTACTGATGATTGGGGTAATAACCAGAGGTAATCTCAATGGTCGAGTTAGCCCCGCAGGACAGTCAGCGCGGTCGAATGTCAAAGGCATATCCGACCAACGGGGATATTGAGGTTCACCAAGGGATGTCTCCGTTTGGTTAACCTCTCGGCAAAAAGTTTTAAACTGCCTTTTGGAAACGAAAGAGGAGGAGCCTCCGAAAATGACATTAACATGATTTTGAGGTACCTGGTAAGCCATTTCTTCGTCTCCATCGACGTCTCTAACCCCACACGCCTGCTCTTTGGGCGGTAAGGTCGGCATTGGCCCAGCTCCTTGGTAGAAATCATCCAGCTGTTTCAACCAACTCCTGCAGTTTTTGAGATCGTGGCCTGCGGAATTGTGGAGTGGACACCACCTTTTGCCCTCCTGCGGATTAGTTGATTTTTCTGGCTGGTCGGAATCCCGGCCACCAGAAGCAGCTTTACTTTTGAAAGAAAACTTATTACCTTTGGTCAAAGGTGGTTTCTCCGCGACCGCGACCTCACGGTGCTGTCCAGAGCGGTTCCTCTTCGACTTTTTTGACTTTCCACCCGATGAAGACTCCGGCTTTTTGCTCGAGTCTTCTTTCTTGACGTCCTTGAAGCCTGGTTGGGGCGGTAGGTCCCCCTTGTCAACCATTCGGTTCCATTCGACTGCCTCGGCTACATCGGAGTATCGATCAGCCATATCGAACAGATCGGCCACCGATCGAGGAGGGTGAATGAGCAAGTCTTCAGTGAATCTCCGGTATCGAACGGCATGCTTAAATGCCCTGATTACGGAACCATCAGATATGTTCGGGATGGTATTTCTTACCCCGACAAACCTCTTGACAAACTGCCGAAGCGTTTCGGTCGAAGTTTGCCGCAATCTATGCAAGTCGTCCTCCTTACCCGGCTTTTGGTAACAGTTTTGGAAATTGCTAAGGATGGCATCGCATAGCATTTCCCAATTGTAGATAGAACCCTCAGGCTGATTGAACAACCAAGTTCTAGCCAGTCCTACGAGGACTGTTGGCAGGTAGTTAGCCATGACCTTGTCATCGCCTCCTGCGGCTTGGATGGCAGTAATATAGATCTGAAGAAACTCGGATGGGTTCTGAATTCCGTCAAACCTCTCGATGGCCCCTGGTCGAAACTTATCGGGCCAAACGACCGCTCGTAGGCCAGGCGAGAAAGCTTTGCAACCAACGTAAGGACCGTGGACCGTCCTGCGACTTTCGGTCAGGTTTCGAGCAAATTCACTTAACGGCGGGGTGACTCGAGGTCCCAAACGAGAATGAACGGGAACTCGATCCCTACTGTGAGAGTCCTGCATTCGCCGATATTTGTCCTGTCGGGACGGTATAGGCGGCGGGTAACTCCATCGACCAGAGCCAAAATGAGGACCATCTCGATCCCGGGAATGTGTCACTGAGCGGGAAGAGGCTGTTGGGGTCGCCTCAGATGCGACCTCGTCCAATCTTTCCGCCAGGATCCTGTAAAAGGCCAGTCTCTGCGCATCCGTGACCGTAGGAGGAAAGTTACGCATGACTTCCGCGATAGATCGCAGTCGACCATGGGTACTTCTCCTAGGGGCACCGGGTGTTATTGTTTCCTCGTCCACTGGGAAGTGCTCCGGTGGTAAGGAAGGAGTCTGGTCACGTCTATGACCACGCGACCGTCGAGAAGAACTCGGGGCAGCATCGTAACGAGCCTGCGCATCTTGAAGAGCCTCTAGGGCAGTTCTGCGTAGTTCGTTGTTTTGTTGCTCGAGATCTTGCTCCTCCTTCTGTTTGCGATCTTGTTCTTCCCTGGCAGCCTGTTGATCGGGAGTTTCCTCCGACAACGCAGCAAACTGCCTAGGGAGAGAAGTCGCCGATGGGGAGAACATCTCGGTTTGTTCCGAGTCGGACTCGAAATCAAAGAGACGGTGAAGGTTATCAGGGTCGAATCTTCCTGGGCTAACCTCGGGGTCACCATCATACTTTCCCTCAGCGGGATCGTACGATGGGCCGGACTCATCACCTAGCACATTAAGAACCTCTGTGGGTTCTGACCCTGTGCCAGTTGCCTCCTGGTCGATCATCATGACTTGGGAAGATGATTCATCCTGTGGAAGATTCTGGCCTTCGACCTCTTCCATCGGAACGGGATCACTTGGAGAAGGCATTGGGATATGAGCATAATCCTCGAGATCGAAATCATTCTCGGAATCATATGCTCCAGCCATGTTTCGGCGAACCTCCGAATTTTAATTAGGATGCCTTGAGAAAGGCCCCACGGTGGGCGCCAGTCGTCGACGATTCGGACTCGGGGTCCTCAGCCGAACTTATGCAAAATTTGTAATAGTGAGACCTTTTAAGATGACCCTTCGGGAAGGTATGCTGAACAATGGAGAACAGGAACACAGAGAATTTAGACAGGTTCGGGCCCTCGATGATGGGAGTAAAAGCCCTACGTCCTGTTGAGATTTCACTAAGTGTGGTAAAATGTTTACAAATGGGAGGAAAAGTCCTCACAGGCAAGGATTTTTCCTATAAAAGTGTACAAAAAATAAGCTAAAGAAGACTTAAGAATGCTATATGAGATATGCCGTAGACTTGGCTAACTTGGATTTCTCCTCTTTTCGATTGATACTTCATGCCATCCTTTTATACTGCTTGAAAGGGTGCCATGTGAAGGAAACTGCATCAATCGGTTGCTCGGACGGTTAGATACGGTTTTTGAAACTGCTCTTAACCTCCACGCAGGTTAAACACGTGTTATTCATGAATAACTGTACGTGTTAACCCCCTGACGGTTGATTTTCCACGTGTAGGAATCTTCGGGATACTTAGAGTATCCTGTCATATAGACAACCGAATAGATAGATCCCAGGTATCCTGATCGGTAGACGTTCTGACCGCGGGATTTAGCTGACCGCGTAATATCCCGAATGTGTAGTTCGCGTATAGGCCACGAACTTCTGACCGCGCAAGGCCTACGGTCTGACCGCGTAAAGCTGCGACTTGATCGCGTAAAGCTTGCGACCTCGTGGTGATGCCTCTCAAAATAACTTGAGTTCGCATCTCCAGACACACGCTCTGGTTCGAACCTGTCTTGAACCAGAAGTTTATTAGAAGTGACCCGGGTGTCAATCCTCGTCACCCTGTCCCTCCTTGGATTGAACTCTCCGGATGCCGCCTGCGCACTCAGCGTCACCTGCAACAGGAGAACTTAGCAATACAGCCCATTGCATGCGTGTTACGAGGATAGTACGTGATCGGACAATCTTACCAGCCGGTCGATCACTTCCCTGTCCGCATGGTTACTCACAGAGACGCTTCCGGAGGAGTTCATCGTCAATCTTGCTCGACACCAATTGCGGGCGCGCACGTCCGTTATGCCCGCATAAGGACTACCAGCCGAAGACTGGGAAGCCTCCTCGTCCTGCTTCCTCCACAACGCCTTCTTCCCCACATACCCACCACTGCCTAGTCTGTGTGGGTGGGTATTCTTGGCCTGGTTAGCCTGGCCCTTCGCACTAAGCTCCTGGAACTCTGGCTTGGCCTTCATCTCGACGAACTGCTGCCATGCCTCAGGAGTCACGAAAGGGAAGTCATCGAAGGGGGTCTTCGACTCCTTCACATAGAGCCTGACAAGGTGGCTCTTGAAGTTCCTCCACGCTTGTTTATTGACATCAGTGTCCTCCGGCGGATGGTGAAGTGGCGATCCTCGTGAATGTGAAACGCCGCCTGCATTTCTTCCCACAGCGCATCCTTGCACTCTGGGGGCACTTGACCCAGTCGGAGGTGGTGATGGGCACCCGCTCCCTTGCCACTTTGCCGTATAGTGAGTAGTACTGACCGACAAGTTTGTCCAGAGCTTCCGGCACACCATTGTCGTCGAACTGGACGTGCTGCTTTTCCCGCTTGTCCAGACGCGCGCATGTCGTCCGGCCTCACCCCTTTCTCTTCTTCTGCGGGGTCACGGCGGACGAGGCGACCTCCTGCCCAGGCGTCTCATCGCCAGCGAGGTCACCCTGACTCCCCGAGTGGTGCATTTCGTCACCAGAAATAGTTCCTAACATAAGTGAAAGAGAGAATAGTTTAAGTAAATCTGCAACTAATAATTCTATAACAAAACCCATATACTTATAATTAACCAAGAATGACAGAAACGGTGGGGAGGTGATGGAGGTGATCGCGTCGGAGGCTGGAGGGCGATGGAGGTGATCGCGCCTGACGGAGGTGGAAAGGCGATGCAGGTGATCGCGACGGACGGACAGGAGGAGAAGGTGCGAGGCGATGGAGGTGATCGCGACGGACGGTGCGAGGGCGGAGAGAGCTAGGGCAAACAGTTGCGAGGACTGGAATGAGCGGGACAAATCCCGCCTTGAACTATTAACCGCGACGATATTTTCACGTCGGTCCAACTCTCACAACCGTCTGTGATAATATTATCACAGTCGGTTCTCGCATCACAACCGTCTATAATAATCGACATAGTGATAGTCACCAGAGATATTATCACAGACGGTTTTGAGTTGAGAGCCGACTGTGACTCTGATTATCACAGACGGTTTGGAATTGAGAACCGACGGTGCACGTCAAGAACTCGAAGAGTCAGACACTGTTGAAAATATCACAGTCGGTTCTATATATATAACCATCTGTGATAATATTATCACAGTCGGTTCTCAAATAAAAACCGTCTGTGGTAATCTACAAAGTGAGAGATTATCACAGACGGTTGTGAGTTGAGAACCGACTGTGACTGAGATTATCACAAACGGTTGCGACTTGAGAACCGACCGTGCACGTGTACACTTGAAGAGTCGGAGACGCTGTTGGGAATATCACAGTCGGTTCTACATTCATACCCGTCTGTGGTAGGTCAAAATTGTCCGTGATAATCTCTCTATTGAACGTTAGTTTTACAACTTGAAACTGATCCGTAGCTTTCAACTCTGAATGCTCGAAAACTTGTTTTAAATGAACACTCAGATATTTCAAATGTAGTCCAAATGCTCTGTAAATTGGTTACAGTGTACGTAGATCCGATAATTGGTTACAATGGGGAGCATGCTCAAATAAATTTAACATACAATGTACGTGGAGCATGCTCAAGTTAATGTTACATACAAATGGGAACTTTCACCGACAATTTCCATGTACACAGCCATGTTATCCTCAACTTTCCACTTGCCGCGGCCCTGCAAAGACGAGAATTACAGGAGATATAAGCTATACCGATGGAAACAGAGAGATAAGGATGTACAGTTGATTACCTTTAAAGTATAACCCTTCCTGGTGATCCATATGCACGTAACTGGTTTCGAAGTGTCTTCAGTATCGACCTGTACGCCATCTCCAAATGGAGGAATCTCATCAAATTGATTGTATTCCTCCTCGTCTACGACATTTTCAACTCCAACAATCCTTCTCTTGCCATGAAGGACGACGTGCCACTTCTTATTGGCCGGGTCAGTGACATAAATGACCTGAATGGCTCATCTTTATAAGCAACGCGATTGAGATCCACAGAAGTGAAACCGTAACTGTCAACCTTCACACCCTGTGGGATTTGGACCCATCGGCATCGAAACAGGGGAATCTTGAACAGTACGTAATCGAGCTCCCAAATTTCTTCAATGAACCCGTAGTACGAGTTCAATCCACGTACTACCCTTGTTGGTCCTGTCTTGGTGAACCCCTCATGGAAAACTTCTACGCTCACTCCACTATTTTGCACAGTGCTCTTTCGATCTTGAGCTTTCGCGTAAAATGTGTACCCATTGATGTCGTATCCCTGCCATGTCTGTACAGTAAACGTGGGCCCTTTTGCCAACCATTTAAGGTTCTCACTTGCGGACTCTCCGGTGATTCGCACCTTCATCCACGCGTTGAATCGACTGTTATGTTGTCCCGTGATCCAAACCTCGGATCGGCGAGGATTGTCTTGTCGTAGCATCTCCTTGTGCTCGTCGATGTACGGAGACACCTCCGTCATGTGTTGCAAGACCAAAAAATGAGCTTTCGAGTACATATCGAAATCAGGAGTGATGGCTCTCCGTCCAATAGTGCCAACACCATCAAGCCTCCCCTCGTGACGAGACACAAGAACTCCTATTCACTAGTACAGAAATGCAGTCTACTAACCACTATCTTCTATCGGTTATTAGCGATTTAGTTGAAAACCGATAGAAAATGCGCCACGCGGTCATAAAAGGGCGACGGGTGTATTTTTCCTATCGGTTTATAAGAAACTTACCGATAGAATAAATAGTATGATTTACTCTAGCGGTGATGAACATATTTGCCGTTAGAAGAGATGCATAAGTACTGACGGGAGAATGTTGTGCGCCGATAGGACTAGTCGACTTCTACAACTAGACTTATTCTATCGGTAATGTATGAATATACTGACAGAGTATATTAAAAATTCCTGTCGGCAATATGTAGTGCGCCGATAGGATAGTTGGCCTTCTACAAATATTTTTATTCTATCGGTAATGGATTCTTTTACCGTTAGAATATATAGAAAATTGCTTAGAACTGTTCGTTTCAAATAGTTTTATTCTATCGGTAATGAATGTTTATACCGGTAGAATATTGCAAAAAATATCTTAGAACTGTTGGCCTTCTACAACTAGTAATATTCTATCGGCAATGTACGTACACACCGATAGAGTATGTACAAAAATTTGTATCGGTAATATTTATTGTGCCGATAGAACCATTCGCCTTCTACAGATGTTTTTATTACTAACGGTATTCTGTTGTCGTACCGATAGAAAATATATATTTGTAGAAATACACGGGTATGTCTCTTTCATTCTCACAGTTCATCTGGGGCTCGTAGTCCTAATCCGTAAGCTCCATGGACGGCCGGCGCACCTCTACAGGGGACCGCTGCACCTCCGCACCTCCATCGACGCCCTCTAGACGTCGGCATCGATCCCAAGGAAGGTACGTAAAATTTCTGCAATATTTTTAGATTATTCTAATCCGATTATGGCAATAATTCTGCTTTTTTTGTATCCTTCATTTTGAAGTGTCTTCTTTTCAATATGATTATGATCTGTTCAGGTCCTTGGATGATGCTCATGAGGGGCAACATATTTCACTGTTCTTCATCGCAGTACGCTGCCTACGTTGGCTTGTTGGCGAAAGAAATGGCGAAGATCACCGTCGAGAGCTGGAAGGACGTGAAGGGCGAGATCTTGGTTGGCTCGGTCGAGAAGATGCTTAAGCCCGGCGTGTTTCTCAAATCAGGATCTATAAAAGCATCTTACATTTTTTTGCATGCACCAGCTTGTGGCTAGATGCTTACCTGCTTGGAGAAGAAGAATTGTTGTTATTTGCACAACCATTCTACACCATCACTACACAGAACAACATCTTGGAAGGTAGGTTCTTTTTGTTAATGGAGTTGAGTTGAGTTGATCGAGTTTGAGTCCGAGGAAATCACCAATACGTACAAATGTATGTCGACGACAGTTCCAGCTCCTCGGGCATCTTCGAACTGAACTCCTATGGTTAAGTCAAATGTGGTTCAGACATTTGCTGTTTTGGATGAATGGATTTGTGATGTATCAGGTCTAACTTGTAGTCGGTAGTTGCATTGTGGCAACCTGCAAAGGCTCTCTTTTATGTAAAATGTATGGGCCACTGGGTCCTCGTCGTGATCTGTTGTTAATTTCAGACGTGGCTTTTCTAATATACATCGAATGTGTGAATTGTTGTATTTGTATATTGTTGTATATTTGTGTATCATGTATTGCTAATTGGGACATGAACTTGAATGTGTAGGAAGTATTTATGTATTTAATTGTATTGGTAGGTAGGTGTGTATTTGTACTGCTGTTTCAGACATGCACTTGAATTTGTGAACTGGCATGTGTATGTTTGTACCTGAATTTGTATTGGTGAACTGGCATGTGTATGTTTGTACCTGAATTTGTGAACTGGCATGTGTAATTTCTTTGGCAAGATGAAGTCCCAAGTACCTAAGAAAAGTATTTTTGTGTCTCCTAGTTAATCCACAAATTAGCATTTCTTGAAATATATTGCTTTATCTTCTAGTTAAGATCCGTTTGATGTAAGATCTGTTTGATGTAAGATCTGTTTGATGTTACATTGATATGATTCCTTGAATGTGAGAAATGGCATGTGCATGTTTGTCCCAGTTTGGTACCAATACCTCCTCTAACGGTAAGTACACATATTTACCGATAGGAAAACACATATATTTGCTCAGTCATGCATATTCTAACGGTAAATACACATATTTACCGATAGAAAAACTCTTGCTCGTGTGTCATGCATCATCTAACGGTTCGTACACATATCTACCGATAGAAAAACTCATGTGCGTGTTGTGTCATGCATGATCTAACGGTCAATACACATATTTACCGAAAGAAGAAGTCCGGTACTTGCTCGGCAATGCACATTCTCTAACGGTATGTGTGTGTTTTTACCGATAGAATATGTGAGCGGCAAATTATCTAAGTTAGTCTGACGGTTATTTCATGTATTTACCGTTAGAAAAATGTCCATTATAAGGAAAACCCCACTCGACCATTGCTGAGCTGCTCTTTAATTTGTTCTGTTGCACTCTGTGTCCCTCTGTTTGTGACGAAAGTTCCAGCTACACTGCTAGGGTGATCAGCGCAGGCTGGAGGGAAGTTGATTGCGCCCCTCTCTTTAAGGTACGCTTAATCGTCGACACTTATCTCTCTTTCCCTCTAGATCTCCCTTCCTCTCTACTTGCAAGCTAGCTGTATTGTGTAGTTCCAAGTTTGTAGCTCTAAGCTTGGGAGCTTGGTAGCTGGAAATGCGTCATGTTTTAGGAGCTAACTAGCTTGTATTGTGTAGTTAGCTAGGTTAATTAGTGTTAATTTCGTCAGGCTAGGGTTCAACACATGTATCTGTTGTAAGAGGCTGTACATGTACATATACATAACTTAATCGGGCAGGTTTCATGCATGGCTTACTCGTTTAATTTTGTTAATTGTAGATGGACAGGAAATATTGGATGTATGGAATAAAACGTACTACTCTTGAATATTTGGATGGTGTGAATGAGTTTATTAAATTTGCTGAGCAACAAAAGGAGAGGAAGGGAGAGAAAAATATGCTCTGTCCTTGTACAGATTGTATGAACTTGAAGAGGTTTAGCAACTCTGATCAAATTAAGAGTCATTTGATTCGTCGTGGTTTTAACGCGCGATACACCCGTTGGATATGGCATGGCGAAGATCTTGAGGAAACAAGCACCACTACTACCAATCAGCACGACTCGGATGTGGATTGCAATAATATCGATGATCATCCCAATTTTGGTAATGTTCATTCCGATGTGCACGTAGATGATGATGATGACAATCTAGATGAGATGTTACGTGATGTAGAGGAAGATTACAACGAAAATGACTTCTGTGAATTTGAGAAACTGATTGCTGACTCTGAGAAGCCTCTGTTCCCTCGATGTGCAACATTTACAAAACTGTCTTCTGTGCTGAGATTATATAACTTGAAGGCAGGAAACGGTTGGAGTGATAAGAGTTTCACGGCACTATTAGATCTTCTAGCGGACATGCTTCCAGAGGGAAATGAGTTGCCCAGATCTACTTACCAAGCCAAAAAACTGTTGTGTCCGTTGGGAATGGAAATCGAAAGAATACACGCATGCCCAAATGATTGTGTGTTGTACCGTAACGAGTACTCCAGTTTGCATGTTTGTCCAAGATGCGGTGCATCGAGGTATACGCGTAGGGACCGGATTGACAGTGAACGTCACGAGGTAAGGAAAGGACCCCCTGCAAAAACTGTGTGGTACTTGCCTGTGATACATAGATTGAAGCGGCTGTTTGCAAATCCGAAAGTCGCGAAGCACTTGCGTTGGCATGCTGAAGCCCGGAAACAAGACGGAAAACTGAGACACCCAGCTGATTCTATTCAATGGAGAAACATCAACAGAACATTTGCTGAGTTCGGCGGTGAACTTAGGAATGTAAGGTTCGGGCTGAGTACAGATGGTATGAACCCACATGGTAATATGAGCAGCCGGCATAGCACTTGGCCGGTTCTTTTATGCATCTACAATCTTCCTCCTTGGTTATGCATGAAGCGCAAGTACATCATGATGGCATTACTAATCTCAGGATCCAGACAACCCGAAAATGATATTGACGTGTTTCTAGCGCCTTTAATCGAGGACTTACAGAAATTGTGGAGCGAGGGTGTGCAGGTGTGGGATGCATACAAGATAGAGCATTTCATCTTGCGGGCCCTGATATTTTGCACCATAAATGATTTTCCGGCCTACGGCAATTTGTCGGGGTATAGTACGAAAGGAGCCAAGGCTTGCCCTGTTTGCCTAGATGAAACTGAGAGTATGTGGCTGCGAAACTGCCGGAAAACAGTGTACATTGGTCACCGTAGGTTTTTTCCGGTGCATCACACGTACCGTTAGAAGAGGAAATCATTTAACGGGAAGCCTGAGAAGGGATCAGCTCCAGTGTTTCTGACCGGTAAGGAGATTTACTCGCGCGTGAACGACATCAAAGTTGAGTTCGGTAAGCATTCTAAACCTTGAGAAAAAAATGTTTGGAAGAAGAGATCGATTCTCTGGGATCTACCGTACTAGGAGCACTTACAAGTTCGACATTGCATTGACGTCATGCATGTAGAGAAAAATGTCTGTGACAGTTTGATTGGTTTGTTGTTGAATATTCCGGGAAAGACAAAGGATGGTCTGAAAGCTCGTCGTGAGATGGTGGAAATGGGGATAAGGACTGAGCTTGCACCTTTAGAGAATGGAAAGCGTACATACCCCCCCCCGGCCTGCTATACGTTGTCCAAGAGCGAAAAAACAGAACTCTGTCGGTGCCTGCACGGTGTTAAAGTTCTATGAAGGACCTAAGACTGGTTGGCATGAAGTCCCACGACTGTCATGTCTTGATGTCACAGATGCTTTCCATTGCTATCAGAGGCATTCTCCCAGTTAAAGTCAGAGAGACAATCACAAACCTATGTTATTTCTTCAACGCAATATCTTGCAAGGTAAGTACGTGCACTCGTACTATAAGTTCATTACCTCCATTTGTGGAGCTTAATTAGAAAATTTTTCTGATATGAATATTTGGCGCAACTGTGTCCTCGTAGGTAATTGATCCCGATGGACTGGACGCTTTGCAACGCGACATGGTTACAACTCTTTGTCAGCTCGAGATGTATTTCCCTCCATCCTTTTTTGATGTTATGGTCCATCTGATTGTTCACCTTATAAGAGAAATTAAGTTTTTTGGACCCGTGTGCCTGCACTACATGTATCCATTTGAGAGATTTATGGGTGTATTGAAGGGATACGTAAGGACTCGTCGTCGACCCGAGGGGAGTATCATGGAAGGTTATGCCGCCGAGGAGGTGATTGAATTTTGCACAGATTATATGGCCGGGGTTGACCCAATTGGCGTTCGTAGGTCCCGACACGAGGGTAGGCTTCAGGGAATCGGAACGATTGGATTCAAATCTATCGTCCCCGCTCGTGATGTGTACGCAAAATCACATTTTTGGGTCTTACAACACATGACGGAGGTCGAGCCATACATACACGAGCACAAGGTAATGTTACGGTCACAGAATCCTTCGAAGTCAGACGTTTGGGTCAGCAGAGAACATAACAGGAAATTTGCTGAGTGGATCCAAGAAAGAGTCACGCGAGCTGCCGAGGGCTCCGTAAGTCAAACTGTGACATGGTTGGCTAGAGGCCCAAGATTCACTTTAGGGACTTGGCAGGGGTACGACATCAATGGGTATTCGTTTTACACAAGAGCTCAAGATGCCAAGAGTAGCACGCAATGTAGCGGAGTGACACTATTTGCTATTTCCGAGGATGCCAGGTCAGTAAGGGCGCTGAACTCATATTACGGTGCTATTGACGAAATATGGGAGCTCGATTACGGATTACTTAAGATTCCCCTGTTTCAATGCCAATGGGTCGAAATCTCTCGAGGTGTTCAAGTTGACAGTTACGGGTTTACTCTCGTCAATCTTGGTAGAGTCGGACACCAAGACGATCCATTCATACTTGCAAAGCAAGCCACACAGATATTCTACATCGTTGACCCAGCCAATCCAAACTTGCATGTTGTCCTCCACAGCAAGAGATGTATTGTTGGGGTCGAAGATGTTGTCGACGAAGAGGAGTATAACCAATTCGATGAAATACCTCCATTTTTAGAGGACATTCAATCTATCCGTACTGAAGATATCGACGAAACAACGTATCTGCGAGATGACCACGAAGAAGGATTATGGGTTGAGAACCATTGATGATTAATTTCAATTTCAGGGATAAATGCCAAGCAAACAGCCCACAACTTCTGCAGCAAGGTGAGGAACTTATCATTAATACATCAGGCAGTACATTTTTCTTTAGAACTTAATGATAAGCTAGTTCACAGCATTAATACATCTCAATTTTACTCCACAGCATGAGTCCTAACATGTACAGTATCTTTATCCTGTAAATACTTAATTCTTTCCTTCAAATAGCACTTGCAAAAATCTCATCGCAGCCTCTTGCTTCTTCAAATTAAGTTCTACAAAAATCCCTTTTTTCTGACGGTATTTTGTTATTTATACCGATAGAAAAGGACATCCGCTACTTTCATGTGTCTCAGGCACTTCTCTCAGGCACTTCAAAACATTTTCTATCGGTACTTTTCTATTTTACCGTTAGAATAAATTCGTTAGTCTCACGGTATTTGTTGTCTGACGGTTTTTTCCTGTTTTTACCGATAGAAGAATACTCTGCCGCTTTGAATTCTCAACCGTGTCGCCATGCGTCACCTTGGAAACTCTATAAGTACCTCGCCATGCGTCGCGGTATTTTGTTGTTTTTCTAATTCTCGAACGGTTTGACTCCTCATCTTCTCTTTCACAATGGCAACCTCCATGGGATCGTCAGCCACGCCCTCCCCGGTAAGAACTCTAAATCTCCTCGGTTTACTCCTGTATTGTTAATCCATGTTCAGTTCATTCTTGACCTGTTGATTTGCACAGGGAATGGTAGCCGTGGAAGACACTGCCAAATTGAAGGCCGACCTGAGGGCCCTCCAGGAGGAGCACAAGCTCCTTACAGACAAGCACACTCAGCTACGGCTTGACCTTGACGATCTCTTCCAGCACATTAAGCGCATGAAGACGGATGGTGACAATGCTAGGGCGAGGACGAGGCGTCTTCGCGAGGAGAAGAAAGCCGTGGATATGACCATCGCTGGCTGCGGTTTGACTATAAAGGATACCATAGCGAAGCTGAGGGATTTCGCAGGCCTTCTCGACTCAGTAGTAGTTGATCCTAGGGACAACTTGTCGCTAGAGGAGTCCTGCGTCCTGGCTGCAAGTCTAACTGACACTATTCTACATGCAGCCAGGGCTAAGACCACCCCTTGACCTAGCATTTTGGGTTTTATTTTTTTTTGTAACTGATAAAACAACAATGAATGAACAATATCTTTTTATGTCAATTTTCCAATTTTCCGGCTATCTTCCCTCTTTCTTTATCATTGTGCAGCTTTCAACCACGGTCTGTTTGATGTTAAATTGTGTGTACCTTTTCATTACTCTGACGGTATTTTGTTGTTTTCACCGATAGAAAAAGGCACCCAATACTATAATCTCAAGCACTTAATTAAAAAATTTTTCTGGGGAAAATTGGTCTCACGGGATTTTATTGTTTATACCGATAAAAAAAAGCATCCACTACTTCAAATATTTTTCTGGAAAATTTGCTTGTTCTATCGGTACTATTTTGTTGTACCGATAGAAAAGTACATAATTCTATCGGTATCAATTTGTTGTACCGATAGAAAAGTTCCTCCCCTGCTTTATTACTCGTATACGGCCCCTGGGTTTCCCTCCACTCGAACAGTTCCACCTTAGAGCACTGCGTCTCTTCGAGAGGGAAGAAAACCACAACCTCCGCCGTGACCACTCACTTCCTCTCTCCCACACGACGATCGCCGGCTAGACACTGGTTCGCCACTGCCACCGGTTCTTATTTTCGTCCTTCGCCGGCCGCCGCGGCGTTCTACACCGCCTCTCCATCACCAGAACTGATCGCCGCCATAAATACCCTAATTCGTCGTTCTATTTCCAGCATCTTCCTTATTTGATCCTAGTGTTTTGCACGTACTAATTCTTCGAGTTTTGCAATTACACTAGGGTTCCCTACTGTGTTGGATTATGTACATTCCGCACGCAATGTTGATTTAAATTAGGGTTTACATAATATGTTCCAGTGCTGTAATGAACCTGTTTTGAGATTTTAACTTATCTATACTGCTGTATGTCTGATCAATTGTATCCAACTGCCATGTAATGCGCATTATATGTTGGAGGTGTTCTTACACATATTCTATCGGCAGCTCATGTGTTTACCGATAGAAAATATTTCTGAAGAGTTCAGGAAGTAATTTATGCATGTCTTTCTTTTTGTATTATTCTCCCTTTTGCCGCCCTAGTTAGTCTCCAGTCTTGGGCTGAGTTATGGAACTCCAAGGCGAATTAATTGCCATATATATGGTTTGTTGAAGGTTTTGTAGGGGAAGACATGTCGTCTTCTTCATCGGATGGTACTAGTGGTTCGACTAGGGCCAACCCCATCGTAACTACTGAAGATGCAGCTGTTACATCCCAGCGCAAGAGGGTGGGGCGAGGCGCGACGACGTTGGGGCGTTTGGCCAAACGCACGGATCTTTCTTGTGAGTTCAACCAATTTGGGAGGCCGATTGGAAAGAATGCTGGGAGGTACGCGGCCTACGTTGGGCTGTTGGCAAAAGAAAGGGTGAAGATCACCGTCCAGAGCTGGAAGGACGTGACGACAGACGAGAGGGATAGGTTGTGGGCGGAAGTGAAGGTTAAATTAACTGAAATCGCTGAACTCTTTCGTAATCACGTTCTCTTGGCTTATACTAAAGTTTAACTAACTCGTGATTAATTGTATGCATTTTTCGGAAACAGGCTAAGTGGAACATCCCCGACGATACACCTAGGACTGCCTGCTTGAAGGACATGAACGGAACATGGAAAACCTTTAAGAGCTGGCTCGTCAGTAACTTCCTCGTTGCGGGGAAATCTGCTTGCGAGAAGTACCCCTTCATATCAGAGGAGGTATGGGAGGAATTCACCAAGCAGAAGGGGACTGAGGAGTTCAAGGCCCTTAGCGAGAAGAATAGGGCGATCCAGAAGAGGAACGACCACCCGCATCGGCTCGGATCCCGAGGCTATGCGGGGAAGGAGGAGCAGTGGAAGAAGGAAGATGAGAAAAATCCTGTCATCGACACCCCTGAGTTGCCGCTCTCCGAGATCCGGGATGAGAGGTGCAAGCGATGGTGGAGGGGGAGGGAGTCCGTGTCGTCCACGGGGTCTGTGCAGTTCGCAACCCCTGGGGACGCCGACGTTGTGAGGCGAATGGTAAGTTGGCTAACCTCGTAAACTATGTGCGCACAAGTGTATATAAGGCAATTTGTCTCACAAGGTACCTTTAAATGCAACAGATCTCTTTTGAGATGGAGGCAGCGGAGGGATTGTTTACCCCGTAGAGGGAGAACGACATCCTCACCCGGGCTCTAGGAAATAAGGAGCATCCCGGGCGGACATGGGCCGTGGGAGCCATTGTGTCGTGGAAGGCCGGTTTCGTAGATCCGGCTCCACCGAGGAAGAAGGCCCGCTCCTGGAAGGAAAAGGAAGCTGACCTCTCCGATAAGATACGGGCTGAGGTACGGGAGGAGATACGGGCGGAGATGCGGGCTGAGATACGGGCTAAGGTACAGTCTAAGGTGCAGTCTGAGGTCGCACAAATGAGGGAAGAGTTTGCACGGTTGAGAGAAGCATTGCTGGCCAAGAGTGCAGATGCGGATCCCTAGGACGACGGTACCCCGCGGGGTCGGATAAGCAGTTGCGCTTCGAAGGTACTCGCGGATCCAGTGGATCTACTTGAGGTACTGCAAGCCTTCATCTGTGCACTTAAGTTGACGCCACTCCCATTCTGTTAGAGTTGTTTCGCTAACCTATTTTAATTGTTACAAATTTGCAGGGGCCGAAGGGCTGCATCCTACAAAATCACGTAGGCGCCAGGCAGGAAGTGGTTGGACACGGCTTCGTATATCCGTCTGGGCCGGATGTCCGGGTCCACTGTGTACCTCTGCGGTTGGGTTTCGCAAAGGTACAGGTGGACATGGCCATGCCGGGCTACAACGATTCTCCGTTGCCAGTCCCAACAGAGGAACTGCAGACACTTGCTGAGGCAGTGGGCTCCTACGTACAGTGGCCCAAGAAGTGTCTTGTAATACAACCGGTAAATCCTACACATTTTAGATTACATCCTACTCAGTACACTCAACTTGCATAATCTAACATACGTGCTCATTAATTGAAGTGGCCTGCCGCTGGGCTACCAGGGGACTGCGCCCCCAGCTCGGGGCATGAGGCCCGATCTCGTGCGACCCTGGACACATCAAAGACGGCCTCGACCCCACCCAGCGCATCCACGCCTTCACCTCGGAAGAAAGCTGCCATCACCTCGCCCTTGCCTTCGAAGGTACGCGCTCAGTCCCCGGCAAAAGGCAAGGGCAAAGGCAAGGGAAAAGGGCGACAGGGACAGCCGGAGAGGTTCAAGAACGGGTTCCCACTCATGTCGGAGGCAGCTTTGCGCAAATTGGATCGATCAACCAGAGACCTCCACGAGTGGTACCTACACCGAGCTCGGCGCAATCTGAACTTCTTAGTTCCCTACAGGCCAGGGCAGTTCCACCGTGAGCCCGGGATTATATCCGTGGCACACGAGGATCTGTTCGACCTCTACAACTGGCGGGAGTTCGATATGTCCATCATACGGACTGGAGTCCTGTGAGTTTGCTGATGCTATGTATTGCTGTTTTCTAACTCTGTTTGCTAACTCTGCATTGTTGTAGTTCATTTGAAATGTAGTAACTTTCTGTGCAATACTAATGTCGTCCTTTGCATGCAGGTGCATGTACAGGCTAGCATCGGAGGCTGCGTGTGACAAGGTGGGTTTCCTCGACGCAGAGAAAATAAGCCTCACGATGCTAGAGCACGACGCTGCGCACGTTGAGCTGTACATATCCAAGGCGCTGATGGCGCAGCAGGACAGGGAGTTCATTCTGGTGCCGTACCACCAAAGGTTAGTGCATTTCGTACTAATTTAACTCGATCTTGTATGTTACACCTGAGATATACTTTGAGCTAGCGGTCCTCTTTTACGTACAATGCAGGGGCCACTGGATCCTCATCGTGATCTGTCCGCCGAGGAACGAGGTGTACTACCTCGATTCGATGCGTGACAGATTATCGATCGAATATGTGGTCAAGGGGAATATGGAGGCGTAAGTAACTTATATGTTTGATTTAAATTTTCACCTCACTAGCTAATGATAATACATTAACCGGCAATACTAACTGAAATGCAGGGCTTTTGATAAATATGTGTCCGCTGGAGGGAGCATGCCGCACCGCAGGGCTCCCTACTAGCTTGGAAAGAATATGAGGTACTCACGAGACTTTTTGTTTATGCTTAATTAGTTTATGGAAACAATAGCTAACATGTCTTCGCATATGCAATTATCTCAGTGCCATCAGCAGCCACAATCGTGGGAATGCGGGTTTTATGTGTTGCGCTACATGTACGACCTAGTGCAGACAAACTTTGCCCAATTCCCCCAGGTAAGCATCGATAGCTAACTCAAATTTGAAAATTGGGTGTCACGTTCTAAATTAGGAAGTTAGTTACTAAGTATTCACACATGCCTGCAGATTGCCATGTCGAAAGACTCATATGAAAATGCAAAGATTAGAGATCTTCGACAAATCTGGGCTCAATATGTCATGGAGGAAGTTGCGCCCAACCATCCGCCATGATAATTTTCTCTTTGTCGTGTACTCTGTGCATAGACTGTTTATGTACATGTGAATAAATATATATGTCAATAAATGTCCACATTGGATTGCAATTTGTATATGTCCATATATATGTGAATAAATGTGAATAACTGTCTAATGTGTCAATCTGTTCTGTGAATTTACCCTTCTTTGCATCTGTACTGTATTGTGTATCCAATCTATAATGTATTGCATCTGTATTGTATATGTGAATGTACTGTATTGTAAATGCAAACGTACTGTATATGTGAATGTTTTATCGGTAAATTCATTCATAGCCGACAGACCACTACAAATTTTCTATCGGTAAACTCATCCACAACCGAGAGACTACTACCCATTTTTCTATCGGTAAACTTGAAATTAACCGTCAGAATAGTGTGACTTTTCCTGCCGGTGAACTCATCCGCAACCGAGAGACTACTGTGGTTTTTTCTATCGGTAAACCTATAATTAACCGTTAGAAGAGTGTGATTTTTCCTGCCGGTGAACTCATACACAACTGAGAGAGTACTAAGATTTTTTCTATCGATAATGTCATTTCCAACCGAGAGAGTGCTACACTTTTTTCTGTCGGTAAACTTATAATTAACCGTTAGAATATGGGTATTTTTCCTAACACTAAACGTCAGACGACGACGGGTTTTCTATCAGTACAATCATAAGGTGCCGATAGAATAGTAATATTTTCCTGTCGGTAATCATGTAATTAACCGTTAGAATAGTGGTACTTTTCCCACCGTTAATCGTCAGACTACGACCGGTTTTCTATCGGTAGACTCCTACTATGCCGATAGAATTGTTAATTTTTTCTGTCGGTTATTTACCGATAGAAAATGTTCTGTCTTGTTCTATCGTGTCTATCTCTATCGGTACGAAAACCGATAGTAGAAGGGTTTTTTTTACCGATAGAAGAAAGCTTTTCTGTACTAGTGATTGCTTCTACCTTGGCCATGTAATCGACGCAGAACTCAACAACCTCTTCCGCTGCATAACCTTCGACAATGCTACCCTCGGGCAGGGACCGATTCCTCACGTAGGCCTTAAGTACACCCATGTACCTCTCGAATGGATACATATAATATAGGAACACGGGTCCACATATCTTGATTTCTCTGACAAGGTGGACGGTGAGATGGACCATGATATCAAAAAACGATGGAGGAAAATACATCTCAAGCTGACAGAGAGTTCGAACCACCTCGCTCTGTAGAGAATCCAGTCCATTGGGATCAATGACCTTGCAAGAAATTGCATTGAAGAAAAAACATAGCCTCGTGATCGTCTCTCTGACCTTATGCCGCAGAATACTCCGGATGGCAACAGGAAGCATTTGTGTCATCAACACGTGACAATCATGAGACTTCATACCCAGCAATTTCAAATCGCCCATGGACACAAGCTTTTTCATATTTGCGGAGTAACCCGATGGAACTTTAACACCACAGAGACACTTACAGAGTTCTGTCCTCTCAGCCTTGCACAAAGTGTAGCATGCAGGGGGGAGGTATATACGGCCTTTATCGTCCTCTCTCGGTGCTAGCTCAGGCCTGATTCTCATTTCGATCATGTCATGCCGCACATTGACGCCATCCTTTGTCTTCCCTGGAATGTTCAACAATAGGCCGATTAAACTGTCACAAACATTCTTCTCTACATGCATGACATCAATGCAATGACGAACCTCTAAATGCTCCCAATACGGTAAGTCCCAAAATATCGATCTCTTCTTCCAAGTGTTCTTCGTGCGGGGTTTCAATTTACCACCCTTTCCAAACACAACGTCTATGTCCTTCACCCGTGAGTAAACATCTTTCCCACGTGTAGGCTTCGGGGCTGAGCCATCTTCCTTGTGGCCGTCAAATTCCCTCTTCCTCTTCCGATACGCGTTATTCTTCGGAAGAAACCTACGGTGACACATGTACGCTGTTTTCCTGCAATTTTTCAGCCACACGCTCTCAGTCTCATCTTCGCAGTGGGGGCAGGCTTTGGCTCCTTTCGTAGTACGGCCCGACAAATTTCCAAGGGCAGGGAAATCGTTGATGGTGCAGAATATCATAGCACGTAGGATGAAGTTCTCTCGTTTGTATGCGTCCCATACTTGCACCCCTTCGTTCCACATTGTTAGGAGATCCTCTATCAATGGTGTTAGGTACACATCAATATCGTTTTCGGGTTGTTTTGGTCCTGAGATAAGTAGAGACATCATGATGTACTTGCGCTTCATACACAACCAAGGAGGAAGGTTGTAGATACACAAAAGAACCGGGCAAGTGCTATGCCGACTGCTCATGTTACCAAAAGGATTAATTCCATCGGTACTCAACCCGAACCTTATATTCCTCAATTCTGCTCCGAAGTTAACAAATTCCCTGTCGATGTTTCTCCACTGCGAAGAATCAGCGGGGTGTCTCAGCTTTCCATCCTTCTTCTGGTCTTCCGAGTGCCAACGCAGTAATTTTGCCTCTTTACGGTTTGCAAACAAATGCTGCAAGCGGGGAATGACTGGCAAATACCACAACACCTTAGCAGGAGGTCATTGGTTTATCTCAGCGTAGTCGCCGTCGTCTGTTCGGTCCTTAGTACGCTTATAGCGGGATGTGCCACACACCGGACAAACATGCATATCCTTGTAGTCGTTACGGTAAAGGATGCAATCATTAGGGCATGCGTGTATCCTTTCTACTTCCATTCCCAAAGGACACAATAGCTTTTTCGCTTGGTAGGTGTTTTTTGGCAACTCGTTTCCTTCCGGGAGCATGTCCGCCAAAAGATCTAACAGTGCTGTGAAACTCTTGTCGGTCCAGCTGTTGCTTGCCTTCAATTTTAACAGTTCAAGCACAAAGGCCAACATTGTGTACTTCGACTTGCAACCAGGGAACAACGGCTTTTCTGAGTCCTCGATCAAGCGCTTGAATTTGCCAAACTCCCTTTCACTGTAATTTTCTTCCACATCACGCAACATGTCATCTAAATGGTCATCCTCTGGCATATCCTCGTCGAAGTCATTTTTCGGATCCAACATGTCCTGTTCCTCAACCTGAGTGGCACTTGTTTCTGCAGTTGGCTCTTCTCCATGGTGGACCCAACACGTGTACCCCTTTTTGAAACCACGTCGTATCGAGTGGGCAACAATTTGAGATGAGTTGGTGAACATCTTAATATTCTGGCAGTCTACACAAGGACAGTACATATATGGTAAACCCTTCTTCGCCATGTCTTGCTCAGCAACCTTTTCGAAATCAAAAACACCTTTCATGTATTCCTCACCCACTCGGTTGTCATTATACATCCAGTCTCGGACCATCTGTGATTAATCAAATTCATACACATGCTAATTAGTAAATCAATGGAGATCGATATTGATGATGAAATCAAGCAATGTGTATGCCTTGGGAGCAAGTACCAACCTTGGTTCGATCCTCAAATTTTTGCCCCCAAATGCTCCCCCGGCCTTTCGAGATTTCGCTCTTCCTTGCCCCAAATCTCTTCGAACTGGACAGTGTAGGTTGAGCAAGAGAGAACAACTAGCTCAAAACATCCGCCAAAAGACCTTTTATACCAGATTCAATACAGACGGTTCTATATAATACCGTCAGTAATATCGGTGCATTTTTGAAGAACAGAATATCACTGACGGGTTTCACTCTATTAACCGTCGGTAATATCGGCGCATTTTGTGATACTATGACAGAAATATCACAGACGATTATGAACTCCAAACCGTTCGTGATAATTACAATATCACAGACGGTTCCTAGGTCAAAACCGTCCGCTTTACTATCACAGTCAGTTTTTACTTCAGAACCGTCTGTGATTATCACTGTCGGATTTTACATCAGAATCGTACGTGATTATCACAGTCGGTTTTTACCTCAGAACCGTCTGTGTTAATTATAAAATCAGCAATCTGCAAGATTATCACTGACGGTTTTAAGGTCCGAACCGTCTATAATATCCCGGATTGTTTGTTTGCATTCGACTACTGGTCATCAGTTGTTCCACTTATTTTTCATATTTGGTTCTATCTTATTTCAATGTTAGTATTTAAAACAATGAACGTTCAGACTATTTGATTTTATCTTGTTTTTTCATATTTGTTGTATATATGTCTGTGAATCTTCAAAGAATTTTGAGACTATTACAGTCGGTCCTGAAATTAAAACCGTCTGTAATTCACAGCAGTATTTTCTTGTTAACATTTTCACACAGAACATCATTTGGTGATTATCAGTTACATAATCAATCGAAAAGCCAGATATGTAAGGAAAAGAAATTTCTTATTTCTTACAATCTTTGCATACATAAGAGATACAATTAAGCGACCAATTAATTAGCGTCGACCTGTTCCGAAAGTAACTTACAAAGTTCTCCTAGGGACGTATTGGCATCAGTAAGATCTACACTGGCCGCCCCAGGAGAACTACCAATGGCTCTAAGACTATCAACATCATCTCTCAGCAAATGAGTGGATTTGGCATCAGTAGGATCATCCAAGAAATTAAAGTTGATACAACAAAGGTGGAGATGAAGCTGCAACTCAAAGCACTCTGCCAAGTGCAGAATGGCAAAAGACATCCCCTCAGAATGCTTCTCCAGCGCCTCTTTTTTTTTTTGGAGAGTTCTGCACAAGGCAGCTTTCTCCTCCTGCACATATGCTTCTCGAGCTTCTCCTAGGGACGTATGCTGGGAGGGTGAAGATGACTGCCAAGCTTCAGAGTGGATTTGGACGTGGAAGTGTGAGCCTTACCCCAGCAAGTTGATCATCCAAGAAAAGCTGATGATACAAAGGTGTTGAAGAGGGGATATTGGAAGGATTATTGTGGATCTCCAAAGGTGGAGTCGATGCAACTGGAGGGGTTGCAAGGGGCAATGTGGCAACACAGGCCTCAGCACCCTCTAGAGTCTTCGCTGCAGCTCCACTGGAGGATCTTTCATCATTTCTAAGTCTCTTCTTTGGAGGGAGCATTTCCTCAGGCACCTGTGGATTTCGAAATGCATTTGTTTCGAGGTAATCAAGTCATAAAAGAAAGATCTGCATTAGAGTTTCAGAGAGGACTTACTTTCTGAATATCCTGATCGAGTTCATTCCTTATCTCTTCCTCATCACTCTCAATTTCAATAACCTCATTGGAATCTCGGCTCACCATCAAGGTGGGAGTTGAGGAGGGAATAAAGACAGGGATTTTGGAGCCTCACTATTTATAGAAACAGAAGGTGACGGTTCATATGCGCGGGTGCCTCGAGTTTTAAAAAGTGCACTATTGGTTTACAAGGTCAATAAATTCATGATAACTTCTCGGGAGATAAACTGCAACACGGAAAAGGAAGTTGAAGAGTCATATTAGATAATTCGATGCAAATTAAATTTGAAGTAAATAATTAAGTCTCTTCATCTGCTCAGTTATTATGTGCGGTTATCAACAATTGCATGTAGATAATTCGAAGGGTGGGCACTGTTGGGACTATCACAGACGGCTGGGATATCAAACCGTCTGCTTTAATATTACAGATGGTTCTCATATCCAAACCGTCTGTAATATTACTATTACAGATGGTTCTGATGTCCGAACCGTCTTTACTATGCCTGGAATATTGAACTGTTCGACTTCTTCAAATACTTGTTCCCTCCCTGGAGTGTTTTGCTTCCATTCGAAACGCTCCACTTCTCTTTCTCCAAGAAATGAGGGAAAATTGCAAAATTTACATAAGAACAAATTTTTAGTTCATTTTTTCAACATTAATGAAAAACAATTTCCAAGTCGACGCTTCGTGTCCCCAGGTTAGTGCGCCGCGCAAACATCAGAAATGGAAAAGACACAACACACTGTTGAGAATTTGAAGTGGAGCGCACTACTTTCTTTTCAAGATCAATACCGTCATGATAAATATTCTCAGGAGATAAACTGGAACACGGCAAAACAGTAGTGCCCACTTTGGAAGTTGAAGCGTCAGATTACATAATTCGATGCAAATTAAATTTGAAGTAAATAAATAAGTCTCTTCATCTGCTCTGTTATTATGTGCGGTTATCAACAATTGCATGTAGAGAATTGCACTGTTGGGACTATCACGGACGGTTGGGATATCAAAACCGTCTGCGTTAATATTACACACGGTTCTGATGTTCGAACCGTCTTTAATATGTCTGTTGAATATTGAACTGTTCGACTTCTACAAATACTTGTTCCCTCCCTGGAGTTTTGCTTCCAGTTGAACCACTGAGAATTTGAAAGAAGTTGAGAATTTGAAGCGTCGATAACTGTTCGACAATCACAGTTGGTCCTCACATAAAATCCGTCTGTAATATTACTATCACAGACGGTTTGGAGTTAAAAACCGTCTGTGATATTGATAGAAGTTGAGAATTCGAGGCGGCGGACACTGTTGGGACTATCACAGTCGGGCCTTTCATAAAAACCGTCTCTAATGTGACTATCACAGACGTTTTTTTACCTCAGAGCCGTTTGTGATATTCAAAGCACGTTGATATATAACTTCTATATTCTTTTTATATTATTTGCATGGGACCTGCGACTTCTATATTGTTTCTATATTATTCGAAGAGCTCCGATGGACTGCCCTCACAAGCCAAAGATCGCGATAGTCGTTCCTTGATCGCACACAGTGTACATACCTTTGTATGGTCGAATGTTCGACAAAAGCAAAAGAAAGATAAAGAAAGAGCGAAGATTGCATGCAGTCCAAGAATGTGCTGGAAAATTGGAAAGTTGACATAAGAACAAAGTTTTCAATAATTTTTTTCATCACTTACAAAAAAAGTAAAAATACAGAATGCTAGGTCAAGGAGTGGTCTTATGTAACACCCCTGTTTTTCCCAAACCCTAAATTAGCCAAAATCCACATCTGGACCCCAAATCCTAATCTGCTTCAGCCTTTCCCTTCTAAATGTTGTTCAGAACATTTTTCCCTTCGGGACCATCTCCAAAATCTCACCCTAAAGCTGAGTTTCAAGCCTCGCCATTTTAAAACCCTAATTACCCTATTTTACCCTAAACTGTTTTCCCCCAACTTTGTCAAAACCCCTCAGATCTTGCCTGATCTTACCAAACTTTGGCCAGATAAGTTCTATTAATCTTTTGTAACTTAGCTGCGAAATCAGATTTCAGATCGGACCCTCAGATCTCCAAATTTGCAAACAGGCCCAAGTTCTATTCAAGTTTTCTTCACAAGACAGCCCCTGGAACAAGTTTCAGAAATTGCAGAACAGCCCAAATATTATTTTCAGGCCCTTTCGACCAGCGCCTGGTCGTTGCCACGACCAGTGCTCGAGCCACCGTTGCCGCGCAGCGTTCTCGCCGTGTTTGCTCGCCGCCGGCCACCGCCTCTTGTCACCAGTGTTGTGAGCAACCAAGCCACCTCCCGCGCACGTGCCAGCACAGTTGCATCGCCTCGCCCAGCGGATAAACGGCCGCGCTCCAGCAGCATTTTCGCGCGCGCTCCCGTTGCCGTGGCAGTTGCATGCGTGTACGTGTCATCGCCGGAGCCTTGCTGTTGCCTCCGCATCAGCGCCGTCCCGGACGAAGTTCCAACGAAACTGGCAAAGCTACAGCACCGCCTGAAGCAAATCACGTCGCCGTCACCATCATTGCGCCTGCGCCCGACAAGCTTCTCCCCGGCGCAAGCAACCGTTGTCGCGTTCTCCCTCGCAAGCTCCGTCCCCGTGCCTATTTAAACCCCCCCTCAGCGCTGTGAAGAAGCACAACCTCAAAACTTAGCCAAATTTCCAGTTTCTCGCCGTTTTCGCTTTCTTCTCCGGCGAGCCAGTGAGTGAGCTCACGGTGCTAGCCCATTCCTCAGCCCCTTTCTTCAATCCAAGTTCACCAGTGAGTTCCCCTCGTTCCCCTCTCTGTGTCATAGTAGCCAATTGCACCAGATCGATCCCCATCGCCGGTGATCGCCGGATTCCCGATTTGCCCTGTTCCCCCAATGCCGTTCGATTCAGCCCAAATTAACCCTCAATCCTGTAGAAGAAGTTGAACAGTAAGCTTAGTAGAGCAAGCCTGTAGAATCAGAATCCCCAATTGAGCTCAAATCGAAGAAATCCCAAATTTGAACCTCGGCCGTTCACCGGACTTCGGCGCCAAACTTCTCCGGCCGATATCCAATGAAATTAACCTCTCCAGTAGCTTTGTTGTGCCCTAGAGATCATCCCCAAGCTTGGAATTGAGCTCTTTCGCCCTGTATCAAAAATACCCAAGCTCCAGTGTCGTCTTCTCCAGCGCCGGTCGCCGGAATTTGTTCCCGGCCGATCCAACCGACACCACCTTGTCCCTTAGCTTCGCCTCACCTCCCTGAACAATTCTTTCCACTAGCTCGACACCTGGATCTGCCTAGATTGTGAGTTATGCCTATGCCAAGATCACTGTCCAGTAGCTCAGTTCATGTCCAGGCCACCGTAGTTCATCGCCGGATTTGTCCACCCTCCGGCCATTTTCAGCCCTTGTGCCTGTTGAGTAGATTGTTCCTGTTAGTAATGCCTACCTCCCAGACAAAGTGGTGCATCAATTGGAGCCCTGGATCAAAAGTTAAGCCATGCCCTAGTTTCTGGCCATGTCCAGCACTATGTCAGTGCATGTCAGCCACTGGCATTAGCCTTGTTTGACCCCTTCTGGTTGAGCAATTGAAATGCCACCTTGTCCTTTAGATTCCTGGAGTTGTGTTCTACAACTTTCTCTACTATCACTTCTCCAGAAAACCATCCCAAGACTAGTTTCCAGTTATGCCAAAGCCATGAACTGAATGTCGACCCTTCGACGTTCAATCCTTTTTAGCCGTTTCTTCGACCAGAGCCCTTGTGACCTTGCCCTGACCTTTTCCCCTGCATACATGACTTATTTACTTAATACTTTCTATAGAAACTATTTTCAGTATGCTTATGTGGTATGTGTTTGTGTGTTAATTGTTTGCCGCAGAGTCAGAAGTGGAAGGAGCGGAAGAAGTCTTTGAAGATCCGTCTGAGTTTTTAGACCCCACATTGCAAGGTAAGCCCCATTCCTTTGATCATGTCTCACCCAATATTTTCATATGAAGTATATTCACTGTTTCTTACTATGCATGTTTAGTTGAAATACAAGTTATGTTTGAATGACATGAGTAGATATTCCCTAATGAATCATGAAACCCTTTTTGTTATTGAACCTTCTTATATATGCTTTTGTCACCCTAGGACTCATATACTGAATATCCACATTAAACTTGAAATGGTCAAATGCATGAGAAGTTATAATGAAAACCGTTTTGACAAGAAAACTGATAAAAGGGATCAGTAGTGAGGATTGGATTGTATGGAGAGGGTGCGGTGCGCACCAGGGTATGTGAATGTTCCTCATTATTGGTTCATAAGGACAAGAACCTTGTGCTGTGTCTCTATACGAATTGTAAACGTACCAACCACTTGCCTGGTATGGGACAGGCACAACTCAGTAGCTTTTTGGTATTAGCAGTTCCCTGCATGGTTTGACGATCTGGTTTCTCGCGTGGAAACTGGAAGGCCAAGGTTCGGCCATGAGTGATGTGAGCCAGAAAAATGATGAGGGAAAAAGGCGTAAAAGAAGGAAGGCGCCCTAGACCTGATTAAGCCGTGAGTGGCTGTAATCTTAAATGGTCGTATGTCTCGCGTGGACATAGACCAAGGCTATGTGTCCTGAGGGAACATAGACCAGAGAGGCTAGGAAGTAAGGTAGTGGGGAAGACCCACAACGGTACTTGAGACTTAATTGTCTATCTACCGGGCAGGGATACTGTTAATACTGAACTGTAAAGCGTTGTGTGATCTCGGCCTTGTCACATGTGTATAAGTCACATGAAGCTGATCCGACTTGAAAGCCGAGTGAACCAGTGGATTTAAAAAGAGGTACACCTTTGCAAAGTGTAAAAGAAGTATCAGATACTCTGTACTCCCAGGTTCAGGAGTCTTTTCGTAGTGGATGTTATTCATGGGTTATAGCACAAGTAATGTTTCGGAATATTTTCATAATGCGGTTAACAAAGTAGTGACTCATGGGAGACCACTACATCTAATGTTTTTATTGAAAACCTGTTTAATGTTTAAAGTATTATTTTCATGACAAAGTACTGTTTACTGAACAAATAACTTGGAAATCTATATATCTCTATCCATATGAAACTAGAACCCCTGAATCATGTGTTTCACCCTCATATAAGTACAATTACAATAATCCCCGGAATGAGTGTTGCTGAGCACCAAGTGCTCACCCTTGCAATTACTTCCAACTGTAGAAGAGGGATTCGAGGATCCCGATTCCTTCAGTTATGAGTTCCCGGCAGAAGATGGAAGTGCCCCGGACGAGCCCACGTTCTAGAAGGATTGCGCACCAAGTCAAGTCAGATGTGGGAGGAGCCACTCCAACCCCGCTGCGGATGGAAGTCAAGCTTTTCGTCGTTGCCATGTGCTTTATGTTGTGTGTTCGGTACTTGGATACCGATTCTGGTTATGATAAACTTATTATTTTCTTAGCAACTCTACTTAGCGCCATTTTCGGTGCTTTGGCTATGTAATATTGGCCATGCTGGCCTGCTACTTGTTTAATGTTATTATTATGCTTGTGTGGTTTGGAACTCATGTGTCATCCTGCTGTGTGTAACCTACCTGGGCGGTTACCAAGTTGATCCTCAAATGGGGGTCTCACATCTTAGCCCTGGCTGCATCCAGAATAAAGTCAGTTTGACTTGCAGCCAGGACGCAGGACTCCTCCAGTGACAAGTTGTCCTTCTCAGGATCAACTACTACAGCGTCGAGAAGGCCTGCGACCTCCCTCAGCTTCGCGATGGTATCCTTCATTGTCAAACCGCAGCCAGCGATGGTCATATCTGCGGCTTTCTTCTCCTCGCGAAGACGCCTCGTCCTCGCCCTAGCATTGTCACCATCCGTCTTCATGCGCTGAATGCGCTGGAAGAGATCATCAAGGTCAAGCCGTAGCCGAGTGTGCTTCTCCGTGAGGAGCTTGTGCTCCTCCTGGAGGGCCCTCAGCTCGGCCTTGACTTTGCTAGTGTCTTCCACGGCTCCCCTTCCCTGTGCAAATCAACAGGTCAAGAATGTATTGAACAGGGATTAACAATACAGGGGTAAGTCCAAAAGATTGAGAGTTCTTACCGGGGAGGGCGAGGCTGACGATGCCATCGAGGATGCCATTGGCGCAGAGAAGCTAAGGAGTCAAAAAGACTGAGAACTATAAAAACTTGAAAAGTAAATGACAATTTTTCCACTGTCAATTTATAAAACTTCCAAAGCGATGCTTCGTGTTCTCCTAGGCGCCGCGCACAAAGATCGAAGACAAAAATAATCACAGTTGAGAATTCGAAGCGCCAGTACTTTTCCAGGCGGTTCAGACATCAGAATCGTCTGTGATAAGTAGACTATCACAGACGCTTCGTAGTTCACAACCGACTGTATAAATCACAGTCGGTTCTGAGTTCAGAACCGTGTGGGATAGTATACTTATCACAGACGGTTCTCAGCTGGGAACCGATTGTATATATCACAGTCGGGTTTTAGGTTAGAACCGCCTGTGATAAGTATACTATTACAGACGGTTCTCAGCTGGGAACCGATTGTATCTATCACAGTCGGTTTTTAAGTTAGAGCCGTCTGTGATAAGTAGACTATCACAGACGGTTTTGTGTTCAGAACCGTCTGGTTTACTGTCACAGTTGTTTTTGACATCAGAACCGTCTGTGATATCTGAACATATTCTCCCGACAGGCCTTCGCAGACGGTTTTCCATTGAACATTTCATACCCGTCTGTGATGTGTCGTCCAGGATGTCTGTTTCTGTGGTAGTGGATTTTGATGGTTTATTTGCTTTTTCATCACTCACATGAATAGCTAAAGAACTACAACAATCTTTATTTGTCGTTTTATTTTAATATCTGTAGCACAAATTTTGACATTACATGTTAAAATCTAATAAAATATGAAATTAGCCATACTTGAATGTGCACTTCACATACTAGTTCTATTTATTTATATTTATAGGAGGCATAAGTCCTGTACAATTATGAAAAAAATATCAATAATATAATCTAAAAGATATAAACAAAGAATTAACCTTCATCAAATATTGATTTACTATATTAATTTACATAATATATTTATATTTTATAATTTTGGTAAAATTGTGATTCTGCGATCCGATTCTAAGTACAGTCCTGTTAGACAAAAAATGATGTTGCTTAGGATTCTGACCCCGACAACACTGCCGGTATGGTACTAAATAATCACAAAAGCTTATCAAAATAATTTGATAGCTAGTCATATAATTCATCTATGGTAATATAAAATTTCAAGTCCAAATTTGTTTGCCATTATGAGTAACAAAAAGAAATTTTTTTGTCAAATAGGAAATAAAATAATAAAGAAAAAACAAAAATCACTCTTCATAGAAAATTTCTTTTTTTTTTCTCTCAACTTCTATCAAGTTTGAAGTTGAAAATTTATAGGATTCTATATTAGTCAAAAAATTATCTACACAATATTTTTGATAATTTTTTTATGATGACTAAATGATCTAACTAGTGTGATTAATATATGAGCACTTGATCAGTTTACCATAGATATCTTCCCTTTAATTAGACATATAATCTTTCACCAAAGGCATGGAAGCTGCCCATAGTTCCATTAGATGGATATTTGTGAATTTTCCTCCTAATGGGCAACATGGAAAGGGGCCCATCTTTTCTTTCACACCTTTCTCCCCTAGTTGGTTACTCCATATTGATGTGGTGCCAAAGTGTTGGAGGAAATCTCCGCGAGACTAAGTCCAGGTAAGTTGTGTCACATTTGCCAGGGGACGTGGCCTCCGGTGCCTACCCCGGGCGCCGCCTTTTGGCCCCCGGGACCTGGCCTCCGGCGCCGGTCCCGGGCGCCGCCTTTTGGTTCCCAGCACCTGGCCCCCGGTGCCGGTCCCGGGCGCCGCCATTTGCCCGGGGACGTGGCCTCCGGTGCTTGCCCCGGGCGCCGCCTTTTGGCTCCAGGGACCTGGCCTCCGGCGCCAGTCCCGGGGGCCGCCTTTTGGATCCCTGGACCTTGCCTCCGGCGCCGGTCCCCGGCGCCGCCTTTTGGCTCCCGGGACCGGGCCTCCGGTGTGGGTCCCGGGCGCCCCCATTTGCCTGGGGATGTGGCCTCCGATGCCTGCCCCAGGCACCGCCTTGTGGCTCCCGGGACTAGGCCTCCGGCGCCGGTCCCGGGCGCCGCCTTTTGGCTGCCTGGACCCGGCCTCCGGTGCCGGTCCCGGGCGCCGCCATTTGCCTGGGGACGTGGCCTCCGGTGCCTGTCCCGGGCGCCGCCTTTTGGCTCCCGGGACCTGGCCTCCGGTGCCGTTCCCGGGAGCCGCCTTTGGCCTGGGGACCTGGGCTCTGGTGCATGTCCCGGGCCTCATCGCCCTTCTAAAGGTAAAGTCTCTGGTTGTTGATCACGTGCAGGTCACGCGAGGAGCGCCTCGGGAATCAGCGACCACCTGTCAAGCATCCAAGGCGTTTGACCGGGAGAAGGACGTTGCTACCCCTCAATCCGACGGTAGCGTCTGGGGTAGTTTAGTCTTTTTGCTTCTTTTTGGGGCTATAAATAGCCCTTGTACCCCCTGTTGTAAAGACAAGTGATTCATTATTGGAATAGCCAAAACTCACAGGTGTGCTCCGGAAGCCACTCCGCCAAGAGAGCCTCCCCAGCTGACTCCGGTCGGGAGCACACCGACAGGACTAGTGCCCCCACCGGAACCCGAACCTGTATAAATCCTCGTGTCAATTCTTGTGTTTGTTCGGCGGGGGAGGACCGGTCACCCGGTCAGCCCGCGTCGCGTTTTCTTCGCTAGGATCGTTCACAAAACCTGCCGGGGTATTCGCAATACCACGACAGTTGGCGCCGTCCGTGGAGACTCGTGACAAGACGCCATGCTCCCCCAAGAACAAGGGCTCGCCCCTTCCTGGTGACGCCGGTCTCGCAGACCCGGCGCCGCCCGTCCGGGACACGGCTGTCCCGGCGCTTCCGCCCGGAGGCGGTCAGGCCCAGGTACCGCCTCCCGCCTTTCCTCTTAACTTAGGTGCTTCTACTTCCAGGTCGCTCCCGGTGACCGCGGGGACCTCGGCCGGGACCAGTCTCCCCCTGACGGCTCCCCCGGCTCCCCGGGACGCCCTGCTTGAGGCTCTCGTGGAGGGCAAGCTCCGCGCCCAGCGCTCTATGGATGAGCTGCTCAGCGTGTTGGCGCGGCCTCCAGCCCCCACATTTGCGCCGCACCCATACCCGTGGGCTATGCCCCCGTTTGTGGGTCAACCGGCTGCCCCACCGGTCTCTGGAGGTTTGGCCACCCCGTATGACCCCGCCGGGGGGTTCCCTCCCCTTGCGGGCTATACGTCGGGACCCGTTCCGGTACCCGGGCCCGTCCCGGTGCCGGGGGGCTACTTCCTGCCCGGGCCCTTCGTGGCACCTGGGGGATACCCCGTTCTGGGCCCATTCCTGGGGCCGGCGGCCCATTACGTGCCGGGGGTTTTCTCTACGCCGGGAGCCAGTCCCGCCCCGGGCGTCGCGTTTACCGCACCCGGGGCGGTCGACAGAGTAGCTCCCGTGCCTCAGCGGACTTCCCCCCCGCATCGGCTCCCCGGCTCTGGAGGTCGCCCTGGGGGTTCCCCTGACGCCGGTTCCGGATATTACAGGGGCTTCCCCCTTTCCGGTTCCGGTCGTTGCCGCGAGGGCTCCCTCCACTTCGGTTCCCAACGTCGCCGTGGGCGCCCCCTCCCTGGTTCCGGATAATACAGGGGTTTCCCCCTTTCCGGTCCCGGGGGTCTTCGCAGGGGGCTCCCCCCAGCTGGCCCCAGAAGCCTCCGGGCCGGTAGCTACAGTGCATAAGCTCCCTCCCTTGGCGAAACAGGTCCGTTTCACCCGGAAGGAGGCCGAGCGAATGCATTCACTTGAGCGCGGGGAAGAACTTCCCCCTGGCCGCGGGCGTGGGGAGCTTCGCTCTCGCACCGGTTGGGGGAAGAGACCCGCTGAAGAGCCTGCCTCTCCGGAGGAGAGCCCAGACGTCCGGGAACTCAGCCCTGGTCTAGAAGAAAAGCGTCGCCACCGCCACTCCGGCGGAACTCTCGGACCGCTCCCAAACTCCGATAACGAGGGTGTGTCCCCCGTCAAAGAAGACAGCGACCGGCGCTCTCCCCGGGAAGTGCAGGGGGCTAACTAGCCCCTATGCCGAAGACTTCGTAGCATCCAGTGGCCGCGGCCCTACCACCCCCCGCACATCGAGCACTATAACGGTGAGGCTGATCCTTACGAATTGGTGCAGGTATACTCCACAGCCATCTCCGCGGCCGGGGGGGACGAGACGGTACAATGCAACGTCTTCCCCCTCTATCTCACCGGCATCGCCCGCTCCTGGTTCTACAACCTGAAGGCCAGCTCCATCAAGTCTTTCACGCAGCTCAAGCGGGAGTTCTGCGCGAACTTCCAGAGGAACTACGTGCGTCCCCTGACTCCTCGCAACTGTACACCATCCGGCAGAGGACTGGGGAAACCATCAGAAGCTTCTTCAAGGGCTTTGCTCAAGTGAAGAGCAACGTGGCTCACGTCCCTGACTCTACGGTCATCGAAGCATGCAAAAGCGGGATCCTCCTAGGGGAGCTCGACCGAAGGCTCTCCCGGAGCTGCCCCTCCTCTGTCGACGAGCTCTTCAACGTACTCGAAAAGTACGCTCGGGGGAGGAAGACGACATCTGGAAGAAGACCCAGGGGGCTCCCGCCCCCGCCGACCGGGGAGCCAGGGATCCCCTCAAATGCCCCACGGCCTCGGGACACCTTTGTCCTCGAGGGCGGAGGCAGCTCGCGCGACCCCCCGAGGGGCAACCGCCCCTTCCCCAAGCCGAAAGGCCATGGGGGAGGACATTCCTCGCGCGGCCAGGAAGGCCCCGCGGGGAGAAGCCGGGAAGGACCGTGGTGCAGCTTCCACGGGTTCAGTACCCATGCTACCGGAGATTGCCACCAGCTGCTACAGCACTTCGCGGCGTTTCTCGACCAGCGCGGGCAGGGGGGGGGGACTCCGGCCTCCTTCCTCCCTCGGCCAGCTGTTTTGGCCCTTCCCGCTCCCGCGGGGGGTCAGCAGACGCAGACACAGGAGGGGGAGCCTTCAGAAGCTCTCCCCTTTCAAACTTCCCAGTGCCGCATCAACGTCATCGTGGGAGGGTCCACCTCCGGGCGGGACTCTAAGCGCCAGTGTAAGGAGTACGCGCGCGAGGTCAAGGTGGTGGGGGTGCTACACACGTCTCCACCACCCAAGTGGTCGGACGTCCCCCTCACCTTCACGGCAGAAGACGCGCGAGGGGTTCGCTTCCCCCACGACGACGCGCTCATCGTCTCCGCGACCATCTACAACTGCCACTTGGCCCACATCCTCGTGGACGGCGGGAGCTTCGCCGACGTCCTATTCCTGAAGGCCTTCAAAGAAATGCAGGTGGATGAGAAGCTCCTGCAGCTCGCGGCAGGGCCCCTGCAAGGGTTCGTCCCGGGGAAGGCGATCCACCCCGTGGGCAAGGTAGATCTCCCCATGACATTCGGCACCCCGGAGAACTACCGGACCGAGCTGGTCTGCTTTGACGTAGTGGACCTCTCCTCCTCCTACAATGCGATTATGGGGAGGACCACAATCAACCGACTGGGGGCTGCCACCCATCAAAACTACCTCTGCATGAAGATCCCCGGGCCGCATGGCGTGATCAACGTCCGGGGAGACCAAGACGTAGCCCGTGCTCTATACGAGCGCGCGGCCGCCACAATCGGAAGCGTCAACATCATTAAGGCGCCCGAGGGGGAGGCTCCTCCCCCGGATCCAGACGTCGCCGCGCCACCGCCCAGGAGGCCCCTCCTCAAGCCGCGTCCGGAAGGGGGCCTCCGGAAGGTTCTGCTGTCCCCGGGCGGCGGAGACAAAACCTTCCGGATCGGGGTAAAGCTCCCCAAGGACCATGCAGCACAACTTGCAGCCTTTCTAGACGAAAACTCTGATGTTTTTGCGTGGAAGCCTTCGGACATGCAGGGCGTCGCCCGGGGGGTTATTGAGCACAAGCTCGCAGTGGCCCCCAGTCACCCCCTGATCAAACAAATGCTGAGGAAACTCTCCCTCGAGCGCCAAGAGGCAATCAAGGTGGAGATCGGCCGGCTCCAAGAGGCGGGGTTCATTCGGGAGGTCCTACACCCCGAGTGGCTCGCGAACCCCATCCTCGTGAAGAAGTCAACCGGCAAGTGGCGGATGTGCGTGGACTTCACCGACCTTAACCGCGCCTGCCCAAAAGACAACTTCCCGCTCCCGCGGATTGACTAGCTCGTCGACTCCACCGCGGGGTGCGAGCTGATGAGCTTCCTAGACGCCTACTCGGGCTACCATCAAGTCCGGATGGCGGAAGGGGACGAGGAAAAGACGAGTTTCATAACTCCCCTCGGAACCTTTTGTTACATCCGTATGCCCTTCGGGCTCAAGAACGCGGGGGCGACCTTCCAGCGCCTCATGACACTGGTCTTCAAAGATCAAGTCGGCCGCAACGTTGAAGTCTACGTAGACGACACGGTCGTGAAATGTCCCCGCGCAGCCTCCCACATCGACGACCTGGCAGAGATCTTCCGCAACCTCCGCGCGTTCGGGCTCAAACTCAACCCGGAGAAGTGCACCTTCGGCGTGCACGGGGGGAAGCTCCTGGGTTTCCTCGTGTCCCAGCGGGGCATAGAGGCAAATCCCGAAAAGATCTGGGCATTCCTAGACATCCCCCGCCGTGCTCCGTCAAGGACGTGTAGCGGCTCTCCGGCCGCCTAGCCGCGCTGAGCCGCTTCTTCTTGCGGTCCGAGGAGCGAGGCCTCGAGTTCTTCAAGATCCTCCGGGGGCTCGAGGGGTTCCGCTGGACCCCCGAGGCCCAGGAGGCATTCGACGACATCAAGAAGTACCTGACGAGCCCTCCAATGCTCGTGAGTCCGTCTCCAGAAGAGCCCTTGCTCCTCTACCTTGCCGCAACCCCAGTCACCGTCAGCGCGGTATTGGTGAAGGAGCAAGGGGGCAGCAGCGTCCCATGTACTACGTGAGTGAGGCCCTCCAGGGGGCCAACACTCGGTACACGGAGATGGAGAAGATCTGCTACGCCCTCCTGATGGCGTCCCGGAAGCTTCGCCACTACTTCCTGGGGCACCCCATCACCGTCCCGTCGTCCCTCCCCCTGGGGGAGGTGCTACGGAACAAATAAGCCACCGGCCGGATTGGGAAGTGGGGGGCCGAGCTCTCCCCCTTCTCCCTGTCCCTCACAGGCCGCTCCGCCATGAAGTCATAGGTCCTCGCCGACTTCGTCGCGGAGTGGACTCCTGCCTCCTGGTCCGGGGACGAAGACCTCCCTGTGCAGCCCCGACGCAGTGACCATTGGACCCTCCTGTTCGATGGGTCGCTGTGTCTTGCCGGGGCTGGTGCAGGAGTAGTCCTCCGGAGCCCCGAGGGGAAGGAACTTGAGTACGCCGCACGGCTCGAGTTCCCCGCAACCAACAACGTCGCCGAGTACGAGGCTCTGCTCCTCGGGATGCGCCTTGCGCGCTCCCTGGGGATCCGGCTCCTCCTAGTGAAGGGAGATTCTCAGCTTGTTGTTTGCCAAATGGACAAGTCTTACCTGTGCCATGACGCAAACTTGAGTCTTTATTTGTAGGAGGTGCGAAAGATGGAGAGGCATTTCGACGGCCTCGAGGCCCGGCATATCCCGCGAAGGGACAATGACCGGGCTGACGCCTTGGCCCGGGCAGCAAGCGCCCGGGAATCACTCCCCAAAGGGGCCTTCTTGGAAATCATCACGAAGCCCTCGGTGGCCTCCCTAGACACGGGCGACGAGCCCCGCGTCCCGGAGGTCGCCGAGATCACCCGGACTCCGTCATGGATGGACCCCCTCATCTCCTTCATCAAGGGGAGGGGGACCCTCCTAGTGAGACCGAGGCTAAACACCTCCGGGCCAAAGCCCGGTCATATCTCCTGCTAGAGGGGAGGCACTACAAGCGGGGGGCTTCCGCCCTCCTGCGCTGCCTCCCCCGGCCGGAGGGACTCCAACTTCTCGAAGACATCCACGTGGGGAGCTGTGGTTCTCACCTAGCCCCGCTTGCCATCGCGGCCAAGGCCCTCCGACAGGGATTCTACTGGCCCACGATCATGCGCGACGCGCGGGATCTTGTCCCGTGTGCGAAGCATGCCAGAAAATGGCCAAGGGCTCGAACCTCCCCCCTGTAGTGCTGCAGACTATCGCCATCACTTGGCCCTTCGTGCGCTGAGGGATGGACCTCTTAGGACCCTTCCCCCCAGCGCCCGGAGGATACAAGTATGCGGTGGTCGCGGTCGACTACTTTACAAAGTGGGTAGAGGCGGAACCCTTGGCCAGCATCACGTCCCGGGCCGTTCAACGGTTTTTCTGGAAAAACGTCGTTTGTCATTTTGGTGTCCCCCGGGAAATCACCGTGGATAACGGGACCCAATTCGACTCGGCTTATTTCCGGGAATTCTGCGAAGGCCTGGGGCTTGTCATCTACTTCGCCTCAGTGGCCCATCCCCGGAGCAATGGGGCTGTCGAGAGGGTCAACGGCGTAATCCTGCAGGGGTTGCACCGGAGACTCGAGCAAACCGCTTCTAAGCGGGGTGCATGGGCAGACGAGCTCCCTAGCATCCTCTGCTCCATGCGTACGACCCCGTCCCGGGCGACGGGACGTACTCCCTTCTCCTTAGTCTACGAGGCGGAGGCAGTCCTCCCCCCAGAGATTGGCTTCCAGTCTCTACGAGTCGATCTCCTGGAAGGTGCCACGACCGCAGCGTACCAGGCCAACGAGGCTAGCCAGCGCCTGGAGGTCGACCTTGTGGAGGAGGAACGCGACCGAGCGCTCCTCCGCCACGCCATCTACGAGCGGGAGATGGCGCGCACATACAACCAGCGCGTGCACGAAAGATCCTTCCACCTTGGGGACCTTGTCCTCAAGTGCGTCACAAACCCACAAGCCCAGGTAAGCTCTCCCCCAAGTGGGAGGGCCCCTACATGATCTAAAGATAAAGTCTCTGGTTGTTGATCACGTGCAGGTCACGCGAGGAGCGCCTCGGGAATCAGCGACCACCTGTCAAGCATCCAAGGCGTTTGACCGGGAGAAGGACGTTGCTACCCCCCAATCCGACGGTAGCGTCCGGGGTAGTTTAGTCTTTTTGCTTCTTTTTGGGGCTATAAATAGCCCTTGTACCCCTCTGTTGTAAGACAAGTGATTCATTTGTTGGAATAGCCAAAACTCACAGCTGTGCTCCGGAAGCCTCTCCCCCAGAGAGAGCCTCCCCAGTCGACTCCGGTCGAGAGCACGTTGACAGGACTAGGGCCCCCACCGGGACCCGAACCTGTATAAATCCTCGTGTCAATTCTTGTGTTTGTCCGGCGGGGGAGGACCGGTCACCCGGTCTGCCCGCGCCGCGTAATCTTCGCTAGGATCGTTCACAAAACCTGCCGGGGTATTCGCAATACCACGACACAAAGACAAAGAGGGCTATAAATCTGCTGAACAGCACATCTTCCCAAGCAAGAATGGCCAAGTGATCCCCACCTCGGATCAGTGGTGTTTTATTAAAATAAGCTCTAATGTATTAGATCTTGGGCACAACTAGTTAATCACTGAATCATAAACAATTGTATATTAAATCCTCCTGATTATTGGCTATGTATTTTGGGCTTTCTTTGTTAATGTGATAAATCTCACAAGGACATGATGTGACAACTATTTATCAGTCCATTCACTTTGGTTTCTAGCAATTTGATTTAGTCTAACTTGAAAGGGAACGATTTGTTGGAGTTCTAACAATATGTTATTACTTTCTTTCAAATATTAATAATTAGTTGATACTATATAAGATAATTAAATGACAATAGACCTTTTTGTAGACATGTAAATCTAGTAGATAAACTAGCCGAGTTTTGAAAGCTATTTGAGTTTTGAAAGCCATTTTTATACCCACAAATTATTTGAGTCCTTAAGTTATTATTATACAAAAAAAATACTCTAATATAATGAAGGTAACATGTATTTTAGATTTTCAAATCACAAATTCTCTAGACCGAGATGATTGAATACATGAAAAGATTAATAAAAAATATAAAACACTTTGTGTACATGAACGATTGGATATAATATGATCCGATTGAGATATAGACCAGGTTTGACTATACTCGATCATATGTGATATACAAGACTTTACTCAGAATTACTGAAACCCAATGCTCGAAAGCGAATAAAAAGGAAGAAGGCCTTGTATTCTAAAGAACTTATACACATCAAACATTGATCGCACTCGATCTACGTCGATCTATTTCTATGAGTTCTATATCTGATTCGATGATCTACGAGGTAGATCTCTATTGGATAATCAATCTCAGTTGAATGATCTATCTATCCTATTATAAGTTATTTATGGTCCAATTGCTTGAGAACGTACTAGACTCGACAACCTCTAGTCTTATCGGACTCAGCTATCTATTTGTATTGGACTTCAACTGGCCAAACAGAGTATCGGACTTCAACAAACCAAACAGAGTTCAAATCTATTACGTATTCGACCTGAGATCCTTTCGGATTGTGACTCTCTTGTTGAAAAGGAGCCAACTCCCGTTGGTGACCAACTCAATCAAAATTGAAGATGTGGAAATTGAGACTAACCAACCTCATGGGTATGCCACTTGGCTGCTCGTGCATGTTGATCTTTTCGTACCACCCGAAAAGACTCTTGTGTGCAGCTACGAGTAGTTCTCATCTTCTTTTCCAATATCACATCTTCAAGTAGAGGTGTCTCTAGTTGCCAGACCTAGTCTTCAACATATGATACTATGGTATCGGACTCATCATCCAGCATTGAAGTCTTGAATAGTTTAAGGTGCTGAACATTGACAACCGAGTAAATATTTATGTATGGAGGTAACTCGAGCTGACAAGCATTAGTACCAATTTTTCGCAAAATCCGAAAAGGACCATAACGAATTGGTTTAAGCTTTTTACCTTCACCTTTAAGCCTTTCCTTTCTCAGATGTAGCCATACCATATCACCTTCTCGGAATTGAGTGTCAACTCTGTGTCGATCGTGTCGTGCCTTGTACTAGAGTTGAGCTTTAAGCAAATTCTGTTCAACCTCACCATTGAGTCGTTGAATACCTTCTAGAAATTTCTGTGCTCGATCCTGATTAGATACCTCCTTGATGTTCTATGCTGAGGTAGAGATCACAAACTCCATTTTGAATTGACTCTGTGGTAGAAATACCAAACATATCTCAAAAGGAGACTTCCCAATCGAGCCATGTACTGCTCGATTAAAAGCAAACTGCAGGTACGGTATACTTTCATCCCATGTCTTTGGATTCTTAGAGTTACAACTCTTCAAGAGATGAACAATTGTTCGATTTATCACCTGGGTTTGATCGTTAGTTTGAGGATGAAACGCAGTACTCTTCTTTAGCTTTGTATCCATCATGGACCAAAGTGATCGCCAAAAATGACTAAGGAACTAGGTATCACAATCAGACACAATAGAATTGGCAGTCTGAAATGTGTCCGAACGTGCTGAAAGAATACCCGAGCTATTTCTTCTCTCGTAATAGTCTTCTTACAAGGTATGAGAATTATCATCTTGGAGAACCGATCAACAACCACAGAGAGATAGTCGTTGCCACGTCGGGTCTTAGGCAATCCTCTGAAAAAATCAATGGATATACTTTTCCATAGTCGTGACGGAACTACCAAAGGAGTGTACAAACCCAATTTTTAGTTTACCGGTTTGGAGATGCTGCAGAGACCAGAGTCTTGAAGAAAACCATCCACATACTGCTGCATCCATGGAAAGAACACATGTCGATGAACATTTTGCAAGGTTTTTGTTACACTGAAATGACCAACAACATTCGATGTACGCACCTCTCGTAGCGATTGTACTCAATGTACTCCACGAGGTATACAAAGCAAATTTCCTTTGTATAAGACTCCTCGTCGCTCGAACTCAGATGATCGTCCTGTTCCGAGCTCAGCCAGTGCTGATCGAAAATCAGGATCCTCTGTGTACATCATTACATAATCCTCGTGGCATGAAGACTCAATCTACATGAACTGGTGGTCGTGCCAACATGTCAGCCCATTTGTTGTGTACTCCCTTTTTGTACTTAATCACTAGGTTGAACTACTGCAGATACGACATCCACTTCATGTGTTAGGCTTGCTGTAGCTTGGATTGAGTTTGCAAATATTGCAATGGCTGGTGGTGGGTGTGTACTATGGTCTCTTTAATCCAAACATAACATCACGGATGTTTTACGACCTGTGTTTTACGACCTGTGCAGTGCATATAACTCCTTGTTGTAGGTCGGATAGTTCTTTTGCGCTCCCTGAAATATCTCAGAGTGATATGCTACTGGTCAACCTTCTTGCATTAGCACTACGCCCACTGCATAACCTGAGGCATCGGTTTCTAGCTTGAATGGCTTTTGTAGATTCGGTAAAGCTAGGATAGGGGCTCCACTGATCTTCTTCTTTAGCAAAAGGAAGGTATCCTCATGCTTTCCACTCCACTCAAACTTCTAGTCGATCTTGGTTAGTGCATGCAACAGAGAAGAAACTATTAAGAACTATCGTATGAACTGTCGAAGGTATTGGCATGCTCCTATAAAACTATGCACTTTCATTACTGTTCGCGGACGAGGCCACTCACAGATTACTTTTACCTTGTCGGGGTCGATTTGCAATGTACCCTTGCCGACCATGAATCTTAGGTAAAGTAGAGTTTGTTGGTCGGACTCGCACATTTAACAGTTGTGGCGAAGTTGATGTTGTCGCAACTGCTCGAACACCTTTTCCACATCAACTAGGTGTTCATCTCGGGAATGAGTATAAACTAATATGTCGTCAAGGTAAACTATCACAAAGTCGTCGATGAATGGTAGCCATAAGTCTCATGAACATAGTCGGGGTGGTATAGAGCCCAAACGACATGACTAGCCATTCAAACAGATCTTGTCGCATTTTGAATGCGGTATTCCAAGTATCCTCCTCCCGGATGCTGACTTGATGATACCCTGATTTTAAATCCACTTTCAAGAAGACAGCATCATGCTTTAGTTGGTGTAACAGGTCGTCGATACGAGGAAGAGGGTACTGATTCTTAATGGTGATCTTATTCAGTGCTCGGTAGTCGATGCACATCCGCCAAGTCCTATCTTTCTTTGGTACTAGAATCATAAGAGATCCACACAGCGAACTACTTGGTTGAATAATACCATCATTCAGCAAGTCTCCAAGTTGCCTTTTGATCTCTTCATTCTCCAATACTGAGTTGCCATATATACTCAGATTGGGAAGTGTCGCATCTCACACGAGCTGAATATTGTGTTCGACTAGACGTTTTGCTGGTTGACCTTGAGTACCTTTGAACAGGTCACTATATTTTCCTAGTAGTCCTGACAAATGACTAGATTCCTCTTGGCAAGTGTAACACCCTGAGTTAGGGGTGAAAATTTCCTTTTTCATCAATAGCATGCATGCATGTATCTGTAGTAATAGCCAGATCAGTATCTATCCTAAGCTCTAAAATCTCCAAATCTATCCTGTGACCTCAAATCAAGATCAGATTGTTCAGAGGTGATCTATTAGTTATCCTGAATCTAAAAGCCTTCAGAACCCAGATCTAATTCTATCTCTAACTTCCAGAATTATCAACTCCATTCTGTTTTCGAAAACAGAATATCCTATATTACCCAAATACCCTAAGTTTCAGAAATCCAGATTTAATCAAAATCTTGACCAAGTTCAGACCAGATTATTCCTGGAACATGATCATGGGTATGTCAATACCTTAATCCAAAAAGTTGACAGCCAGATTTCACCATCTAGACTCTTTTTACAAATCAGTCCAAGAGATATCGCAAATTAGTACTTATCTGATATCTGAAAACCCAAAAAGGCTAAAATCTCCAGATTAACTCCAAACTCAAAATCTTTTCAACAAATCTTTTCTAAATGCTATTTGTCACAAGTTTCTCTTCTGTGCAGATATCAAAACCAAACCCTAAATGCCAGAATTCGAAATCGACAAAACTCAAATCTTACTTTACCCTAAATTACCCTATTTTCAGTTTGTATCGAAAACTATTCAGATGTGCCAAACCTTATCAATTGCCTTTGCCAAATATCCTGTTGAATATAATCTACCAGATTAGTGAAATCAATTTCAGTCTAAACCTTCCAGAATTCCAGATTTACATTTCAGTCCAAAACTCAAAGAATTGAAACTGCAGTTCAGTCCATTTTCGACCAGGCCAATTACTGTGCGCACGACCAGAAACCGCCGTGCTTGTGCGCCGTGGTTGTTCGTCGCCGGTGAGGCTTCGCCGCGCTTGTGACCGTGCATGCCAGTGCGCACGTGTCCTCGCTCCAGCCAGTGCCGTGGCAAGGTTGCTGCTACGTCGATGACCAGTGCCTGCTCCCGCGTGCGATCAACAGCTTTTGTCAGCAATTCATCGCCACGTTGCTTCGCCGCGCCAGTACTTGTCGCCACCGCTTCCTACAAGCTTTGCCAGGTCCCGATGAGGTGACACTGTGATCAGCTGCAAGCTTGTCGCCGTCGCATCACCGCTCTTGCTGTTTCTTCGCCGCTATTGCTCCTGCACGCAACCAGTCAAGTCACCGGCTGCCAATTACTTCATTGTCCCCTCTTCGTAATCTTCGCCTAGTCTATTTAGACCCCACTGTGTGCAGCAGCTCCTCCACACTTCACCAGAAATCAGCCAAGTCCTGGAATTCTTGTTTTCGTTTTCTTCTCCGGCGAGCCGTCGAGGAGGCTCACGGTGCCAGCTTCATCCGTTGTACCAATCTCCAAATTAAAGCCATCAGTGAGTTCCTCTACTTATCCTCTCTGTGTAGTACTATTTAATTGCTCACCGGTGACCCCTAACGCTGGCGATCACCGGAATTGTCAATTGCCCTGTTCCTGTAATGTGGCTCAATCCAGTACAAATTATCCTTCGATTCTGTAAACAAAATTGATCAGTAAGCTAAATCAAGCATGCCTGTGAACTTAGAACAATCAATTGATCCCAATTTGAAGCTATTCCCGATTTTGCAATTTATCAGTTGCTGGCTCTCGTCGCCAAGCCACACCGGCGATCCTCCGGCCAAATTGACGTCGCCAGTAGCTTACTCATACCATTCTATCACTCTTAGAGCAAGGAATCGAGTTCAATCGGCTTGTGTTGAAAATGCCCAAATCCAGTGCTTCTTCTCCGGCGCCGATCACCGGAAAGCTTGTTCCAGCCATTTCAGCCCTCGAAACTTTGTCCAGTGTGTGTGCTTTGATCTCCTGAGCATTTTTGTCTTCTAGCCCGACACCTAGATCGGCCTAGATTGGAAGTTATAGCTTTGCCAAGTTTGTGTCCAGAAATGATCTAGTGCAGCCAGTTCATCTCAGTTCATCATCAAATTTCTTGCTTTCCAGCCATTTCTTGCCCTAGATCCTGTTGACTTAATTGTTCCTGTTATCAATGCCTACCTCCCAGACAAAGTGGTGCATCATTTGGAGCTCCAGATCAAAAGTTATGCTAAGCCCTAGTTTTTGGCATTGTCAGCTCTATGCCAGAGCTTGTCAGCCAGTGGCATTGACCTTGTTTACCCACTTCTGGTTGTGTAATTTGAAATCCGCTTTGTCCACTGAATTTGTAGAGTTGTGATCTACATTTTCTTCTACTACCACAATTTGAGATAAGCACCCTAGCTTTTCTTAAAGCTATGTCCAAGTCTTGATCCGAATGTCGATCTGTTGACATTCGCTGTTTTGATTAAACCAGCCACAAAATTTTTATCCCTATTGTAATCCTGAAACCCTAAGATTATCTAATCACCATCCTTAGCCCAAATTCCTTGAAACCCTAGAATCTTGACTCAGTTCAGTTTGCAGTTCAAATTATCTCCAGTATAGTTCAATCATTCTTGTTGAGCATTTCTGCATATAAGTCATAAAATATTTTAATATTATAAGTAATCATTGTGTGTTTGTTTGTCGCCGAGCAGATTCAGAAGCTGACTTTGAAGATTTTGCTGTTGACCCGTCATCGACTACTGTATTTTATGACGCGGAAGGCAAGTCATATCCTTGGTCATCTTGAACCTATAGTTTAAATGTTGCTATAATATAACCTTGAATATAGGCAATATTGCATGTGAAAGATTGAGAATGGTTGATTTATGAATTGGCAGTACTAGACTGGTTATCTGTGAAATGTGAAATAAACAAGTTTTGAGCCATGAACTATTATATATATATGTATATACTTATATTCATGAAATAAAACCCCTAGCCATGACCAGAAAAATGGTATGGATGGCTGTAGCACTGGAGGTGCTAGACTGCAAAGGATATGCAGGCACTGAAGGTGCAGGGTTGTGGATGGTCTGGTCACTGGCATATAAGGACTAGAACCTTGTGTTGTGCGTCTAGTGGCATGAACAACGTGCTAACCGCAAGCCTGGTATGGGGCAGGCCTGAACAAGTAATTATGTGGATCGCACATGAAACCCCTGCATGAGATGTGTAGTGATGCACGATAAACACGGAGCGCGGCTCCCACACATATCACTGAAGGTGATCAAGCACGCTGACCCAGTAATGGGAATAAGCAAAGGGGTGGAGGTTTGGATACAACCTGCCACAACTGTGTCTCGCTGAGAGCCACAGGGTCGGGGGTGAATTGTGAGTAAAACATAACAAAAGTTCTTGTTATTTCCACCTTGCCGCTCACAATATGAAGTGAGTCAGGGGTCCAATCATTTTGTTATGATAGGAAAGGTTTGAAAGTGGAATATCTTGCGGGTTAATTGGTACCTCTCTGCAGAGTTAAAAACGTATTCGAATACTCCGAGCTCCCGGGATTATAGGAGTCTGCTGCGGTGGATTAAATCCACGGGGTGTGACACAAGTACTATTTTCTAAATAAAATATGTTTAATCAAGATTACCCAAATGACATGTGTTGTCATGATAAGTAGTGCTGCCGTGGGCTGTCGTGTGTCGACGTGTCACGGTAGTGCTATAATCTAGTGAACATGATTGATGATGTTATATTATGAAAAGTGCTGCCATGAGCTGAAATAAGATGAGATGAGAAAGAAAAAGATTATTTTACAAATATCCATAATTCTTGACTAGTCTAGGTTCATATCATCACTACTGTATGTATCTACTCTTACCTATGACTTGCTGAGTACATAAATACTCACCCTTGCAACATTCAACTCAATAGATGGAGCCTACCTTGATCAAGATGATGGCATGGAGTACTTCGTGGATCCAGAAGGAGGAGAATTAGTTCCGCCAGAGCCCTGAAGTGTGTTGTTCCGCCGTCAACTTCTTTTGTGGGAGGGTCACCTAACTTCTGCTGTGTAGTTAAATATTTTGCTAAACCCTGAATGCCTTGTAGGCATTGTAATCCTTTATGTAATATTAAGGCCAGCAGGCCACACTGCTTAATATTTTGTAAGTACTCTGTTGCAATGTAATACACTCCTGTGTTTGACTCATCCTGGGAAGTCAAAGGTTTGTGAGAATGGGACTAGCTGCAGCGAGCTAGGTCTCTACAGGAGTAGTCGTTGTCCCAGTTTCGGGGCGCGACAGAAAAGTTAGTATCAGAGCAACATGAGAACTTGACTGTAGGACGACACCTTTAGGAAATTGGCCGTGCCAGGAAGACGTAATTTATTTAGAAACTATTTGTTGAAAACCTTATTTTGATAAAAATAATGAGCTTTGTAGCTATTGAAAACCTTCATTTCAAAATTTTATTTGAATTTTCTAAAATTCGGTAAGATTGTGAGAGCGCGTTGTGTTGTTTCAGAGTGTCTTAGGGGTTGGTGTAGACAGAGCTAGTGGATGCTCTTGATAGCTTTGTGATTCGCTGTTGCTTTTGCAATGGTTAAATTGTGTATTATGGCTAATAGCCTAAGTAATTTTATGCATTAAAGTAGTTGCATTAATTTCTGCATTGCTGTCTTAGTTGGCCTTAGTTAGTTAGATCAGTCTAAACCTTTTTCAGAGCCACCATGGTTGACACAAGAAGGAGATCTCGAAGTGGAAGAGAAGATATGGGTCAGACTCCGCAGGAAGAAGATACTATGACAAGAGACCCTTCGTTTCAGCAAGGATCTCAGAGTTCCAATCCACCTCAGAATGAACAACCCAGTCTTCAGGAAATTCTGTTGTCAATGGAGAAAAGTCGACAGGAAGCTCAGATAGCTCATACCCAGTTGTTAGCCCAGATAGTTCAGAAACTGCCTACTGGAACAACAGAAGGAACTACTTCTGCTGTAGGAGCAAGATTAACAGATTTCCAAAAGACCCGCCCACCAACATTCTCTAGTGCGACCGATCCCATGGTTGCCGATGATTGGTTACAGGATATCGAGAGGAAACTAGACACGGTCCGATGCAGCGAACGAGAGAAAGTTTTGTTTGGATCTCATCAGTTATCAGGAGCTGCAGCTGCATGGTGGATGAACTACCAGGAAGCTCACCTTGACAGAGATAATATTTCTTGGAGGGAATTTAAGGATCAATTTCGGAAATTTCATATACCTATTGGTGTTATGGCAGCTAAGCGTCGGGAATTTCGGAATTTAACTCAAGGGAGTAAGTCAGTCACCGAGTATCTACACCAATTTACTCATTTGGCTCGATACGCACCTGAAGATGTGGATACTGAAGAGAAGAAGATAGAACGCTTCACAGAAGGACTTCAACACTATTTACAGTATCAAATTGCTTCTCATGAACTTACGGAATTTCAAACCCTAGTGAACAGAGCTTCAAACACTATTTACAGTATTGACGTGGATGTCTCTACTGATAACAAACTTAACCCCGTTTTTAGTGAGCTCATACTCTTGCGCCCTTCGATAGAAATGAGTGTCCCAATCATACAATAACGGATTCCAAAGATCACCTGACAAATATCGATAGGACAACATCGCATTGGACCTCATTGATATAACGAGCACATATTTCAAATTTCAACACACATTGACTCATAATCTGTTGGATGATGTTGGATGTAAACCAACCCAGGGGATACAATCATGGGTGTGAGGTCATCTTTAACCCAAGTCGATGAACCAGTCCAGCGGAAACCAAATTCTTCTGACTTCCGGGATCAAATATTGCTGCGACCACTTTGTGTTTCACCTGGATATTGATAGTGAACATGCCCTTTGTTGAGTGATGGTTGATAGGTGAGTCCATACCTTTCTCCTTCAGCATTGCCATAAGAGACAAGGTCGTATCCGCCTCATCGATTGAATTCACTCGGATAACTCCTTCTTCAGGTGGAGCCATAGTAGCTGTAGCTATTCTTTTCCCTGGTCCATTTCTCTTTGGTCGAAGCTCAAGATGGAGCTTATAGCACATATATTTTGTGTGCCCAGCAACGTGACAATGTTCACAAGAGATGATCGTACAATATTTCGAAGTACTTTTTTGCGGACTCAACTTTCCTTTTGACGAGGTTGAATTCTCCTTCGTTTTCTTGTCATTGTGGGATTTGTTCTTCTTCTCGATCGCCATAGCAGTCGTGCTCGTGGTCATGATGTCCTGGACGCCGAACAGGTTTAGCTCAGCACTGATAGGTTTTTGAAGTTCAGACGTATATTTTCAGAACACTCGAGGATCAAAGAGTGAGATGCCAAGATCATTGCTTGTCTCATAAACTCCGTCATATAATTTTGAACAGATTGATCGCACCGTTGGTACAATCTATGCCAATGCTCCCATCTCTTCTCGAGATAACTCATCGAGTAGAACTCTTGTCGCAAGAGTCGCTTCAACTATCCCCACGTGTGGTCATTTGGTTCCCCATTGGTGATAAAGCATTCCACCATGTCTTGGCGTGGTTCTTCATCTTCAAAGGTGCAAACTTCACCTTTTGAGCACTATTGAAACCTCGTAGGTCAAAATAGGTCTCAAGCTGATCAATCTAAGAATCCAGCTTCTTGGCATTGATCACCCCGTCATATATGGATATGTCAACCTTATCCTCAACCTTAAAAGATCTAACAGTTAAGGATGTGTTAGCGAGGTTGCCAGCTTTGTAGTCGCCTTTGTCTTGATCTTCGTCTCGCCTGCGCGAGCTTTCCTTACTCTTCACACCAGTTGCCTTCTCCTTTGAAGCATCAAGTCCAAGAGGTATGGCCATGGCTTGCTACTTGATCCAAGCAAGCACGGTATCCATGCTGGTGGAGAGTTTGGCCACTTGTTTGGTGGTTAGTTTGAATGGAGGTTTCTTCAGACATTATCGGAGACACGACTATCGATACCGTTGAATGTTTGCCTTCGATTGAAAAAGGTTCTTGAGGAATTTCGCTGGAGGTTTTGGAACCCTGGCTAGTCTTCACCATCCATAGGACAGGATAGTTGCTCTGGTACCAAGTTGATCCAATTGAGATATTGACCATGTTCGGCTATACTCGATCATCAAGATATGTAAAGATAAAAGTTGCAGATGTACTATTGATAAAATTTGCAGATGTACAATTATGACAACACAACATTTGTAAGTTGCAGATGTACTATTGATAAAAGTTGGCTGGTAGTGTCAAAATATGTAAAGATTAAGGCACACCATTAGACATCTTTATTATGATGAATACAAGATGGGTGCACTGAGTTGCAAAGAAGGAACAAAACATGTGGTGAGTAAGGTGTGCATAATGATGGCAATGATGTAATGTATTTAAAAATGATGAATATATGAATATGTAAATGAATATCTTTGATACTCTGTGTTGTTGTGTGTTAGAACTTTGTTCTTCTGTCGTGTAGCTTTTTTTCAACAAATATTTGATGGCATAATCTTATGATGTTCGATCACTCCTTGCAATCTCAAAGAGTCATTTTGAGGCAATTATGTTTGTTAGCATTGGAGGAATCTCAGTAGAATGAATCCTCATGCTTTGTGATATTTTAGTAGCTGTATGACCAATTAATTGCTTGGCAGCTACAGAAAATGCCACAACATCTATGCTGCATGTGTTATTAGACAGTGTGAGGGGAAGTTTGTAGCTAAAACAAAAGATATGCTTAGACAAAGTCAAAATGAAATACATGAAAAGATATGTGAAATATGTCTGTAAAAAGGTGCTTACATGGCAACTGGTTTGCCAATTCTTTTTCAAAATCTGCATTGTAGTATTGCAGGTGTTGTGTAATAGCTCATTCTACAATTGTGACATGCTGGGTACTACCAGTTAATGTTTGGCACAATTGCTATTATTGTTGCAACACAGCTATATCTTCTTTCTTTTCTGCATCACGTGATAACATATTAATGATGAGATGCAATGAATAACAGATTGATAATAAGAGGCAAATATAATTGTTTAAAATATGATGAGACATTTTTCTGTTTGTAATATGTATTCGTACAATTATGAGAGTTTGTTAATGTTGTGGCATACCTTGAAGGCAGATGGTAACAATGCAGTGAGTTCTTGGATATTGGTGATATTTTCAGATGGATTGACCAAAAGTTGATGAGATGGTTGCGGTAGTGGATGCTCGAGAGGCAAAATCTGCCATTTGTATCTACAAACATTAATGCAATAATGTTTAAAGCATAATGATTAGATCATGTAGTTTTCATGAAAGTGGCAAACCTGGAGCGGAATTGTGTGATCTGTGGAATGTCAAGGTCTATGTAGATCTTTGTTGCTGATGTAGATGATGCCTATGGTTGACCTTCAAATTTGCATCGAATAATTAACATTTTTCTAGATGTTTGGTTGATTAGAGCAAGATATGTAAGACCCAAAATGAGCAAATTCGTATCAAGATTTGTTACCTAGGTATTTCCTTATAGAGAGACTAGCAAATATGGCTACAACGATGCTGTCACGACTCTTTTGTGCAATAGTTTCTGCATCGAATTGCTCTGCGTGTTCACCCCATAGGGTAATTTGTTGTCTTTGTTCGCTGGATGGTAACAACAAAAAAAAGTCACAAGAAAAAAGGATAAAAATGTTTCATCGGAGAGACTATGTAAAACAAAGTAAGTATTTTATGAAAAACAGAACATACTCTTCGTCTTTGATTTCAATCTTCCTATGCTTTTTGCAAGATGTTGCGCTAGCATAGTCATAAGGGCCAATGTTGCTCAAAGCACCAATCAAATCTATATATAGTAGAAAGTCAAGTAGAGGTTAGTGTAGATATTGTGTCACAATGATGTGTTAGTGACACTAACTCACAACTAGACAACGTGTGTCATCGTAAGTGCTGATGTTGTCAAATGATGAAAATAGAAATCCATGGTGAGTAATATCCGACCCTCTAGATTGCAATTGATGGATTTTTGTAGAACTGTTGAATTGGACCATACAAGTTTCATGTTGACAAATATATGATTTTTTTGATGCCTGCACAACATCATCTCCTGATATAATGTATACAAATCCTTTAAGAAAATTTGTAGCAAATTGAGTGATGTATTTTTGGAATTTTCACCTGAAGCTTTGTTTCCTAGTCCATGAAGCAATTAATCAATACATTGAAGAAAAGAAAAAAAAAAACAAAATAGGAGAAGTTGGTAATTTCTCTAGGAGAAACAACTATATGCCAACAACTTGCAAGTCACAAAGGTCCCAATAGGAGAGAAATGAAAAGTAGAAACAAATTTCTTGTCAAAATTGATTGTATCATATATGCATGGTATTACCAAACATGTATCCATTCATTTACTTGTAGGAGAAACAACTATATGTCAACATCTTGCAAGTGACAAAGCTTCCAAGAGGAGATAAATGAAAAGTACAAACAAATTCCTTGTCAAAATTAGTTATATCATATATGCATGGTCTTACCAAACATGCATCCATTCATCTAAAGCTTTTTAGTAATGTAACACCACAAACATATGACTAACTTAGCATATACAAAAAAGAATTTTAAGTGATAAGATGTTAGTATTTTTAATAGAATGAATGTATGATGATGTACAGATGTGCAAGGTTTAGTCTTGTCTGTAAAGAAAATATTGACATCAGCATGTCAAAAGTATAATGCATGTAAAGAAAACTTGTATCTTTCATCTGAAGATTAAAGATGACATGTAGTACATGAATTAGATAGTAGACCATAGTTAAATAAGAATGTGAAACTGCATCAAGTATTAGGCCAATAAAATGGGTGGAATGTTAGGAGTTCGAGACAAAATCAAATTCAGTAACAAAGTCAACAGATGATGCGTGCACAAAAACAATGCAAAGTAGCTTGAGAATGTATTAAGTTGCATACCTCTTCATTAAGCAACAAACCATCAATGCTAATCAAGGGATCAATTGTAGTAGATTTGAGATTTTTTGCATGCCACAGACGAATCAAGCGACCACAGACGTTTGATCCATGTTACCCAACACAAAGGGTTTTCAGAGGAGTGATGATGATGTAGATATTGTAGCCGTTTGCATACAAAGTATTAGCCAAAAAAATTATTATCTTGAAGGTAAATATATGAAATAATGCAAAACAACATAAGCATTACAAAATGCAGTAAGCAAGAAAAAAGGTATTATGTGACAGGTAAATTTATGAAGTAATGGAAAGAAACGTACATGTAAAAAAATCAGTAACTGGCTAGAAATATCAGGCAATTATTGTATGTACCAATGATCAAGCAGAATAATTGTGGTCATAGGAACAAATGTGAGCTTGGCGACCAAATATGTTGGCATTAACATGAGCAGCCCAGAATCAAATGATCATAGACAGGTTGCTCAATTGTGTTCACAGTAGGTGGACTGGTGCGACCAGTTTTGGAACTGAGCATTACGACCAGGGGATCAGCTATGTAGTAAACGACCACGACCATTTGGCACGATATGAGTAGAATTGAAATAATGACTATGACCAGACTGGCCAGTGAGTGGTAGCACCAGCACTCAAATTAGCAATGACGACCACAACATGCACTGCTATGCACAGGACTTAAACTGATGTCAGCAAAAGTTGGGCTGGTAAGAACCAGTTTAGATTGCAGATGATCAAGACAAATTTGCCGAAATATTCAATTTTTTTTATTGCTACAAATGAACAGGAGAGAAATTGTCAAATATTTCACTATACACTATGCTATGAGTGGAGTTTTCATTATGTGGCGGATTGTTTTCAATGAGAACACGCAATCCGTCTAGCAATGTGACACATGACAAAGCAACACATAATTGACCATGAGAAAAAACAGGACAAGGCAAATAAGCACCAGCATGCGAAAGTGTCTGTCCTTTGCTTTTGTTGATTGTCATGGCATATGAGAAGTGCACTGGGAATTGGTGTCGCTTTAATTTAATGGCCATCTTGAATATGTAGATGTTGTAATAATTCTAGGGATTTAAGTCCTGAAGCCTTTATTTTTAGTTGTGATAATTTTTGCTTCAATAACCTGATGAGTTAACTGATAGACTATTAGCCTAGTGCCATTGCATAGTCCATTAGATGGATTCAGATTATGCACAAGCATTATGATAATACAAATTTTCAACAGAAGGTGATGCTCTAGTAGGCCACTAAGTGAAATTGTGTGAAGAAATTCTGTCGGATATCAGGCTTCAATACTTGCAGAATTAGACATTATTAGAAATAGAATCAGAGCTATAATATGACATTTCTTCTGTTGTTAATGATTCAACCATCTTTGTATTTATAGATGTAACTATGTCATTTGTTGGTGCAAGAATGGCACACTGACATAAATAGGAAGATGCATTGTGTAAGACAAAGAATTAATCATATACAAAAGAAATTAGACCATCTAAATTTCTCTAAGTGTGGGGAAGAAGTAATCAGGAATCTATATGAAAAGGCTAGATGGAATTTCATCATGCAAAACAAAAGGTGCTATTCCATGGCCAAATTTAAGCAACATAGAAGCAAACTCAGTGAACCGTTGAGTATCCTGAGATGACAGGTTAGGAGACTTAAGATGCATGTTCTCAGATAGCTGTATTACAGCAAAATTCTACCATAAGTATGAACATGTGATGCAAGCATCAAGGACTTCCTGTTTGCTTTCTTTTGGAATTACTGGCAAAGCTTGATGGAAGTCACCTCCGAGAACCATTGTGATCCCCCCAAATTATTTCGATGTATTATGGGGGTCAACATAAGAAAATACATCTTTGAGTGTACAGTCCAATGCTTCAAAGAAAAGTCGATGATTAATCGCATCTTCATCCCAAATAATCATTGAAGTGTGTTGAATAAGTTCAACAAGATCTATGTTTTTTAATGGAACACACATAATGTTCATGTATATCCAATGGAATCTTGAAGTGTGAATGAGAAGTGCGACCACCTGGCAAAAACAATGATGCAATTCCAGATGAGGCAACAACTAAAGCAATTTTTCCTTGAGATCTTATGGTCGTGAGGAGTGTATTCCACAAGAAAGTTTTCCTAGTGGCTCCATAACCAGAAACAAAAAAGATTCGGCTAATGTTGTTCATAACAAATGCCAAGACCAAATTGTAAACTTGTTTTTTATCAGCATTAAGGAGAGGATATGAATCAGATTAAAATGAGAGAGTGCATAACCTGCATCTCTAACCAGAACAACACGTTTTGTCAGTACTGTATTTCTGGCACATTGCTGAGCAAACTGGGTGTTTGATTGTTGAGTGCTAGATAGTATGTGGTGTAAAATATCTTCAGACATGGAGGATACATGATCTGCAAATAATTTTGCTAGATCCGCTACTTCAAAAAACAGTAATAAAGTCACAAAAAAGATTCCAAAGTTGAGTAGATTAAGCCCACTGAGATGCATCTAGAAGAACATGAGACCATTCAATGTCATTAGCAAGTAAACCAAGAGCTTCGCGTGCAGCCCTAAAAGTAGGGTATTCATGGCCAAAAATAGTTCTTATATCAGAAAATTGGCAAGGACCTCTTGCAATGTGTACCAACATGTGAAAGTAGTACAACTCACCCTGTGTTGGACTAACATGAGCAATCCGACCAATTTTTCTTCATGATCACCGAGGACCCCAAAATTTTTCATTGGAGTGCCATGTCCATTGTTCTGGAAAATCTGCATATGTGGTATTTCATACAGAGACATATTGTGAATTAGCAGTAAGCCATGCTGTTAGTTTAGTGATAATAGTACCAGGGTTTTCTATAACTTGCTCAAGGTCATCGTCTTTAGTGAAAACCACTTTGTTCAGGAATGGAAGGTGAACAGGAAGTCGTTCAACAGTTGGATTAGCATAGTGCACATTATATTGGAAAATCCTCCAACATGCCTCATGCAGTTTAACATAACGACATTCAAGATATTTATTTATCTCATTAACAGGCTGAGGGAAATCACTCGAAGATGTTGTGGATTGAATGTCAATCTTTGCACTATCAAATCCTTTTGTGACATACTTGAATAAATATTTGTGCATACCATCATGGTTAACTCGCTCAACATTTACGTGTGCCTCATATTTAACCACTAAGTCAACATTGTGAGGAACAACAAATCTATTGTCAAGATCGACGTCATTTTTGTTTGCTCTGATTCCATTGTATGGACGAGCATAACGAACAAAGTTGTTACTTAAATTACTGGTTTGGTCGCATAAATCTTTTGGATATGATTTTCTACAGTGGCCATCGAACATGCAAGGTGATGACGAATTAGATGCACACATGGACTGTGCATCATAAAAGAAGATATTGCTTCATAACCTGCTATATCAATAGAAGGATTTGGTAATTGTGCAGAAATATGTTTATCAATGAACTGAACAGTTAATTGTTCATCTTTTTGAAGCCATGAAATGATATGAACATGTGGTAGGCCACATTTCTGAAATTCAGTTGTGTAAATATTTGTATAGAATAATGATAATTTATATTTTCCATCATTCTATCACGAGTTGTCCTAAAAAGTCCAACAATTGGATTGCGCATATCAAGCATTGTGACAAATACCAGACTAATGACTGATTAGGTTTGAATGGAGTACCAGATGAATTGGCAGTTGCACATATTCTGTTGGAAACTTCATTTGAAGTGTCATATATATAAAGTTGTGCATATGACGGGGGGCACACCAGGATAAGGCAAAAGTGATCCAATACAGTGGAAAATTTGGCCGCTAATCCTAAAAACATAAGAACCACGACCGTCATTAATTGAATGAATGATATTAGCACCCATGGATGTCATAGCAAACATCGAATTGTATTGTCTGATGTTCTTTAAATAATGAACAATTGGTAAAGCTGTGGAAGCTGTTAGCAAACTTAGCAGTGGCTCAGGAGGATGCTGATATTTTGGCAAGGAAATACTGCCACCTTTACAACAAAGTGAGTAATGCAGAAATGAAGTTCACCGAGCTTTGTGTAAACATTCTTCATACCAAAAATAAACACTGCAATGAAGACAGGTACAAACAGGCTCACCTAAATATGTAGATTGAAATATTGATAGCAGCAACAAAAATTATTCTTGGAAAATGTAGTTACAAAAAGAAAGTATTGGTAAAATGTAGCAAAAATAATAGGAGGAAGGAACTAAAGTTTGAAATATTGTACGGCGATGATTTTTAGTAGGATGGTGGAATGAGGATGGTAGAGGACAGTTAGTAGCAAAATAGACAGTAAGTATATTGTTGCAATAGGTCGACTAAAAAATCAATATACCATAAGTAGAAGGCAGAGAAGAAGAATCAAAGCTATTAGGTTGATTCGGTAATGATGGAAGTAAAAATTGCAATGTCACTAGTACAGAAATATAATCTACTAACCTCCATCTTTTAACAATTTTACGCAATTTGTCAAAAAAACCGTTAGTGTACATGGTGTACAATGGAGCAGTGCATTTTTACTAACGGTTGGGTTGTGAGAAACCGTTAGTAAAAACCACATGATTTATTCTAACAGTTCTTAATATATTAATCGCTAGAAGAAACATACTTACACTAACAGTTATATTTTGTGAACTCTTAGAATAGATTTTATTTTATTCTAACGGCTTTTAATAAATAACCATTAGAAGAAACGTACTTATAGTAACTGTTCTTATTTGGAAACCATTAGAACAAATTTTGTTTTATTCTAACTGATATAGAGATATAACCGTTAGAAAAATTGTGCAATCTTCTAACTGTTCTAGTGTTGCAAACCCTTAATTGTTGCCCATCTCTTTCTCTCTGTTTCCTTTTGTTCCACACTCCAAGCTAGAGAGATTAGGGCAAACTGGAAGGAAGTTCGATCCCTCTCTCTAATATAAGTTTCTCATCACCTCTCTCTCTATCTCTCTCTACTTGTAAGCTAGCTGTAGCTCCACGCTAGGAAGCTAGCTAGCTAACTGGCTCTTACAATGCATCATGATTTATGAGCTCACTAGCTTGCATTGTGTAGTTAGGTTAGTGGTAGAGATTATTACCCAGTTATCTGATTGTACCTCTTACGTGGTTGCTCGCGATCACAGAGAGAGATCGTGGGATAGTCCGAGATTTCCTAGATTGACCCAAGTTATTTGCCTTTCCATGGTCATAGTAGACCACAAAAAGAGATAATAAGATAGTCCAAGATTTGCTGGACATAATCCGGTCCATCTTGTCAACCAGACACGAAGGCCCATCACACATGAGTATCTCATGTTTGAGGTCGAAGACTTCTGTGGTCACAATGTGTATTGTCATAGAGTCTCTGGTCTCACATATTACACTACCAGTGATCACTATGGTCGCGAAGATATCTACTTGCGGGCACCCTTGTCGCAGAGATAGGGTAATCCCCAATAAATGGTCACAGACAGTATGCGACCAAACAATAAAAGAATTATATATTAGCCTGGAAGTGCCTTCAAATCAAGAAAGGATGGTTTGGTCGAGACTTATCTTACCGACCACGATTTAAGGGTTATGCAGTTATGTTGTCATGCTTGATGAACCATAACCACCCTCTAACCCTTATGTTCCGAATATTCCCAATATAAGATGAGCCTCTGTTCACTAACAAGATAAGTGTCGACAAGATGAAGATGGGTGTGTAGTTACCCATAACCACAGAACATAACTGGTGAACAACAACCGCCAACAACTGCCAAGTGACCCTTTGTTGAAGCAACTGACACCCTTTGGCAAACTTAAAAAACGGTTGAGAGTTAGACAAAAGGGGCAATCTATGGAGACAATACAGAGGATAGTAGACTCTATACTTTGTAATCCATCATTCTGATAGTGAAAAACCAACAGGAGTAGGGATATTACCACTACAACACGGTAGGGCAGCGTAAGCAGTCAAACTGCTGGGAAAAACATTTTTTACCAACAATCTTACAGATGAAAATATAATTTTGATTTTCACTGATGTGTCAGCTGGGAAAGTTATTATTTTTAGCAGATCTACTGCTAGGAATAAATAATATATAGCAAGCTGTAGATCAGTTTGGGAAAAGATATATAGGATCTGTGGAACAGCTAAGAATATTTTTTCCGCTGGGAAATTTTTTTTACTAGCGGTTTTACAGGTGAAAATATAATTTTGATTTTTCACCGATGTGTCAGATCTACCGCTAATAATAAGTAATATATATATATATTTTTGGCGCAAAACTGAAAATTTTTAGCAGAACAATAATAGTTTTATTATTTTGAGGGAAATTTTGAGAGAAAAATATTTTCTGCAGAATTTTTTGTTTTGGGCAAAATATAAAATCCCACCGCAATCAGAACTACCTTCCCCCAATCCAACCTCCTCCTCCACCGAGAAAGCTCGCCCAATCCTTCTCCAGCTCTCCCCCATGGATGGCCAACACTCCCTCTCCACCTCTAGTCTCCACCGATCCCCCACTCCATCCCCACCTCAATCTGGTCTCCCACCGCGCGTGAGGTGTCTTGCGGTGTGGCCTCGAAACCCTAGCGACAGGGTGTGCGGTGAAGGCCAGAGGTGGAGTGACAGCGGCGAAGCAGGTGTGCAACAGAGGGGTGAGGTGCGAGGCCGGCATAGCATGAGATCAGCAGGCCCTGCACGGGAGTGAAGCAAAGGGCGAGGCCAAGGGCTGAGGCCGGCGACCCGACGTGGTAGAGGGGCGAGTGCCGGCGCCAGGCGTGATAGAGCTCCAGTGGTGTGGTCCCCCTGAATTCGAAGCCACCTCTAGTTGGTGCGAATAAATTGGAATAAAAATCCATAGGTAAGAGTGGTATTCTTATCAAATCTCTTTTAGAAATTTCACTCTTGGATGCTTTTAATACTCTTAAGTATATCTGCCTGTTGCCTAGGTCATCAATCTTTTCATCAACTTTGATCATTAGTTGATGACTTGGTGTTCAGCAAATTTGTTTTGTTGCCTTCCAGTTTGCATATGCATTTTACTACATTACCATGAGTTACTTTCTACACATTAGCATGAGTGGGCATCATGAAATTATTATGGGGCATGATTGCAATATTCTGATATCTAGTGTACAGGCTGAAGTTTGGATGGTTGTAGTTCTGATTGGCCTGAGCAGGCAATTATGGATCTAATTTTCCTGATTAAACAACTACATGATTTGTTCTACAGTCCAGTCTTGGTGATTTTCCATTAGAATCAAATCTTGTATGCCTTTTGAGGGTTTTGTGTTGATCTATTCACAAGGTAGCTAGGCTAGTTTTTATACTGCTGTATCTTCATAAGCTCACTGATATGATTGTTTCTTGTTTCATATCAAATATGATTGTTTCTTGTTTCATATCAAATGATGTTAAATTTCCTGTGATTTGTACATGTTTGCAGTTTAAGCCAGTGCTAAACTAGTAATGGTAATAGGTCTTATTATTGTTGATTATTGGTTTCATATGAGGTCAGTAGACTCTAGATAAGTAAAATTCTCTTGTAATTTTCTTCAAGTGTTGCTATTTAGATTAGTAAATTAATTATTTGAAAATTTGACAAAATCTTCAAAAGGAAGAAATTAGCATGGTGCAAGCAAAAGCAGATCAAAGCAGATTGTGGATTGCGAAAAAGATGCTTCAAAATGTTGTTTGAACTTCTTTTCGAGTCTTGGAGATAATTTTGTACAATGTAAACCAAATAGACAAATAGCCTCCATCCATTGTGCTTATGCGATGTAAGTGCATATGTTAACCAAATCCTTGTGCAAAACATCTAAAACCAATAAGCATTTTTTGTGAGCTATAGTGAGTCATTCATATTGCTTTGGTCAAATAGTTAGCCTATTTCTATTGCTCAAATTCTTAGTTTTAGACATAATTCCTCCTCATCCAGCTAATGTCAGGGACCCTTTAAACAATTAAAGAATCTAAATTGAAAAATTGATTCTATATCATAAATTTTGATGCCAACAATATATTAGTGACTTTTGAATTCTTTGATAAATGTCATCATAATTTTTTGCCCAATTTTATATGCAACTAACCATTAGGTTTGAAATCTAATTCTGATCATGTCAAATTTTTCATGAAAGGGCATTATTGTATTTGTTTTGTTGATTTAACAGTAGAGAAAAAAATCCATGCTAGCCACAAGGTAGAAAGTTTTTTTTTTTCAAATTTAGAAATTTTGTGTTCCAACCTTTTTGTTTCTTTAAAATCACGATTAGATCTAATTGATAGGCAACTGACAACGAACTGTGGTCATTTTACATGTCCTTACCTTCAACTTGACAATCAACTAACATCTGACGAGGATTGACACCCGGGTCACTTCTAATAAACTTCTGATTCAAGACAGGTTCGAACCTGACATATGTCTGGAGATGCGAACTCAAGCTATTCTGAGAGGCATCACCACGAGGTCGCAAGCTTTACGCGATCAAGTCGCAGCTTTACGCGGTCAGACCGTAAGCCTTGCGCGGTTAGAAGTTCGTGGGCTATACGCGAACTACACATTCGGGATATTACGCGGTCAGCCGAATCCTGCGATCAGAACATCTGCCGATCAGGATACCTGGGGTTTATAGCTATTCGGTTGCCCATACGATAGGATATTCTAAATATCCCGAAAGATTCCTACACGTGGAAAATCAACCGCCAGGAGGTTAAGACGTACAGTTATCTATGAATAACACGTGTTTAACCTAAGTGGAGGTTAAGAGCAGTTTCAAAAACCACATCCAACCGTCCGTACAACCGATTGATGCAGTTTCCTTCACATGGCACCCTTTCAAGCAGTATAAAAGGATGGCATGAAGCATCAATCAGGGGGGGATCCAAGTTAGTCAAGTCTACGGCACACCTCATATAACATTTTTATATAAGTCTTCTTTAGCTTATTTTTTGTACACTTTTACAGGAAAAATCCTCGCCTGTGAGGATTTTTTCCCCCATTTTGTAAACCTTTCACCATACTTAGTGAAATCCCAACAGGACGTAGGGCTTTTACTCCCACCATCGAGGGCCCGAACCTGTCTAAATTCTCTGTGCTCCTGTTCACCATTGTTCAGCATACCTTCCCGAAGGGTCATCTTGAAAGGTCTCACTATTACAAATTCTGCATAAGTTCGGCTGAGGACTCCGAGTCCGAATCGTCGACAACATCCATTAATCAAAAATAATATATAGAATCATACCAAAAAATGAATGGCATATACCCAAGAATCAATAAATTAGTAACATATTAAATTAGACATTAAGTTTATGTGATGTATAATCAATTTTCCCTATAAAAATTGACTCATGGATTTCTTTTCAGAAGAGTTTCACTAAGTTCAACTTTTCTGAAAGTAAAATTACTATGTTGTACCCAATATGTAAGTTGTATCGATACATTTATATTCCATTATTACATAACAACCTTATGTATTTCATTTCTTCTTTTTCATAGTATATTTTACCTTAAGTGGCAAATTGTTCCAAGTTTCTATAAATTGTTACAATTTTATTTATGTCATTGGGTGTTTTGTTTTAATTCTTCTAAAAGGTTAGCCCACTTATATGATTTTAAGCTACTTATCCATGCAAAAATGTTTGCTCTGTTTAAACACTAAATGGATACTCTATTTATATCCATGTCAACCAGTACACTTCATGTTTATGTTATATTTGGGATTGGTGGTGCAACTCAACAAAATTACTACTTATCGTGATTTTGATCCTACCATACTGGCCATTATTTAGTCAAACTCACTTACATATTAGAAGAGTTTCTTTTCAAATACCATAAGCAACAGTGGTGATACAATAAATCTAGCCTCCCATCCCACCACACAGCCCTCGGCCTCCTCAACGAAACCACACCACCACATCAGCCAATCGAGCCATCTCTAGCCTTCGCACCACGATGCCTCTAACCACACCTCTCCTACCCTATATGTTCTTTGTTTTTAATTGCATTTGTATTTTTTTGTCTTAAAATGTTTCTTCAATCTATTTTATGTTTGCATAATTTCAGATTTCATAGATTGGACTTCCAATTTGGAGATTGTTGCTGTCAGGTTTCATCTTTGAAAACATCAGTTGCAATCAGGTAATATTAGTATTACTTTTACAGCTGTATGATTCTTATTTGTGTTGTATGATACTTGTTTGTATGCAATTAGGTAGTATTATATAGATATGATATTTAGGGATTATTGCTGTATTATTTAGATATGATATTTAGGGACTTCCAACTTGGAGTTTGTTCTTGCATGATTCTTGTCTGTATGCAATCAGGTAGTATTATTTAGATATGATATTTAGGGACTTCCAACTTGGAGTTTGTTCTTGCATGATTCTTGTCTGTATGCAATCAGGTAGTATTATTTAGATATGATATTTATGAATTCAAATTGTAACACCAAACTATAAGATAGCACTTCAATGCTAGCAATAGAGCAGCTGGCAAAATCTAGTATTCCCAGCACTTTAGCTGCTGGGAATAAGGTTTGCTACAGCTGGGCGAAAAGGTGCAGCTAAAAGTTTTTCTCAGCTGTAATTTTTTTCCCAGCTGTAGGTCCAATGGCAAAGAGTATTCCCAGCTGTAGGTCTCTTGGAAAGTTTGAACTTTTCCCACATGTATGTCCACTTGTAATATATTATGAAAGCTATATAACTATTTGGAATATTTTTTCCCAGCTGTAGGTCCGGTGGCAACGAGTATTCCCAGCTGTAGGTCGCTTGGAAAGTTTGAACTTTTCCCACCTGTATGTCCACTTGTAATATATTATTCCAAGTTGTATAACTATTTGGAATACTTTTTTCCCAGTTGTAGGTTAGGTGGCAAAGAGTATTCCCAGCTGTCAGTCACTTGGAAAGTTTGAACTTTTCCCACCTGTATATCCACTTATAATATATTATTCCAAACTGTATAAATATTTGGAATATTTTTCCAGCTATAGGTCTGTTGGTAAAGAGTATTCTCAGCTGTAAGTCGCTTGAAAAGTTTGAACTTTTCCCACCTGTATGTCCACTTGTAATATATTATTCCAAGCTGTATAACTATTTAGAATATTTTTTTCCAGCTGTAGGTCGCTGGAAAATTTTGAACTTTTTCCACCTGTATGTCCACTTGTAATACATTATTCCAAGCTGTACAATTATTTGAAATAAATTATAACCAGCTGATCTATCATTGAGAATTTAGACTTTCAAATTTAAATATGTGAATTATTTGTAGTAAATTTACCGCTGGGAATTGTGTCAATAATTAATTTTAAATATATATTTTTTAGTAATTAGGAAACAATATTACAACTAAAACTATAATATGCACTATCCTAACAGAAATCACACCACATTTTGCAATAAAATTATCAAAAATGGATAAATGGCTCAAGTATATATTATATTGAATTCTTTGCTTTATATAGTCATTGACAAGATTCGTAATGGTCACAAATTATTCAATTGACAAAACCAACTAAAATAGATATAGAATCTCTGAAATAATTGCGAGAAAAATATCACTTAAGAATTCTTTACACCAAATGTATGCCCATATATAATATTCCTAACTTTATATATTTTGTTCCAACTATAACTATCAAAAGTAAAATATTCCACTCTCAAACTCTTATTATGACATAAAATATCTTCATCACTTCATATGCTTTTAACATCTTACTGTTAACCACCTGCATAGGAAATGATATCGATTACAATAGCCTTGAGATAAATATATACAAATCAATGACTTTTGCTTTAAGTAACATATAGAACATATGACAATTATAATAAAAGATGGTTGGTCGATTGTTGTATAACAAGTACAAGTTGTTGCTTATGCGAATGAGAAAATTGTGTTGGTTGACATGATTTGCATACACTTGATAAAAGAAATTAATCATATGAAAGTGACCTACTAGTTTAAAGCACAATTAACATAAACTTAATATTTAGAAAATGAATAACATGTGGATTGTGTTGATAACACCACACCTTTATAAAAGTATTAAGTACTTCCAATTAGTTTGAACTAATTCTCTTGTCCCTTTCACCTGTAAGCATTGTTTTACTAATAACAAAACAAGACAAATGAAAAAATAGTAACTACCTAGGTAAATAACAGGTTAGAATTATATATACCTAGAACACGAGATGAACCACCACCTATTGTAGTATCATCTTGGATCTACAAGTAAAAGTTCACAATTTGTTTACTTGGATGGTATTAGTAAGTAAATAAGAGTGATTATACTAGATAGAATACTGTTGGGGGAAATCTCCACAAGACTAAGTCCAGGTAAGACGCTGTTCCTTTTGCCCGGGGACAAGGCCCCCTGGTGGCTTGTCCCGAGCGCCGCCATTTGCCCGGGGACAAGGCCCCCCGGTGGCTTGCCCCGGGCACCGCCATTTGCCCGGGGACAAGGCCCCCGGGTGGCTTGTCCCGGGCGCCGCCTTTTGCCCGGGGACAAGGCCCCCTGGTGGCTTATCCCGGGCGCCGCCATTTGCCGGGGGCAAGGCCCCCCCGGTGGCTTGTCCCAGGCGTCACCATCCTTCCGAAGACAGGGGTCTTCAATCCCGGGTCACATGCAGGTCACGCGAGAAGTGCATCGGGAATTAGCGGACACCTGTCAAGCATCCAAGGTTCCTGACCGAGAGAAGGACGTCACTACCCTTTAATCCAACGGTGGCAGGCAGGGTAGTTTAGTGTTTTTCCTTCTTTTGGGGCTATATAAGCCCTTGTACACCTCGTGTAAGGGACAAGTCATTCATTATTACATGGAATAGATAATCTCACAGGTGTGCTCCGGAGCCATCTCTCCCCCGAGAGAGCTCCCCTAGCCAACTCCGGTTGGGGGCACGCCGACAGGACTAGGGCCTCCACTGAGGCCCAAACCTGTATAAATCCTCGTGTCATTTTTTGTGCTTGCCCGGCGGGAGAGGACCGGTCGCCCGGTCAGCTCGCGTTGTAGTTTCTTCGCTAGGATCGTCCACAAAATCTGTCGGGGTATTTGTAATACCACGACAGTTGGCACCGTCCGTGGGGACGAGTGACGAGACGCCATGGCTCCCCCAAGAACAAGGGCCCGTGCCTTTCCCGGTGACGCCGGTCCCGGTGACCCAGCGGCGCCCGTCCGAGACACGACCGTCCCGGCGCTTCCGCCTGGAGGCGGCCACACCCAGGTACCACCTCCGACCTTCCCTGTTAATTTCAGTGGTTCGACCTCCGGGTCAGTCCCGGTGACCGCGGTCGCCTCGGCCGGGACTAGTCTCCCCCCGACGGCTTCCCCGGTCCACCGGGATGCTTTGCTCGAGGCCTTAGTGGAGGGCCAGCTCCGCACTCAGCGCTCTATGGACGAGCTGCTCCATGTCTGGGCGCGGCCACCGGCCCCCACTTACCCACAATACCCGTTCTTGGGGCCTCTGCTCCCGTTTACTAGTCACCCGGTGGCCCCTCTGGCCCCCGGAGGCCCGATCGCTCCGTACGATCCCGCCGGGGGGTACCCTCCCATGGCGGGCCATCCATCTGGAGCCTTCCCGATGTCGGGGGGTTACTTCATGCCCGGGGCCTTCCCGGTACCGGGGGGACACCCTGTTCCGAGCCCATTCCCGGGGCCGAGGGCCACTACATGCCGGGGGCTTTCCCTGCACCGGGAGCCAGTCCCGACCCACAGGTCGTGTTTACCGCCTCAGGGGCGGTTGACAGAGCAGCTCCCGTGTCGCAGCGGACCTCCGCCCGCAACGGCGCCCCGGTTCCGGACGTCGCCGCGGGGGTTCCCCCCTCCCCGGTTCTTGATAATACAGGGGTTGCCCCCTTTCCGGTTCTGGGCACCGCCGCGGGGGTTCCTTCCCCGGTTCCAGATAATACATGGGTTGCCCCCTTTCCAGTTCCGGGTGCCGCTGCGGGGGCTCCTTCCCCGGTTCCGGATAATACGGGATTTCCCCATTTCTGGTTCCGGGCGTCGCTGCGGGGGTTCCTTCCCTAGTTCTGGATAATATAGGGGTTTCCCCCTTTCCAGTTCCAGGCGTCGCCGCAGGGGGCTCCTCCTCACCGGCCCCGGTAACACCCGGGCCGATAGCTACAGCACATGAGCTCCCTCCTCCCCCGGGGCCGCCCCCAAGGGCGCCTCCGACGGATCAAGTCCGCTTTGCCCGGGAGGAGGTTGAGTTAATGCATGGAACCAAGTCTAGGGCGGAACCTCCCCCGGGTCGCGGATGCAGAGAGCTTCACTCCCGCTCCGGCCGGGGGAAGAGACCCGCCGAAGAACCAACCTCTCTGGGGGAGCGCCCGGATGTCTTGGAGGTCAGCTCCACCAACCCGGAAGAAAAGCGCCGTTACCGCCACGCCGGTGGACCTCTTGGGCCCCTTCCCAACTGCGACAACGAGCGCGCGTCCCCTGTCAAAGGGGACATCGACCGGGACTCTCCCCGAGAAGTGGAGGGGGCTAACCAGCCACTGTGCCATACACTACGAAGCATTCGATGGCCGCGGCCTTATTACCCGCCACACATCGGACACTATAGCTGTGAGGCCGATCCTTGCGAATTTGTGCAGGTGTATTCCACAGCCATCTCAGCGGCTGGGGGGGACGAGACGGTGCAATGCAACATCTTCCCCCTCTACCTCACTGGGATCGCCCCCTCGTGGTTTTACCACCTGAAGGCCGGCTCCATCAAGTCCTTCGCGCAACTCAAGCGCGAATTCTGCGCGAACTTCCAGGGGAACTACGTGCGTCCCCTGGATTCCTCGCAATTCTACAACGTCCGGCAGAGGACGGGGGAGACCATCCGCAGCTTCTTCAAGCGCGTCGCTCAGGTTAAGAGCAAAGTGTCTCACGTCCCCGACTTCACAGTCATTGAGGCGTGCAAGAGCGGGATCCTCCCCGGGGAGCTCCATCGGAGGCTTTCCCGGAGCTGCCCCTCCTCCGCTGACGAGCTCTTCAACTTACTTGAGAAGTACGCTCGGGCGGAGGAGGACGACCTCTGGAAGAAGAACCAGGGGGCTCCCGCCCACGCTGACCAAGGGGCTAGGGACCCCCTCAAACGCCCCAAGCAGGGGGGTCGTAACGAGCCACGACCTTGGGACACTTTTGTCCTCGAGGGCGGAGGCAGATCGTGCGACGCCTCAAAGGGTAATCGCCCCTTCCCCAAGCCGAAAGGCCGTGGGGGGGGGGGGGAGGACAGTCGTTCCGCTACTGGGAAGGCCCCACGGCAGGAAGCAGGGAAGGCCCGTGGTGCACCTTCCACAGGTCCAATACCCATGCCACCCGGGAATGCCATCAACTGTTACAGTAGTTCGCTGCGTTCCTCGACCAGCATTGGCGGGGGGGGGGCTCCATCCTCCTTGCCCCCTTAGCCGGCCTTACCGGCCCTTCCTGCTCCCGCTGGGGGATAGCAGGGACGAGCGCAGGAGGGGGAGCCATCAGAAACTCTCCCCTTCCAAACGTCCCAAAGGCGTATCAACGTCATCATGGGAGGGTCAGCACAAGGAGTACGCGTGTGAAGTAAAGGTGGTGTGGGTGCTGCATACGTCTCCGCCACCCAGGTGGTCGGACGTCCCCCTCACCTTCATGGTGGATGACGCGCGCGGGGTTTGCTTCCCCCATGATGACGAACTCATCGTCTCCGCCACCATCTACAACTTCCATCTGGCCCGCATCCTCGTGGATGGCGGGAGCTCCGCCGATGTCCTCTGCCTAAAAGCGTTTAGGGAGATGCAGGTGGACGAGAAGCTCTTGCAACCCGCAGCAGGGCCCCTACAGGGATTCGTCCCGGGGAAGGCGATCCACCCCGTGGGGAAGGTGGATCTTCCCATGACCTTCGGCACCCCGGACAATTACCGGACCGAGATGGTCCGGTTTTGTGTGGTAGACCTCCCCTCTTCTTACAACGCGATCATGGGGAGGACCACAATCAATCGCTTGGGGGCCGCGATCCACCAGAATTACCTCTGCGTGAAGATCCCCGGGCCTCACGGTGTGATCACCGCCCGGGGAGACCAAGACATGGCCCGCGCTTTGTACGAGCGCGCCGCCGCAATGATTGGGAGCGTCAACATTATCAAAACCCCGGTGGGGGAGGCGTCCCCCTGGAGTCAGACGCCGCTGTGGTACCTTCTGGGAGGCCCATTCCCAAGCCGCGTCCAGAGGGGGGCCTCCGGAAGATTCCACTGTCCCGGACGACGGGGACAAAATCGTTAGGATCGGGGTGGATCTCCATGAAGAGCACGCGGAGCAACTCGCGGCCTTCCTACGCGAAAACTCTGACGTTTTCACATGGAAGCCCTCCGACATACGAGGCGTCGCCTGAGATATCATCGAGCACAAGCTGGCGATGACCCCCGGTCACCCCCCGATCAAGCAAAAGCTGAGGGAACTCTCCCTTGAATGTCAAGAGGTGATCAAGGTAGAGATCGCCTGCCCCAAGGACAACTTCCGCTCTCGTGAATTGACCAGTTGGTCGACTCGACCGCGGGGTGCGAGTTGATGAGCTTCCTGGAGACCTCGTTCCCGGGGAGAACTTTTCAGAATTTCGGAACTCTCTGTTTTTCCTGGAGACCTCGTGCCCGGCTCCCCGTTTTCACGGCGACCGGAGAATTCTCTCGGAAAAATTATCCCCGAAAATTTTTATAACCTAGGGAAAACTTGGAAAAATCCTTAATGGGTCTTTATGCTGGGAGCTGTGTAACATCCTGAGTTTTGGGGTGAAAAGTTCTTTCTTAAAAATCATGCATGCATATGTCTCTCTTAGATCAGCCAAATTAGCCTCAGCTTTATTCTGTTCTAGCCCTAAATCTCCAAAATCTATCAGGTGACCCCAAGTCAAGATCTGACTTGCCAGATTTGATCTATCAGTTATCCTAAACCTAAAAGCCTTCAGAACCCAGATCCAATTCTATCTCTAACTTCCAGAATTATCAACTCCTTTCTGTTTTCGAAAACAGAATATCTGTTATTACCTTTTATCCTAAATTTCAGAAATTCAGATTTAATCAAAATCTTAGCCAAGTTCAGACCAGATTATTCTTGGATTATGATCAAGGGTATGCCCATACCTTAATCCAAAAAGTTGGCAGCCAGATTTCACCATCTGAACCTTTTTCGCAAATCAGTCCAAGAGTTATCGCAAATTAGTCCTTATCTGATATCTGAAAACCCAAAAAGGCCAAAATCTCCAGATTAACTCCAAATTCAGAATTTCTTCGGCAAATCTTCTCAAAATACTATTTTCCACAAGTCTCTCTTCTGTGCAGATATCAAAATCAAACCCTAAATCCCAGAATTTGAGATCAATAAGTTTCAGACTTATTTTACCCTAATCTACTCTGTTTTCAGTTCATATCAAAAGTCATCCAAATGTCTCAAACTTTATCTTCTAGTTGTGCCAAATCATCTATGAAATTAAGTATACCAAAACAGCAGAATCAATTCCAGATCAAACCTTCAAAATCTCCAGATTTACAGTTCAGTCCAAATCAAGAATTGGAAATTGCAATCAAGCCCAAATTCGACCAGGACAGCAACTGCTGTACACGACCAGAAGCCTCGCCGTGATTCCTGCGCCATGCTCGCTCGCCGCCGGCCACGCCTCGCCTCGCCTGAGCTCGTGCTCACTTGAATCTGCATGTGCACACGCGTCCACGCCCCAGCCATTGCCGTGGCAACGCCGTTGAACAGCTTGCTTCCGTGCGCGACCATTGTCAGCATTTTCTTGCCACGTCGCTGTGCTTTGCCAGCCCTTGTCGCCACTGCCTTGCACCGCCCAACAGCATTGCGTCCCGATGAAGCAATGGTTTGATCAGCAGTCACCTCACCAGTGCACAGTCGCGTCGCCGCTCGCCGTTGCTGTTTCTGCGCCCAGCAAATCTTGTCATCTGACACAAGTTCAATGCTGTAAATCCTTGCAAGCTACGCCCACTGCTCTATTTAAACTATCAGTGCCTTGTATCATCTCCTCTTCACCAGGACTTAGCCAATTTTGCAAATTCTCTCGTTGTCGTCGTCTTCTCTGGCGAGTCCAGCAAGAAGCTTCACGGTGCCAGCTCATTCCACAGCATCTCCTACCAAATTAACAGCACCAGTGAGTTCCTCTCATCTCACTCATCATGCTGTACCATTTAATTGCTCACCGGTGACCTCTAACGCCGGCAATCACCGGAATTGCCGATTACCCTGTTCCTTCAATGTAGCTTAATTCAGCCCGAATTAGCTCTCGATTTTGTGGAAGAAGATGATCAGTGACTCATTTCCAGCAAGCCTATGCATCAAGATCTCCCGATTGAGCTTCAATCCAAGCTTTCCCCAATTTTGAGCTTCTTCAGAAACCGGCGATCGTCGCCAGGCTTCTCCGGCCATCCTCCGGCCAAATTGATTGTGCAGGTAGCTTACTCTTACGTCTCTTTCACTCTCCAAGCTTGGAATTGAGTTCATTCGGCCTAAATCGAAAACCCCCAAATGGCAGTGTTTCTTCTCCGGCGTCGATCACCGGAAAACCTATTCCTGGCCGTTTCAGCTTCATCTACCTTGCCATTCAGGTGTGCTTCAACCTCATGAACATTTTTGTCTTCTAGCTCGATCTCTGAAACTGCCCAGAATTCAAGTTATAGCTATGCCAAGATTTCTGTCCAGTGGCTTCACTGTGCCGTGTCGCCACCACACTTCTCCTTTGAATTTCATCACCTTCCAGCCATCTTCAGCTTTGAATCCTGTTGAATGATTTGTTCCTGTTATCATTGCCTACCTCCCAGACAAAGTGGTGCATCATTTGGAGCTCTAGATCAAAAGTTATGCCAAGCCCTAGTTTCTGGCCATGTCAAGATCAATGCCAGACTATGTCAGTCAGTGGCATTAGCCCTTTTCACTCCCTTCCAGATGTGCATTTTGGGCATAACTTTGTCCCTTAGATTCCTGAGGTTGTGATCAACATTTTATTCTTCTATCACAACTTGATTTGAGCCCTTGAATTATATTTGCCGCTAAACCCTAAATTTTGACACTGTCTCAGTGCATGCCAGCCAATGGCATTGGCCTTGTTTACCCACTTCTGATTGTGCATTTTGAAAGCCACTTTGTCCACTGAATTTGTAGAGTTATGATCTACACTTTCTTCTACTATCATAACTTGAGATAAGCTCTCTAGCTTTCCCTGAAGTTATGCCAGAGCTTTGATCCGAATGTCGATCTGCTGACATTCGCTGTTCTTGATCAAACCAGCCGTAAAACTGATGTTCTTGTTGTAACCTTGAGATCCTAAGAGCATCTAACACCTATCCTTAGCCAATTCCTTGAAACCCTAGATCTCAACTCAGTTCGGCTTACAATCTCAATTATCTCCAGTATCGTTCAGTTATCCTTGTTAAGCATATCTGCATATAGATCCTAAATCATTCTAATATATAAGTAATATTTGTGTGTATTGTTTGGTTTGTCGTCGAGCAGATTCAGAAGCTGAATTTGAGGACTTCGCTGTTGACCCGTCATCAACTGCTGTTTCTTACGACGCGGAAGGCAAGTCATATCCTTGGTCATCTTGAACCTATATTTTAAATGTTGCTAGAATATAACCTTGAATATAGGCAATATTGCATGTGAAAGATTGAGAATGGTTGATTTATGAATTGGCAGTACTAGACTGGTTATCCGTGAAATGTGAAATAAACAAGTTTTGAGCCATTAACTATTATATGTATTTATATACTTATATTCATGAAATAAAACCCTAGCCGTGACCAGAAAATGGTATGGATGGCTGTGGCACGGGAGGTGCTAGACTGCAAAGGAATGCAGGCACTGAAGGTGCAGGGTTGTGGATGGTCTGGTCACTGGCATATAAGGACTAGAACCTTGTGTTGTGCGTCTAGTGGCATGAACAACGTGCTAACCGCAAGCCTGGTATGGGACAGGCCTGAACAAGTAGTTATGTGGATCGAACATGAAACCCCTGCATGAGATGTGTTGTGATGATTGATATGGAGGCTGACTCCCACTATCACTGAAGGTGATCTGACATTAGACCCAGCAATGGGGAAATGAGTAGGGGTGGGGGTATAGCCCGCCACAACTGTGTTTCGCGAGAGATCCACAGGGTCGGGGGTGAATTGTGAGTGAGACATAACAAAAGTTCTTGTTATCTCCACCTTGCCACTCACACATGGTTGTGAGGAGGGGTCTAATCATTTTGATAGGATGGGCTTGTAAGTGGAATATCTAGCGGGTAAATTGGTACCTCTCTGCAGAGTTAAAAACGTATTCGAATACTCCGAGCTCCCGGGTTTATAGGAGTCTGCTGCGGTGGATTAAATCCACGGGGTGTGACACAAGTATTATTTTCTAAGTAAAATATGTTTTAATCAAGATTACCCAAATGACATGTGTTGTCATGATAAGGAGTGCTGCCGTGGGCTGTCGTGTGTCGACGTGTCGCGGTAGTGCTATAATCTAGTGAACATGAATGATGATGTTATATTATGAAAAGTGCTGCCATAAGATGAGATGAGAAAGGAAAAGGTTATTTTACAAACATCCATAATTCTTGACTAGTCTAGGTTCATATCATCACTACTATATGTATCTACTCTTACCTATGACTTGCTGAGTACGTAAGTGCTCACCCTTGCAACATTCAAATCAGTAGATGGAGTGCTCTACGACCAAGATGAAGGCATGGAGTACTTCGTGGACCCAGAAGGAGGAGTGTCAGTCCCGTCATTTCCCTGATGTGTGTTGTTCTGCCGTCCACTTCTCTTTGTGGGTGGGTCACCTACCTTCTGCTGTGTAGATGTTATTTTGCTAAACCATGAATGCCGTGAAGGCATTGTAATCTTCTTATGTAATATCAAGGCCAGCAGGCCACACTGCTTAACTATTTTGTAAGTTACTCTGTTGCAATGTGATATACTCCTGTGCTTGACTTATCCTGGGACGTCAAGGGTATGTGTATGCTATGCATATATGGGACTAGCTGCAGCGAGCTAGGTCTCTACAGGAGTAGTCGTAGTCCCAGTTTCGGGGCGCGACACTTTGTCACCCCCACAGTGCGCGGAGCACCAGGGAATCACCCTGTTCCGGACTATCTAAGATAGACATGAGCAAACTTAGCTGTATCAAAGAAATCTATCAAGGATATCCGGGTACACAAGAAAACTTAGCTTTATTGAAGATAACTCAACCAGAGGACATCTTCCCCCTCCGGTGGGCATCATTACATCGGATACAATACAACCTGGGATACAACTCGGAAAGATCCTACGTCTAATAATCCCGGAGGACTTCTGATATCTCCCGGGCCAGGTCCCGGTACAAGCATGTATGTGACGCTGGGCCTCCCGGAGCAGGTCTTTGGGCCAATACTCGTAGCCCGCCGGTGGAAGTATTCGAAGCGGGAGAACCCTCCGGGACCCCGGTCGCGGAGGAGATAGCTCAGCACGATGATTATCGAAGTTGTCCAGGTGCCACTCCGAATGCCACCGCAATCGGATCGGCTCCTGGGAAACGCCCCCATTGCGTCCCCCGGAGAAGAGACTCAACAAAATAAAGGCGGCCTGGGCATCCCCCGGGTTATACCCACCGGTGCTCGAAGGCCCCACCTCCGGAGAGGCTCCATGCGGCCTCAGGGACCTTCGCCCGGGAGTAACCTCCCAGGAAACCTCGTACATTTCATTCATTTAGACTTAGAAAAAATTTCAATTTCTATTGCATCAAAATGTCTTCATACAAGTGTTTGGGGCTTCTAAGAAGCTACCGGGAGCAAAATACCTAAAAAGCAAAAAGGGTCCTATCTAGACCCGGGGGGAGGCTCATACTTGGTCATTGGCGTCCTCCCCCCGGGGGGCTCCCGCTGGAGCCAGAGCATCCGCTCCCGGAGGCGCCGGTGGCGGGAATCGCGCCCGGATTATCCAGTCGTAGAAGCCGCCGGCGAGCTGCTCCACTTCTCGCCTTGATGGCTCGAAGAACTCCAGGAAGCTCCGGGGGATCCGACCCCCGATTGCACGGGCACCAACCCCCCGGTGCTCCACGAGCCCGGCCGCGGCAGCGACGACCGGGATCGCTCGGCCCGGGGCCTGGGCGTCGGCAGCCTCCGGAACCACAGAGACTTGTGCGTTGAGAAAACACACAGCCTCCGTGAGCGTCCCCCGGGCCGCCTCGGAGCTGCTCCCCGAGCCCAACCTCAGTCCAAGCCCCTCGAGGGCTGAGCGAACGGAGCGGCCCGCGTCCGTCACCGCCCGGACGCTGGAGCCCTCGAGCTCCCATAGAGCATCCTCCTTCGTCTTGGCCGCCCTCTGGAGCCGCTTGTTGACGGTCTCGGAGGTGTGGAGCTGGGCTCGGACCCGGGCCAATTCCTGGAGAGCGCTGTCCCGCTCCTCCAAGTAGGCGGCGGCCTTCCCCTCCGTGTCTTGGAGCGCCTGACTGAAGCGCGCTTGAATCCCCAGGTGATGGCGGCCCCCTACAAGCGCAAGAGTTAGAAAAAAAAATTTTCGAGTTGAGAGTGCCGAAGGATACCTCCTACCGGCTCGAGAAAGTACCTCGATCTGGAGGGATTCAAGCTCCCTGAAGCGCTCACGGAGTGTCCCTTGCGAGACATAGTCCTGGACCTTCCGGGTCTGCAGGCTCTACGCATACCGGTCGACCTCCACCGCGGACAACAGGGGAGTCTCCCTCCCGGTGCCGGATTCATCGTGACCGACGACGAGCCCCCGTGCAAGAGTCGCGGGGGTGATGTGGACCGGGGTGGCGGTGGCTGGCGTCTTCAACGCCGAGGAAGTGGTCGCCGAAGAGGTGGCCGAAGTGCTTGCAGAGGGGGTCCCTCCCCGGGGGGGGGGATCAGGATTCCCTTCCCTTTTCCAGGCAGCTTGGCCCCCGGGACCTCCATCACCGGGGGAGCCTCGTAGACCGAGGGGCTCCCTCCCTTGTCTACCGGCCATTCGACGCACGGAGGAGAAGCCTCCACGAATCGAACCTCCAGCCTCTCCGGCTCTGGTAGCGCCGGGGCTGCCGAGAGGGCTATCGCCGAAGGTGGCGAGGAGGCGTAATCCGCCGAATCGGACTCCCCCCCCCCCCCATCATTCGCTGGCCCCTTCCAGCGAGCCTCTCCGGGGTTTTTCAGGGGAGGTGTCGTTGCTTCCTGTGGGTAGGCGCCTGCACGGGCCCTGTCCCGGGGCCTGCGTCCCGTGCCTTCATGGGCATGGAGCCCGGAGTCTTCGATGGGCCGGGGGCTTTCTGAGCCTTGGCCCGCTTTTGCTCAGAGCCCCCGGTGGTCTCCTTCCCCATCTTGTGGGAGCTGGGGGTGGGGAGGGGCATTGTCACCGGTTGCCACAGCCCGAAGGCCTCGACCACAAGGTTCCGGGGAGGGCCCTCCCCCATGACGCGCACGATGCGCTCGTGCTCATCGGCTTAATACCTCCCGAGGAGGTTCTCCGCCTTCTCCCGGGCGGCTGGTTATGGTCGGGCTGCAAAAGGTAAGAAGTTAGAAAAATTCATGAAAGAAATGAACAAAGTAACCGGGAGCTTACGTCGGGTCGCCGGCTTCTGCGGGGGCCTCTAGGCCGGGCACATCCCGATCCCCCTCCTCCCGTGCCAGAAGGGGGAGATCTTCAGCATCGTGAGCTCCTCGGCGGCGTCCCTCATAGAACGGACGCCCCGGGAGCCCACCACCTGGCTGAGGAGCTTCAGCTCCTCCTCGGTCCACACCGGGGGCTTCAGAGCGGAGGACCGGCTATAAGAGGGGGTCTCTGGGGAGTTCACCACCTCGTCATCCCGGACCCGGAGGTAGAATCACCTCCGGATCTAGTCCCCCCAGTGGTCCCGGGAGGCCGCCACCGAGTACTCCGCCACCCGGGACGGCAGCAACTGGATCATCATCGACCCAAAGGGAGACTTTGGCCCTCCCTTCACCAGGTGGGAGCTCCACGCCGCTGGCTCGTAGAAATACCGAAACAACCAGAGTGTGGGCTCCCGTCCGGTGGCCGTCTCGAAGAGCCAAATGAATAGGCCCATCCAGACGAACACGTTCGGCGTGAGGTGGTTCAGCGCCACCCCATACTCCTTCCGAAACTCCCGGAGCAATGGATGCACCGGGAGCCGGAGCCCGGCCTCGAGGAAAGCCTCGAAGGTCACTACTTCCCCGGGCCTGGGGCATGGGGCTCCGTCCTTCTTTGCGGGGATCCGAACGTCCCCATCTGCAACTACCCCCCGGTCTACCAGGGACTCCAGGTCCCCGGTCGTAAACTCGGAGGCCCAGAGGAAGTCCGCGGTGACTTCCTCCGGTGGTACCTCCACGGCTTTGGCACGGCCCTTGGGTCCCATCTAATTTTTCCGGTGGCTTAGGCTTTGGAAAAAGGGGGGACTTAGAGGTTCCGGAGGCTAAGCTTCCGAGAATGAGCTTCTGGGAGAGGGCTACCGGGAGAGCTAAGGGCGCTAAGGGAGTTTGAAGGTTTGAAGGTTGGAATGAGCTCTCTGGTCCCCCAGAGGCCCTATTTATAGGGGCCAAACGCGGCCCCGATGGGTGCCACGTGGCCCTTCGCGGTACATTTGCGCCGTTCAATTCAAACAGCGCGCTGGAAACGAAGGGACGGGTGCGCGAAATGGGGCGTCGTTCGAACCGCGGGAGGCCATTATGGCCAAACGACGCGCTCCCATCGAGACAACATTAATGAATGACGGCGCGGTAATAAATGCGTGGCACGGGAACCGAAGCATCACGGTTCCGATGGCCTGTCCTGGAGATTTTCCCGGTGACATGAACCATCCCCTCGGGTGACTCGAGCATCATCCCCGGAGGGCATGGGGGGCGGCTGTTGGGGGAAATCTCTGCAAGACTAAGTCCAGGTAAGAGGCTGTTCCTTGTGCCCGGGGACAAGGCCCCCCGGTGGCTTGTCCCGGGCGTCGCCGTCCTTCCGAAGACAGGGGTCTCCGATCCCGGGTCACATCCAGGTCACGCGAGAAGTGCCTTGGGAATCAGCAGACACCTGTCAAGCATCCAAGATTCCTGACCAGGAGAAGGACGTTGCTACCCTTTAATCCAACGGTGGCAGGCGGGGTAGTTTAGTCTTTTTGCTTCTTTTGGGGCTATATAAGCCCTTGTACACCTCGTGTAAGGGACAAGTCATTCATTATTACTTGGAATAGACAATCTCACAGGTGTGCTCTGGAGCCATCTCTCCCCCGAGAGAGCTCCCCTAGCCAACTCCGGTTGACGGCATGCCGACAGAACTAGGGCCTCCACTGAGGCCCGAACCTGTATAAACCCTCGTGTCATTTTTTGTGCTTGCCCGGCGGGAGAGGACCGGTCGCCCGGTCAGCTTGCATCGTAGTTTCTTCGCTAGGATCGTCCACAAAATCTGCCGGGGTATTCGTAATACCACGACAAATACATTACTTTTTCACGTGGCCATGCAATTGATCGTCCAAGCGCATTAGACATTTTTCTAACATTCCCATATGAATGTAACAATGGAGCATCCCTTTTCAACACATTGTTTACAACCACCTCACAACACTCAGGCCCAAGAGGTGTGTCACCAACTATTACACTTCGAGATGCCCTTTGAAGCATACCCTTAGCAACAGGAACATATGGATAAAAGAAATCAAAATAACTACCTTTCCTCCCTAAAGATCAAATAGAATTACATATAAGCTCAATGCTTACCTCAATAATGAGCATCCAAATTCAGTAGAGTATAATTAACTTGCAACTATTACCTCCTCATGCCTATAGCGTGGTACATCATGTGTCTTACCAACTCTCCTTTGCATTATCTATACACAAATTAAGGATAAATTGATAGTCTAAATATTGTTAGGTTAGGTGCAACTTGAGGTAAAATAATAAAAAAGTAAACTTACGTTTCGTGGAACCCAATTTTCAGCTGCAGATGACTCTATAGAACAACCATCACTTTCGTATCCTGTGTCCTATTGCAATTAGTACACAACATTTGAGCAATTTAGTAAATAATCATATGTATATTATTGCTTAAATATTATAAAGAAAACATATAAAAAAATCACCTGCACACGACCCTTAGATATATGATTGTAATCTTTATCTATATTTTTCCTAGCTTGTGAAGCAAGCATTTGCTTCAATTCTTCAATTTCTTTTTCCATTCGTGTCAATTGCTCTTTGTTGCCCACATTCTCACTCTCCATTTTATCTAGCCTCTCTATCAAAAAGATTATTCCCATTTTGAAGTCTTATCCTTGCTGCATTAGCTAGTTGAAACTTAGTGGATGAATACTTTTGTACCCCCTGCATATTTAAGTCTTGAGGAGTAGGGCCCAAACCAATAGCATGTACATGTGAGCTAGTTCAAAATGAGAATAATCTTTAAACTATTATGGTTTTTTTAGCTAGTTCTGGCTTGTTGGCACATGTCTCCACAATTGTTTTCTGAAAATTAGATAAAGCCCATATTTATATATATGTTTACATTTGATCGTTGATTATAAATACATGTAACCCTTCAATGACACTTACAATTATGTCTTCAGCTCCTTTTTCTGAAACTCCATTTTTATGGGTATGTGCTTTGATAAAAACTTCATGTCTAGCGGGCATATAACCTAGTTCTTTGGACTACACTTCCATTAATATTGACAATTAGTTATCTAAAGAAAGTAGATATAAATATTAAGACATTTAATACCATATCATGTGCAATCCGAGCAAGACTCTTGCTTCTAGCAGTATGTGTCATTGTCATTTTTGCACTATTTGCTTTTCCAATTTCACTTAGAGCCTATAAAATGAGAATATAATTAATTGCATAAAATATATTTAATTTGTAATTAAGAACCATTCGTAAAGAAGTTTTACCTGACTTTTCGGAGCTCTCCAATGCTCTATAAGCCACATCCAATCTATTTTAGGTACTCTAGAATCAATCTTCATAGAAAAAAGTTCCTCATATGTTTTTTGTTTCATCAAAATAATTCCTCTTTATTTGACATTTGAAATCCTTCCATTTCACTGCTGCTTTTTGTAAAACCCAATCTTCAAGGTTATCATGAACATCAAAAAATACCTACAAAATTATCAAGTTGTCAATGCCTACAAAACTTGTCACTAGTTACTATTTTTGATGATTTTAAATAACTATAAAGGAATGCTATCCAATTTATGAAGTAAAATTCAAAATGCAAGTAAAATCAAATATTGAATCAAACTCTCTCTTCATATTAGAATGACACATCTAATAATAAACTGCAAAGCTCCACATATATATATTCACCCTTAATTAGAAGGAAAATTAGTCAATGCTATGTATAGTAAGAGGAGCTATCGAAGCATATATCACTTCTATTAATATATACATGTAAGGCTGAAATGAGAGTAAATTAATTTACAGTTCTTATTTTTAGTAGTATACAAATTTACCTTTACAATAGCCCAAATAGATTCCTTTTTATCTGCATCAATTTCATTCCAGTCTTTATAGGAAAGTGGTATTCCTAATCTCACTATTGTAGAACTAAAGTTGGTTAATGGTGAAGCTTGATCACCAACGGGTTGATTATTCATATTATGGTCAACATGAATTTTTGGTTCATTCCTTCGCTTCCATATGTCATGCTTGGTAGTGGGTCCTCATTGTAGCTTCTAGGCCCCTAAAGAGTGTTTTAGTAATTAATGACAATTACAAATGCTATACTAACGTTACCTGCCTAGTTGTGTCAAGAACAAACTTAAAAGACAGGTTAATGAAAGGCAAAGAAAGAGCCTCATGATGAAGAAAGGGCATTGATAAAAAAGGCAAAGGTACGAAATAGGGTCTTTTCCATTTTTACCGGTCTAAGGTGATTAGAGAAGAATTTTGACCGGATTTTAGGATAGTTGCCGTACTATTAAGAGGAGCATGTGGTGTATCACGAAATACTTCATCTATGTGCCGCAAATCATAAAATCAACTTGGATTGCATACTAGAAGGTCATATACTTTGAAAATGCTTGTTTCAGCTCATTTCTGCTCAGCACTGTCTCAGTCGGTCTGACCGTTTGTTAGACCGGTTTGACCGAACACACGGACTGACCGAATAGGATCTTGGACTGACCGACGTTTTGTCTAAGTGTAGTTTATTACTTAAAAAGGTCGGTCTGTCCGTAGTTAAGTCCTAGGTCAGTCTCCTGGAACTTCTTGATTTATCTTTCTGTTGTTTTGTGCTATGATGGTCTGACCGTTTGTTAGACCGGTCTGACCGAGAAATCGGTCTGACCATGCTTTTGAACTACGGTCTGACCGTATGGCCGGTCTGTCCGTATTTATCGGCCTGACCGTACAACGTGTCCAGAAACTGTGTCTTCTCTGGACAGTTTCACGGTCTGACAGAAATTGGCTCCGGTCTGACCGTGTGTGCGCCTGACAAGGGCAATTGAGCATTTATTGCGCCTGTTTTGTGCCGTTGCAATTGCGGTGGTCTGACCGGGCATATACCTGCGGTCTGATCGCCAAGTGATCTTTTTCTCCCAACGGCCTATAACGGCTATATTTATTGTGGGGGGTATATATACTCCCATGCACGGCCCTGTTCATAACTTTTGAGCATAAGTTGAATATTGTCATCATCCTTGAGAGCTTAAGCAAGTTTCATACACTCTAGGGTTCTAATTCTCATTTCATGAGAGTGTGCATTTGAGATCCTCTAGTGCATTGCATTTAGATCACTAAATCAATCTTGTGGCACTAGGAGAAGGTTAAGTGATCATCACCGGCTTGTTACTCTTGGAGTTTGCCGGCTACTAGACGGCTAGAAGAAAGGTTTTGGAGAGCTCTTCAAGGAAGATTGTGAAGAAGCCTCAAAACGTCTTGTGAAAGGGTTGAGCACGCCTTGCCGGAGCGGTAAAGTGCATCCTTAGTGAAATCGAGGTTTGGATAACTCATCACACTAATCCGGCTCAAGATGTAGGTCACTTCTCGAGAGAAGGTTGACTAGATAGAGGAGCGGTTAGAGATTTGAGTTTGCCTCAACGTGGATTAGGGGTGATCGGCAAATCACTGAGACCACGGGATATATCCTTGTGTGAAACTTGTTTATTGTTCATCTTGTGTTAATTATTTGCTCTCATTTTCTTTTAATTGTTTGATTAATTGATAATTTGCTAAAATCGCCTATTCACCCTGTGGGACCCTCATTTGAGGATTCCAGTGGCAACCGCCCAGGTGGATTGCACTCAGAAAAGGTACATTGCAGCTCACAACAAAAGGATGCATTATATAAAAATGCAAGTAATTAAAAACAAGTGCTGATCACAAGGACCAACATTACAATAACTTAGCACCAAAATGACGCATTTAAATGTTGATACAAATTAGAGAGTTTTCGACACAAAGGTCGGCACAAAATGAAACACAATAATAAGCAAAAAGACTTCATCAGTCTTCTTCTTCTGCAGCAGCGGTGTACGGGCCTTCTCCACATCTGACTCCACCTTGGTACATAACCCTTTATCAAGCTTGGTCTTCAGTTTCTTCTTCTTGTTCCACATTGGGTTCAAGACCGTAAGATTCAGGGTCGACGAATCCTTCTTCTAAATTTGTTTGTAAAAGCAAGGGTGAGCACATTGTCCACATGGTGCTCAACAAGTCCCAAGTAACAATGCATGTATATATAGATGAGGGGGAAATTTCTCAAAGAATAGCTCTTTGGCTTTGTATATATATATATAATAGATCTTCACATACAGCTTTGAAGAAAGGGTCTTTATTTTCCAGAGCGACATTTGTAAAATCCTAAGCTAGGTTTTCAGAAATGTTATGTGTGGCGGTCTTTCATGAGTCACCACTTTACTCAGATTTTGTGAAAAATCTTCCAAAAGCTACTTGTGCTGCATCGACGTGAATAGAATCCACAGCGCGCAGACTCCATGACCTGGGAGCTCAGAGTATCCGATACTTTTTAAACTTTGCAAAGGTGTACCACCTTAATCCACCAATCATTCGGCTTTCAAGTCGGATCAGCTTCATGTGACTTTTACACATGTGACAAGGCCGAGATGACACAACAGTTTACAGTCCTAGCATTAACTATTTCCCTGCCCGTCAAATAGACAGTTAAGTCTCAAGTACCGTTGTGGGTCCTCCCCACTGCCTTACTTCCTAGCCTGGGTCTATGTGCTCGCAAGACACATAGCCTCTCTTGATTATAGTCCCGCACGACTTAATCTGGCATAGGGCGTCTTCCTTCTTTCCACCTTTTCCTCTCATGATTTTTCTAAACTCACATCACTCATGGCCTTCTGCGGCCCACCAGTTCCCGCAAGAAACTGGACCGACAACCATTGCAGGGAAAAGCTAACACTAAAGAAAGCTACTAAGTTGCGCCCGTCCCATAAACAAGCAAGTGGTTGGTACGTTTTTCATGCCGCATAGAAGCACAACACAAGGTTCTAGTCCTTATGAATCTCTAGTGAGGAGTCTTTCACATTCCCAGTGCGCACACAGCACCATCCAATCAAACCATCCTCACTATCGATTCCAATCACATTTTCTTTCACAAAAGGGGTTTTGAACATACTTTTCTCATATGTGACCATTCAACATTTATCATATAATCTTTAAGCATAGCATAGCCTAAGCATGATAATCTAGGGTACCAAGGGTGCAGGGGTATTCAATGTAAAAAGGGGCTTTACAATCATTTAGGTCATATTTAATCATTTTATTGAAACATAGTTCTTATTTGAATCTAAGGCATGCATACACTTGAAAACAGATAACATACTTCATTTCAAAATAATAGGCTAGACATGATCAAGGGTTTGAGACTTGCCTTGCAGTGATGGGTCTAGCTGCTCAAATGAATCTTCGGGGATCTCCTCTGCTCCTTCAACGTCTGGTTCCACGGCGGGTACGAACAACACATACATACTATATAAGCATACAAGCACTCGAAAATAATACGCAAATACATCATGCATGCAGGGAAATGGTTTAGAAAAGGTCACTTGACACTGGTCGAAGAGATGGGCTCAAAAGGACTTGAATGTCGAAGGGCTGACATTCGGCTCATGGCTTGACATTGCCCTAAATTGGTTCTAGGTCTGTTTTCTGGAGATGTGATAGTAGGGAATGTTGTAGAACATGGCTAAGAAGGCTCACTGGGCAAAGTGGCATTTCAATTGCTCAAAAGTAACAAGTCTAAATCATCCAATGCCACTGGTGGACATGCACTGACATAGTGTTAGACATGGCCAGAAACTAGGGCATTGCATAACTTTTGACTCAGGACTCCAATTGATGCAAAACTTTGTCTAGGGTTTAGGCATTGATAACAGCTACAAAACTCTCAACAGGCTCAAAGGCTGAAAGTGGCCGGAGGGTGGCCAAATCCGGTGAGCAACCACGGTGGTCTAGACATGAACTGAACCACTGGACAGCAACCTTGGCATGACCATAACTTTTGATTCAGGTCGATTCAGAAGTCGAGCTAGTACACAATATTGGTCAGGGTATTGAGATCTATCTAAGGGACAAAGTGTGTCGAGCTAGATCGGCCAGGGGAAAATTCCGGCGATCGGCGCTGGAGAAGATGACTCCTAAATTGGGCGTTTTCGGTTTAAAGGGTTTGAAGTCGATTCATTGCTCAGGGAGTGAGAGGGTGAGGTGAGGGGGCTATCTGCAGGGTTAATTCGGCCGGAGAGTGGCCGGAGAAGCTTGACGACGAGGACCAGTTCACTGGTGGCGCGCAAACTTCGGAAAGGCTATGATCGCTGCTCAATTTTGAAATCTAAGTGTGTAGGCTTGCTCAAATGGGTGTACTGGACAATTCTCGTCACTGGCAAGAGGATTAATTCGGGTTGAATCGGGCAGCATTGTGGAAACAGGGCATTTGGGTTTTCCGACGATCGCCGACGCTAGGGTTCGCCGGGGGCCAATTAGATGCTATGGTACGAAGAGAGGGATGAAGGGAGCTTACTGGTGGCGTTGGTTTGGAGAAAGAAGCTTCGGGTGAAGCTGGCACCGGTGGCCTCAGAAGCAACTCGCCGGACAAGAAAGTCTTCACGGCGGCGCTGGAGAACTCGGTTGCTCTCTAGTGGTGGAGGCTAAGGTGTTCAACTACGGTGGTGTGTGAAGAAACGCTGGGCAAGGGGGGGCTTTATATAGCCGCAGGGTGAAGCTCTCGGGAGCAGCAGCAATCGCCGGGGAGATTTTCCTTCTGGAGCTGGGGCGGTCATCGAGGTACTTCGGGACATGGCGGGGCTCTGCCAGAGGAGGAGCATCGCGCGAAATCGGGGTTTCGTCAGGGAGGCGAGACGATGATCTCTGGGATGGCAGCCATGTGGCGTGGAGCTCCTGACAACAGCAGGCACGCGCGCGCGCGGGGAAGAACACGGCACGGTGCGGTTGAAGCGTTCCACGGTGGCAGTACAGTTGTGCACTGTTCGTGGCTACGTGGCCGTGAAGGTGGCAGCGCGAGGGACTTCGCCGGCGGCGAGTTCAACGGCGCGGCAAATGGCGGGGCGCTGGTCGAACGAGCACTGGTCGAACTGCTCTGGTCGAAAGCGGCACAGGGACCTGGTTGCAAACTTTGGACTGATTTGTGATGGTTTGGACTAAACTGTGAAGGTTTTGGCTCGGGAATTTGGGCCTATTTGTAATTTCAGAGATCTGAAGGGCTGATTTGAACTTTGACTTTGCAGCTAAGTGCTACAAAATGTCTTAGACTCAACCAGAAGGAAAAATGGTAAAATCCGATAAGATCTGGTGGTTTTGGCAAAAATCGAAAACAGGGTAATTAGGGTAAACAGGGTAATTAGGGTTTGAAACTTTCGTCGAGGCTGAAACTAGGGTTTCGGTTGAGATTCTGGAATTCTCCCAGAAGGGGAAAATGTTCAAAAAAATGAAAGAGAGGTAATCACTTGATCAGATCTGGATTTGGAGATGATCTGGTACTTTTAGCCTTTTTGGGTTTTCTGAAACTTCTGAAAAGGACTGAATTGAAACACTTTTGGACTGAAATGTGAAAATGATCTGGGGAATGAAGTTCAGCTCCCAACTTTTTAGGTTAAGGTAGTGGCATACCTAAGATCAAGATAGAGTTGAGACAACAGGGATTCCAAAGAATATATGCTGACTCGTAAGCAGAAAAGATAGTCAAAAAAATAGGGATGTTACAACCTACCCTCCATAGGAATAATCTCGTCCTCGAGATTCCAATGAGTCTGAGAACAGGTAGGGAAAATTCTGACGCAGTTCTTCTTCTCTTTCCCAAGTCGATTCTCCTTCGGTGTGGTTATTCCATTGGACTCTGCAGAATTTTATGGTCCTTGATTTTAACCTCCTTTCGCTGACCTCTAACACCTTGACTGGGTATTCTTGATATGTCAGATCTGGTTGAACCTCTGTTTCTGTGGGAGACACTTGCTCCGTTGGTTCTCTCAAGCATTTCCTCAGTTGGGATACGTGAAAGACATCATGAACTCCTGCTAATTCAGGCGGTAGCTCCAGTTTGTATGCTACTTCTCCTCGCCTTTCCAAAATCTTGTATGGTCCTACGTATCTCGGACTTAGCTTTCCTTTTATTTGGAATCGTCGAACTCCCTTGTAGGGTGTCACTTTGAGATATACGTAATCACCTATCTCAAAGGATAGTTCTCTCCTTCTTCTGTCGGCGTAACTCTTTTGTCGAGACTGGGCCGTTTTTAATCTCTCTTGTATGATCCTCACATGAGCTGTGGCATCCTCTACTAATTGCGATCCGAAAAATTGTTTCTGTCCCACTTCGGTCCAATATAGTGGCGTACGGCACTTTCTTCCATAAAGCGCTTCATAAGGGGCCATTTGTAGACTCACTTGATAGCTATTGTTGTAGGTAAATTCTGCGTACGGCAGAAATTGTTCCCAAGAATTCCCATAGTCTAAAGCACACGCTCTCAACATGTCTTCCAAAATCTGGTTCACTCTTTCTGTTTGACCTCCAGTTTGCGGGTGGTAAGCTGTACTGAACTTCAACTTCGTTCCTAGGGACTTCTGTAACTCTCCCCAAAATCTTGATACAAATTGTGCTCCTCTGTCTGAGACGATTGTTTTGGTACTCCATGTAGCGTGACAATCCTGGTAAGGTATATTTCTGCCAGTTTTTGCGTTGTGTACTGCGTCTTTACTGGTAGAAAATGAGCCACTTTCATCAATCTATCGACTATGACCCATATAGAATCGTATCCTTGTTGGGTTCTTGGTAAACCAACCACGAAATCCATTCCAATCTCATCCCATTTCCACTCCGGGGTTGGTAGGGGTTGCAGCGGTCCTACAGGTTTCTGGTGTTCTGCTTTCACTCTTTGACAGGTATCACAAGAAGCTATAAACTCGGTGATTTCCTTTTTCATTCCGTTCCACCAAAACCGATCCTTTAGATCTTGGTACATCTTTGTACTACCCGGGTGAATAGAGTACGGGGTACAATGGGCCTCTTGCAGTATCATGTTCTTGATTTCCTTATCTTCTGGCACAGATTCGGTTATGATACCACAAAATTCCTTCTTCGTCCTCACGAAGGTCAATCACATCCTCGTATTTCATGTCCTCTTTCCTCTTCTGAATACTCTGGTCTACTTCTTGAGCTTTTCGGATTTGGTCCTTCAGCTCGCATTTCACTGCTAATGCGGCGATGGTTCCTTGTTCAACAAACTCTAAATTCAACTTCTCGAAATCTCTAAGCAATTGGGGTGGTATTCCTAATGTCTATGCTTGATTGCAGTAGGATTTTCTGCTTAAGGCGTCAGCTACTACATTTGCTTTTCCAGGGTGGTAGTGTATTCCAAGGTCATAATCTTTAATCAGCTCTAGCCATCTTCGCTGTCTCATGTTCAAGTCCTGTTGGGTGAAGATGTATTTCAAACTCTTGTGGTCCGTGTAGATTTCACATCTATTTCCAAGTAGATAGTGTCGCCAAATCTTTAGCGCATGAACGACGGCGGCTAATTCCAAGTCATGAGTTGGATAATTCTCCTCATGTGGTCGTAATTGTCTTGATGTATAAGCTACGACTCTCCCTTCTTGCATAAGGACACAACCTAGTCCTTGCTTTGACGCATCGCAGTAGACTTCAAAATCCTTTTTGTTATCTGGTAACGTTAGGACAGGTGCGGTTGTTAATATCTTCTTCAACTCTTCAAAGCTCTTTTCACATCCTTCTGTCCAGTCGAATGAAACATCTTTCTTCAGTAGTCTGGTGAGTGGCTTTGCGATCTTGGAGAATCCTTTGACAAATCTCCGGTAATATCCAGCTAATCCTAGGAAACTTCTTACTTCAGTCACTGTCTCCGGTTGTTTCCATTCCATGATAGCCTGAATTTTTGACGGATCCATTGAGATTCCTTTGCCAGAGATAATGTGGCCTAAGAATGAAATTTCTTTTAACCAAAAGGCACACTTATCGAATTTGGCATACAGTCGATGTTCTACTAACTTTTCCAGCACCATCCTAAGATGTTGTGCGTGCTTTTCCTCTGACTCCGAAAAGATGAGGATGTCGTCGACAAACACAATGACAAACTTATCCAGAAATTCCATGAGAACCTTGTTCATTAAATTCATGAACACTGCTGGTGCATTCGTTAAACCAAATGGCACCACGGTAAACTCATGCAATCCATATCTTGTTATGAATGCAGTTTTTGGAATATCTTGTTCTCGAATCTTCAGTTGGTGGTATCCGGACCTTAGGTCGATCCTTGAGAATATCCTCGCTCCTCTTAGTTGATCAAAGAGATCATCGATCCTTGGCAAAGGGTACTTGTTCTTGATCGTCATATCGTTCAGTTTCCGGTAGTCGACACAAAGTCGTAGACTGCCGTCCTTCTTCTTAGCGAAAAGCACAGGGGCTCCCCAAGGTGAGGAACTTGTTCTAACAAATCCCTTTCTTTCCAATTCTTCCACTTGCTTTCTTAATTCTTCTTGTTCTTCACTTGTCATACGCGCAAGCTTTCTTGCATAAGGGGCAGATCCGGGTTTTAATTCGATTGAGAACTCAATGTCCCGATCTGGTGGCATTCCAGGAAGCTCTTCAGGAAAAACTTCTGGATATTCATTTACTATTGGAACTCCTTCAAACTCAACTCCTTCCAAGCTGTTCAAACTACACACTCGGTTGTTCACTATTGATCTCTCTGCGTGGAATGTGACTTGTTTTCCTTCAGCATTCGTCAGGGTTATTGCTTTCTTTTCACAGTCCATCTGGCCTTTATGCTTGGCTAGCCAATCCATTCCGAGGATGACGTCTAATCCTTGAAGGTCCAAAACTAGCAGGTTTGCTAGGAATCCTAGATTGCCAATACTAAAGGCGATATTTCTACAGATAGAGTTGACAAGCATTCGAGCTCCAGGGGATTGAATTAAGATAGGGAGCTCTAATGCAGATACTGGAAACTTATTTCTGAGCACGAAAGGTCTTGACACAAATGAATGAGTAGCACCAGGGTCAAATAATGCAACTGAAAGTTCAGAGTGGATAAAGATCCTACCGATTACGACGTCTGATGCTTCTCCTGCTTCAACGGTAGTTGCGTAGTTGAGTCTTCCGCGACCTGCAGCAGGTACTCCTCTTCCTCGGCCATTTTGGAACCTTCCTCCTCTGGAGGGTGGAGCATTTCTAGCGAAGCCTTGGGCTGGAACAGGGGCTCTTGCAGCTTGTGCTCGGGCAACATTGGATGGCAAGTGTTGTAGCGGACAAGTGTTCCTGCGATGTCCCTTTCTTCCACAGTGAAAGCATTCTTCATTCTTCATGGGACAATCTTTCAAGAGGTGGTTTCCTCTACATCCGGTACATTGTGCTATTGCAGTAGACGCAGGCCTTTGGGGTCTTTGAGGCGGTCTGAAGGCTAGTCGGTAAGTAGGCATTGGTCTCCCTCGACTAGCACTTCCTTGGTAAGAGTTGGGTAAAGCCTTCCTCTTTCGGTCTTCTTCAATTATTCCTCTTTTCTCCTCCATCTTAAGCAGCCGGTTTATCAGGACGTGGAAGTCCGTAAATTCATAAGATGATAGCTGGTATTGCAAGGAGTTTTGTAGTCCTTCGCAAAACCTGTCGATCTTCCTTTCCTCTATCGCAATATCTTCAGGGGCATACCTTGCCAGTTGAATAAATTCATGCAGGTACTGTTTCACGGTCTTGCTTCATTGTCGCAGATTTACGAATTCTCGGCGCTTTGCCTGGACAACGCCTTTTGGGACGTGGTATCTACGGAATTCCTCCTTGAACTCGTTCCAGGTGATCGAATCTCTGTTGGTGTGCACAGTCTGGTAATTCTCCCACCAAGCAGCAGCGGGTCTAGCTAGTTGGTTCGATCCGTACAAGAGCTTTTCTTCATCGCTGCACCTAACAGTATTCAACTTCCTTTCCACGTCTCTCACCCAATCGTCGGCTACTATAGGGTCTTCTGTACTCGAAAAGGTTGGGGGCCGTGTTTTCTGAAAGTCAGTTAACTTTGCACCCGTTGCGGATCCTTGAGCTTGTCCAGATGCGATATGTTGCATCAACTGTCCCAAAATTTGGTTCTGTACAGTTGCTGATTCCTGTCGGTTTCGCTCCATCCATAGCAGTACACCATTGATGTCACCTCCTTGTGGCACTGTCGAAGATCCTGGTCTATCTGGGTTGGTACGGCTTCTCGCTCCGGGTGTAGCCCTTGCATTGCTAGGGTTTCCCTCTAGCTCTCCTTCCTGGGGTCTTGCTCGCGTGTTAACCATCCTACTCAAACAGGAGGTTAAGAATAGAGACATTGATTCGCAAAGAATCATTCACAGGGATGCTAGCAGAGTGCTGGCATGTAACACAAGAGATAAGAGTAAAGATATGCAAAATGACTTTTTCATAAATCAATTTTTCAAAAGATACAAAGCTTCTAGCCTCATCGGCTTACAGAGCTCCTCTAACAACCAGCATACATCAATCATACTAAAACAACTGCTACAACAAAAGGAAATCTAACGTCTGCTGGGTTAGGCACAAAAGGTCGAATCGAAGGAAGTCTGCAGTCACTCCTCAGCATCATCAGAAGAATCACAAGGCTCTACCTCCTCAGGATCCTCCTCCTCATCGTCATCTGCACCCATCGGATCATCCTCCTTGTCGTCGTCGATGTTGATAGTCTCCTTCCCTTTTCCTTCGGGGGTCTTCTCCTTCTGTGCGGTGCAAGGAAGCTCGATCGCCTGACCGTTGATGACTATGCCACGCGACGCAGGCATGAAACCGCTGAGATACTCCTTCAAGTTTCTTACCTTCTTGCGAGCGGTGATCCTCAACTTTGGGTGACTCTTCTTGACCACTGATTCTGCAGCTTTGAGGTCCTTCTCTCCACTTGATTCAGCCATTTCTTGAATTTGTCTTTCTTTCTCTCGAAGACTTGCACGAGCCCGAATAAGCATGCCCTCAAGGTAGTGGCGGTCATCGCGAACACGCTCGTAGTCTCGAAGTAGGCGGGTGTATCCAATCTCCGAAGCGCGAACGACGTCTCGAGTCTTCGTCAGAATAGCGTTCTCCTGGTCGCTGGACGGAAGAACAACTCGGTACTCTGATCCGGGGACCTGGTAAGGCATGAAGCGGTAGGGGGAATCAGAAAGGTAGTCGCTGTACATCTGCCGGACGGAACCTACAGCACGACGGGCAGCGTCTAAGACAGCATCCTCCTCTTCTTCTCTACGGGCTTGACGTCTTACTGAGCCTCTCCCGTGCTCGGGAATCTCATAGACAATCACTGAGGCCCGACAACCTATGGGTCGTCCGTTGATCTCATCCTGCCAGACACAATACACTGGCCTCTGACTGTCCCGTGCTCCAAGAAATTGCAGCATCATCCACCGCAACAGTGCCCATGATCCAAGCTCGTCTCCATGAAGGTATCTCCTGTCGGAAGCCATCTGAAGACAGAACGAAAGGCATCTATGAGTTTGAAGAGAAGTCTAAAGCCATTTTCCAAAAATCGAAAATAACATTTTTCTTAAGGAAAATAGGTTTTCGTAAACAAATTTTTGACAAAGAACTAGCGAACTTTTCTTCTAGGGATGCCAAAGTCTATTTAAGGGTTACGACCTACAGTCGAGTCTTCTGCTCTGATACCAAGTTCTGTGGGACCCTCATTTGAGGATTCCAGTGGCAACCGCCCAGGTGGATTGCACTCAGAAAAGGTACATTGCAGCTCACAACAAAAGGATGCATTATATAAAAATGCGAGTAATTAAAAACAAGTGCTGATCACAAGGACCAACATTACAATAACTTAGCGCCAAAATGACGCATTTAAATGTTAATACAAATTAGAGAGTTTCGACACAAAGGTCGGCACAAAATGAAACACAATAATAAGCAAAAAGACTTCATCAGTCTTCTTCTTCTGCATTAGCGGTGTACGGGCCTTCTCCACGTCTGACTCCACCTTGGTACATAACCCTTTATCAAGCTTGGTCTTCAGTTTCTTCTTCTTGTTCCACATTGGGTTCAAGACCGTAAGATTCAGGGTCGACGAATCCTTCTTCTAAATTTGTTTGTAAAAGCAAGGGTGAGCACATTGTCCACATGGTGCTCAACAAGTCCCAAGTAACAATGCATGTATATATAGATGAGGGGGAAATTTCTCAAAGAATAGCTCTTTGGCTTTGTATATATATATATAATAGATCTTCACATACAGCTTTGAAGAAAGGGTCTTTATTTTCGAAAGCGAGATTTGTAAAATCCTAAGCTAGGTTTTCAGAAATGTTATGTGTGGTGGTCTTTCATGAGTCACCACTTTACTCAGATTTTGTGAAAAATCTTCCAAAAGCTATTTGTGCTGCATCGACGTGAATAGAATCCACAGCGCGCAGACTCCATGACCTGGGAGCTCAGAGTGTCCGATACTTTTTAAACTTTGCAAAGGTGTACCACCTTAATCCACCAATCATTCGGCTTTCAAGTCGGATCAGCTTCATGCGACTTTTACGCATGTGACAAGGCCGAGATGACACAACAGTTTACAGTCCTAGCATTAACTATTTCCCTGCCCGGCAAATAGACAGTTAAGTCTCAAGTACCATTGTGGGTCCTCCCCACTGCCTTACTTCCTAGCCTGGGTCTATGTTCTCACAAGACACATAGCCTCTCTTGATTACAGTCGCGCACGACTTAATCTGGCATAGGGCGTCTTCCTTCTTTCCACCTTTTCCTCTCATGATTTTTCTAAACTCACATCACTCATGGCCTTCTGCGGCCCACCAGTTCTCGCAAGAAACTGGACCGACAACCATTGCAGGGAAAAGCTAACACTAAAGAAAGCTACTAAGTTGCGCCCGTCCCATAAACAGGCAAGTGGTTGGTACGTTTTTCATGCCGCAAAGAAGCACAACACAAGGTTCTAGTCCTTCTGAATCTCTAGTGAGGAGTCTTTCACATTCCCAGTGCACACACTGCACCATTCAATCAAACCATCCTCACTATCGATTCCAATCACATTTTCTTTCACAAAAGGGGTTTTGAACATGCTTTTCTCATATGTGACCATTCAACATTTATCATATAATCTTTAAGCATAGCATAGCCTAAGCATGATAATCTAGGGTAACAAGGGTGCAGGGGTATTCAATGTAAAAAGGGGCTTTACAATCATTTAGGTCATATCTAATCATTTTATTGAAACATAGTTCTTATTTGAATCTAAGACATGCATATACTTGAAAACAGATAACATACTTCATTTCAAAATAATAGGCTAGACATGATCAAGGGTTTGAGACTTGCCTTGCAGTGATGGGTCTAGGTGCTCAAATGAATCTTCGGGGATCTCCTCTGCTCCTTCAACGTCTGGTTCCACGGCAGGTACGAACAGCACATACATACTATATAAGCATACAAGCACTCGAAAATAATACGCAAATACATCATGCATGTAGGGAAATGGTTTAGACAAGGTCACTTGACACTGGTCGAAGAGATGGGCTCAAAAGGACTTGAATGTCGAAGGGCTGACATTCGGCTCATGGCTTGACATTGCCCTAAATTGGTTCTAGGTCTGTTTTCTGGAGAGGTGATAGTAGGGAATGTTGTAGAAATGGCTAAGAAGGCTCACTGGGCAAAGTGGCATTTCAATTGCTCAAAAGTAACAAGTCTAAATCATCCAATGCCACTGGTGGACATGCACTGACATAGCGTTAGACATGGCCAGAAAATAGGGCATTGCATAACTTTTGACTCAGGACTCCAATTGATGTAAAACTTTGTCTGGGGTTTAGGCATTGATAACAGCTACAAAACTCTCAACAGGCTCAAAGGTTGAAAGTGGCCGGAGGGTGGCCAAATCCGGTGAGCAACCACGGTGGTCTGGACATGAACTGAACCACTGGACAGCAACCTTGGCATAACCATAACTTTTGATTCAGGTCGATTCAGAAGTTGAGCTAGTAGACAATATTGGTCAGGGTATTGAGATCTATCTAAGGGACAAAGTGTGTGGAGCTAGATCGGCCGGGGGAAAATTCCGGCGATCGGCGCTAGAGAAGATGACTCCTAAATTGGGCGTTTTCGGTTTAAAGGGTTTGAAGTCGATTCATTGCTCAGGGAGTGAGAGGGTGAGGTGAGGGGGCTATCTGCAGGGTTAATTCGGCCGGAGAGTGGCCGGAGAAGCTTGGCGACGAGGACCAGTTCACTGGTGGAGCGCAAACTTCGGAAAGGCTATGATCGCTGCTCAATTTTGAAATCTAAGTTTGTAGGCTTGCTCAAATGGGTGTACTGGACAATTCTCGTCACTGGCAAGAGGATTAATTCGGGTTGAATCGGGCAGCATTGAGGAAACAGGGCATTTGGGTTTTCCGACGATCGCCGGCGCTAGGGTTCGCCGGGGGCCAATTAGATGCTATGGTACGAAGAGAGGGATGAAGGGAGCTTACTGGTGGCGTTGGTTTGGAGAAAGAAGCTTCAGGCGAAGCTGGCACCGGTGGCCTCAGAAGCAACTAGCCGGAGAAGAAAGTCTTCATGGCGGCGCTGGAGAACTCGGTTGCTCTCTGGTGGTGGAGGCTAAGGTGTTCAACTACGGTGGTGTGTGAAGAAACGCTGGGCAAGGGGGGGCCTTTATATAGCCGTGGGGTGAAGCTCTCGGGAGCAGTAGCAATCGCCGGGGAGATTTTCCTTCTAGCGCTGGGGCGGTCATCGAGGTACTTCGGGACATGGCGGGGCTCTGCCAGAGGCGGAGCATCGCGCGAAATTGGGGTTTCGTCAGGGAGGCGAGACGATGATCTCCGGGATGGCAGCCATGTGGCGTGGAGCTCTTGACAACAGCAGGCACGCGCGCGCGCGGGGAAGAACACGGCACGGTGCGGTTGAAGCGTTCCACGGTGGCAGTACAGTTGTGCGCGGTTCGTGGCTACGTGGCCGTGAAGGTGGCAGCGCGAGGGACTTCGCCGGCGGCGAGTTCAACGGCGCGGCAAATGGCGGGGCGCTGGTCGAACGAGCACTGGTCGAACTGCTCTGGTCGAAAGCGGCACAGGGACCTGGTTGCAAACTTTGGACTGATTTGTGACGGTTTGGACTAAACTGTGAAGGTTTTGGCTCGGGAATTTGGGCCTATTTGTAATTTTGGAGATCTGAAGGGCTGATTTGAACTTTGACTTTGCAGCTAAGTGCTACAAAATGTCTTAGACTCATCCAGAAGGAAAAATGGTAAAATCCGATAAGATCTGGTGGTTTTGGCAAAAATCAAAAACAGGGTAATTAGGGTAAACAGGGTAATTAGGGTTTGAAACTTTCGTTGAGGATGAAACTAGGGTTTCGGTTGAGATTCTGGAATTCTCCCAGAAGGGGAAAATGTTCAGAAAAATGAAAGAGAGGTAATCACTTGATCAGATCTGGATTTGGAGATGATCTGGGACTTTTAGCCTTTTTGGGTTTTCTGAAACTTCTGAAAAGGACTAAATTGAAACACTTTTGGACTGAAATGTGAAAATGATCTGGGGAATGAAGTTCAGCTGCCAACTTTTTAGGTTAAGATAGTGGCATACCTAAGATCAAGATAGGGTTGAGACAACAGGGATTCCAAAGAATATATGCTGACTCGTAAGCAGAAAAGATAGTCAAAAAAATAGGGATGTTACATACCCCCTCCAGTCAATATCCTAGATCCCTTTCAATTGGTATCAGAGCAAGGACTCAATTTTTAGAGGATTTAACCATCCCGGAGTAGGATAAAGATGGCTAGTGAGGGTCGGATTAATATTGGCAAACCACCACTCTTCGATGGATCTAACTATACTTATTGGAAAACTAGAATGATGGTTTATCTTAAAGCCATGGGTAGAAAGATTTGGAAAGTGGTGGATCAGGGCTTTGCAATTCTTGATGATGATGACATGACTAACCTAGATAGAGATAATTCGTTAGCTAATGCTCAAGCCATGAATGTTCTTTATAGTGCTCTAAATCTAGGTGAATTTAATAGAATTTGTAAACTTGAAACGGCCCATGATATTTGGAGAAATCTTATGGATATTCATGAAGGAACCTCGATGGTCAAGGATGCTAAATTATTTATCCATAAGGGCAAATTTGAAAAGTTTGCTATGTTGCCCAATGAAGATGTATCGGAGATATTTAACCGATTAAATAACATAGTAAATGAGTTAAAAGAGCTTGGTATGGATGTCAAAAATGTGGAATTTTGTCATAAGTTTCTTAGAGCTTTACCTTCAAAATATGACACAATTGTAACCTTACTTGTGCGTTCAAACTTGAAGAGTGTGACTCCGTTGGAAGTCTTGAGTGAGATTCTCACTCATGACATATTCAAGAAATCTCAAGAAGAAGTGAAAGATGAGGCTTCTGACTCCAAGAAGAAGAACATAGCACTAAAAGCTCAATCCTCCAAAAGGGAAGACAATGAAGAAGAAAGTGATGAGAGAGACACCGATGATGAAATGGCTCTCTTTGGGAGAAGGTTCAAGCGGTTCATGAAGAAGAGATATCAAGGAAAGTCCTTCAAGAAAGGACAATCATCCAAGAGGAACCCATTTGAAGAAAGAAGATGCTTTGATTGCGGTTAAAAGGGTCACATCTCCACACAATGCAAAAACAAGGAAGAAGAAAAATTGGTGAAGAAGAAGAAGTACGAAAAGGAAGGAGAAAGCAAGAAGAAGGTTTTCAAGAAATATTATAAGAAGAAGAAGGATGGACAAGCTTGCTTCATTGAATGGGATTCGGATGCTTCAAGTTCCGATTCCGATGATGAAGATGAAGCATCACCCAAAGGACTCGACGGGGTAGCTATCAAGGAAGCTCCATCTCTATTCTCCACTCCTCATTGCCTCATGGCTAAAGGAGAATCGAAGGTATCTTGTGACGAAGATGAATATACTTATGATGACCTAGTTGAAATGATCACCGGTTTTGATGACTATATGAGTAAAGAAAAAGAAAAATTCAAGGAATTGAAGAAGAGATACAAAACTCTTCAAAATTCCTATGAGGAGCTAAACACATCTCATGAGAGTCTCAAAGAAACTCATGAGATGCTTAAGGAAGCTAATGACTCACTAATTACTCATAAAGCCAACAAAACGGGTAATGAAATAGGCATCACTTGCAATATTTTGAATAACTTGCCCATGATGTCTACATCTAGCATATCTACATCTTGTGAAGATTTAATTGAATTCCCATCTAGACCTAAAATTGATGATAATGTGCTTAGTCTTGAAAACAATGAACTTAAGGACAAAATTGAAAAACTAACCAATGATCTAGCTAAATGCTATGTAGGAGAATCAAAATTAAGACATCTTCTAGATAGTCAAAGGTTCTCCTTAAGAAAAGAAGGACTAGGCTACATTCCTAAAAAGGGAAAACATGCATTTGTTCCATCTAAAACCGTATTTGTAAAAGAAAAGGGATATTGCAACAAATGTAAAAGTTTAGGTCACATTGAAAGGAATTGATATGCTATCAAAAGTAATTCATTTGTTATACTCAATTCTTGCTATGTTTTAAAGAAAATGAACAATGGTGATATTAAAGCCAAATTTGTTGGAACCCCGATCATTGGTGCCAAAAAGAAAGCCATTTGGGTCCCAAAATCCTTGGTAACTAACCTCCAATGACCCAAAAAGATTTGGGTACCTAAAAGGACCTCACTTTGTTTTGTAGGTAAATTACAAGGCCGGAGGACAACATTGGGTGCTCGATAGTGGATGCACTCAACATATGACCGGTAATCACAACATGTTCTCCTCTCTAAATAACGAAGGTGCGGAATATGACAAGATCACGTTTGGAAACAATAGCAAAGGAAAGGTAAAAGGTTTAGGTAAAATTGCCATCTCAAACGACCTCTCCATATCTAATGTATTGCTTGTTGAATCTCTAAATTTCAACCTCTTATCAGTGGCTCAACTCTGTGATCTTGGATTTATATGTGCATTTTATCCAAAAGAAGTGATTATCACTAGTATTGATGATAATAGGTTGATTTTCAAAGGTTTTAGACATGGCAACCTCTATTTAGTTGATTTCAATTTAAATGATGCTAATCTTGGTACATGCTTGTTCACTAAATCTTCTAAAGGTTGGCTATGGCATAGAAGGCTTGGGCATGTTGGAATGAAACAACTAAATAGACTAGTTAAACATGATTTAGTTGTTGGATTAAAAGATGTAAAGTTTGAAAAAGATAACTTATGTAGTGCTTGCCAAGCCGGAAAACAAGTTGCAAACTCACATCCAACTAAAAGCACAATGTCAACTTCTAGTCCACCTGAATTATTGCATATGGATTTATTTGGACTAACTACTTTTGTGAGCATTGGTGGTAATAGTTATTGTCTTGTCGTTGTAGATGATTTTTCTAGATATACATGGATATTCTTTTTACATGATAAGTCAATTGTGTTCAACACTTTCAAAAGCTTTGCTCAAAGGGCCGAAAATGAATTTAGCTTCAAGATCAAGAAAGTGAGAAGTGACAATGGCTCCAAATTCAAGAATACCAAGGTTGAAAATTGGGGTGATGATAAAGGTATCAAACATGAGTTTTCGGCCAAGTATACACCGGAGCAAAATGGAGTAGTCGAACGAAAGAACCGGACATTGATAGACATGGCAAGGTCTATACTTTCGAAGTACAATGTTTCGGACACCTTTTGGGCCGAAGCAATCAACACCGCGTGCCATGCATCAAATCGTCTTTATTGTCATCAACTACTAAAGAAAACTCCTTATGAGCTTCTCATTGGAAGGGAGCCAAACATTTCCTACTTCCGAGTGTTTGGATGTAAGTGCTATATCTTGCGGAAAGGTACACGCTTATCTAAATTTCAAAGTAAATGTGATGTAGGATTTTTATTAGGATACTCATCAGATAGCAAAGCATATCGTGTCTACAACCAAAACTCCGGTTTGGTTGAGGAGACACATGATGTTGAATTTGATGAGACTAACGGCGCTCAAGAGGAGCAGGAAAATTTGGATGATGTAGGTAATGAAGGGTTGAGAGTGGCAATGAAGAACATGACCATTGGGGATATCAAGCCGAAAGAAGATAGTGATCAAGATGAAGATCCATCCACTCAAGCTATCCCCTCTTCATCAACTCCTCAACATGAAGATCAAATAGTTGAAGTGGTCAATGTGGAAGACTCCTCTCAGCAACAACCGGAAGTACCTTCTACCTCTATTTCACAAATCCCGATTGATCATCCAAGAATTCATCACTCAATTTCCAAAGGTCACCCCGTCGATCAAATTGTTGGTGACTTGCGTAAGGGTGTCCAAACTCGTTCTCGTCTTGCTTCATTTTGTGAAAATTACTCTTTTGTCTCCTCTTTTGAGCCCACACTTGTAGATGAAGCATTAAAAGATGCGGATTGGGTGAATGCTATGCACGAAGAATTAAACAACTTCACCCGCAACAATGTTTGGGAATTAGTAGAATAACCAAATCCGGATGAGCACAATGTCATTGGAACCAAATGGATTTTCAATAATAAACAAGATGCAAATGGAGTGGTAGTAAGAAACAAGGCAAGATTGGTGGCTCAAGGATATACTGAAGTTGAAGGTTTGGACTTCGGTGAAACCTTTGCTCCCGTAGCTAGACTTGAGGCTATTAGAATCTTGCTTGCTTTTGCTTCATCTCATAATATTAGACTTTATCAAATGGATGTCAAAAGTGCATTTTTAAATGGAAAAATTAATGAATTAGTATTTGTTAAACAACCTCCCGGATTTAAAGATCCTACAAAGCCAAATCATGTGTATAAACTCTCCAAGGCTCTTTATGGTCTTAAACAAGCACCTCGTGCTTGGTATGAAAGACTTAGAGACTTCTTAATTTCAAAAGGCTTTAAAATTGGGAAAGTTGATACTACCTTATTTACTAAGAAAATTGGAAATGATTTCTTTATATGTCAAATTTATGTTGATGACATCATATTTGGATCTACTAACCAAGATTTTTGTGAGGAATTTGGTAATATGATGTCTAGAGAATTTGAGATGTCTTTGATAGGTGAACTAAGTTTCTTCCTCGGACTACAAGTTAAACAACTTGTCGTGGTATTACGGATACCCCGGCAGGTTCGGACGTGCGCAGCACGAGTACAGCGGCGCGAGCAGACCGAGTTACTGGTCTCCTCCCGCCGGGCAACACAAAAAGTGACACGGAGGTTTATACAGGTTCGGGTCCCAGTGGGGGCCCCAGTCCTGTTGGCTCTCTCCGGACGTAAGTCCGCTGGGGAGATGAGCTCTCGGGGAGAGGTCTCCAAGAGAGCCGGGAATTGTGTTTATATGAAATGAATTCGAATCCCTGGAAAAGGGTACAAGAGGGGTATATATAGCCCCTAAGAAATACAAAAGACGAAAATGCCCTCGCTGCAACCGTCGGATGGAAGGGCGAAGACGTCCTTTGGCCTGACGGACGGCCTGGATGCTTGACACGTGGCGCCAAGGGCCTCCTAGAGGCCCCACGGTCAACAACAGTTCTTCATGGGCCCGGGCTCCCCAGAACCCTCCGGGGCTCCGGGGACCTCCGGATCTCACCGGGTGTCTCCGGGGTCCCGGAGACCCTCCGGGTGTCACCGGGGGCCGGGGATGCTCCGGGTCTCACCGGGAGTTACCGGGGTCCCGGAGACCCTCCGGGTGTCACCGGGGGTCACCGGGGGCCGGGGATGCTCCGGGTCTCACCGGGAGTTACCGGGGTCCCGGAGACCCTCCGGGTGTCACCGGGGGCCCGGGGACCCTCCGGGTCTCACCGGGAGTTACCGGGTTCCCGGAGACCCTCCGGGTGTCACCGGGGTCCCGGAGCCTCCGGGTGTCACCGGGTGTCACCGGGGGCCGGGGACGCTCCGGGTCTCACCTGGAGTTACCAGGCTCCTGGAGACCCTCCGGGTGTCACCGGGTGTCACCGGGGGCCCGGGGACCCTCCGGGTCTTACCGAGAGTCACCGGGGTCCCGGAGACCCTCCGGGTGCCACCGGGTGTCACCGGGGGCCCGGGGACCCTCCGGGTCACACCGGGAGTTACCGGGGTCCCGGAGACCTTCCGGGCCCCACCAAGGGCCCGATGCATTCGGGTCTCACCGGGTTCCACCGTGGCCACCTTGGGACTACGTGGGACCGCTGGGGATTCCCCCAACAGCGTCACCGGGGTCCCGGAGACCCTCCGGGTGCCACCGGGTGTCACCGGAGGCCCGGGGACCCTCCGGGTCTCACCGGGAGTTACCGGGGTCCCGGAGACCTTCCGGGCCCCACCAAGGGCCCGATGCCTTCGGGTCTCACCGGGTTCCACCGTGGCCACCTTGGGACTACGTGGGACCGCTGGGGATTCCCCCAACACAACTCAAGGAAGGAACTTTCATCAGTCAAAGCAAATATGTGAAGGACTTACTCAAGAAGTTCGGACTTGAAGAAGCAAAGCCAATCAAGACACCAATGGCCACAAATGGTCACCTTGTCTCTGACGAAGGAGGTAAACCGGTAGACTCAAAGCTTTATAGATCTATGATTGGTAGTTTATTATATCTTACTGCTTCTAGGCCCGATATTATGTTTAGTGTTTGTATGTGTGCAAGATTTCAAGCCTCTCCTAAAGAAAGTCATTTAATGGCCGTTAAGCGTATTTTGAGTTATCTAAAATATTCATCTAGCATAGGGTTGTGGTATCCTAAAGGTGCTAAATTCGAATTAATTGGATATTCTGATTCCGATTATGCGGGATGTAAAGTGGATAGAAAAAGCACCTCTGGCAGTTGTCAACTGTTAGGAAGATATTTAGTATCTTGGTCCTCCAAGAAACAAAACTCTGTAGCTTTATCAACCGCCGAAGCGGAATATGTTTCCGCGGGTAGTTGTTGTGCACAATTGCTTTGGATGAGGCAAACATTGTTGGATTATGAAATAAAATTTGAAAAAGTGCCTCTTTTGTGTGATAATGAGAGTGCGGTGAAAATAGCCACAAATCCAGTTCAACACTCTCGGACCAAGCATATAGATATCCGACATCACTTCCTTAGAGATCATGTTAGCAAAGGTGATGTGGTGGTGGATAATGTGAGAACCGAAGATTAATTAGCGGATATATTCACTAAGCCCTTAGATGAAAGTCGTTTTTGCAAACTTCGAAATGAGCTTAACGTCATTGATATATCGAATGTGGCTTGAAATGTTGAACTCATATTGCTTGTGCTTAAAGTATCACTTGTTTGTTTGAACTTCCTTCCTTAGAGCTTTTTAGACTCTTTTATCGGCAATTGAGTAAAGTGAACAAAAAATTTGTTGAGTTATAAGATAAATACTTCCCCTTTGATGATATTGTCTATATCTCTCTTATAATTATCTTATATTTATATATCTCCCTATCCAAATCTCTTGAGCATCAAATCAATCAAAATCCTCCAAGACTTTTAGTCCTTCCAGCAGTCTGACCGAACAAATTGCGGTCTGACCGAATGCATCTCCAGAGAGCATCTTAAATTTCCTGCTTCTAGCGGTTTGACCGGTATCTTGTCTACGGTCTGACTGAAATTTCATGACCAGAGACCTTTCATCCCGAATCTCTGTCCTTTTCACCCTCTTCCCACTTGTCTCTTTCTTGTGCGCCTCATAATTTTTGTTGGATTCTTCCTCTCCGGTCAAACTCTCGCAAAGCTCGGACGAACCATGGTTCAAGATCTCCTTCAAACCATGTCGTCTAGGTATTTTACTCAGATTCTTCTTCGTTATCAATTTCTTCTACTGTTCATCTTGAGGTTTAGGGCAAATGTGATGAATCTAGTCCCAATGTGGTCATTTCTTGAAATTGATTCATCCCTTTGATGCTATAAGTATTTTCACACGTATTTGAGACCAAATTGTGCCCTAAATTCTAGTAAATCTCACGATTCATGTCAAACCCTAACTCTTCAGTTGCGCCAGTCTGACCGCCCCTGTTTCGGTCTGACCGACTGCAACAGCAGAGCCAGGATGTGTAGTTCGGTTGTCGTATCTATTCTCGTCATGCTTTCCTGTTGTCTGGTATCTTACCTCTGCATTTCTTCCAAATCTTATAGTGGTCGAGGTATTCAAGGCACTGCCTCCATTCGGACCAATAAGAAGAAATTGGCTAAGTGGCCAAAAAGAGCTCTACCCTCGAGTAGCAGCGACAGTCACGATGATGATTGGGTGCCCTCGGCCGGAGATTCAGAGACAGAACAGTCGTCACATCGTGGTGGATCGTCTCATATGGGCATGGACATCGAGAGTGAGGACGATGAAATAAACATCCACGCTTATCAAGGCCCAAAGAGAAATTGGACTTCAAGCGACTATACAAAGGCTAGGACCATCTACGCCTACAATCATGAGAATGACGCCTCTACTCCTCACTTCCACACGATGACACAGCAGGATGCCATCTACGGTCATTTGATCCACAAGAATATCTTCGAACACAAATTGATCGAATGGGCTTATGTTGTGAATCAGCCCATCATGGCTCCTTTGGTGCAGATCTTCAAGGATATAGGGCTCTATGACTTTGTGGAGCACAAATGCCCATGGAACTCCACTGCCATCAGACAGTTTTATGCTACGGTCGAGATCAGATGGGCGGACCAGCAGATTATGTTGATGACAGGTTCTAGGCGTTATGAGGCCACCTTTGAGGAGTTTGCTTCGGCAAACAAGTTAAACTATGAGGAAATGAAGGAGGGAATCGATATGGAGGATGAGGATTACCTCCATGAGGATGACTGGCTGCAGTTTTATGAGCAGCCGGGAGGTGGACAACGGATTGTACCTGGCACCGTTACAGGTCTCAAAGTCCTCCCTGCTATAGTAAACAAAATCGTATGAGCCACGATCCATCCAAAGAGTGGAAACCGAGAAGCGGTCCGGGATTACTACTGGAACTTCATCGACCACATCCTCAAGAGTCATCGGATCAACATTGTCTTATTTATCTTGAAAACAATTGAGGATGTCTCGGCAACCACTCTGCCGAATCTCTACTATGCTCCATTTATCATGTCCTTGCTGCTCCAGAAGACGAAGTTCCCTCGCGGTTCATGTGACATCAGACATCTCGGCTATAAGCCATTTAGTGTCAACCCGCGCGTCTTGGCTCGAGGCCATGGAGCACAGCATCAGTAGCAGCAGCAGCAGGCTCAGCCTATGCCTCCTCCTCCACCTCAGGCACAGTAGACAGCTCAGTCTAGCCAATCCCCCGCCTGGTTTACACAGTTCCAGCAGCAGTTCCATCAGCCGATGATGGATCAGTTCGCTACTCTTCTCCAGGGGCTTGAGCTCGCTCGCTCGGACTTGGCGGCATTGAATGATCAGTTCCAGACCTTCTCGTCATGCCAGGATCAGTTCGAGCAGCGCTTTGACGCCTTCTCCGCTCACTTCTACACCCGTTTCCCTCAGACTCCTCCTCACCATCCTCCCGATGATGATGGTCCCGCCGATTCTTAGCTTTTATGGCAATTGATGCCAAAGGGGGAGAGAAGAGAGTAGAAGAGTAAGGGAGAGAACCTTAAATGAAAACTTTTGGTGTAAAGTTTTAATTTAACTTATTTTAGTTGAATATCTCATTTATGATCTATGTGGATGACATTTATGTTGGATGACTCTTGTATGAGATTGTTATTGCTTGATATATGAGATATGCTTATGTTATTTTCATATGACCTTGTGATGATGATATCATATGTAGAATTGAATGTCTTATTTGTGATACCTCATGCCTATATAATGAATGGATTAAGATAGCATCTTTTACACATGCTTGAACTCCACCAAAATGCCAAAATTTTCTTATTCATACATTTAGGGGGAGTGTCTTTCTTTTCAATGCTTATTGTAAAATTTCCTTTATGCTTAAAACTCATTCATCTACTCTTTATGTTGTCATCAATTACCAAAAAGGGGGAGATTGTAGCTTCTAGGCCCCTAAAGAGTGTTTTAGTAATTAATGACGACTACAAATGCTATACTAACGTTACCTGCCTAGTTGTGTCAAGAATAAACTTAAAAGACAGGTTAATGAAAGGCAAAGAAAGAGCCTCATGATGAAGAAAGGGCATTGATAAAAAAGGCAAAGGTACGAAATAGGGTCTTTTCCATTTTTACCGGTCTAAGGTGATTAGAGAAGAATTTTGACCGGATTTTAGGACAGTTGCCGTACTATTAAGAGGAGCATGTGGTGTATCACGAAATACTTCATCTATGTGCCACAAATAATAAAATCAACTTGCATTGCATACTAGAAGGTCATATACTTTGAAAATGCTTGTTTCAGCTCATTTCCGCTCAGCACTGTCTCTGTCGGTTTGACTGTTTGTTAGACCGGTCTGACCGAACACACGGACTGACCGAATAGGATCTCAGACTGACCGACGTTATGTCTAAGTGTAGTTTATTCCATAAAAAGGTCGGTCTGTCCGTAGTTAAGTCCTAGGTCAGTCTCCTGGAACTTCTTGATTTATCTTTCTGTTGTTTTGTGCTATGACAGTCTGACCATTTGTTAGACCGGTCTGACCGAGAAATCGGTCTGACCGTGCTTTTGAACTACGGTCTGACCGTATGGCCGGTCTGTCCGTATTTATCGGCCTGACCGTACAACGTATCCAGAAACTGTGTCGTCTCTGGACAGTTTCACGGTCTGACCGAAATTGGCTCCGGTTTGACCGTGTGTGTGCCTGACAAGGGCAGTTGAGCATTTATTGCGCCTGTTTTATGCCGTTGTAATTGCGGCGGTCTGACCGGGCATATACCTGCGGTCTGACCGCCAAGTGATCTTTTTCTCCCAACGGCCTGTAACGGCTATATTTATTGTGGGGGGTATATATACTCCCATGCACGGCCCTGTTCATAACTTTTGAGCATAAGTTGAACATTGTCATCATCCTTGAGAGCTTAAGCAAGTTTCATACACTCTAGGGTTCTAATTCTCATTTCGTGAGAGTGTGCATTTGAGATCCTCTAGTGCATTACATTTAGATCACTAAATCAATCCTGTGGCACTAGGAGAAGGTTAAGTGATCATCACCGGCTTGTTACTCTTGGAGTTTACCGGCTCCTAGACGGCTAGGAGAAAGGTTTTGGAGAGCTCTTCAAGGAAGATTGTGAAGAAGCCTCAAAACGTCTTGTGAAAGAGTTGAGCACGCCTTGTCGGAGCGGTAAAGTGCATCCTTAGTGAAATCGAGGTTGGGATAACTCATCACACTAATCCGGCTCAAGATCTAGGTCACTTCTCGAGAGAAGGTTGACAAGATAGAGGAGCGGTTAGAGATTTGAGTTTGCCTCAACGTGGATTAGGGGTGATCGGCAAATCACCGAGACCACGGGATATATCCTTGTGTGAAACTTGTTTATTGTTCATCTTGTGTTAATTATTTGCTCTCATTTTCTTTTAATTGTTTGATTAATTGATAATTTGCTAAAATCGCCTATTCACCCCCCTCTAGTCGATATCCTAGATCCCTTTCACTCGTCCCTTCCTTTTCTTTTTTTTTTGACCTGGTTGAGTTTGCTCTACGCAAATATGCAATTGAAAATAATAACCAATGATATAAAAAAAGAGAGAAAAATAATGCAAAACTATACTTAAATATACCTATATTCAATGTTTCATCTTCATTATCACCAAGTTGTTGTTCTTCCATAGAAATGTCGTCAGGGTCTTCATTTTCAATGCGTTCATTGCTAGTGATATGCCTTTGATGTTGTGATGGTTCTTGATGGGGAACTACAAGCTGATCATTGGTGAACTATGACATAATCAGCATGCATCATATAGGGAGGTAATTACAAAATAGTTCTTAGAAACAGAAATTAGCAACACATCAAGTAAAACATATAACCTTTTTAGTTGTTGTAGATGGTCTCAAGACATTTTCCCTCATTTCATTTCCAAGAAGTCGAATAGATAAGCGCAATGCTCTCAATACCTTAATGTTTCTTTCAATGTTTGTTTGCCGTAACTCTTCATACTCATTCCGCATAGCTCCATTATTTCTTCCTCTTTCATTTTGCATCTTTTCGGCTACAATTTTAGATGAAAAAAATAAAAGAACATAGACATAAATAACACATTAAATGAATAGCATCTTACTTCCCCATTTGAGGTGGAGATTTCTCAACAAGTATACCATCAATGTTTGTTCTAACACAATTATTGTTGCCATCTGGAAGATTGATTTCAGCACCAACAGTCAAGTCAGAGATTTCGCTAACTTTGTCAGTTACCACTGTATTTTCAATTTCTTCCTCCGCAGACATGTCATAGAGGTCTCTTGGCCTTGACTCAATGACAGCTTTCCAATCTTTATCGATAGGATCCTCAATGTAATAGACTTGAGTAGCTTGTGATGCTAAAATATATGGCTCATCTGATAATTTTTCCCCATTATTAATTAAATGCTTGAAGTTCACTGTCGTAATCCCAAATCTATATTTATTAACCCATTTGTCCTTTTTGAGAACATCAACCCAATCACATTTGAAGAGAACAACGTTACCCTTTCGACGATAATTTAACTCAAGTATCTCAGTTATGACACCATAGTATGTTATATCTCTTGTTTGTGGATTTTGATCTTTTGAGCTAGAAAAACTACAAGTCATTGCAACAACAGCTACCCTACTACTCTGAACTTATCTACCCTCATTATAAGATATTGTATGAAAATTGTATCTATTTATTGAATAACTATTATATTTTGTTGCGACCATAAAAGGCTCACTTGCTAGTATCTGAATCTCTTCTCCTATATCTTCCCCATTTGATAGTAACTCATTCACCTAGAAAAATTCATTTATACAGTTAATACAAAAAAATTGCAATATGTATTTAGATAACATTGTTGTTTATTAACTTACATGCAATCTAAACCACTCATGAAATGTTGCATGATTTATACGCTTTCTCTCATGAATACTTTGATGACCAATAGATGAAAGCTACCCCAAATGTTTTCTGTAAATATTTTTTGAATGTAAGATATTATAAAATATATATTTGAACAAATTTAATAAAATTTAATAAAAAATTATCTAGAGAACATACATCAAATATGGCTCAATATGCTCATAAGTAAATAAGACATATTTGTGAGCTTGAATCCATGTTTTATGGTCCAACGTAATAGTGCACTTGCCAATCAAACCGCGACCTATGTTGTTCAAGTATGTGGTATGGGTTCACAAGGTATTGAATTGTGCATCATCATTTCGACCCGGCCGACTTAATCTAGTCTCACAACCATGCAAACAACGAGAGCAAAATGTCATACTCTCATCAAATACATAACCTTCCACAATTGATCCTTCTGGGTAACTTCTAGTTCGAACATAGCTCTTCAACCTCATCAAAAATCTATAAAAGTTTTGAAATAATTAATTAATGAAAATATTAATAACAGTCTAATGAAATTGAGCCTTCTACTATGGAATTAATATACCTTTCTGTGGGATACATATTGTAGTATTAGACAGTACCAGCAATTCTTGCCTTAGTAGGAAGATGGACCATTAAATGAAACATAACATCAAAAATGATGGCGGAAATATTTTTTCAAGAAGGCATAAAGTTTCCAAAATTTCATACTCTAATCTCTCCATATCAGTTACATTAATTATAGGAGAAAATATTTTCTTGAAGAAGTTGCTTACATGAATCAATGCAATACTAACATTTTCTCGTAGTATCCTTCTAACAGCCAATGGAAGCATGTGCTCTAAAAGAATATGACTGTCATGACTTTTTAACCCAACTATCTTCTTATCATGAACATTTACACGACTTCGTATATCAGCTGCATATCCATCTGGAAATTTAACTCCTTTTAATACTTCATAAAACATTCTTTTCTCTGCAGAACTCAATGAGTAAGATGTGGGAGCTAAATAGAACTTGTCCCCTACTGAGACATGATGTTGATCCTTCTTGATACCTAACAGTTGGAGGTCCAAGCGAGTGTTCAGGTTGTCTTTTGATTTGCCATCAATATCCAAAAGTGTGTTAATTATATTGTCACAAACATTTTTCTCGATATGCATCACATCAAGATTATGCCGCAACAAAATATCCTTCCAATAGGGCAATTGCACTAATATTGTTTGTTTTTTTCAAATAGTTTTTGGTTCACCAACCTTGCCTTTACACTTTCGGGATGGTCTTTTCCCTGTTGGGTCCTTCCCAAAATCATTTTTTACATCTTTTGTTTGTTCTATAACATCATTACCAGAAAGAGACACTCGGGCTTCCCTATACTCTTTGGTCCCATCAAATGACTCACTATCATTTCTAAATTCATGACAAGAATGAAAGAATCGACGATGTCCCATGAAGCAATTTTTTTACCATTTTTAAGACGAAGTGAGCAAGTATTTGCATGGCAAACAACACATCCAACATGACCAGAAGTAACTTGTCCAGATACATATCCATATCCTGGATAATCAATAACAGTTCAGAACAAGGCGGCACACAATTGAAACCATTGACCAAATGATGCATCATGAGTTTTGACACCATGCCACATCTCTAACAAATCATCGATCAAAGGTTGAAGGTAGACATCGATATCATTTCCAGGAGGTTTAGGATCAGGAATAAGCATTGAGAGGATAAAATTTGGTTGCTTCATACACATCCATGGTGGAAGGTTGTACAGAATCAAGACAATAGGCCATATGCTATGCAATGAACTTAGTCTTCAAAAAGGATTAAAGCCATATGTTGCCAAACATAGCCTCATATTGAGACAATCAGAACTGAAGTCTGGATACCTATGGTCAAAATCCTTCCAAGCGGGAGAATCCGCTGGATGGCGTATCAACCCATCTCTAGTGCACCCTTCACTATGCCATCTCATGTCAGCTACTATCTTTGATGACATATGTAGTCTCTGGAGCCTCTTTTTAAGTGGAAAATATCGAAGAACCTCTCTAGGAATTTTGTGCATTCGCTTCCCATCAGGGCTCTTCTTTTCTATCTTCCATCTAGAAGTTCCACATTTTGGGCATGAGTCTATATTTGCATGCTCTTTCCAAAACAATACATAGTCATACTCACATGCATCAATATTCTCATAACCCAACACGAGACTTCTCACCATCTTCTTTGCATCATGGAAGTTTTTTGGCATTGTGGCATTCTTTGGAAATGCTTCTTTCAGTAAGTCTAATAACAAATCAAAACTACTGTTACTCCATCCATCTAGGAATTTTGTGTGAAGGACCTTCACAATAAATTGTAGCTTTGTGAATTTGCACCCAAGGTATAGCTCTTGACTAGGATCACTTACTAACCTATAGAATGCCTGAGCATCTTCATTTTGATCCTCCGAATTAAAACCATCACCACCTACATCACCAAGTTCTTGGTATCTACATCCTATGTCATGGATCATTTCTGTGATCTCATCTAGCTGCGGCTCACTGTTCATATTAGGAACATTTTCTATATTAGATTTCTTAGGTGTCTTGTGCCATGATGTTTGTTCACCATGAAATATCCACTTGGTGCATCCTTCTAAAAACCCATCACAAATCAAGTGTTCATAAACAACTTTAGTTTCTCTCCAAACACAATTCACACATTTTCTACAAGGGCAGAGAATTTCATTTGTTTTTGTAGAATTTGCAAAAGCAAACTCTGTGAAGCCCTTTACGCCTTGGTTATATTCAGTTGAGTACCTACATTTAATTATCATTAGTTTCAATCAAAAGATTCACATAAAGTAGCTTTCTATTTGATTTAGTGAAAGAGTGTTTGTTTTCTACCTAGCCGCACTCATCCAACGCTTGTCCATAGTAAATGCCAAAGACCTTAAAATCCTCGTAGCCTTTCCTTATTATATGGCTTACTGTAAGAATCAGCTAGTATATCTAAAATAAAATCAGCTACTAATTTAATACGGATTTGAATCTGAAATGAGTTTATGAACAAGAACACAAATAGACGGGGGGGAGAGGGTTAACAAATACTTCCTATTTAGAGAGGACTAATAGCTTACTGCAAAAATTTCTCTCTCCAAAGTGATTTTACTAGGTTAATTTTAATAATAATCTCAACTAACTACAAAAATTGACTAGCAAAATACAATTTGATAGGGTTAGTATTGGCCCATCACACCATGTTATTGTTCATGTAAGCAAGCAATAACATCATTCTATATAGTCATTCATTCATTCATTGTTGAAATACTTCTTTTGATTCATAATATAAGTTTACTTCTTATTCACATGCGAATTAAGAGTATTGAATGAGAGAAAATAATCATAAAAAACTAATGATGCCTCTATTTAATAAAGTTTGGATGTGTGTGGAAAAAATATTAGTGGAGGCATGATAGGATACCATAGAGGATAAAGGAGTAAAACATGTACTAAATAATATATTGAAATTATAGTAAGGTTTATATTGTGAAATATAGAAAAATAAAAGTAGTCTTAAATTGTGAAAAGGAAAGTGTATGACACAAAGGCATAATTACAACCTGCAAACAAATATAAGCACTTAAATGGAAAAAGCATAGATCTACCAAGAAAATTGACAAATATGGGATTAGGGGTGAAAATTACTTTTCCAAAAAACATAAACAATTCAAATTAAGGCACACAATTGGTGAGATTTTCTTCCTGCTTGTCCAATTTCTCACCAAAGTGAAAGTAGAAACCCATTTGACATTTAACTTGTCCAATTAAGAGTCTAAAGACTTATATGATTGACATGATATGCTAAAAAAATATACTATTGGTCCCTCTGAATCATTCATTTCTAAGTTAAATGATAGTTCCAAAAAAAAATTAAATGGTAGTTTTAAAGATTGATGTTTAAGACTTAGTTTGATCAACATTTGGGTTCGACTTCTATCACAGAGAAACTGAAGTCATATATGATAGAACTCTAGTTCGACATATACTAAAAACCAGAGTTGAAAGTGTTTGACAAAAGACTATTATTTTGATGTTTTAAATAAAATTTACATCTTATAATAGAATGTAATTGTAGTTGTAATCAATGACATAGCCATATAAATAATTCTAACTTTATGAGTATTTGTAAACTTGAAGTTAGAGCTGTTAAAGCACCTCAAACTCTTTAGTGTTAAAGTGGTTTCAGCTTCATGCAGAAGCACTAACACCACAATGGATCTAACCTGCGGATTCTGTAGGAGCATATATATATGCACAAACACAATCACATAACTAGGAGTGTTTCCATACATTTCACATCTATGCACCAAAATTATACAAAATTTACTAATATCTATCTAAAGAGATAGATACAAAATTGTTAAATAGTTATGACTATATTACAGAGGACTACTATTTTTTTTGTTTAGTGGATATATTGTGTAATACCTATCAATCAAAGGGCATGCAAGCCCTTTAGAGTACAATGATTGGCTCTGTCCAGCCTTCCTGCATATAAAACTTTTTATGGATGATCAGTGATGGAAACTACTCAAAATATAGACATTATTAGTTTGCACATTATCCATGCTCAAATCCATTGTTCTTTAGGACCATGTGCACCAACTAATATAGAATCCACTTTGTTGCTGATCATTCAACACTTGAGTCCTTGCACTTTATTATTTTGGTCAAAATAGTCCTGAACATTCATCCACCTATCCAACATGGGAATAGAAGAGCCTATTAACAAGAATTTGATCAATAGAAGACTAGAAATATAGAAATTTGGTGTTACAATTTGAATTTGTAAAAATCATATCTAAATCACTCGCCCTTGTTGATACTATATTACTCCAAATAAACTAAAATTTTTATACAATAGCTAGTTACAAAAATTTGGAGTTACAATTTGAATCTCTAAATATCATATCTAAATCACTAGCTCATGGCAATACTATATTACTCCAAATGAACTAAAATCTTTGCACAATAGCCACTAGTTAGCTCCTCTCTTTGACATACTTTTCAAAGAATCTAAGTGAACCACAAAGAGTAACTACTAACTGTTAGAATTGTACAGTTAGCACAAAAACAATGAACAATGAATGCAGGCTTAGCAAAAACTTTCATAACCAATGAACTAACACATATAGATAAATAGAAAACTTGGGTTGCACAATAGCCACTAGTTAGCTCCTCTCTTTGACATACTTTTCAAAGAATCTACAGCAGACAAACTCCTTATTCATATACAAATAGCACAAACAAGAATCATATAGTAGCAAAAATAATAATAATATTACCTGATTGCAACCTATTTTTCCAAAGATGAAACCTGATAGGAAGAATCTCCAAGTTGGAAGTCCAATCTATGAAATCTGAAATTTTGCAAACAGAAAATAGATTGAAGAAACAACTTTCAAGACAACAAAATGCAAATGCAATTTAAGAACAAAGAACATAAGGAGGGGAGGTTGGTTAGAGGCATCGTGGTGGGTAATCGTAGTGCAGAGGCTAAAGATGACTTGCTTGGCTGATGTGGTGATGTGGTTTCATTGAGGAGACTGAGGATTGTGTGATGGGATGGGAGGCTTGGCGGATGTGGTTTTTATTCAATCTGCAACCAGTTCTTCTATGATTATGGTATTTCTATCATTTTCTGTGTATTTTTTCTTTGGTTTTATTGGATTAGCTTATGCATGGCATTTGCTTAAGATTAGACTGGAATATGTTCAATTTTGATGAGTGATGGAAAAAGTGTGATCTTTATTTGTTCTAAAATAATCCTTTATTTTCTTTTAACATTATCAAGTAAGATCTAGATTTTCATGCCTTTCAAACAAGGGATTTGGGCGGGGTATGGAAGATGTAGGAAAGATGGGGGTGTGGGACAGCTTTGCAGTTGCAACTATTGTGTGTGTCAAAGATATCCCAATGGAAAAATCAATGGCTGAGATAAGTATCCTCTTAACATGGGAAAATTTCTCTTGATAAATTGTATGTGTGATCTCAGCCATTCGATCTTGTGATCCAATGACTCACATCTTTCTTAGGAGACACATATGGGCTTATTAGGTTTCATTAACCCCTAAACCTAGGTATAAAACACTTACACATTCCTAATATTGCCTAAACTTGATTTCATTATTTCACATAGTTCACGAGTGTGAAGCTCATAACTGATTATAGCGAACTTTTAGTGGTCAATTCATTAGATTTGTTTGACATTAGTAGTAGGGATTAGGGACAGTAAGCACTTTCTAGTTACGGTCAATCGACTCCTTGGATTCTTGAAACTTTGAGCTAGCTCTCGTGCATTAGGACTAAATTCACGTTTGAATTGACATGCAAGTGGCAGATCTAAGCAAAAGCATAAGAGAGATGGAAACGTATTCTCTATGGAAATGGTGAAGCAGAGCCAGTCACTGAAGCTTGCGTGCAGTTGACCAAAGAGTTCTTTAAGGAGAACACCCACACCCTGCGTCTGCTAATTGTTTGTCTTCCATCTCTTGACTTGGAAGTATGTCCATGAACATCTTATTTAGTTTGTCTGCTAAACCACGAATTTTCTTTTCTTTAGTCAAATTGCAAGCCATTCTATTTGTTAGTTAGCCCATAATATTATACAACTAGCTTAGTTATTTTTTATTTCAGTTGGCTTTCCAGACTTTGATGATATCTGATTTCTTTTTCCCTTTTCTGTTGGTTCCAGACTCAGAAAGATGTTACTCAAGTTGTTGCAAATTTACAAAGGGGAAAGGTGGGTTCAAGGATGATTGCCTCTGATTACTTGGAAGCTGACAAAGATCTGCTGGGTATTTTAATGTCTGGGTAAGTCATGAGTCACCTTGTTGATGAACAGTGCATGTTGATTCTGAGCTACTTTTATGCATTTTAATAACAGTCTAAAGAAGAATTAGATTGGAGGCAGAGAGGGTAGGAGGGAGAGAGAAATCTAAGCAGAATATTTAAAGGATTATATTATTTCAAACAGAACAAGAGGACACCTTATAACACATATTCCTGTGATGATGCCCTCACCATAGACTGGCTCGTGGTCCCTACTAAACCTTTTTTCCCTCCCTTCTTTTTTCATAAGAAAATTAAGATTGCACCCTACTCGCTCTCCTACTTAGAACTTGTGTCATCATGTAATTTACTGTGTATGTACAGAAACTGATCCAGAGAAAATACAAAAAATGAAGGATGAGTAAGTTACTGTGTATGTACAACTTTGTGCTTTTTGGATTGTCTGGTCTTATCATTTGGAACTTTCTGGCCGCAGCTTATCTTCTGAAATTATTTCTTGCTATGCATTGCTGCGAGGGGGCATTATCAATGATATTTTGTACGAGCCTGAGAAGATGACGGTCCGCAAATTCTTTTGTTAGGAAAGGAAGTTAAAACTGTAGTTTCAGCATGATGTATCAATAGGGTTGTGGTCGAGTTTTTTCATCTCATGTAGAAGACAAACTGATGTTTGTGTTGATTATTGAATTATTAAAGTTGTTATGATGCTAAGTGCAAGTTGTTTTAGTTCTGCTTTTAAATCTTCCTAATCTGGACATGGAGATCTTCAATAATGGAGAATACTTTCATCCTTCTGAAATCAATATGTATTTTATAACTCTTTTTGTTGGTGATGTCTTAAGAAAGAAAACAACTAGTGCATATGATTGATAAAGCTTGCGTTAGCATGGTTTTTTTTTCTCAATTTTGTTTGAGTTCACTTTATGTGGAGAATAGCGAACTTCTTGGCAAATTTCGGTCCCCAAATGAGGCGAAGTTAGCGCGAGGAGGGTTTTATATTTGGCTGAACAAAAAATTTCCCGAAATATTTTCTGTTACTTTTTCTCTGAAAATTTTCCCTCTCAAAAAAATATATCTGTTATTTTTCTACTAAAAATTTTCAATTTTTCCAAAAATTATATTATTTATTCCTAGCGGTAGATCTGCTAAAAATGATTACTTTCTCAGCTGACACATTGGTGAAAAATCAAAATTGTATTTTCACCTATACAACTGCTAGTAAAAAAAAGTTTTCGTAGCGTAAAAAATATTGCCAGCTGTTACACAGATTCTATATATTTTTTTCCAAACTGATCTACAGCTTGCTATATATTATTTATTCCATGCGGAAGATCTGCTAAAAATAATAACTTTTCCCAGCTGACACATCGGTGAAAAATCAAAATTATATTTTCATCTGCAGGACCGATGGGAAAAAAGTTTTTCCCAGCAGTTTTACAGCTTGCACTTTCTAGTCTTAAACTGATCAAATTCTTGTTAATTGGCTCTTCTATTCCCATGTTGCATAGGTGGATGAATGTTTAGGACTATTTTGACCAAAGTAATAAAGTACAAGGACTCAAGTGATCAACAACAAATGAATTCTGTATTAGTTGCTGCACATGGTCCAAAAGAATATGGGATTTGAGCATGGATAATGTGCAAACTAACTGTCTATATTTTGAGTAGTTTCCATCAATGATCATTCTTAAAGAGTTTTATATGTCAGGAAGGCTCTGAACAAAGCCAATCATTGTACTCTAAAAGGCATGCATGCCATTTGATTGATAGGTGTTATACAATGTAACCACTAAACACAGAAATAGTAGCCTCTGTAATATAGTCATAACTATTTAATAATTTTTTTATCTATCTCTTTAGCTAGACATCAGTAAATTTTGTATAATTTTAGTATATAGATTTGAAATATATGGAAACACTCCTAGTTATGTGATTGTGTTTGTGCATATATATGCTCCTACAAAATCAACAGATTAGATCCATTGTTGTGTTGGTGCTTCTGCATGAATGTGAAACCACTTTTACACTAAAGAGTTTGAGGTGGTTTAACAATTCTAACTTCAAGTTTACAAAATACTCATAAAGTTAGAACTATTTAAATGCTATGCCATTGGTTACAACTGCAATTATATTCTATTATAAGACATAAATTTTATGGAAAACAACAAAATAATGGAGTCTTTTGCCAAACACTCAAAAAATCTGGTTTTTTAGTATATTTCGAATTAGAGTTATATTATATATTACTCAAGTTTCTCTTGTGATAGAAGTCGAAGTCCGAGCTTGGTCAAACTAAGTCTTAAACATCAATTCTTTAAAACTATCATTTAATCTTTTTTTGGAACTATCATTTAACTTGGAAATCAATAATTCAGAGGGACCAATTAGTATATTTTGTTTAGTATATCATGTCAATCTTGTAAGTCTTTAGACACTTAATTGGACAAGTTAAATGTCAAATGGGCTTCTATTTTTACTTTGGTGAGAAAAATTGGAGAAGCAGGATGTGTGTCAAATGGGCTTCTACTCTCACCAATTGTGTGTCTTATGTTTTGAGTTTGTTATGTTTTTTTGGAAAAGTAATTTTCACCCCTAATATCATATTTGTATTGATCTATTTGACCCTAAAGATACTCTCAACAATAGAATTTGACGGCAAGGATTTAATTGCAACCATTTTACATGTCACGCCCCGCACAGGGTACCACGACTACTCCCATGGAGACCTAGCTCGCTGCAGCTGGCCTCATACATACATACCACTGACTTCCCAGGATAGGTCAAGCACAGGAGTTCATTGCAGCAGAGTAACTTACAAAATATCATTGATAAACAGTATGGCCTGCTGGCCTGATACAACAAGAGTAATACAATGCCTTCACGGCACAAATGGTCTAAATAAAACAAAAGACAACTACTCGGCGGAAGCTAGGCGAAACCCCCACAGTCGTAAGAAGTTGACAGCAGAACAGCACACTTCAGGGTTTTGGCAGAACTGGCTCTCTTCCTTCTGGATCCACGAAATCTTCCAAGCCTTCGTCTTGGTATTGTAGCACTCCATCTATTGTTGATAAGTTGCAAGGGTGAGCACTTACGTACTCAGCAAGTCATAGGTAAGAGTAGGGATACGTATAGTAGAGATGACATGACCCTATGCTATTGAGGGAAAAGAGGTGAGAGTGTTTTTCCATAAATACTTTTCTTCCAAGCTTTTCAAATCTCATGCTCATGGCAGCATTTCATATACTTAGGGCACAATCCACATGCCTCTTAGATATCACATGATCACTAAATTATGGTACTACCGCGACACGTCAACACATGACAGCCCACGGCAGCACCCCTTATCATGACAACACATGTCATTTGGGTAATCTTGACTTAACAAATTTTAATTTATAAAACAATACTTGTGTCACACCCCGTGGATTTAATCCACCGCGGCATACTCCTAAAACTCGGGAGCACGAAGTATTCGAATACATTTTTAACTCTGCAGAGGGGTACCAATTTACCCGCAAGATATATCCACTTTCATGCCCTTCCTATCACAAGGATTGGACCCCTGACTCACTTCATACTGTGAGTGGCAAGGTGGAGATAACAAGAACTTTTGCCATGTTTCACACACAGTTCACCCCAGACCCCGTGGTTTTCTTCACGCAAACCACAGTTGTGGCAGGGTTACACAACCCCCAATAATTGGCATCTTCCCCTCAGGGTCAGCGTGCATGATCACATCCTGTGATATGTGTTGGAGCGCACCCCGTGTTTAATCGTGAGTTTGCCATATAGAGGTTTCATGTGTGATCCACATACTACTTGTTCAGGCCTGTCCCATACCAGGCTTGCGGTCGGCACGTTAATCATGCCACTAGACGCACAACACAAGGTTCTAGGTCCTTATATGCCAGTGACCAGATCATACCACAACCATGCACCTTCAGTGCTTGCACATCCAGTGCAGCCAAGCACCTCCAGTGCTACCACCATTCCATACCAAAATACTGGTCACGGCTAGGGGTTTTATTTCATGAATATAAATATACATAATATATTAGTTCATGGCTCATTATTTGGTCAATTCACATTTCACAGGCATCAGCCTGATGCTGCCATTTCATAATTCAACTATTCTCAATCTTTCTCATGCAATATTATTATTTTATAATCAAGGCATATTCTAGCAATTCATAAAATATAGGTTCAAGATGTTCAATAATATGACTTGCCTTCCGCGTCGTAAGAAACAGCAGTTGATGTCGGGTCTGCGACGAAGTCTTCGAACTCGGACTCTTGCTCTGAACAAGGATCAAACAAGCAAACAGGCATTACAATCAATCATACTCTTACTATTCCACTTTATGCGATAATGCAAGGAGAAACACTTAGGCGATACAAGATTTGGAAGCGATTAGGGTTAAACTATGGAAACCAAGGTTAAGATTAGTCGTCAAAGGTTTACAAGGTTCCAAAGGTTCCAAAATATCAGAATGATATCAAGGCTGCGGCTGGTTCGCTCAAAAACAGCGAACGTCTTTAGGTCGACATTCAGTTCAAGGCATCGACATAGGGTCGATGGATGATAGAGGGCTCAACTCAAGTTGTGACAGTAGAATAAAATGTAGATCACAACATCAGGAGTCTAAGGGACAAAGTTATGTTCAGTTTGCATACCCAGAAGGGGTCAAACTGGCCCAATGCCATTGGCTGACATAGGCTGACAAGGGCTGATAATGCCGAAGAATGGCATTGACATGGTTTGAATAGTTCCCAGTGGCCAAAATGAGTTTTGATTCAAGCATATGGTGCACAAGGTTAGTGAGGCAACTATTTGACAAAGTATTTTCTATTTTTCATGACCAGAGGTGGGTGAACAGGGCTAATGCCACTAACTGGCATAGTTTGACATAGAGTTGACATGGCCAGAAACTAGGGTTTGCCATAACTTTTGATCTAGGGCTCCAAATGATGCACCACTTTGTCTGGTAGTTAGACATTTGTAACAGGAACAAATGTCTCAACAGGATCTAGGGCAGGAGATGGCCGGAAAGTGATGAAAAGCGGCAAAGAAGTTGACTGGCCTGGAGCACATGCAACATAAACAGTGCAGTAACTAGGGCATAGCTATATCTCACAATCTAGGCCGAATTAGAAGTCTTGATAGAAGACAAAGTTGCTCAGAATGGTCCAAAACATCTAAATGGCAAAGTGGCTAGGGCTGGATCGGCTGGATTTGGAAGATACTAGCTGGAGAAAAGATGAACTCAAATCTGATTTGGGCATTTCTGATTTAAAGTGATTGAACTCAATTCCTTGCTTGTGTATGGTCCTCAGGGTACTAGGAATGCATTGGTGAAGTTGGATTAACAGATTTCTCAACAGAGAAGCTAAATCAGTAAGTACAAGTTCATGTTCATGGCTGGAAATTGGGGGTTTTTGTTTTACAACGAATTTGTTCAAACCAATAGCTCAGGGGTCTTAAGTGAGCTATTCTAAGAATCTTTCACTACTGGCTCGAAGATCAATTCGTTCTGGAATGAAATTAATTGCTCGCCGGAGCTACTGGAGTAAAACTAAAATTGCCGGCGACTGAGGGTATTTAAACTAAATTCCAAGCTCGAGAAGCATGAGGGGGATGAGGGAAACTCACTGGGGGTGTTGGATTGAGGAAGGAAGCAGTGGTTGAAGCTAGCACCGAAGCTCCCTCTGCTGCTCACCGGGGAAGAAGAAGACACAGTGCTGCTGCTGGTTTTCTGGTGTTTTGGAGTGTGGTGAAGTTGGCTAAGTCCCAGGGGGTATAAATAGGCAAAGCTGGAGGTTCTCAACGGTTGGAAAAGCTTGGGGAGTTGTAGCCGGCAAGATGCGATTGGATTGGACTTCACGGCGAAGACAGGCGGCGACACGACTCGGTTCAGCGGCCGAGAGGGCTTTTGCAGGTGATGGGAAGGTGAACTGATGGCTGGTCGCGGCGAGTTCTCCACGTGGCTATGCTTTCCTGCTGGAGCCGTTGCCGGTGGCGTGCAAACGAGAGAAACCAGCTGGTCGCGATCCTCGCTGGAGAAGATCCACAGTGGCCAACGCCGAGCACACACGTGGCAGCAGGCAAAGCAAACAGCAGTGGCGCGCTCGTGGTCGAAGGCTCCCGTGCTCGTGCACTGTTCCAGGTCGTGGTCGAAGTCCCAGGCGCTGGTCGAGGACAGCAGCTGGTTGGTTGCACTGTTCTGGTCGATCAGGGGCATAAGTGTGAGAGTTTTAGTTGAAATCTGAGCTGGGTCCTCACAGGAGTAGCCGTGCTCCCCTATGAGGCGTGGCGCGGCACAATATGTATCCCATAGAAAGGTATATTAATTCCATATTAGAAGGCTCAATTTCAGTAGGCTGTTATTAATATTTTCATTAATTAATTATTTCAAAACTTTTATAGATTTTTGATGAGGTTGAAGAGCTATGCTCGAACTAGAAGTCACCCAGAAGGATCAATTGCGGAAGGTTATGTATTTGATGAGAGTATGACATTTTGCTCTCATTATTTGCATGGTTGTGAGACTAGATCAAATCAGCTGGGTCGAAATGATGATGCACAATTCAATACCTTGTCAACCGATACCACATACTTGAGCAACATAGGTCGCGGTTTGACTGGCAAGTGCACTATTACGTTGGACCATAAAACATGGATTCAAGCTCATAGATATGTCTTATTTACTTTTGATCATATTGAGCCATATTTGATGTATGTTCTCTAGATAATTTTTTATTAAAATTTATTAAATTTGTTCAAATATATATTTTATAATATCTTACATTCAAAACATATTTTGCAGAAAACATTTGGGGTATCTTTCATCTATTGGTCATCAAAGTATTCATGAGAGAGAGCGTATACATCATGCAACATTTCATGAGTGGTTCAGATTGCATGTAAGTTAATAAACAACAATGTTAGCTAAATACATATTGCAATGTTTTTGTATTAACGGTATAAATGAGTTTTTCTAGGTGAACGAGTTACTATCAAATGGGGAAGATATGGAGAAGAGATTCACACACTAGCAAGTGAGACTTTTATGGTCGCAACAAACTATAACAGTTTTCATACAATATCTTATGATGAGGGCAGATCAGTTCAGAGTAGTGGGGTAGCTATTGTTGCAAAGACTTGTAGTTTTTCTAGCTCAAAGGATCAAAATCCACAAATAGGAGATATAACATACTATGGTATCATAACTGAGATACTTGAGTTAGATTATCGTCGAAAGGGTAATGTTGTTCTCTTCAAATGTGATTGGGTTGATGTTCTCAGAAAGGACAAATGAGTTATGAAAGATAGATTTGGGATTACGACAGTGAACTTCAAGTGTTTAATTAATTCAGGGGAAAAATTATCAGATGAGCCATATATTTTAGCATCACAAGCTATTCAAGTCTATTATGTTGAGGTTCCTATCAATAAAGACTAGAAAGTTGTCATTGAGTCAAGTCCAAGAGACCTCTATGACATGTCTGCGGAGGAAGAAATTGAAAATACAGTAGTAACTGAAAGAGTTAACGAAATCTCTGACTTGAATGTTGGTGCTGAAATAAATCTTCCAGATGGCAACAATAATTGTGTTAGAACAAACATTGATGGTATACTTGTTGAAAAATCTCCACCTCAAATTGGGAAGTAAGATGCTATTCATTGAATGTGTTGTTTATGTCTATGTTCTTTTATTTTTTTTGTCTAATACTGTAAAATTTTATTGTAGCCGAAAAGATGCAAAATGAAAGAGGAAGAAATAATGGAGCTATCCAGAATGAGTATGAAGAGTTATGGAAAGCAAACATTGAAAGAAACAATGAGGTATTGAGAGCATTGCGCTTGCCTATTCGACTTCCTGGAAATGAAATGAGGGAAAATGTCTTGAGACCATCTACAAGATCTAAAAAGGTTATATGTTTTACTTGATGTGTTGCTAATTTTTGTTCCTAAGAACTATTTTGTAATTATCTCCCAATATGATGCATGCTGATTATGTCATAGCACACCAATGATCGGCTTGTAGTTCCCCATCAACAACCATCACAACGTCAAAGGCATATCACTAGCAATAACAATGAACATGCTGAAAATGAAGACCCTGACAACATTTCTATGGAAGAACAACAACTTGGTGACAATGAAGATGAAACATTGAATATAGGTATATTTAAGTATAGTTTGCATTATTTTTCTCTCTTTTTTTATATCATTGGTTATTGTTATCAATTACATATTTGTGTAGAGCAAACTCATCCAGGTCAAAAAAAGAAAAGGAAGGGATGAAGACCCACTACCAAGCATGACATATGGAAGCAAAGGAATGAACCAATTTTATATCTACAATAGTGAGATCAGGAATACCACTTTCCTATAAAATCTGGTATGAAATTGATGCAGATAAAAAGGAATATGTTTGGGCTAATGTAAGGGTACATTTGTATACTACTAAAAATAAGAACTCTAAATTACTTTACTCTCATTTTATCCTTACATGTATATTTTAATAGAAATGAGATATGTTCAATAGCTCCTGTTACTATACATAGCACTGACTAATTTTCTTTCTAATTAAGGGTGAAAATATATATGTGGAGCGTTGCAATTCATTATTAGATGTGTCATTCTAATATGAAGAGAGTTTGATTCTATATTTGATTTTACTTGCATTTCGAATGTTACTTCATAAATTGGATAGCATTCCATTATAGTTATTTAAAATCATCAAAAATAGCAACTAGTGACAAGTTTTATAGGCTCATGATCTATGTATTCCATAGACATGTATAGTATAATAGTATATAATCATTGACAACTTGATAATTTTGTAGGAATGTTTTGATGTTCATGATGACCTTGAAGATTGGGTTTTACAAATAGCAGCAGTGAAATGGAAGGATTTAAAAGTTGAAATAAAGAGGAATTATTTTGATGAAACAAAAACTAATGAGAAGCTTTTTTCGATGAAGATTGATTCTAGAGTACCTAAAACAAATTGGATGTGGCTTGTAGAGCATTGGAGAGCTCCGAAAAGTCAGGTAAAACTTCTTTATGAATGATTCTTAATTACAAATTAAATATATTTTATGCAATTAATTATATTTTCATTTTATAGGCTCTAAGTGAAATTGGATAAGAAAATAGTGCAAAAATGACAATGACACTGTCGTGTTATTGCGAATACCACGGCAGGTTTTGTGGAAGTTCCTAGCTGGACGAAGATGACACGAGCTGACCAAGTGATTGGTCCTCTCCTATCGGACAAACACAGCGAATGACGTGAAGATTTATACAGGTTCAGGTCTCAATGGAAACCATAGTCCTGTCAACGTACTCCCAACAAGAGTTAGCTAGGGGAGTTCTCTCGTGGGGAGAGTGCTCCTAAGAATGCCTATTCGTTTTTGTGTATTGATGTCAAATGACTTGTCCTTGGTTACAATAGAGGGATACAAGGGCTTATATAGGCCCAAAAGATTCAAAAAGACTAAACTACCTCGGCCGTAGCCGTTGGATCAGAGGGCACTGACGTCCTTCTCCTGACCGAGGGGGTTGGATGCTTGACAAGTGTCCTCGTCAGTTCCCGAGACGCTTCTCGCGTGATCCCCATGTGACCCTGCTAGGGACAGGGGTCCCTGGGTAAGTGGCGGCGCCTGGGGCGGAGGTCATCAGGAGCCTTGTCCCCGGGAAAATGGCGGCACCCGGGACAGGGGTCACTGGGGGCCTTGTCCCCGGGCGAATGGCGGTGCCCTGGACGGGGTCATCGGGGGCCTTGTCCCCCGGCCAATGGCGGCGCCCGGGACGGCGGCACCGAGGGCCTTGTCCCCGGGCCAATGACGGCGCCCGGGGCAGGGGTCCATGGTAGCCTTGTCCTCGGGCAAATGGCGGCACCCCGGACAGGGGTCACCGAGGGCCTTGTCCCCGGGCGAATGGCGGCGCCCGAGATGGGGGTCACCGGACAAATGGCGGCGCCTGGGACGGGGGTGACTGGGGGACTTGTCCCTGGGCCAATGGCGGCGCCCGGGACAGGGGTCACCGGGGGCCTTGTCCCCGGGCAAATGGCGGCACCTAGGATGGAGGCACCGGGGGCCTTGTCCCCTGGCCAATGACGGCGCCCAGGATAGGGGTCCCCGGGAGCCTTGTCCCCGGGCAAATGGCGGAGCCCGGGACAGGGCTCACCGGGGGCCTTGTCGTCGGGTCAATGGCGGTGCCTGGGACGTCGGCACCGGGGGTGTTGTCCCCGGGCCAATGACGGCGCCTGGGACAGGGGTACCTGGGAGCATTGTCCCTGGGAAAATAGCGGCGCCCAGGACAGGAGTCACCGGGGGCCTTGTCCCCAGTCTAGTGGCGGCGCCCGGGACAGGGGTCACCGAGGTCGTTGCCCCATACCTGGACTTGATCGTGCGGAGATTTCCCCCCACAGCAGCCCCCCATATCCTCCGGGGACGTTGCTCAAGTCCCCGGAGGGGATGGTTCACATTACAGGGAACATCTCCCACAGGAGGGATTTCCGGCGCCTTGTCGACGTCTCGAATTTCATGCTAGAGACTTATGGCGGCACCGTCGGTCATCATGTCGCCCCTAGTTTCGATTGTAGCGCGCCGTCGGCCATAATGGCCCCGCGCCGTTCGAGCCGTCGATGCGTCATTTCCCGTGCACCGTTTGAATTGAATGGCGCGGATTCATCACAAGGGGCCACGTGGCGCCCATCAGGGCCACGTTTGAGCCCTATAGATAGGGCTTCGAGGGGCCCGGAGAAGGCACTTGAACCATCGAGCCTCAAACACCTCCAGCGCCCTAATTTCACCCGATAGCCTTCTCCCGGAAGCTTAGTCTATGAAAACCTAAGCCCCTCATACAGTTCCCTGATAGCTTAACACACCGGAAACCAAATGGGTCCCAAGGGTAGCGCTAAGGCAGCCGAGGTACCTCCGGAGGAAGTCACCGCGGACTTCCTCTGGGCCTCTGAGTTCACTTCAGCGGACTTAGAGTCCCTCGTGGATCGGGGGGTCGTCGCGGACGGGGATATCTGGATCCCCTCCAAGAAGGATGGCGCCCCCCGCCCTAGGCCCGGAGAAGTTGTCGTTTTCGAGGACTTCCTCGAGGCCGGGCTGCGGCTCCCGGTGCATCCGTACCACCTGAAGCCGAACTCCTTCGTTCGGATGGGGCTCTTCATCTGGCTGTTCAAGACAGCCACTGGATGTGAGCCGACGCTCCGGCTGTTCTGGTACTTTTATGAGCCGGCGGTGAGGAGCTCCCATTTGGTGAAGGGAGGGCCGAAGTCTCCGTTCGGCTCCATCATGATACAGCTCCTGCTGTCGGGGGTGCAGGAGTATCCAGTGGCAGCCTCCCGGGACCACTGGGGGGATTGGGTCTGGAGGTAGTTTTACCTCTGGGTCCGGGATGCCGAGGTGACCTACCCACCGGAGCCGCCCTCATATAGCCGGTCGTTCGCCCCCAAGCCCATGGTATGGACTGAGGAGGAGCTGAAGCTCCTCAACAAGGTGGTTGGTTCCCGGGGCGTCCGTTCCATGAGGGACGCCGCGGAGGAGCTGACGCTACTGAAGGTCTCCCCCTTCTCGCACGGGAGGAGGGGGATTCGAATGTGCCCGGCACAGCTGCCCCCGCAAAAGCCGGTGACCCGACGTAAGCCCCCGCAGACATTCTTTTGATTTTTTGTTAATTTCGGTAACTCCCTTTATTTTTGCAGTCCGGACATACCCGGCCGCCCTGAAGAAGGCGGAGAACCTCCTCTGGAGATACTACGCGACGAGCATGAATGTATCGTGCGCGTCATTGGCGAGGGTCTTCCCCAGAAATTGGTTGCCGAGGCCTCTGCGCTAGGGCTACCAGAGACGACGCCTCTCCCGACCTCCGGCTCTCACAAGCGGGGGAAGGAGGCCGCCGGGGGTTCCGAGCCGAAGCGTGCTAAGGCTCAGAAGGCCCCCGGTCCGGCGACGACACTGGGCTCTAAGCTCGTGAAGGCCCGGGACACCACCCCCGGGTCGAGACGTGCGCGAGCACCTTCTAGGCGCGAGGTGACGCTGCCCCCCCCCCCCCCGAAAGAGCGCTCAGGGGGGGCGGTGGAGGTGCAAGAGTTCGTGCACCTTCTCGAGGCCTTTGGAGAGGCCCGGGGGAAGGAGCCGGCCGGTGACGAGGGGACGTCTGACTCGGCAAATTATGCCCCCTCACCACCTCTAGTGGCACGAGGACTACCAGAGCCGGAGCGTCCGGAGGTTTGTTTCGCGGAGGCTTCCCCTCCGCGCGTCGAATGGTCGGTGGACTAGGGGGGAGCCCCTCGGTCTACGACGTCCCCGCAGCGACGGAGGTTCCGGGGGCCCCACGGCCCGGGAAGGGGAAAGGGCCCCTCATCCCTCCCCGGGGTGGCACCCCCTCGGAGAGCTCGTCCACCTCCTCAGCGACAAGGACCCCGGGCGCTGCCACTCCGGTCCACATCACCCCCGCAACCTTCATGATGGGGCCCGCCGGTGTGGACGGGTCTAGAGCCGTCGGGAGGGAGACCCCCTGTTGTCCGTGGGGGAGGTCTTCCAGTTCACGGAGAGGCTCCAGACCTGGAAGGTGCAGGACTACGTCTCAGAAGGGACGCTCCGTGACTGGTGCAGGGAGCTGTAGTCGCTCCATATCCAGGTTCGTTCCGGATCACCAGGTCATTTGTTTCTAAGATTTTACTAACTCTTGGGCTTCGAATAAACTTCATGCTTACAGGGGGCAGCCCTCGCCTGGGGCATCAAGGCGCGCTTCGATAAGGAGGTGGAGGGGAAGGCCACTGCCTTTTCCGAGGAGTAGGACGCTGCGCTCTGGGAGATGGCTCGACTCCGGGCTGAACTCCACGCCTCGGAGGGCACCAACGACTGGCTCCGGAGGGAGGCGAGGGCAAAGAAAGATGCCCTCTGGGAGCTCGAGGGCTCCAGTGCCCGGGCGGTGGTCAAAGCGGGTCGCTCCGTCTAGTCAACCCTCGATGGGCTCGAAGTGAGCCTCGGCCCGGAAGGCAGCTCTGATGCGGTGCCGGCGACGTTTGCGGAGGCCATACGTTTTCTTAACGTGGAAGTCTCTGTGATCCTGGAGGCCGCCAATGCTCGAGCCCGTGGCCGGGCGATCCCCATGGTGGCCGCCGCCACCGGACTCGTGGAACTCCGGGGGATCGGCGCCCGGGTGATCAGGGGCCAGATCCCCCGAGGCTTCCTCGAGTTCTTCGAGCTACTGCATCAAGAGGTGGAGCAGCTCGTCGGGGGCTTCTACGGCCGGATTGTGCGGGTGCGATTCCCAACACCGGCGCCCCTGACGGTGGACACCGTGGCCCCGGCGGAGACCTCCCGGGGGGAGGGCAACAATGACCAAGTATGAGCCTCCCCCCGGGCCTTCCGATAGGTCCTTTTTGTTTTAAGATTTTTGCTTCCGGTAGCTTCTTAGAAGAAGCCCCGGAGACTTGTATATAAAAACTTCCTTTTAATGAAATGAAACGAATTTTTTGCTAAGTCGTGAATTCAATTCATCAGGCACCCCGGAGGTTACTCCCGGGGCAGCGCTACCGAGAGTTGAGCGCAACCTTAGAGGCGCCCCAGTGGTGCGAGGAGTCTCTCCGAAGATAAGGCCTCTGGGCTCCGGAGGGTATCACCCAGGGGATGCCCAAGCTGCCTTAATTTTGCTAAGTCTTATCTCTGGAGGGCGTGGCAGGGTGTCTCCCAGGAGCCGATCCGGTTGCGGTTGCTCCCGGAGTGGCACCTTGATAACTTCGACAACCACCGTGCCGAACTGTCCCCTCCGCGACCGGGGTCCTGGAGGGCTCCGCCGCTCCGAATACTCCCACATGCAGTCTACGAGTATTGGCCCGAGAACTTGCTTCGGGAGGCCTAGCGGCGTATACGAAGCTTGTAGCGAGACCTGGCCCGGCAGCTATTGGAGGGCCTCCGGGTTTATTAGGTGTAGGAGCCTCTGGAGGGGGACTTTCCCCCCTGGTATTTCCCGTAGGAGTTAAATTTCCCTAGTTGTATCTTGCATTTGCCCACCGGGGGGATTGTCGCCCGGTTAGATGTAACAATACCCACCGGGGGGGAAGATGTCCTCCAGTTAAATATATCAATAAAGCTAAGTTTTCTTATTCCTTAACTTGTTTTTGAAATTTTTCAAGTCCAAAGGATGGTCCGGGAGAGGACAATCCGGGCAAGAGTTAAAATTTTTCGAGTCCAATGGATGGTCCGGGAGAGGACGATCCGGGCACGAGTTACCCCCCCCCCCATAGCGGGTTGTAGCTTAGCTCCATGCGCTGTGGGGAAGGAGTGAAGAGCCCGGATGTTAATGATTACCGGGGAAAAAAAATCTCCAAGAAGATTTTCCAAAGGTCCCAGTGAGAAATCTCCCAGTCGCCTTGACAACGGGGAGCCGGGTAAAAGACCTCCGAGAAAATTTTTCAAAAATCCCGGTGAGAAATCCTCCGGTCGCCGTGAGTACGGGGAGCCGGGTAAAAACCTCTGGGAAAATTTTTGGAAAGTCCCAGTGAGAAATCCTCCGATCGCCGTGAGAATCGGGGATCCGGGTAAAAACCTCCGAGAAAATTTTCCGAAAATTCCGTCTCGCTAGGGAGACAATTTTGCTCCCAGAGGAGGGTGAGCCCGATGACGGGTCTGAGTGTTTGAGGGGAGACTAGTCTCTCAAATTGACTCGTTACCTGCCGCCCTATGGGAGCGGGGCTCCGTCGTAGGGACTCTTAGGCTGCAATAGCCTACGTCCTCAAGGGGAGGGCATCGTGTAAGAGACGGTAATGTAAGAACCTGCAATGAACTCGAGTCGGAGAAAAAGCCCAATTGTATTGATAGAACTTGAAATACAACACCGCCCCCCTCGGAGCCGCGCCGGGGGAGGGAAAGCGAATACAACGTCCTCCCCGTGTAACCGCGGTGGGGGACAGTGCCTCCCACTGTGAAGTCGCGACGGTGGAGGGAAAAGGCCCGGAGGCTAGACATAGAACTTGCGAAGCAAGTCTACGTTCCATGTATGCTTCAGCTCTTGATCTTGGAGGTTGGAGAGCTTGTAAGCCCTGAGCCCAGGATTGTAGAGACCCTATAGGGGTCTTCCCACTTGGTGGAGAGTTTGCCCTGGGCTTGGGGGTCGGTCACGCGCTTGAGGTCAAGATCCCCAAGGCGGAAACCTCTCGCGCGGACGCGCAGGTTGTATGCGCGTGCCATTTCGCGCTCGTAGATGGCGTGGCGGAGGAGCGCTCGTTCATGTCCTTCTTTGACGAGGTTGACTTCCAGCTGTTGATTGGCTTCATTGGCTTGGTACGTCGCAGTCGTAGCTCCATCCAGGATTTTGACCCACAATGACCGGAAGCCGATCTCCGAGGGGAGAACCGCTTCAGCCGCATACACGAGTGAGAAAGGCGTGCGCCCCGCTTGGAGCAGCTTGCTCGAGCCTTCGGTGTAACCCCTGTAGGATCACACCATTGACCCTCTCGGCAACCCTGTTGCTCTGGGGGTGAGCGACAGAGGCGAAGTGGAGGGTAGCCCCCAAGACTTTGCAGAATTTCCAGAAATATGCTAAGTCGAATTGGGTCCTGTTATCGATAGTGATTTCCCGGGGGACCCCAAAATGACACACGATATTCTTCCAGAAAAACCGCTGCACTGCTCGGGAGGTGATGCTCACCAAGGGTTCGGCCTCCACCCACTAGGAGAAATAATCGACCGCGACCACCGCATACTTGTAGCCTCGGAGTGCCGGGGGGAAGGGACCAAGGAGGTCCATTGCCCAGCGTGCGAACGGCCAAGTGATGGGGATGGTTTGTAGTGCTGTGGAAGGTAAATTGGAACCCTTGGCCATCTTCTGGCAGGCCCTGCACGCGGAGATAGGGTCTCGCACGTCGCGGACGACTGTGGGCCAATAGAAGCCCTGGTGAAGAACCTTTCCCACGACGGCGCATGGGGCCAAGTGAGACCGACAGTTCCCTGAGTGTATATCCTTGAGGAGTTGAAGTCCTTCCGCCCGTGGAAGGCAGCGGAGTAGGGCGGAGGCCCCCTACTTGTAGAGCTTCCCTTCTAGAAGAAGGTATGCCCGTGCTTTGGCACGAAGCCACTTTGCCTCGGTGTCGCTGGGAGGCTCCCCTTCCCCCATTATAAAGGAGACGAGGGCATCAATCCAGGACGCCACCCATGTGATGTCAGAGACCTATGGGACACAGGACTTAGGATCCGTGTTCGGGGGGGGGTCACTGAGGGCTTCACGATAATCTCTAAGAAGGCACCTTCGGGAAGAGGTTCCCGAGTGCTGGCTTCCCGGGATAAGGCATTGGCGCGGTCGTTTTCCCTTCGGGGGATATGCCAGGCCTCCAAGCCCTCGAAGTATTTTTCCATCTTGCGCACTTCCCCCAAGTAAAGACTCAGGTTCGCATCATGGCACAAGTAGGACTTGTCCATTTGGAAAACCACGAGTTGGGAATCTCCTTTGCCGAGGGGGCGACAGATCCCTAAGGAGTGCATGAGGCGCAGTCCCAGGAGAAGGGCCTCATGCTCAGCGACGTTATTGGTGGCGGGGAACTCGAGCCTCGCTGCGTACTCCAGCGTCCTGCGTTCGGGGCTTTGAAGGACCACCCCTACGCTTGCTCCAGCGAGGCACAAGGAGCCATCGAACATGAGCGTCCAATGGTCATTGCGCTAGGGCGACTCACAGAGAGCTTCCCCCTCCGTCCCAGGAGCGGGGGTCCATTCCGCCACGAAGCCAGCGAGGACTTGTGATTTGATGGTGGAACACCCTGTGAGGGAGAGGGAGAAGGGAGCAAGCTCGGCCGCCCACTTCCCAACCCGGCCGGTTGCCTCCTTGTTCTGCAGCACCTCCCCCAATGGGAGGGACGACGGGACCGTGATCGGGTGTCCCAAGAAGTAGTGGCGAAGCTTTTGGGACACCATGAGGAGGGATAGTAGATTTTCTCCATTTCCGTGTACCGAGTCTTAGCCCCTTGAAGGGATTCACTCACGTAGTACACGGGGCATCGCTACCCGTCCTGCTCCTTTACCAATACCGCGCTCACAGCGACTGGGGTCGCAGCGAGTTAAAGGAGCAGGGGCTATCCCAGAGACAGGCTCACAAGCATTGGAGGCTCGTGAGATACCTTTTCATGTCGTCGAAGGCCTCTTGGCCCTCGGGAGTCCATCGACACCCCTGGAGCCCCCGGAGGAGCTTGAAAAACTAGACGCCGCGTTCCCCTGACTGCAAGACGAAGTGGCTTAGAGCAGCCAAGCGGCCGGTGGGCCGCTGTACCTCTTTGACGGAACGTGGGGAAGGCATGTCTAGGAAGGCGCACTTTTCTGGGTTGAGCTTCAACCCGTACTCGCAGAGGCTGTTAAAGGTCTCTGCGAGGTCGTCGACATGACTGGTCGCACGGGAGCTTTTGACGACCGCGTCTTCGACATAGACTTCGACGTTGCAGCCGATTTGGTCTTTGAAGATTAGTGACATGACTCACCGGAAAGTTGCTCCCACGTTCTTCAGCCCGAAGGGCACATGGACGTAGCAGAAGGTCCCGAGGATAGTTATAAAACTCATCTTTTCCTTGACCCCTTCCGCCATCCAGACTTGGTGATAGCCCGAGTATGTGTCCAAGAAGCTCATCAGCTCGCACCCCGCGGTCAAGTCGACAAGTTGGTCGATCCGCGGGAGTGGGAAGTTGTCTTTTGGGCAAGCATGGTTGAGGTCGGTGAAGTCCTACGCACATCCGCCACTGGCCATTCAACTTCTTCACGCGGACAGGATTCACCAGCCACTCAGGATGCAGGACCTCCTGAATGAATCCTGCCTCCCAAAGCTTGGTAATCTCGACCTTGATAGCCTCTTGGCATTCAAGGGAGAGCTTTCTCCACTTCTGCTTGACCGGCGGTCATAGTGAGCTTACGCTCGTTGACCTCCCGGGCAATGCCTTGCATGTCGGAGGGCTTCCATGCGAAGACATCGGATTTCTTGCGCAGGAAAGCCGCGAGTTGCTCTGCATGCTCTTCGGAGAGATCCGCCCCGATCTTGACGGTCTTGTCTGCATCGTCCGGGAACAACGGGACCTTCCGGAGGTCCCCTTCCGGACGCAGCTTCGGGGGAGACCTCCCGGAGGGGACAGCCGTGGTGTCCAGCGCCGGGGAAGAGGTCTCTCCTCCTGGGGTCTTGACCATGTTGACCCTCGCGATCATCGCAGCGGCGTGCTTGTACAAAGAGCGGGCCACGTCTTGGTCGCCTCGGGCGGTGATCACGCCGTGTGTCCCAGAGATCTTCACGTAGAGGTAGCTCTGGTGGATCACCGCCCACAAGCGGCTGATCGTGGTCCTCCCTATGATTGCATTGTATGAAGAGGGGAGGTCCACCACGTCGAACCAGACCATCTCCGTCCGGTAGTTGTCTGGGGTACCAAAGGTCATGGGGAGATCCACCTTCCCCACCGAGTGGATCGTCTTCCCCGGGACAAATCCCTACAAGGGCCCTGATGCGGGCTGCAGTAGCTTCTCATCGACCTGCATCTCTCCAAACGCCTTCAGGTATAAGACATCATCGGAGCTTCCACCATCGACGAGGATACGCGCCAGGTGGCAGTTGTAGAAGGTGGCAGAGACTATGAGCGCATCGTCATGGGGAAGCAAACCCCGCGCGCGTCTTTCGCTGTAAAACTGAGTGGGACGTCCGACCACTTTGGTGGCTGAGACATATGTAGCACCCCCACAACCTTTACCTCGCGCGCATACTCATTGCGCTGGCACTTGGAATCTCGCCCTGAAGCAAACCCCCCGTGATGACGTTGACACGCCTTTGGGAGGTTTGGAAGGGGAGCTCTTCCACTAGGCCCCCTTCCCGCACTTGTCCTTGCTGCTCCCCCGAGGGGGCAGGAAGAGCCGGCAAAGCCAGCTAGGAGGGTAAGGAGGCAAGACTCCCTCCTACCCATGCTGGTCGAGGAATGCGGCGAAGTGTTGGAGAAGCTGGTGGCATTCCCAGGTAGTGTGGGTATTGGACTTGTGGAAAGTACACCACAAGCCCTCCTTGCCTCCTGTCGCGGGGCCTTCACGGCCGTGGGACGACTGCCCCCCACGGCCTTTGCTTGCACACGTGTTAGTGTCTCAGACATCACCGTGGCAACCCCATCCAGCTCACCAGCAGCTTGCATAGCAGCCGCTGTTGCTTCAGCGCGAAGATGCACCGGCGCAAGTATTTAACTTCCAAGCAGTGATCAGTGAGCCTTGTTTTACCTCGCATTGTCCCTAAATAGCAGCTCCAGCTTAACTCAACCATCACTAACCTCATCAGAGTCTCCTTAGTCTTTGAAACCCGAAACTCCTCGCCGTCGTCGTCTTCTCCGGCGAGTTCAGCACAGAGGCTCACGGTGACAGCCTCAACCACAGCCTCAACCCTCAAATTGATAGCATCTGTGAGTAACCCTCATCCATCTCATCATTCTGTAGCAATTAATTGAACTCTTATGCACTTCATCGCCGGTGATCGCCGGAAATCGCTGAATTCAGTGAAATGCCCTGTTCCGGCTTTACAATTCAAATCAGTCCGAATAATCCTTCGACTCAATAGACAAAAATGATTAGTGAGCTATTTTAAGCAAGCCTGTGAAGTTGAATTGTGAAATTGACCAAGAACTGAAGCTTTTCCCTAGCCCGAGCTTCACCAGCCGCCGGCGAACGTCGCCAGCCTCCTCCGGTGACTCTCCAGCCAATTCAATCATGCCAGAAGCTTTCTTATACCTTCTAAATGCTCTCCAAGCAAGGAATCGAGTTCAAACTTCGTGTAGCCAAAACCCCCAATATCAGTGTCTTCTTCTCCGGCGCCGGCCACCGAAAAACCATTCCCGGCCGATCCAGCTCTAGAAACCTTGTCCACCAGATGCGCCTTGATCTCCTAGGCAACTTTGCCTACTAGCTCGACTCCCAATTCGGCCTAAATCAGAAGATATAGCTATGCCCTAATTCATGTCAGTGCAATGCCAGGCTATGTCAGCCAGTGGCATTAGCCCTTTTCACTTCTTTCCTGATGTGCATTTTGAGCATGACTTTGTCCCTTGGACTTGTGGAGTTGTGCTCTACATTTTATTCTACTGCCACAAGTTGAGATAGTCCTTCTATCATCCATCGACCCTATGTCGATGCCTTGAACCGAATGTCGACCTAAAGATGTTCGCTGTTTTTGAGCGAATCAGTCGCAACCTTGATATCATTATGATATCTTGAGACATTTGGAACCTTGTAAACCTTTGACAACTAATCTTAACCTTGGTTTCCATATCTTAACCCTAATCAACTTCTAAACCTAATCATTTCAGAATCGTCTAATCATTTCAGAATCATTGAGACATTCATCTTTGCATTATTGCAAGTAGTATAATAATGTATTGAAAAGGTAATGATTCTTGGTTGCTTGTTTGATCTTTGCTCAGAGTCGGAGCCAGAGTTCGAGGACTTCACTGCTGACCCGACATCAACTGTTGTATTTTACGACGCGGAAGGCAAGTCATAGTCTTGATCATCTTGAACCTATATTTTATGAATTGCTATGATATGACCTTGAGTATAAGTAGTATTGCATGAGAATGGATGAATTGTGAATTGGCAGTACTAAGCTGGATGCTTGTGAAATGTGAATTGATCAAATAGTGAGCCATAAACTATTATAAGTGTATTTATATATATTCATGAAATAGAACCTTTAGCCGTGACCAGGGTTTTGGTATGAAATGGTGGTACTAGCACTGGTTGTGCTTGGCTGCACTGGAGGTGCAGGCACTGTAGGTGCATGGTGTGTGGTATAATCTGGTCACTGGCATATAAGGACTAGAACCTTGTGTTGTGCGTCTAGTGGCATGCAACACGTGCTAACCGCAAGCCTGGTATGGGACAGGCACGACCAAGTATCCTTGCCGAACTATTGCCCTAGCTCTGCATAGAGTCTATAACCTAAATAATAATGTGCACTAATACTGTTCACTGGTCAGGGAGGGAAGATTCCTCTTGGCCCACTTACACTGACGGTTGGGACGAGCCCAGCCGATTCGTCTGAGTGAAAGATCGTGCAACTGATGTGGTTCCAGGGCACGAGTGCTGGATGTGGTTTCCCAGCACAAACCCCTCATGTGTCCACTCACTATTGGTGGAGAGGGTCTCCCACCGCGGCCCAATACTGAGTGAGGGGTAGTGTGAAGGTATGAGAGGGAAGATCCCTACAATGCTTCACAACTGTATTAGGAACCCCACCCGGAGGTGGAATTCCTGGGCCACTGACCGGTGGTGAACCTTTTACAGGGCAGAGCTAGTATAATGGCAAAGCAGGGTGAAAAGCGTGTTATTCTCAACTCAGTGGCGCGCTTAAAGCAGCGTGATCGAACCTGGCATAGGAGACTCATATGCTTAAAGTAGCGTGTTGGGCAAAAGACCTATGCTCGTGGTCAACAGTGGTAGTTGAGAAGTCTTGTGGGTAAATTGGTACCTCTCTGAAGAGTTAAAAACGTATTCGAATACTCCGAGCTCCCGGGTTTATAGGAGTTTGCTGCGGTGGATTAAATCCATGGGGTGTGACACAAGTATTATTTTCTAAATAAAATTTGAGAAGTCAAGATTACCCAAATGACATGTGTTGTCATGATAAGGGGTGCTACCGTGGGCTGTCGTGTGTCGACGTGTCGCGGTAGTGCTATAATCTAGTGAATATAAATAGTGATGATATGTTATGAAAAGTGCTGCCATGAGATGAGACATGATAATAAAGACTACTTTATAAACATCCATAATTCTATACTAGTCTAGGTTAATAACAACATTACTATAAGTACCTACTCTTCCCTATGACTTGCTGAGTACGTAAGTACTCACCCTTGCAACTTACAACCCCGGAAGATGGAGCGTACCAAGATCAAGAGGAAGGCGTGGAGAACTTCTTGGACCAACAAGAAGGAGAGTCAGAACCACCAAATCCCTGATGTGTTGTTCTGCCGTCAACTTCTTACTGTGGAAGGGACACCCATCATTCGCTGTGTAGAAGTTTTATTTTTGCTTAAACTAAACCTTGATGCCGCGAAGGTATTGTAATCTTTTTATGTAATATCAAGGCCAGCAGGCCACACTGCTTAACTACTTTGTAAGTTACTCTGTTGCAATGTGAATATACTCCTGTGCTGGACTTATCCTGGGAAGTCAAGGGTATGTTTATGCTATGCATATATGGGACTAGCTGCAGCGAGCTAGGTCTCTACAGGAGTAGTCGTAGTCCCAGTTTCGGGGCGCGACAGGAATACACCTGCACAAACTCGTAGGGATCGGCCTCACCATTGTAGTGTTTGATGTGTGTCGGTCAGTAAGGCCGCGATAATTGAATGCACCAGAGCCGGCGGCACAGCGGTTGGTTAGCCCCCTCCACCTCCCAGGGAGAGTCCCTGTCACTGTCCCCTTTGACGGCGGACGCGCATTCGTTGTCGGAGTCGGGAAGGGGCCCAAGAGGTCAACCGACGCGGCGGTAGCACCTCTTCTCCTCCGGGTTAGTCGAGCTAACCTCTTGGACGTCTGGGCGCCCCTCAGTAGCGGCGGTTGCTTCCTCAGTGGGCCTCTTCCCCGGGTAAGTGGCAGCGCTCAGGGCGGAGGTCATCGGGAGCCTTGTCCCCGGGCAAATGGCGATGCCAGGGACAGGGGTCATCGGAGGCCTTGTCCCCGGGCGAATGGCAGTGCCCGGGATGGAGGTCATCAGGAGCCTTGTCCCCAGGAAAATGGCAGCGCCCAGGATAGGGGTCCCGGGGGCCTTGTCCCCGGGCGAATGGCGGCGCCCGGAACGGGGGTCACCGGGCAAATGGCATTACCCGGGACGAGGGTCACCGGGAGACTTGGCCCGGGCAAATGGCGACGCGGGCCGATGACAGCGTCCGGGATAGGGGTCCCCGGGAGCCTTGTCCCAGGGCAAATGGCGGCGCCCGGGACAACGGTCACCGGGGGCCTTGTCGCCGGGCGAATGGCGGCGCCCGGGACGGCGGCACCGGGGGCCTTTTCCCCGGGCCAATGGCGGCGCCCGGGACGGCCGCACTAGGGGCCTTGTCCCCGGGCCAATGACGGTGCCCAACACAGGGGTCACTGGGGGCCTTGTCCCTGGGCAAATGGCCTGGGCTAATGGCAGCGCCCGGGACGGCAGCACTGGGGGCCTTGTCCCCGGGCCAATGACGGCACCCAAGACAGGGGTCCCCGGGAGCCTTGTTCCTGGACAAATGGCAGCGCCCGGGACAGGGGTCACCGGTGGCCTTGTCCCTGGGTGAATTGCGTCACCCGGGACGGGGGTCATCGGGCAAATGGCGGCACCCAGGACGGGGGTCATCAGGGGCCTTGTCCCTGGGCCAATGGCGGCGCTCAGGACAGGGGTCACCGGGGACCTTGTCCCTGGGCCAGTGACTGTGCCAGGGACAGGGGTCCCCGGGAGCGTTGTCCCCGGGGAAATGGCGGCTCTCGGGACAAGGGTCCCCGGGCAAATGGCGGCGCCCGGGACGGCGGCACCGGGAGCCTTGTCCCCGGGCCAATGACGGCGCTTGGGATAGGGGTCCCCGAGAGCCTTGTCCCTGGGTAAATGGCGGCGCCCGGGACAAGGTTCACCGGGGTCGTTGCCCCTTACCTTGACTTGATCGTGCGGAGATTTCCCGCGACAGACACATATTGCTGGAAGCAAGAGTCTTGCTCGGATTGCACATGATATGCTATTAAATGTCTTAATATTTATTTCTACTTTCTTTAGATAACTAATTGTCAATATTAATGGAAGTGCAGTCCAAAAAACTAGGTTATATGCCTGCTGGACATGAAGTTTTTATCAAAGCAGATCTCTATAAAAATGGAGTTCTCGAAAAAGGAGCTGAAGACGTAATTGTAAGTGTCATTGAAGGGTTACATGTATTTATAATCAACGATCAAATGTTAACATATATATAAATATGGGCTTTATCTAATTTTCAGAAAACAGTTGCAGAGACATGTGATGGTTATTCTATAGAGTCATCTGCAGCTGAAAATAGGGTTCCACGAAACGTAAGTTTACATTTTATTATTTTATCTCAAAGTTGCACCTAACTTAACAATATTTATACTATCAACTTATCTTTAATTTTTGTATAGATAATGGAAAGGAGAGTTGGTAAGACACATGATGTACCACACTATAGGCATGAGGAGGTAATAGTTGCAAATTAATTATACTCTATTGAATTTGGATGCTCATTATTGAGGTAATCATTGAGCTTATATGCAATTCTATTTGATCTTTAGGGAGGAAAGGAAGTTATTTTCATTTCTTTTATGAGGCCATATGTTCCTGTTGCTAAGGTTACACTTCAAAAGGCATCTCGAAGTGTAATAGTTGGTGACACACCTCTTTGGCCTCAGTGTTGTGTGGTGGTTGTGAACTATGTGTTGAAAAGAGATGCTCCATTGTTACGTTCATATGGGAATGTTAGAAAAATATCTCATGCACTTGGACGATCAATTGCATGGCCACCTGAAAAAGTAATCTATTCTATCTAGTATAATCACTCTTATTTACTTACAAATACCGTCCAAGTAAACAAATTGTGAACTTTTACTTATAGATCCAAGATGATACTACAATAGGTGGTGGTTCATCTCATGTTCTAGGTATATAGAATTCTAACCTGTTATTTACCTGGTTAGTTACTATTTTTTCATTTTTCTTGTTTTGTTATTAATAAATCAATGCTTACAAGTGAAAGGGACAAGAGAATTAGTTGAAACTAAGTACGAAATACTTAATAATTTTATACAGGTGAGGTGTTATCAACACAATTCACATGTTATTCATTTTCTAAATATTAAGTGTATGTTAATTGTGCCTTGAACTAGTAGCTCACTTTCATATGATTAATTTCTTTTATCAAGTGTATGCAAGTCATGTCACAACCAACACAATTTTCTCATTCTCATAAGCAACAACTTGTACTTTTTATACAACAATCGACCAACCATCTTTTATTATAATTTTCATATGTTCTATATGTTACTTAAAGAAAAAGTTATCGATTTGTATATATTTATCTCAAGATTGTTGTAATCGATATCTTTTCTTATGCAGGTGGTTAATAATAAGGTGTTAAAAGCATATGAAGTGATGAAGATATTTTACGTCATAGAAGGAGTTTGAAAGTGGAATATTTTACTTTTGATTGTTATAGTTGGAAAAGAATATATAGAGTTAGGAATATTATATATGGGCATACATTTGGTGTAAAGAACTCTAAAATGATATTTTTCTCGCAATTATTTCATAGGTACTATATCTATATTGATTGGTTTTATCAATTGAATAATTTTTTACCATTACGAATCTTGTCAATGGCTATATAAAGCAAAGAATTCAATATAATATATAATTGTGCCATTTATCCATTTTTGATATTTTTGTTGCAAAATAATGGTGTGATTTCTGTTAGGATAGTTCATATTATGGTTTTAATTGTAATATTTTTTCCATATTACTACAAAAATATATATTTCAAATTAATTATTGACACAATTCCCAGCGGTAAATTTACTACAAAAAATTCACATATTTAAATTTGAATGTCAATTCTCAATGACAGATAAGCTGCTAATAATTTATTTCAAATAGTTGTATAGTTTAAAATAATGTATAACAAGTGGACATACAGGTGTGAAAAGTTCAAACTTTTCAAGCGACCTACAGCTGGGAATACTCTTTGCACTAGACGTACAGCTGGGAAAAAATATTCCAAATAGTTATACAGTTTAGAATAATATATTACAAGTAGACATACAAGTGAGAAAAGTTCTAACTTTCCAAGCGATCTACAACTGGGAATACTCTTTGCCACCAGACCTACAGCTGGGAAAACATATTGCAAATAGTTATACAACTTGGAATAATATATTACAAGTAGATATACAGATGGGAAAAGTTCAAATTTTTCAAGCGACCTACAGCTGGGAATACTCTTTGCCACCGGACCTACAACTGGGAAAAAATATTCCAAATAGTGATACAACTTGGAATAATATATTACAAGTGGATATACAGATGGGAAAAGTTCAAATTTTTCAAGCGACCTACAGTTGGGAATACTCTTTGCCACCGGACCTACAATTGGGAAAAATATTCCAAATAGTGATACAGCTTAGAATAATATATTACAAGTGGGCATACAGGTGGGAGAAGTTCAAAGTTTCCAAGCGGCCTACAACTGGGAATACTCTTTACCATTGGCCCTACAGTTGGGAAAAAAAATTACAGCTGGGAAAACTGTTCGCAGCACCTTTTCGCCTAGCTGTAGCAAACCTTATTCCTAGCAGCTAAAGTGCTTGGAATACTAGCTTTTGCCAGTTGGTCTACTACTAACATTGTAGTGCTATCTTATAGTCTACTCAGATTACAAGGGCCTGAACCTATATAAATATTGTGTCTCTTGTTCCATTCTTATAGTGATATTCTTGGTGATTGATTGATAGTGTCCCCTTACTAAACAAATCAAAGTCGTGTAAGTTTGACTTAGAATTTTGTTCCAATCATCGACTGCTGGCGCCGATCATGGGGAATGACAGGGTATTATCTTTTTCACCAAGGTTAGCCGTATCTATGAATCCTGTGCCTTGTGCATACGATTCAAAGAACGACTTAAATTTTGCCGATTATGCTGATACCATGGATGAAGATGCCATTCCCATGGAAGAGATCGATGTCACCCTCAAGTCCTATACCAAGGAGGACCCTTCTCCGGCTCTAGTCATGACCATCGATCGAGAACCTGAAAGAGAAGTTCACTTGGCTTTTGTGAGTCTTGCCACATCTGAAGGTGAGTATGGGCCACAACTCATTGCTTTGACCAACAGGAGCGCTGGGGATCCTAATGCATCCACATTAGACTTGGGAGCTCCTGGCAATTACGGTTCATTGGATCTAGAAGAATCTACTCCAGATAATTTTCATTCCCTCCTTGACTTTGAGTGTGACTTCGAAAAGGAGGAGATGTTCTCTTTGTCTATGGTTTCGGTTCCGCGAGAAGTCACCGGACTTTCTAAGGAGACCCAGGAGCAACAAATTTCTTGGGAAGAAGAGGACCGCAAACGGCAAGAAGATGAAACTCATTGGCGGTGAGAGGAAGAAGTTCGCAAGACTACAGAGGAAACTCTACACCTTGCACAACTTCACCATGACACTGCAAACCTTGGCCCAGGAACGTCCCGCCAACGACATTTTGGTGGGCATAGGCGTGACCAATCACCACTTACAGATCTGGAGTGTCCCCCGACGGCTGAGGTGATAATGGCTAAGACTACTTTGGCTCCACGAAGAAGCACACAATAGTGCATTCGCGTGATCGCGAAAGCGCTCCGTAACCCTCCTTCTAGTTTTACAAACGACAACAAGGTAACATTTCCAAGAGTTATGGCTAAAAATCTCGATGGATTTGCATCGTGATTAGTAACCATCTCTCGGGAAGGAGATAGTGCTCACCATAGCTAGAGAAGCTGCAACCATGCTTGAGCCACACCGCCCCGTCCTGGTGACGACAAGATCTGGAGAACATACCATTCCCGCGATCGTGATTGTGAGATAATGCACTCACGCTTGGGACCACATCGTGGTGTTCCACCTATCAACCTTTCCCGCAACCAGGAGGATAGTCGTGATGATTGACAATCGCATATTACATATGTTGGTTGCAATGCCTTTTCGCCAGGATTACGAGCAGTGTTTTGGCTTGATAAATTTAAGCCAGGGATGATCAAGTGATTCGATGGGACGCAAAACCCATCTGAATTTCTCCAGATTTATGTCATTGCTATCCAGGAGGTAGGTGGAAATGAAAAGGTGATGGCCAATTATTTGCCAACGGTCTTTAGAGATTTGACAAGAACCTGGCTCTTTAACTAGCCAGAAGAATCGATTTATAACTGGGAGATGTTGTGTGATGCTATCCTCAGCAATTTCAAGAATTGCTATGAAAAGCCTGGCAAGGAGGATGTTCTTCGTCGATTATGCTAGACTTCAAGTGAAACTCTCTGGCAGTTTATTAAGAGATTTGTGGGGTAAGAAATACTATCCCTAACATCTCTGACAATTTGGTAATCAAAGCCTTTAAACATGGCGTTCGATACTGAAGATTCATGGAGGATCTCAACATTCACCCGCCAACATCAGCGTCGATGATTGGAACACGGTTCCTAGTCGAACTTACACGAATTTAGTTTGCTTAGCAGGGAGACAATTCTAACAATCACCAGAAGAAATCACAGTTTCTATGGAACAAAATGACACATAATTTATACAGGTTCGGGCCCTCGAAGTCTGAGTAATAGCCCTACTCCTGTTGTGTTTTCACTATAAGTAAGATGACATACAGAGAAAATATATTGTAAAGGCTAACAATCTTCTCCAAAGCTTATTCTTTTTGTTTAGTCCCCCCTCTCCTCTGAATTGGTCCCCTTTCTATACTTGTCGAAAGGCTGCCAATAGAGGGAAGTTTGGCAGTTTGGCAGCTGTATAACGGTTTGCCGGTTGTGATGTCCGGTTATGACGTGCGGTTATAGGTAACTGTACATTCATCCTTATCTTCTTGACAGTTACCTTGTCGGTGAGAAAGGGAATTTATGTTGTCCTGGGAAGATTATGGTATGGTCATAACTGATGGTATCATAACTGTATGATCCTTGGATCGTGGTTGGTAAGTCTCAACCATACTTTCCAGGTCCAATATAACTCGTTAGTAGTCTGGTCGTGTACTGACTACGACCAAGTATTGATATCGACTTTCTCTCCATGACCTGGACGACCGCAGGTAGATATCTCCGCGACCATGGTACTCGCGGGTATATGACACCATGGACTTTGCAAGAATAGGTGCTGAGACCACAGAGTTCTATGACCACAAAAATTGAGATCATGGGTAATAATGATCCGTGAGGGGTTATGTGCAGAAATCTTGAACTAACCCATAGTCTCTCTCCTAGGTCTCTACGACCATGGAAAAGGCATATAGGTAACTTAGGTCTTGTCCCACGGCCTCCTACAACCATAGAACAACATGGGAAACTAACTCGGGTAATAATCTCCGTCGATTAGTATTAGAACTTTTCGACATGGTTGATCGCTACTCCGACGCTGCTGAGGCAGTGTAATGGAATTAGATGGTTGACAAGGGTGATTTACCACCCCATCCTGGTCTAGACTCCAAAAGGAAAGAGAAATCTAAGAAGTCTGGGTCATCTATGGGTGGGAAGAGCAAAAAGGTGAAAAAGGATGGAACAAATCACCTCTGAGAGGTCGCAAACATGGAAAAGCGACCACATGATAAAGGTAACAAAGTTCCATACAAGAAAAATAAACCTCATTCTGGTGGACGCAACAGCGATTACACAGAAGAACAGACTAACCCGCAGGGAAACAAGAGGTGGTGCTGCTGCATGAAGTCCTAGGGCATGATCTCAAAAATTGCCGAACATTGTTAAATAGTATGGAACAATTCTACCAAGGTAATGCACCTATGCCTATGATACCAGAAAAATGCAACCCAGTGGGAATAAGGATGTTGATGGAGATGAGGACATGCCATACCAGGTACCAAATACTCATATTAATGTAATTTTTGGTGGTTCCTCGTCTCATGCTTCCAAGCGTCACTTTAAATCTGTTCTCCAGGAGGTGAATAATATTGAAGCTCCCCCAAGAGAGCCTCAATACCCCTGCAGGTCGAAGATATCCCTGATCCCTGACCTTCAGCCGGGAAGACTGCCCCACGGGATTGTTGCGACCACAGCGACTCCCTCTACTCATATCTCCCACGATTAGCAATGCGAAAGTGGACAAAGTTTTAGTCGATGGACGTAGCTCTCTCGACATGTTTTTTGTAAAAGCACTTGATGAGATGCAAATCACTTGTTCAAGAATCAAACCTGTGGTACACCCATTTTTTGGGATCATCCTTGCTCCTTCGTACACTCCTATTGGCTAGATTGTGCTGCTGGTAACACTCAGAGAACCAAACAATTTTCAAACAGAATTGATTACTTTTGATGTAATTCATTTTGACTCAGCATACAATGCAATTCTTAGTAGGCCCTCGCTTGCCAAATTCATGGAAGCAACGCATTATGCTTATCGATGCGTCAAGGTACCACTAGTACAAAAATGTTGTCTACTAACAGTTCAAAAACATTTTTACTGACGGTTCTCATAGCGCCAGTGATCGGCACAATAGAACAAGCCTAGCACTACTCTAACAGTTTTGAACTGTTAGAAGTTTACATTCTTCTAACGGTTCTTCTTAGTGAACCATTAGAGGAGTTTAAAATATTCTTATGGCTCTTTTAAGTTAACCGTTAGAAAAGTTTACAATAGTCTTACGGTTGATTGGTAATAACTGTTAGAAAATTGTACTCTATTCTAACGGTTGTTCGTTGTACATTGTTAGAGTTGACAAGAACATCACTAGCTCAAATATGAACAAGGCTCCATCCACTCCTTGCACTACTTGCACTATTTCCTCGCTCCACGAGAAGATCAAGGAGAACGGCGAGTCGGCATGAATCCATGTGCTGAGCCATTCACTAGGCCCACACCGGAGGATCAGCGAGCCACATCAAAGGCGGAGCAACCCACGACGCATCAAGCCCAGCCCAAGATCAAGTCCAACTCATCCGCGAGTCCAGCTCGGCCATCCAGTAGCAGTCCAACTTCAAATGGATTCCCAGGCCACGTACGGAGTCCGTTTGGGGAAATGAGTACTTCACAGAGAAGCTCACGACGGCACCTTTCCAATGGGCTTGGGCCATGGCCAAATTCCTTCTGGATCGTCCGTAATCAATGAAATAATCCACAAACAGAATCTGTCGGGTGCTAGGCCACCTCTACTTTGGGCCCAAGGCCATTGTATCCCTAGGGTTACGTGGGGATGGGTTCTCTGGCCGGTGGCCTACCTCTGGTAGCCATGCTCCTGCTACATATGGCCGCCACCCCCATTTTTTCGGTTAGGTTATTTGCTAAGTTTGTTCCCCCATTGTATGAGAGAAAATTGTTCATCGGAGTAGTGTCTCCGGACCTTGTTTGATGAAAGATAACCTCAATTTATTCATTCTGAAATTCAGCTTGCATTCTTTCTCGTTTCTTCTACTACATGCAGGAATTAACCTTCGTGGTAAGGTCATCCAGGCGTGAGCACGGTTGATGAAGACAATGATGAGGACATCACTAGTTTCAATATGAACAAGGCTCCATCCACTCCTTCCATTACTTCCACTATTTCCTCGCCGCCATGAGAAGATCAAGGAGAACAGCGAGTCGGCATGAATCCATGTGTCAAGCCATTCACTAGGCCCACACCAGAGGATCAGCGAGCTACATCAAAGTTGGAGCAACCCACGACGCATCAAGCCCAGCCCAAGATCAAGTTGGACTCGTTCACAGTCTAGCTTGGCCATCCAGCAAAAGTCCAAGTTCAAATGGATGCCCAAGCCACATATGAAGTCCGTTTGAGGCAAATGAGTACTTCATGGAGAAGCCCACGACGACGCCTTTCCAATGGGCTTAGGCCTATGGCCAAATTCCTTCTGGATTGTCCGTAATCAATGAAATAATCCGCGGACAGAACCTGTCGGGTGCTAGGCCACCTCTACTTTTGGCCCAAGGCCCGTGTATCCATAGGGTTATGTGGGGATGGGTTCTCTGGCCGGTGGCCTACCTCTGGCTGCCATACTTCTGCTACATATGGCCACCACCCCCTATTTTTTTTGGTTAGGTTATTTGCTAAGTTTGTTGCCCCGTTGTGTGAGAGACAATTGTTCATCGGATAGTGTCCCTGGACCTGGTTTGATATAAGATAACCTCAACTTATTCACTCTGAAATTCAGATTGCGTTCTTTCTCGTTTCGTCTACTACATGCTGGAATTAACCTTCGTGGTAAGGTCATCCGGGCGTGAGCGCGGTTGATAACAACAGGTGCGTGGGTGTTGCGATTGCAAGGACTCAATCCCCGCTGATTGGAAGGCTTGAAACACGAACGTCTCCATTCCGCAAAGTAGAACCTATCAGAAGATCGGGCCGCTGTCGCATCAAGAGTAGCTTACTATCTTCTAATGGTCCATATTAGTAAACCGTTAGAATATAGTGTAATGTTCAAACGGATAGTACTAGTGAACCGTTATAATGTGCTATAGTATTCTATCAGATAGTTCTAGTGAACCATTAGAATATCTTACTATATTCCGACAGATATTATTAATGACCCGTTAGAACATATTGTATTATTCTATCAAATAGTAATACTGAACCATTAGAATATGTTTATCTGTTCTAACTTTTTTTGTTGTTTAGCCATTAGAAGAAGCTTAGATACACAATACAGTACATACACAAAAAAGGTACATTCACAAATACACATTCAACACTCAACAGACTTAATTTATTCACATATTTATTCACACATTCAATTTATTCACATATAGACCAATAAAAATACAAAAAACACCAATTCACATAGAGTAGAAGAATGCAAAGGGAAAAAAAATTACAACAAGTGAAATAAGCCACTCGTGGCGGTTGGTTGATAGCCACTTCCTCCATCACATATTGAGCCTAAATTTCTCACAGCTCTCTAAGTTTTGCAATCTCATATTTGTCTTTGGACATGGTGCTCTACATGCATGTGTGAACGTCAGTAATTACCTTCCTAGTTTCAAATGTCACATCCAATTTTCAAATTTGGGTTAGCTAAAATGCTTAGCTGAGAGAATTGGGCAAAGTTTATCCTAACTAGGTCATATATAAACCGCAGCAGATAAAACACACATTCCCATGATTCTAGTTGCTGAGGGCACTGAGATAAATGCATATGCAAACACATATTAGCTATTCTTTCCATAAACTAATTAAGCATAAAATAAAAGACTCATGAGTAGTTCGATCCTTACTAATTACCTCATATTCTTGCCAAGAAATACGGTCGCCCTCCGATTGTCATGCCTCCCTCCAGTAAACACATAATTTTTGAAAGCCCCGCATTTAATTTAGCATTGCCGGTTAATATGTTGTTATTACCTAGTGATATCAAAATTTAAATCAAACATGTTACATATGCGTCCATTTTCCCCTCGATCACGTATTTCTTCGCTAACCTATCGCACATCGAATCGAGGTAGCACACCTCATTCCTCCACGGACAGATTACAAAGAGGATCCAGTGGCCCCTACATTGTGCATAAAAGAGAACTGCTTAAAGTATATTAGGTCTAACATAAAAGAATTAGTTAAATTAGTAGGAAATGAACTAATGTTTGGTGGTACGGCATAAGAATGAACTCCCTGTCCTGCTACACTAGCAGTGCCCTTGACATGTACTGCTCCGCGTGTGCTGTAGGATCAAGGATGCCGACTAGAGGGGCGGGTGAATAGGAGGCTAAAAATCTTTTCAATAAAAGATTAACTTTTTCAAAGAGAAGAACCAAAAGTGATTAATATATTAAAAGATAAGTTAGAGAGGATGAACAAACAATTTATCCCGAGGTCTCGGAGACTCGTCCAGTCTCCCCTAATCCTTGTTGAAGCACTCAAGTGAATTGAGTCTTGCTTCAATATCCACGAAGGATATTTCTCACTAGTGGTTGCTCCTTGTCCACTCCGGAAAGGCGAGCACCGATACCTTTTACAACACGCCGAGTCTCTCCAACAAACTCCGAACTGGAGAGATCAATGGCCACGCCACCAAACTGTCTAGGTGAGGGCGTTAACCAAGAGTAACGAGCAGCAAGGTCTTCTCTAGACCTCCAAACACGCACCGAGATATTATGAGTATGCAACTACTATGAACTGAAAAAACTCGGTGGATCTTAGAAACACTCAACTTGATCAAAAGATCAAGATTTTGTGTACAGGACTAAAGCTCAAGAGTGTATAAGAATGCAAGGCTGTTGGATTTATGAAACAATAGCTCAATGCCTCTATTTATAGCCTCAAGAAACAAATTAGCCGTTGGAGCTCGCACACAAAAGCAACAGTACAAACCGACAATCAGTTTTTCAAACTAACAGTTAGTTTGGGTCATGACCAGAAAGAAGTAAAATCCGGAGAAAACTCAGCTAGCCGTTTGAGGTCGTTTATGGAAACAAAATAGCACAAACTGATAGTCCGTTTGTCAAACTGACAGTCAGTTCATACCTCAACAGCTGACAAAAATCATGGATAAAACTTTGCTGGTCATATATGGAAACTGATACTCCAAACTGACAGTCAGTATGACAAACTCACAGTCAGTTTCGACCACAAAAACATCCAGTTCAAAAAGAAAAAACAAATCAAACAGCTCGAGGTCGACATGCAAACTGACAGTCAGTTTAGTTCAAAAATTTCAGCTCAAAAAACCTCTCTGGATAACTGTCAGTTAACAAAACTAACAATCCAAACTGACAGTCAGTTTGGTAAACTGACAGTCAGACAGTCATAAATTTTGCTCCAGAGGTCCGATTGAAAAGTGTAATAGCTCATTTGAAAGATATTTTAGAGGGCTATCTTTTTGTCAATGGAAGCAAAAGCCAGATCGGCATATATCTTACTAGAAAATGCAAAAACTCTTCTGCTGCCAAAAACTCAACGAAAAAACCAAATAACTGACAGTCAATCTGGATAAAACATCCATAACGTTTGATCCAGAAATCCGATTTAAGTGTTCGATAGCTTGTTTGAACGATAATTTAAAGGGCTATCTTTGTTTCAACAAAAGAAAAAGCCAGATCTACCTATATCTTTTTATAAAAAGTAAAAACTATTCTGCTGTCAATAACTCATCTAAAAATCCAAATCAAATCCAACCTTTCTCGGTTTATGCTGGAAATGTAGAGAGAATTTGCAACCCCTCTTTATAGTACGGTTGAAACTAAGAAACAAATTTTCTATAAACCGATCAACCTCCAAACAGCGAGACTGGTACAAAATAAAAACTCATTTTACCTTAAGTCCTTTGCATCTTCAATCTTGGTGACCTTGGACTTGCAACCTCTGATGACACTGCGACCTTGTTCTTTTGTCCTCGGCTTGCGACCTTGTGCTTGCGACTTGCAGATCCTCCAGATAGTTTAGGTCTCTGTGGCTTTCTACTTGCCGACCTTGTGCTTGCGACTTTGGCAATACTGCGACCTTAGACAAAATAGCTCTTAGGTCTCTGCATACATATAACTCAAAGACATGATTAGATCAAAAACACTTAATGTCATCAATAATCAAAATCCACAATAACAGGGGCCTAGATGCAACAATCTCTCCCTTTTTGATGATTGATGACAACAAGTGTTTAAATGAATAAAATCAAATGACTCCCCCTAAGTACATGCATAATTAACAAATATTCAGGAACTCCCCCTAAATGCATGCATATATAAATACCCATATGAGTCATTTGAGATTTGAGAGTGAATCTATAATGATAGATCATGAGATATCTCATGAATCTTTCTTCCTAATCTCTCCCAAGCATAAACAATGTCTTTAATGAAGCAAGAAACACAAGAATCTCTCCCTCTTTGTCATCAAGCACAAAAAGGCGGGAGGACAGGAAAAACAGACATTTATCATAGATCAACTAGCATGTGATATATCAATAATATTCAATTCATTTCTTAGAAAGAAAAATCTATTTTCATCTAGGGGTTTGGTGAAAATATCTCCTAGTTGCAAATCAGTTCTGATATAACTCACATCAATATCTCCTTTTGCCACATGATCTCTTATAAAATGGTGCCGAATTTCAATATGCTTAGTTCTAGAATGTTGAACAGGATTATTTGCAATTTTAATGGCACTTTCATTATCCAACAAGAGTGGCACTTGATCAAATTTAATTCCATAATCCAGAAACGTTTGCTTCATCCACAAGATTTGAGCACAACAACTTCCTGCAGACACATATTCCGCTTCAATGGTGAAGAGAGCTACAAAATTTTACTTTTTAGATGACCATGACACTAATGATCTCCCCAATAATTGACAACTTTCACATGTGCTTTTTCTATCAATCTTACAACCAGCATAATCTGAACCCGAATAACCAACTAATTCAAAGTTTTCATTTTTCGGATACCAAAGCCCTAAGTTGGGCTAGCATTTGAAATACCTAAGGATTCTTTTAATAGCAATTAAATGACATTCCTTAGGGGCTGATTGAAATCTAACACATAAGCACACACTAAACATGATATTAGGCTTAGATGTAGTAAGATATAACAGGCTACCAATCATAGACATATATAGTTTAGAATCAACCGATTTTCCATTGTCGTCCAAGTCAAGATGTCCATTTGTTTCCATGGGGGTTTTGATCGCCTTAGCATCTTCCATCCCAAAGCGTTTGAGCAAGTCCTTCACGTACTTTGCTTAACTCACGAATGTGCCGTTCTTGAGTTGCTTGATTTGAAGTCCTAGGAAGAAGCTTAGCTCGCCAATCATTGACATCTCGAATTCCCTAGACATTATTTCTCCAAACTCATGACAGAAATGTTCATTAGTCGATCCAAAGATAATATCATCAACATATATTTGACATATGAACAATTCTTTTTCAATCTTTTTAGTAAAAAGAGTTGTATCAACCTTCCCAATTTTAAAACCTTTTGATAATAGAAAGTCTCTAAGTCATTCATACCAAGCTCGACGAGCTTTCTTGAGACCATAGAGAGCTTTAGACAATTTAAACACATGGTTTGAAAATTTAAAATCTTCAAAACCAGGAGGTTGTTCCACAAAAACTAGTTTAGAAATTTCACCATTCAGAAAAGTACTTTTTACATCCATTTGAAATAACTTAATATTAAAACATGATGCATAAGCAAGAAGTATACGAATAGCTTCAAGTCTTACCACAGGTGCAAAAGTTTCACCAAAGTCTAAACCTTCGACTTGAGTAAAACCTTGCGCAACAAGACGAGCTTTATTTCTAATTACTATGCCATTTTCATCTTGCTTATTTCTAAAAACCCATTTTGTTCCAATTACATTATGATCCTTGGGTCTTTATACTAAAGTCCAAACTTTATTCCTAGAAAAATTATTAAGTTCCTCATGCATAGCATTAACCCAATCAAGATCATTAAAAGCTTCATCTACATGTTTAGGTTCTAGAGAAGATACAAAAGAATGATGTTCACAAAATGAAGCTATGCGAGAGCGAGTTTGGACACCCTTACCGACATCACCCAATATTTGATCTAAAGGGTGATCTTTGGTGATGGTCTAGTGCAGTCTTGGTGCTTCATCTTGTGCGGCTTCTTCTTGACTTGTTTCTGGAGGATCAATTTGAGGTGATGATACATTTTGATCATCATTCTCAATGTTCTCATCATTTTCTTGATCATCTTCTCTTGGTTTGATATCTCCAATGGTAATGTTCTTCATGGCTTCTTGAAGATCTTCACCTGAAACTTCACAAGGGACATGCTCCTTTTGCGAGCCATTAGTTTCATGGAATTCTAAATCACAAGATTCTTCAATGCAACTTGTATTTTTGTTAAAAATATGATAAGCTTTCTTGGTGGTAGAGTATCCGACTAGAAAGCCTTCATCTACTCTTCTCTGAAATTTACCACCAAAGTTCCTTTTCTTAAGAATATAACATTTGCAACCAAAAACTCAAAAATAAGAAATATTTGGCTTACGCCCAATAAGAAGTTCATAAGGAGTTAAATTCAAAAGAGGATGCAAATAAAGCCGATTAATAGAATAGCAAGCAGTATGCACGGCTTCATTCCAAAAGCGAGTAGGAGTGTCATACTCACTTAGCATTGTTCTTGCCATTTCTAATAATGTTCGATTTTTCCTTTCTACAACTCCATTTTTTGTGGAGTGTAGGAAGTAGAAAATTCGTATTTGATTCCGAGCGAGTCACAAAAATCAAATAAGCACTACTACAGAAGTGCATTCCACTAACCCATATTTTCTAACGGTTATAAGCAATCTGGGAAAAATCCGATAGAATAGGACGACAGCGGCGGAAAAGAGGCATTTTACTATCGGTTACAAACTTGTCCAATGTTAGTGAAATACAAATACCTTTTACTATCGGTCATTACTGTACAAACTGATATAATATATTAAATAGTACTAGCGGTTTTCCATTTTTAACTGATAGTAAAATTACGCACTTTATACTATCGGTTATTACTGTACCAACAGATATAATATATTAAATAGTACTATCGGTTTTTCTCGCGTAACTGATAGTGAAATTACTGACTTTTTACTATCGGTTCTTACTGTACTAACCGATACAATATAGTAAAGTTTACTATCGGTTATATAAAAAAAATGATAGTAAAATGACTTCATATAAACTAATGGTTATGACAGTGGGGACCTTATTTTACTATCGGTTTGTGTTTTTGAACCGATAGTAAAATTGTACAACTTAATTAGGTCGACCCCTGCTCTGCGCTTTGCATGTTGGAATCATTTCAGCCGCGCACGACTCCAAGCTAGAGTGATCTGGAGAAGATAGCTGAGAGGTTGATCATCTTTCCATCCCCCTCGGTATTGTCATCTTCTCATCACCTCTCTCTCTCTCTCGATCACTATTTCACACTCTCCCTCTCTCTCTCTACTTGCAATTCATTAAACTAGATACATGTAGCTCCAAACTAGCTAGAAGGCTAGGTTGGCTAGCTAGCTATAGCTTGCTGAATTTAAGCAGCTAGCTAGCTGGCTCTTCCAATTAATGCATGCATCAAGTTAATTAGGGTTTCATATATACAAATCCATTTAATGTAATTAAGCAGCTCATGTACACACATATGGCCTAGCTAATTATGTTTCATGCATATATGCATGCCCTGAGTCATTAATTATTTATTTGAATTTGTCAATTTTGTGAAATAATTGTAGATGGACCCAGAATATTGGATGTATGGAATAAAACGTACTACTGTTGAGTATTTGGAGGGTGTGAATGGGTTTATTAAATTTGCTGAGCAAGAAAAGGCGAAGAAGGGAGAGAAAGATATGCATTATCCTTGTATAGATTGTATGAACTTAAAAAAGTTCAGCAGCTCTGATCAGATTAGGAGTCATTTGATTCGTCGTGGTTTTAACGCACGCTATACCCGTTGGATATGGCATGGTGAAGATCTTGAGGAAACGAGTACCGCTACCACTCAGCAGCACCCGGAAGTGGATTGCAGTAATGATGATCATGATCAGAACATTGGTAATGTTCATTCGGAAGTCCATGTAGATGACGATAATTTAGATGAAATGTTACATGATGTAGAAGAAGACTACAGCGAAAACGATTTAGTTAAATTTGAGAAATTAATTGTTGATTCTGAGAAGCCTTTGTTCCCCGGATGTGCAAAATTTACAAAGTTGTCTTCTGTGTTGAGATTATATAACTTGAAGGCAAGCAACGGTTGGAGCGATAAGAGTTTCACGGCGCTATTGGATCTGTTAGCGGACATGCTTCCAGAGGGAAATGAGTTGCCAAGATTAGTTTACCAGGAGAAAAAACTATTGTGTCCGTTGGGAATGGAAATCAAAAGAATACATGCATGCCCAAATGATTGTGTTTTGTACCGTAACGAGTACGAGGATTTGCATGTTTGTCCAACATGCGGTGCATCGCGGTATATGCATGGGGACAGAATTTATCACAATGGATGTGATGAGGTAAAGAAAGGGCCTCTGGCCAAAACTGTGCGGTATTTGCCTGTGATTCCCAGATAGAAACGGCTGTTTGCAAATCCGAAAGATGCGAAGTACTTGCGTTGGCATGTTGAAGATCGGAAACAAGACGGAAAACTAAGACATTCATCTGATTCCATACAATGGAGAAACATTAACAGAACATTCGGTGAGTTTGGCGGCGAAGTGAGGAATATAAGGTTTGTTCTGAGTACGGATGGTATGAATCCACACGGAAATATGAGCAGTCGACATAGCACTTGGCCGGTTCTTTTATGCATCTACAATCTTCCTCCTTGGTTATGTATGAAGCGCAAGTACATCATGATGTCGTTACTAATTTCAGGACCCAGACAACCTGGGAATGATATTGACGTGTTTCTATCACCGTTAGTCGAGGACTTACATAAATTGTGGAGCGAAGGGGTGCGGGTGTGGGATGCACATAAGCGAGAGAATTTCATGTTGCGGGCCATGATATTTTGCACCATAAATGATTTCCAGGCCTATGGAAATTTGTCGGGGAATAGTACGAAAGGAGGCAAAGCTTGTCCTATTTGCCTGGATGAAACTGAAAGCATGTGGTTATCGAACTGCAGAAAAACAGTGTACATGGGTCACCGCAGATTCCTTCCGATGCATCACGCTTACCGTAAGAAGAGGAAGTCATTCAATGGGAAGCCTGAGAAAGGATCAGCCCCAGTGTTTGTGACTGGTAAGGAGCTTTACTTGCGCGTGAAGGACATCAAAGTTGAGTTCGGTAAATGTTCTAAACCTCCAGGAAAAAATGTTTGGAAGAAGAGATCGATTCTTTGGGATCTGCCATATTGGGAGCACTTACAAGTTCGGCATTGCATTGATGTCATGCACGTAGAGAAAAATATTTGTGACAGTTTGACTGGTTTGTTGTTGAACATTCCAGGAAAGACGAAAGATGGCATCAACGTTCGCCGTGACATGCTCGACATGGGCATAAGGACTGAGCTTGCACCGTTGGAGAAGGGAAAGCGGACATACCTCCCCCCGGCCTACTATACTTTGTCAAAAAGAGAAAAAACAGAACTCTGTCAGTGCCTACATGGTGTCAAAGTTCCATGCGGGTATTCTGCGAACTTGGAAAAACTTGTGTCCATGAAAGACTTGAAACTGGTTGGTATGAAGTCCCTTGATTGTCATGTACTGATGTCACAAATGCTTCCCATTGCTATCAGAGGCATTCTCCCAGTCAAAGTTAGAGAGACAATTACAAAGCTATGTTATTTCTTCAACACAATATCTGGCAAGGTACGTAAGCGTGTACTCCTAGCAAGTTAATTAGCTTCATTCGTGGAACTTGTCAGATTTTTTGGATCTGAATATTTGCTGCAACTGTGTCCTTGCAGGTAATTGATATGGATGGACTGGACGATTTACAACGCAATGTGACTACCACTCTTTGTCAGCTGGAGATGTATTTGCCTCCATCCTTTTTTGATGTTATGGTCCATCTAATTGTTCACCTTGTCAGAGAAATTAAGTTTTGTGGACCCGTGTTCCTGCGCTACATGTATCCATTTGAGAGATTTATGGGTATCTTGAAGGGATATGTAAGGAATCGACATCGGCCTGAGGGCAGTATCATTGAAGGTTATGCCGCCGAGGTGGTGATCGAATTTTGTACCAACTATATGGCCGGGGTTGACCCAATTGGCGTTCCTACGTCCCGTCATGAGGGCAGGCTTCAGGGAATTGGAACGATTGGATTTAAAGCAGTCATCCCCTCTAGTGATCTGTATGCAAAAGCCCATTTTTGGGTCTTACAGCACATGACGAGGGTGGAGCCATACATACACGAGCACAAGGAAATGTTATGGAAACAGAATCCCTCGAAGCCAGAGATTTGGGTCACCAGAGAACATAATAGGAAGTTTGCTGGGTGGATCGAAAATAGAGTCCTGCAAGCTTCTGAGGGCAACGTAGATGAAGTTGTTACATGGATGGCCAGAGGGCCTAGATTTACTGTAAGGACTTGGCAGGGGTATGACATCAACGGCTATTCATTTTACACAAGAACTCTGGACGAGAAGAGTACTATGCAATGTAGTGGAGTGACACTACTTGCTATTTCGGAGGATGCCAGGGCAGTAAGGGCACTCGACTCATATTACGGTGTTATTGAGGAAATATGGGAGCTCGATTATGTATTACTTAAGATTCCTCTGTTTCGATGCCAATGGGTCGAAATCCCTCGAGGTGTTAAAGTCGACAATTATGGGTTTACTCTCGTCGATCTCAGTAGAGTCGCACACAAAGATGATCCATTTATACTTGCTGAGCAAGCCACACAGGTGTTCTACATCGTTGACCCGGCCAACCCAAAGTTGCACGTTGTCCTTCACAGTAAGAGACGTATTGTTGGGGTCGAAGATGTTGTGGATGAAGAAGAGTACGATCAGTTCGACGAACTACCTCCATTTTTAGATGGAATCCTTCAATCTGTCCCTACCGAAGATATTGACGAACAAGTTACCTGCGAGACGACCACGAAGAAGGATTATGGGTGGACAACCATTCTTGACTAATTTGCAATATGTAAGTGACGTATATTACTTGGATATTTAATCGAAGAATTCTTCAAATCATTTTTCAAAAATTCTTTGGGAAAACATACGTGATGCATTGAGAATCATTTATACAAATTTTCATTTCAATTGGAGTATATACTTGATTTGAGCAATAATTGATTCTTTTCACAAATCAATATGAAAACTGTAAATTTTCATTCCATGATTGGTCTTTACTGTTAATTTATTTCAAAATTATTGGAAGTCATTTGCATGGGGTTTCAGGTGTCTTTACAAGTGCAAAATGATGTACTGAGACCCATCTATAATTGTTCTCAGGAAATCCCTTTAGATAAATTTAACAGTATTGTACTATCGGTTTCAACTTCCAAACTGATATGAAATTAACATATACTATCGGTTTATTGTCATAAAACCGATAGTAAAATACAATGCAAAATGATGTACTGAGATCATCTGTAATTCTTCTAAGGGAAATCCTGTAGGGTCAATAACATTGTATTTTACTATCGGTTTCAACTGCGAAACCGATATGAAATTAAAATATACTATCGGTTTATTGTTCATAACTGATAGTGATTTATACTGTGTTATGAGCCCCTGTTCTTAGTTTACTATCGGTTTGGTATAATAAAATTGATAGTGAACAGTGCCAACACTGAAAACCCCAACTTACATGTTTGTACTATTGGTTTGGTGGTTATGAACCGATAGTAAATATTCATACATTAGGTTATAACCTTGCACGATTTTCCCTCCAGTGCAACTGATCACATTCAAATTTCCAAATACTCACGCGGAAAACCTAGATTCCCCAACGTTCGCTTCTTCTCTCCTCTACGCCACCATTGCCGATCAGAATCTGGTTCTCCACCGCCTCCGGCACTGCATTGCACCACCGCCTCCGGCCACTCCACGATCGACTGTAAGTGTTCTTGACCAAATCACTCGCGAGTATTGCTTAAGTTTGTATGCAATGGTTCATATCCCGTTCAATGGATTACAAATATAAAACTAGAGTAAATTCATGAACTACAAACTTGATAGCTATGAGAATGACAGAATTGATGAAAATTACTAGCGATTTGTCATACAGTGTAGTCCACTATCGATTTCTTATTTACAACCGATAGTAAATACCTTAAACTGAATTTTCTGTTAATTATTTCCCATTTTCTAATTTTCATCTGAAATTTTGGTTCATTTACATTTTAACATACTTTATGTTCCTGCTGAGAGACTAGCATAGTTTGCACTGCTAATCTTAGAGATTTTACTGAATACAAACTTGATTACTATCGGTTTGACTTGGAAAACCGATAGGAAATAGTGTATATCATAGTTTGCACTGCTAATTTGAATTTTCTGTTAATTACTTCCAATTTTCTAATGTTCATCTGAAATTTTGGTTCATTTAAATTTTAACAGACTTTATTTTCCTGCAGAGAGATTAGCATAGTTTGCACTGCTAATCTTTTAAATTTTCCTGAATACAAACTTGAGTACTATCGGTTTTCCTTTCAAAACCAATAGGAAATAGAGTATGTCTTAGTTTGCACTGCTAATCTGAATTTTCTGTTAATTACTTCCCATTTTCTAATGTTCATCTGAAATTTTGGTTCGTTTAAATTTTAACAGACTTTATGTTCCTGCAGATAGTCTAGCATAGTTTGCACTGCTAATCTTTTAAATTTTCCTGATTACAAACTTGATTACTATCGGTTTTACTTGGAAAACCGATAGAAAATAGAGTATGTCATAGTTTTCATTGCTAATCTGAATTTTCTGTTAATTACTTCCCATTTTCTAATGTTCATCGGAAATTTTGGTTCATTTAAATTTCAACAGACTTTATGTTCATGCAGAGAGACTAGCGTAGGGCACAACAATTTTAGTTATGAACTTTGTCATGTACCTTTCTTCATATCAATTGATGGTTTGTTCATGGAATTTTAGGTAAAGCCATGTCGGCATCTTCCTCGGCTGATAGTAGTGATTCGGCGAGGGCGAACGTAGATGGCGCTGCCTCGTCCCAGCGCAAGAGGAAGGCGCGAGGCGCGATGATGTTGGGTCGTTGGGCCAAACGCGCGGATCTTTCATGTGAGTTCAGCCAGTTCGGGAGATCGATCGGGAAGAACGCCGGCCGCTATGCTGCCTATGTTGGCTTCTTGGCGAAGGAAAGGGTGAAGATCACAGTCCAGAGCTGGAAGGACGTCAAGGCCGACGAGAGGGATAGGCTGTGGGCGGAAGTGAAGGTAAAATTAATCAAAATCACTGAACTCTTGAGTAATCACATTCCCTTGGTTTATCCCAGAGATTAGGTAAGTCCTGCTTATATGCACCATTTGAAACAGGCCAAGTGGAACATCCCCGACGTTGGTCCTAAGATAGCTTGCTTGAAGGACATGAACAACACGTGGAAAACCTTCAAGAGTGTCCTTGTCAGTACCTTCCTCGCTAAAGGCGAATCTCCATGCGAGAAGTACCCCTTCATAACGGAGGAGGTATGGGAGCAATTCGCCCAACAGAAGGGGGCTCCTGAGTTCAAGGTATGTATGGTTCCTTTGCTTGGTTACACCATTGTATGCAGTAAGCAGCGGTGCATTAATTTTCTTGTTTCTGGTACGAAGGCCCTCAGCGAGAAGAACAAGGCAATCCAGAGGAGGAATGACCACCCACACCGGCTCGGCTCTCGTGGCTATGCGGGGAAGGAGGAGCAGTGGAAGAAGGCTGAAGACGAAGCGTTGAATTTCGTCGACTCCCCTGGCCTACCACTCTCCGAGATCCGCGATCAGTGATGCAAGCACTGGTGGCTGGCCAGAGGGACCATGTTGGCCATGGGGACTGTGGCGTTCCCAAACCCCAGGGACGTCGAGGTCGTGCAGCTACTCGTAAGTTGGCTAACTTCCTGGTTGGATTCATAAAGTGTGGTAGAAAAAACTATGATCACTAGTGTGCGCACAAGTTTGTGTATATTTCTTCCTCACAATGGAGAGCTTTCAATGTAACAGATCTCTTGCTCGAAGGAGGCGACCGAGGGATTGTTCACTCCCCATAGGGAGAACGACATCCTTACCCGGGCTCTAGGGAACAAGGAGCATCCAGGGCGGACGCGAACCATGGGGGCTGTGGTGCCATGGAAGGAAGGCTTCTCGGAGCCCGGGCAAAAGGCGAAGAAGGCTGGCAGCTGGAAGGAAAGGGAAGTAGAGCTATCTCAGAAGATACGGGCAGATGTGACTGCACAATTCGCGGACATGTTGGCTCAAATGAACGAGAAGTATGAACGCCTCAGCCGAGTTGTGCAGTCAAAGGGTTTAGATCCAGCTGCCGAGGTCGACGCTGCCAGGCCGAGTAGTTGCGGCACGAAGGTTCACGTGGATCCGGTGGACCTGATCGAGGTATTGCAACTCATGAGCTATATATGCAGTTCGGTTGATGCCACTCCCGTTACGTTAGAATTGTTTCGCTAACCTGTTATAATTGTTGCAAATTGCAGAAGCCCGAGAGCTGTAGCCTATTGATCAACATAGGCGACAAACCTGTTGCGGTTGCAAACGGGGTCGTATACCAGTCTTGGGAGGATGTCCGGATCCACTGCGTACCTTTGGAGCCTGGATTCGCAAAGGTACAGGTGGCATGGCCCTCCCGGGCTACAGCTCTTTTCCGTTGCCCGTCCCAATGGACGAAATGCGGACAATTGGCGAGGCATTGGGCTCGTACATACAGTGGCCCAAGAAGGGTGTTAGACTACAGGAGGTAAACCCTAGCCATTCTAGCTTACAACTCAGTTAATATACTCAATTTTCAAAATCTAACTTATGCGTTTCTACTTAAAGTGGACGATGGATACCAGCTCACTTCCTGAGGACACCACCCCCGCCACAACGCATGAGTGAACTCCTTCGGCCCCCATGCCTCCTCCGACGGCCTCAAACCCTTCGCCATCAAATGAGGCCGGTGGCACCACACCCCAACCTTCGAAGGTATACACTTGCTCCCCGCCCAAAGGCAAGGGCAAGGCCAAAGGCAAGGCCAAACAAAGCCAGCCGGGTACGTTCAAGAACGGGTCCCCACTCGTGTCGGAGTACCTTCTGCGCAATATGGATCAAATAACCAGAAGTCTCCATGAGTGGTACCTAACCCGGTCTAGGCGCCACATCAACTTCTTTGTTCACTTCAGGCCAGGCCATTTTCACCGTGAGGCCGGGAGCATATCGGTGGCCCACGAGGATTTTTTCGACCTCCTCAACTGGCGGGAGCTTGATATGTCCATCATACGGACTGGAGTCCTGTGAGTTTGCGGTTGTCTGAAGTTATCATAGTTCATTTCATAAATCTAATCACTTTGTATGCACTACTTACTAATGTCTACTTTGCATCCAGGTGCATGTATAGGCTAGCGTCGATGAGGGCATGTGACAAGGTGGGTTTCCTCGACCCAGAGAAAATAAGCCTCACGATGCTAGAGCACGACCAAGAACATGCCGAGGAATACATATCAAGGGCACTACTAGTGCAGCAGGACCGAGAGTTCATCTTGCGCCATACCACCAAAGGTTAGTGCATTTCCTATTAATTTAACTCATTCTTGTATGTTACGCCTAACATATGTATGAAACGGTTCGCTTATATATGCAATTTAGGGGCCACTGGGTCCTCGCCGTCATTTGCCCATAGATGAATGAGGTCTATTACCTCGATTCGATGAGCCACAAGGTGGCGCATGTTTTCACCCTCACATGGCACATAGACGCGTAAGTAACATAGTTGTTTTAAATTTTTCTCTGACTAGCTAATTAATGATAACATATTAACAGGCAATGCTAAATTAAATACAGGGCTTTCAAAAATTATGCTAGTGCTGGAGGGAGGCATGACGCGTCGAAGGGCACAATAATTTCCTGAAAAGAATATGAGGTAATTAATACAGATGGAAGTACTCATGATGAGTCTTTTAATTTAAGCTTAATTAGTTCTTTCGAGTTAATGTGGGTTTATGTCTTTGCATATGCAATTTTTCCAGTGCCATCAGCAGCCACAATCGTGGGAATGTGGCTTCTATGTCATGAGATTCATGTATGACCTGATCAGGAGAAACTTTTCCCAATTCCCTAAGGTAACCATTTTTCCTGACTCAAAGTCGAACTTTAATTGGATGTGACGTACGATCCTAACTTCATACACGCATATATGCAGAGCGCCATGTTGAAAGAGCAATATGAGTTGGGTCAATTGAAGGAGCTGCGAACAATTTGGGCTCAATATGTCATGGAAGAAGTGGCTATCAACGATCGATAGTAACTGACTTGTGTAATATATATTGAATGTGTTGATTGCTGTATTTGTGAATAAACTCAATATGTGAATAGATTCATTGATGTATTTGTGAATAAACTCGATCAATATGTGCATAAATTCAATCTGTCCAATGCATGTGTATATTACTGTATTAGTGTATTTGTGAACAAATTCAATATGTGAATATTGGTGTATATTTGTAAATATTGGTGTATTTGTGAATGATCCAATGTATCTCTGTATTGCTGTATGTATATGAGCATGATTCAATACTAACCGTGTCCAGTACATAACCGATAGGAAAATCTAATATTACTATCGGTTATATACTACAACTGATAGAATAAATATTTCAGTACTATCGGTTCATATATAAACCGATAGAATAAAGTTTCCAGTACTGACTGTGTCTACACAATACTATCGGTTTATATATAACAACCGATAGAATAAAGTTTCCAGTACTAACTGTATCTACACAATACTATCGGTTTATATAAGATCCGATAGAAAAAAACATTTACAATACTATCGGTTTAGATTCTAGCCGATAGAAAAAACCTACACAATACTATCGGTTTATATAAGAGCCGATAGAAAAAACCTACACAATACTATCGGTTTAAATCCGAGCCGATAGAAGAAATAGTCGATAGCGATTAGTGAACGTTGGGAATGTAGATGTTTTACTAACGGTTTTCAACCGATAGAAGTGTGCAACATTTCTACTATCGTGCCGATCACATCGGTAAGAGAACCGATAGTAGAGTGGATTTTTAACTGATAGTGAAAAGCATTTCTGTAGTAGTGAAGGTTGAATTAATGAATTCTCCACCATGATTACTATAGATTTTCTTGATGGAAAGTTCGAATTCAGTCGAAACACGTTTTGCAAAACTTTTGAAAACATCGGGGGTTTCAGATTTTTGATAAATAAAGAAAACCCAAGTATAGCGAGTAAAATCATCAACAATCACAAAACCATAGTTGTTGCCCCCGATACTTTGGAACTCAGAAGGTCCAAATAAATCCATATGCAAGAGTTCCAAAGGTTTGCAAGTTGAAAGAACACGCTTAATTAATTGGATATGAAGTAGCTACTTGCTTGCCAGCTTGACAAGCGCTACAGGGTTTATCCTTTTCAAAATTCACATCTTTTAAGCCAACAACCAAATCACGTTTTAAAAGCTTTTTCAATTGATGCATTCCAACATGTGCGAGTCTCCTATGCCATAACCAACCCTTTGAGGTTTGAGAGACAAGGCATGTTGAAAGGGATGCATCTTTTGAGTGAAAATCAACTAGATAAAGATTTCCAAAATGAAAGCCTTTAAAGATTAAGGAATTATCTTTTAAACTTTCAAAGTTTTGGGCACCCAAATTGATTTCTTCTTTTTATTTAGCATGGGTGCACCAACATACTTTGCTATAGCATATCCTTTCTTCGACCGTTGAAGCATGTAGCAAGTATCAAAGTAGTTTGCAGTCATTAGAGGACATGCTTCATACGAATGACCAGTTTCATGGCATTTAAAACAAAATGAGTTGCATTCTTTTACAAAAACAGTTTTTGTATTTAATTTCTTCCCTTTCTTCGGAAAGTATCCAAGACCTTCTTTTCTAAAAGAATATTTTTGTTTGCTAAGAATGAGATTAAGAGATACTTTTCCTTTGTAGCAGTTTTCTAAGTCTTTACCAAGTTTTTCAACTTGTGCCTTAAGTTCATTATTTTCATTCAAATTGTTTCATTTCAAGCATATGGCATATTAAGAGAATTTGTAGGAATAGCATGAGAAGGAATGTCATCTAAATCACATGAAATGTTTACATCTACCTTAGATGGAGCATTAGTAATTTCTTTGATAAGCAAGCTTTCATATGAATCTTTTAGTTCGGAGTATTGAGTGCGTAAAGAAGAATGTTCTTTAAGCGCTCTATACTTCTTTTTAGTGAGTCCAAAAACTTCATTCAACTCAGTAATAATTCCAAGAAGTTCATCATATGAAGGGTCATTAGGATGTACCTTTTCATCACCCTTAGCCATAAGACAAAGGGGTCAACTAGTCAAAGTGTTACCGAGAGCTAGTCCAGCTAGCTTCTTGGAGCAACCTCCTTCATTGTCGGAGTTGGAGTCCGAGCTTTCTCCTCCGGATATCCATTCTCCGAAGAATGCTTCCTTGGTTGTGTCATTGCACTTCTTGAAGAATTTCTTCTTCTTGTTCCAAGTCTTGTTCTTGTTTGGACATCTTGATGCTATGTGTCCCTTTTCGTGACATCTGTAGCATATGATGTCCTCGAAATTTGATTGCTTTGGCCCCTTTGGTCGTGTGTCGATGTTGACACCCTTCTTATGTAACCTGCGAAGAAGTTTTTCAGTGTTCTTTACCATGAGAGCTAGATCTTCGTCGGAGGAGCAATCGCTTAAGTCGTTCTTGGAGCCAGCTTTGAAAGCCAACGCTTTCTTCTTTGTCTCCGAAGGTTCGGCTGGTTCCTTCTTCTCCTTTCGATGCATCTCATGGGTGATGAGATTCCCATACAGATCGGTTGGTGTGGTGGTCGATAGATCTGAGTTGGTGAGTACCGTCACCAATGTGTCGAAGCTTTCTAGAAGAGCCCTAACCATCTTTCTTACAATTTCAAGGTCAGTAAAAATGACTCCTAGCCCCTTGAGTTCATTCACAATATTGTTCAACCGAGTAAACATGGAGTCCACGGACTTGGTTGACGACATGGTGAGTGTCTCGCATCGTTGCCTTATCATGAGCAACTTTGCCTCTTTAACTTTAGTCATGCCCTCATAAATTTCTTCAAGGGTGGTGCAAACCTTGTGAGCTGTTGTGAGATTGCTCACACGGTTGAACTCGTTTAAAGATAAACCAGCAAAGAGTGCATTTTTGGCCCGGGCATTTAAATGTAGTTTTGTCCTGTCGTCATCGGAGTAACTTGCCGGATCATCCAGAGGAGTAAAAGCAAGTTTAACGATGTCCCATACATCAAGCCCCATAGCCTCTAGGAAAACTGACATGCGCACTTTCCAGTAGGGATAGTCAGTCCCATCAAAGATAGGCGTACGACCGGTATGACTGAGAGAAAAACCCTCATTAGATATCATCCACTCTCTAGGCGGTAAAGCCTAATTAATTGAGAGACCTTGCTCTGATACCATGTGTAGGATCAAGGATGCCGACTAGAGGGGGGATGAATAGGAGACTTTAAAAACTTTAATTAAAAACAAATTTTGCAAAGAGAAGAACCAAATTGCAATTCAATATTTTAAAAAAAAAGATAGAGAGAACGAACACAAGATTTTTTCCGAGGTCTCGCAGACACGCCCGGTCTCCCCAAATCCTCGTTGAAGCACTCAAGTGAATTGAGTCTTGCTTCAATATCCACGAAGGATATTTCTTACTAGTGGTTGCTCCTTGTCCACTCCAGAAAGGCAAGCACCAATGCCTTTTACAAACACACCGAGCCTCTCCGACAATCTCCGAACAGGAGAGGTCAACGGCCACGCCACCAAACCGTCTAGGTGAGGGCATTCACCAAGAGTAATAAGCAGCAAGGTCTCTTCTAGACCTCCAACGATCACCGAGAAACTCTAAGTATGCAAGAACGATGCGAACAGAAAAACTCGGTGGATTTAAGAAACACTCGACTTGATCAACAGATCAAGATTTTGTGTAAAGAACTAAAACTCAAGAGTGTATAAAAATGTGAGATTGCTAGATATATGAAACAATAGCTCAATGCCTCTATTTATAGCCTCAAGAAAAAAATTAGCCGTTGGAGCTCGCAGACAAAAGCAACAGTACAAACTGACAGTCAGTTTGGGTCATGACCATAAATAAGTAAAATCCAAAGAAAACTCAGCTAGCTGTTTGAGGTCGCTTATGGAAACAAAATAGGACAAACTGACAGTTAGTTTGTCAAACTGACAGTCAGTTCATACCTCAACGGCTGATAAAAATCACGGATAAAACTTTGCTGGTCATATATGGAAACTAATACTCCAAACTGACATTCAGTATGACAAACTCACAGTCAATTTCGACCACAAAAACGTCTAGTTCAAACAGAAAAACAAATCAAATAGCTCGAGGTCGAAATGCAAACTGACAGTCAGTTTAGTCCTAAAAATTTCCGCTCAAACAACAACCTCTCTGGACAACTGTCAGTTAACAAAACTGACAATCCAAACTGACAGTCAGTTTAGCAAACTGACAGTCAGCATGGATTAAAATAGTAATAACTTTTGATCCATAGGTCCGATTGAAAAGTGTAATAGCTTGTTTGAAAGATATTTTAAAGGGCTCTCTTTTTTTCAACAGAAGAAAAAGCCAGATCGGCCTACATCCTTCTAGAAAATGCAAAGACTCTTCTACTGCCAAAAACTCAACTAAAAAACCAAATAACTGACAGCAATTTTGGATAAAAACATCCAGAACATTTGGTCCAGAATCCGATTTAAGTTTTTGATTGCTTGTTTGAAAGATAATTTAAAGGGCTATCATTTTTTCAATAGAAGCAAAATCCAGATCTGCCTAGATTTTTCTAGAAAAAGCAAAAAACTCTTCTGCTGTCAAAAACTCATCTGAAAATCCAAATCAAATCCAACCGAAACAAATGCAATGCAATGAGCTAGTAGTTTCTCAGTTTTTGCTGGAAATTAAAGAGAGAATTTGCAACCCCTCTTTATAGTATGGTTGAAACTAAGAAACCAATTTTCTATAAACCGAGCAACCTCCAAACACCAAGACCGGTACAAAATAAAAACTCATTTTACCTTAAGTCCTTTGCATCTTCAATTTGGTGACCTTGGACTTGCAACCTCTAACGACACTGCGACCTTGTGCTTTCGTCCTCGGCTTGCGACGTTGTGCTTGCGACTTGCAGATTCTCCAGGTAGCTTAGGTCTCTGCGGGTTTCTACTTGCCGACCTTGTGCTTGCGACTTTGGCAATATTGCGACCTTAGGCGAAATATCTCTTAGGTCTCTGCATACATATAACTCAAAGACATGATTAGATCAAAAACACTTAATGTCATCAATAATCAAAATCCACAATAATAGGGGCCTAGATGAAACATGTGCTGCGTCCTGCTCTGGCATCATGAGGCTTATTTTATCTGGGTCGAGGAAACCCACCTTGTCACATGTCCTCGTTGACACCAGTCTGTACATGCACCTACAACAATAATATTGCATAGAAAGTTACTAGATTTATTAAATGAACTCGCCTCATCTTCGACGGAAGCAGCAGGTGGATACGCCTACTGGACCTCAGTTGCAGGTTCCAATGCCTGCAACTGGGTCTCCGCACCCAGCTTATCCCCAACGGCCCGGATGACTGCCTGGACCGAAGGGACAGCGTTTTCTTCACCGGAGGCTTCGGCACCGGTAGAGACTTCAACCCTCCCCGGGGCGGTTGGGGAGCTCGGTGCTACGTCTTTACGCCTACGAAGAAAAAAGAAGTCATCGATCACATTGATGGTCGCCACAATCTGATTCGGAACAAACCGAGCGGGATTTTTACCTTAACTGAAATCCCATTAGCTTCTGGGATTTCGAAGGTGGCTCCCCGAGAGAAAAAGGACAATCGTTGTCCATCCTGGTTTTTCTCTTCGTGAACAGGGCCTTTTCTCCCTATGTATATTTTCCTGTAAGCATATGCATAAGGAATGATAAAAACCTAAGTGATAGGAATTTGTACCGGGGTAACCTGTTCGATCGACAGGGATACGCCCGAAGGTCTGGATGGCTCCTGGACTGCTGGAGCTGGCGCCTCGTCCGCGACCCTAAGGTTGGTCGTGGAGTCTTGCTCTGTCACCTCCGCTCCTATCCTCAGGAGTGGAGGGTTCGCCTCCATGGGGCTCACAGGAGTCACGGGGGGAATTTCTTCTGCCTGTACAAGTGTAACTCGGTAAACACACATACAGATGAAATTAAGACTTCAAGGTCACGAGGAGTTTTACTGCGATCGTTCCTTCAACCAGGGAGGGAGAAATCACAGAACCTGAAGCCTCCAGGGCTTCAGGAGCAGGGATCTCTCTCGCGACCACGGGATTCCCCGTGGCCGCGGGGTTCACTGCAACTGCCTGTGTCTCGACAGGGCAGGGTAGTGTCTCGCCGGATTGAGAAGTTGCTATTTTCCTCTTCCGGCGGACTAGGGGAATGTTTTCGTCGTCCTCCTCTTCCTTGCTCTTCTCGCCCTGTACGACGAAGAGTGATTCCAGTTCATACCTGGGGGAACAAGAGGTATGTGATATCTTACCACAGTTTTCTCTGTGGTAAGGGGAGTTCTGCGCGAAGACCCTTCCCCGAGGATCTTCTTTGATTTCTTGGGGGCAGGATCTCTCGCCCTGGGTTTCGAAGAGATCTTCTTCACATTCTTTACCGTCGGCTTTCCCAGGAAACCGACGTTTTCGCTTGGGAACGTCGCCTCGGCGAATCTCCCTAAGAGCTGGGTCATTCCGGTGTCTTTGTTAGTACGAGATGTACGTACGACTTATGAATAGAACTTGACGAGAGGTAGCATACCCTTCGGCGTTCCTGTTTGAGGTTGTCGCCGGCATGGATTAAGCTCTGTGGGCGAGCCGATCCCTTGGGTCCCTCCACTGCGGCATTGTAGGCCTTGAGGAGGTAATTTCTCCGCCTCTCTATTTCTGACGAGGGCAGGACTGCGTCCCCAACAGACGATTTAGTAACTATGAAGCAAAGGTATAACATTTCGCTGTCGAAGTCACATACTGTTGTTGTAGTCCAGGGTGCTGTCCGCCATGGACTTTATCTCCCACGTCGGATGAGCCCTTTCACGCAGGGGGCTCACCCGATTCTTCACGAAGTCGCGTACAATGTCGCGAGCTGTCAGTCCTTGTTGGACCAAGTGAAGAATCACTTCGGCGTGCTTCATGTATTCTGCATTCATATCCGGGAGAGAATCCAACTCGCTCGTCTTCTCTGGCCGCGAGTTCTCGAACCACAGCCCGCTCTCGGATGGAGGGGTGCAGTAGAACCACTCCTGGTACCACCCGTGCACGGAGTCTCGCAGGGTGGGAAGGGATACTCTTTCTTCTCCCTTATCCAGAAGGATATACATCCGGCGACATTGGAGCTCTTCGACCACACTGAATAGTAGAAACGCCGGAAGAGATCCACGCTGGGATACACTCCGAGGTAAGCTTCGCACAAATGCTGGAACACCGCCAAGATCAAGATCGCATTCGGGTGGAGATTTATCAATTCCAACCCGTAATGCTCCAGAATACCCTTCAGGAACCGACTCTCGGGGAATCGGAACCCGCATCGCAGGTATTCTTCGAAGACCACCAGTTCGCCCTCTTGGACGACTGGGGTTTCTTGGTCCTTCTCCGCGGGCCGCCAATTCATTAGCAGCCATGGAGGAAGGATCTCTTCCTTCTCCAATGCCATGAGGCTCTCCTCGGTGTGTTGGACCGATCGGCTCCAGGACGCCATTTCTTGCGAAAGATTGCGAGGAAAGGTGGCGACTTTGGGGAAGATGAAGGCTGTGGAGAATGGAGAATGATGGTTTTGTGCGGCGGAAGTTCTAAGCCAGGGTTTCTGGCTGTGTGGCTTCTTCAAGAAGCTATCTACTCCTTTTATAGACCCGAGGAGGCGCACTACTGTGAGTAACGTTCCATTTAATATTCTATTCATTTCCCATAATGGATACTCTCTCTGACAGACCCGTTAAGCGTTCCCGGTATCGAATCTGAAACGAAAGGACTTCTTTGTTTTAGATTTGAGGGAACAAAAACGTGAAAAGTTCTACAAAGGTTTTCGGAGGACATTTTCCTTCATGTTTCTTGTAAACTTTCACGAATCGATCATGAAAATATCCTATGACCCAGTTGTTGGGCGTATGAGTACTTTTTGATCAAGTTACTGCGTAATTAGAACCAGGTCTTTGACTGGGCTCTGATTCTAATCGAAGTAATAGTCTGATCGAGTTTCGGTTCTGACCACAGTAATCTTTCAAATCAAACCTCGGTTCTAACCGCAGTTTCAAGTCTGATCGAAGTATTAGCGCTGGTCGCGGTACAACGTTAAAACGTGATTCTGGTCGCAAAGCTGAAATTTGCCTGTGTATAAGTGGTCGTAAAGACATTGCTTACGGCCATGTTTTTGCACAGAGGTTGTAAAGAATATTCATATAATATGAAGAAAGAGAAATCTTTATTTCTGACATTCTTTACATACAAAAGGGATACCGGCGACCAGAGCGTCGACCTGATCCGAAAGTTGTTTGCCAAGTTCTCCTAGGGACATGTTGTCATCCATAGGGTCTACATTGGCGACCCCCAGGGAACTAGCAACTAATCTAAGACTATCTACATCATCCCTAACAAGAGACGCACTATTATTCCTAACCAAGTCAGAGAGTTCTCGCTGTTGTTGAGCGTGATCCCTCTCCCGACAGAATTTGCGCGCCTCTTCACGGGATCTTTCAAAACATTCTGCCAAGTGCAGAATCGCCAAAGACATCTCTTCCATCTTCTTTTCCAGAGCCCCTTTTTCCCCTTGGAGAGTCTGTCCGAAGGGGAGAGGCAGGATCTTGGCAGGCTGATCGCTGGGACCTCCGATCTCCTACATTTGCAAATGTTGGACACGCTAATTACAACAACAGGCAAAAGGAGATAGATATTATTACCCATCCTGCGTGTGACAGGTTGATATAGGCATCCTGGAAAGTAGATCACCCGATAAAATTTGAGGATCATCATATGGTCGAAATGTGGCCTTCCCACTATAAGATTGCTTCCCCAACACAAGTTGAGGATCATCTGGTCGTGAGAGAGCAGCTTGCCTACCAGAAAATTGATCACCCGAACAAAAACGGGGAGTATTGGGATGAAATGGAGAAAGCTGAGAAGAACGTCCCTCCAAAAGTGGAGATGAAAGTTCTACCTGCCGATGTGCATGGATAGGAAGAACTAGAGGAACTGAAGGAAGAAAGAACGATGATGCGTCTTTCACCTTTGTTCTGCTGGAGGATCCCTCGTCTACCTTGCGCTTCTTCCTTGAAGGAGATGGATCTTCAGGCATCTGTGGTTCTTGCTCGAAGACTTCTTCTTCATCACTCTGAATCTCGATGATGTTGTGGTCTGCCATCGGGAAGTGTATGAGAAGAAAAGTGAAGATGGCTTTGAAGGAAACTTAGCCGAGAAGAGAAGTTGTGAAGCTTTGAAATCCGAGGGCTTCGGGATTTATAGCCGCCAGGGTGACGGTTCGGTTTTCGAACGCCTCGAGTTTTTAAAGCATTTACAATTTTACCTCGGGTTAAAAGTCATTTCAACAGCGCCATCATTACCCGTCACGTATTACCCAGAGCCCGTCTCGGGGAATCAACCGTCACGGTTAGTGCGCCACTAAGTGGAAGATTTGAAGCGTCGGGTTAAAAATTCGATGTAAGTCTTGAAATCTGAAATTAACACGTCCCTTCGTTTTCTTCAGATTTGGGGGCTAGCTGACGAGGATTGACACCCGAGTCAGTTCAAATAAATGCATGACTAGTTCAGGATAGATTCGAACCAGACGCGCGCCTGGCAGTGCGAACTCAAGTCATTCTGAGGAGCACAAGCCCGAGGTCGCAGGCTTTACGCGATCAAACCGTAGCTAGTACGCGGTCAGGGGTTCGTATGCTATGCGCGAACAGAAGGATGAAGATGTTGCGCGGTCAGCCAACATCACGCGGTCAGAGTACTCTCGACCAGGGAACATGGATAAATCTTCCCACGTAACGGGGATATCCCGACTACCCTGAAGATTCTTCCACGTGGGAGAAGAACCGTCCGGAGGTTAATGCGTGCGGTTATCCACGAATTACACATGTTATACCTGCGTGGGAGTTAAGAGCGGTTGAGAAAACCGCATCCAAGCGACCGTTTGATGCCATTACGATGTGATGCCCTTTCGACCAGTATAAAGGAGCAGCCCGATGCATTAAACAGGAGAAGAGGAAGGATCGAGAGATCGAAACACCAAGACATCCAGTGATCGATTGATCGAACCTGACCAAACAAAAACAACCCGAAGGCAGTAGTCTAAATTAGATAGCTTTCACAAAGCCCTTCAGGTTTGTCTTGTACAAAGACATAGGGAAAATCTTCGCCCGTGAAGATCTTTTCCACAACTCTGTAAATCCTTTTACTATACATAGTGGAATCCCAACAGGACGTAGGGCTATTGCTCCCACCATGGATGGCCTGAACCTGTATAAATCTCTCTGTGCTCTAGTGCTCCATAATTCAACATATCTTCCCGGAGGGACACCCTGAAAGGTCTCACAACCTACAAATTTTGCATAAGTTCGGCTAAGGACCCCGAGTCCGAATCGTCGACAGGTCGAGCATAATAATACCGGTAGAATAAGTAAATTTTTCGCAGAGAAATTTTTGAAGTGCTTGAGAGACATTAAAGTAGTGGACACACATGACACATCTATATTTACCGTTAGAACATGTGATGTTACGTGGCTGAAACAAAGCAAACTGGGTATACATGACACACATGAGACCAGTTCTCACCTTCAAACAATCATATGTACACACAATGTAACATCAAACAGACCGTGCTTGAAAGCTGCAGAATGATAAAGAAAGAGGGAAGATAGCCGAAAAATTGGAAAATTGACATAAAACAAATTGTTCATTCATTGTTGTTTTATCACTTATAAAAAAAATAAAAATCCAAAATGCTATGTCAAGGGGTGGTCTTAGCCCTGGCTGCATGTAGAATAAAGTCAGTTTGACTTGCAGCCAGGACGCAGGACTCCTCTAGCAAAACGTTGTCCCTAGGATCAACTACTACCGCGTCGAGAAGGCCTACGACCTCCCTCATCATCTCTATGGTATCCTTCATAGTCAAACCGCAGCCAGCGATGGTAATATCTGTGGCTTGCTTCTCCTCGTGAAGACGCCTCGTCCTCGCCCTGGAACTGTCACCATCCGTCTTCATGCGCTGAATGCGCCGGAGGATATCGTCCAGTTCAAGCCGTAGCTGAGTGTGCTTGTCCGTAAGGAGCTTGTGCTCCTCCTGGAGGGCCCTCAGCTCGGCCTTGACTTTGCCAGTGTCTTCCACGGCTCCCCTTCCCTGTGCAAATCAACAGGTCAAGAATGTACTGAACATGGATTAACAATACAGGGGTAAGCCAGGAGATTTAGAGTTCTTACCGGGGAGGGCGAGGCTGACTATCCCATTGAGGATGCCATTGTGAAAGAGAAGATAAGGAGCCGAAGAGTTTGAGAATTAGAAAAACAACAAACTACCGTGACGCATGGCGAGGTACTTATAGAATTTCCAATGCGACGCATGGCGACACAGTTGAGAATTCAAAGCGCCAGAGTATTATTCTATCGGTACAAACAACAAAATACCATCAGACCAATTAATATTTTCTATCGGTACAAACAACAAAATACCGTGAGACTAACAAATTTATTCTAATGGTAAAACATAATAATACCGATAGAATAAGTAAATTTTTCGCAGGGAAATTTTTGAAGTGCGTGAGACACATTAAAGTAGTGGATGCCCTTTTCTATCGGTACAAATAACAAAATACCGTCAGACAAATGGATTTTTGGAGAGCTTAATTTGAAGAAGCAAGAGGCTGCAATGAGATTTTTGCAAGAAAATTTGAAGGGAAGAATTAAGTACTTACAGGATAAAGGTACTGTACATGTTACAACTCATGCTGTTGAGTAAAATTGAGATATATTAATGCTATGAACTAGCTTATCATTAAGTTCTAAAGAAAAATGTACTGCCTGATGTATTAATGATAAGTTCCTCACCTTGATGCAGAACTTGTGGGCTGTTTGCTTGGCATTTTTCCCTGAAATAGAAAATAATCATCAATGGTTTTCAACCCATAATCCTTCTTCGTGATCATCTCGCAGATACGTTGTTTCGTCGATATCTTCAGTAAGGATAGATTGAATGTCCTCTAAAAAAGGAGGTATTTCGTCGAATTGGTTATACTCCTCTTCGTCGACAACGTCTTCGACCCCAACAATACGTCTCTTGCTGTGGAGGACAACATGCAAGTTTGGATTGGCCGGGTCAACGATGTAGAATACCTATGTGGCTTGCTTTGCAAGTATGAATGGATCGTCTTGGTGTCCGACTCTATCAAGATCGACGAGAGTAAACCCGTAACTATCAACTTGAACACCTCGAGGGATTTCGACCCATTGGCATCGCAACAGGGGAATCTTAAGTAAACCGTAATCGAGCTCCCATATTTTGTCAATAGTACCGTAATATGAGTTCAGCGCCCTTACTGACCTGGCATCCTCGGAAATAGCAAACAGTGTCACTCCGCTACATTGCGTGCTAATCTTGGCGTCTTGAGTTCTTGTGTAAAATGAATACTCATTGATGTCGTACCCCTGCCAAGTCCCTACAGTGAATCTTGGGCCTCTAGCCAACCATGTCACAGTTTCACATATGGAGCCCTCGGCAGCTCGCGTGACTCTTTCTTGGATCCACCCAACAAATTTCCTGTTATGTTCTCGGGTGACCCAAATCTCTGACTTCGAAGGATTCTGTGACCATAACATTACCTTGTGCTCGTGTATGTATGGCTCGACCTCCGTCATGTGTTGTAAAACCCAAAAATGTGATTTTGCGTACACATCACGAGCGAGGACGATAGCTTTGAATCCAATCATCCCGATGCCCTGAAGCCCACCCTCATGTCGGGACCTAGGAATGCCAATTGGGTGGACCTAGGAATGCCAATTGGGTCAACCCCAGCCACATAATCTGTGCAAAATTCAATCACCTCCTCGGCAGCATAACCTTCCATGATACTCCCCTCATGTTGACGACGAGTCCTTACGTATCCCTTCAATACACCCATAAATCTCTCAAATGGATAGATGTAGCGCAGGCACACGACTCCACAAAACTTAATTTCTCTGATAAGGTGAACAATCAGATGGACCATAACAACAAAAAAGGATGGAGGGAAATACATCTCGAGCTGACAAAGAGTTGTAACCACGTCGCGTTGCAAAGCGTCCAGTCCATCCGGATCAATTACCTACGAGGACATAGTTGCGCCAAATATTCATATCAGAAAAATCTTCTAATTAAGCTCCACAAATGGAGGTAATGAACTTATAGTATGAGTGCACGTACTTACCTTGCAAGATATTGCGTTGAAGAAATAACATCAGTTTGTGATTGTCTCTCTGACTTTAACTGGGAGAATGCCTCTAATAGCAATGGGAAGCATTTGTGACATCAGCACATGACAGTCTTGGGACTTCGTGCCAACCAGTCTTAGGTCCTTCATGGAGACAAGTTTTTTCAAGTTCGCGGAGTACCCACATGGAACTTTAACACCGTGCAGGCACCGACAGAGTTCTGTTTTTTCACTCTTGGACAACGTATAGCAGGCAGGGCGGAGGTGTGTACGCTTTCCCTTCTCTAAAGGTGCAAGCTCAGTCCTTAACTGTAACACCCCTGTTTTTGCCAAACCCTAAAATAGCCAAAATCCACATCTGGACCCCAAACCCTAATCTGCTTTAGCCATTCCCTTCTAAATGTTGTTCAGAACATTTTCCCCTTCGGGATCATCCCCAAAATCTCATCCTAAAGCCGAGTTTCAAGCCTTGCCTTTTTAAAACCCTAATTACCCTATTTTACCCTAAACTGTTTTCCCCAATTTTGTCGAAACCCTTCAGATCTTGCCTGATCTTACCAAACTTTGGCCAGATAAGTTCTAATAATCTTTTACAACTTAGCTGCGAAATCAGATTTCAGATCGGACCCTCAGATCTCCAAATTTGCAAACAGGCCCAAGTCCTATTCAAATTTTCCTCACAGAACAGTCCCTGGAGCAAGTTTCAGAATTACAGAACAGCCCAAATATTCTTTTCAAGTCCATTCGACCAGCGCCTGGTCGTTGCTTACGACCAGTGTGAGTCACCGTTGCCGCGCCGTGGATTTCGCCGTGCTTGCTCGCCGCCGGCCACCGCTTCTTGTCGCCTGCGTTGTGAACAACTGTGCCACCCCGTGTGCACGTGCCAGCGCCGTTGCATCGCCATGTCCAGCAGTTAAACGGCCGCGCTCCAGCAGCGTTTTCGCGCGCGCGTGCCCGTTGCCATGGCATTTGCATGGCGTTACGTGTCATTGCCGGAGCTACGCTGTCGCCTCCGCATCTGCGCCGTTCCAGGTGAAGTTTCAATGCAACTGGCAAAGCTGCAGCACCGCCTGAGCGCGATCACGTCGCCGTCGCCGTCGTTGCGCCTGCGCCCGACAAACTTCTCCCCGGCGCAAGCAACCACTGTCGCGTAATCCCTCGCAAGCTCCGTCCCCGTGCCTATTTAAACCCCCCTCAGTGCTGTGAAGAAGCACAACCTCAGGACTTAGCCAAATTTCCAGTTTCTCGCCGTTTTCGCTTTCTTCTCCGGCGAGCCAGTGAGTGAGCTCACGGTGCCAGCCCATTTCACAGCCCCTTTCTCCAATCCAGGTTCACCAGTGAGTTCCCCTCGTTCCCCTCTCTATGTCATAGCAGCCAATTGCACCAGATCGATCCCTAACGCCGGCGATCGCCGGATTCCTGATTTGCCCTGTTCCCCCAATGCCGTTCGATTCACCCCAAATTAACCCTCGATTCTGTAGAAGGAATTAATCAGTAAGCTTAGTAGAGCAAGCCTGTAGAATCAAAATCCCCAATTGCGCTCAAATCGAAGAAACCCCAAACTGGAACCTCAGCCGTTCGCCAGACCTCGTCGCCGAGCCCCTCCGGCCAATCTCCAACGAAATTAACCCCTCCAGTAGCCTTGCTGTGCCCTAGAGATCATTCTCAAGCTTGGAATTGAGCTCATTCGCCCTGTATCAAAAACCCCCGAGCTCCAGTGTCATCTTCTCCAGCGCCGGTCGCCGGAATTCTTTCCCGGCCAATCTAGCCCCTGAAACCTTGTCCCTTAGCTTCACCTCACCTCCCTGAGTAATTTCTTCCACTAGCTCGACACCTGGATCTGCCTAGATTGTGAGTTATGCCTATGCCAAGATCACTGTCCAGTAGCTCAGTTCATGTCCAGGCCACCGTAGTTCATCGCCGGATTTGGCCACCCTCCGGCCACTTTCAGCTTTTGTCCCTGTTGAGTGTCTTATTCCTGTTAGTAATGCCTACCTCCCAGACAAAGTGTTGCATCAATTGGAGCCCTAGATCAAAAGTTAAGCCATGCCCTAGTTTCTGGCCATGTCCAGCACTATGTCAGTGCATGTCAGCCACTGGCATTAGCCTTGTTTGACCCCTTCTGGTTGAGCAATTGAAATGCCACCTTGTCCCCTAGGTTCCTGGAGTTGTGTTCTACATTTTTCTCTACTATCACTTCTCCAGAAAACCATCCTAAGACTAGCTTCCAGTTATGCCAAAGCCACAAACTGAATGTCGACCCTTCGACGTTCAATCCTTTTTAGCCGTTTCTTCGACCAGAGCCGTTGTGACCTTGCCCTAACCCTTTCCCCTGCATGCATGACTTATTTACTTAATAATTTCTATGGAAACTATTTTCTGTATGCTTATGGTATGTGCTTGTGCGTTATTTGATTGCCGCAGAGTCAGAAGCTGAAGGAGCGGAAGAAGTCTTCGAAGATCCGTCTGAGTACTTAGACCCCACATTGCAAGGCAAGCCTCATTCCTTTGATCATGTCTCACCCAATATTTTCATATGAAGTATATTCACTGTTTCTTACTATGCATGCTTATTTGAAGTACAAGTATGTTTGAATGACTTGAATAGATATTACCTAATGGATTATGAAACCCCTTTTGTTATTGAACCTGTACATATATGCTTTTGTCACCCTAGGACTCATATACTGAATATTCACATTAAACTTGAAATGGTCAAATACATGAGAAGTTATGATTAAAACCGTTTTGTCAAGAAAACTGATAGAAAGGAATCAGTAGTGAGGATTGGTTTGTATGGAGAGGGTGCGGTGCGCACCAGGGAATGTGAATGCTCCTCACTATTGGTTCATAAGGACAAGAACCTTGTGCTGTGTCTCTATACGAATTGTAAACGTACCAACCACTTGCCTGGTATGGGACAGGCACAACTCAGTAGCTTTTTGGTATTAGCAGTTCCCTGCATGGTTTGACGATCTGGTTTCTCGCGTGGAAACTGGAAGGCCAAGGTTCGGCCATGAGTGATGTGAGTCAAAAAAATGATGAGAGAAAAAGGCGTAAAAGGAGGAAGGCGCCCTAGACCTGATTAAGCCGTGAGCGGTTGTAATCTCAAATGGTCATATGTCTCGCGTGGACATAGACCAAGGCTATGTGTCCTGCGGGAACATAGACCAGAGTGGCTAGGAAGTAAGGCAGTGGGGAAGACCGACAACGGTACTTGAGACTTAACTGTCTATTTACCGGGCAGGGACACTGTTAATACTGAACTGTAAAAGCGTTGTGTGATCTCGGCCTTGTCACATGTGTATAAGTCACATGGAGCTGATCCGACTTGAAAGCCGAGTGAACCAGTGGATTTAAAAAGAGGTACACCTTTGCAAAGTGTAAAAGAAGTATCAGATACTCTGTACTCCCAGGTTCAGGAGTCTTTTCGTAGTGGATGTTATCCATGGGTTATAGTACAAGTAATGTTTTGGAATGTTTTCATAATGCGGTTAACAAAGTAGTGACTCATGGGAGACCACTACATCTAATGTTTTATTGAAAACCTGTTTAATGTTTAAAGTACCATTTTCATGACAAAAGTACTGTTTTACTGAACAAATGACTTGGAAATCTACATATCTTTATCCTTATGAAACTAAAACCCCAGAATCATATGTTTCACCCTCATGTAAGTACAATTACAATAATCCCCGGAATGAGTGTTGCTGAGCACCAAGTGCTCACCCTTGCATTTTTATCCAACTGTAGAAGAGGGATTCGAGGATCCCGATTCCTTTAGTTATGAGTACTCAGCAGAAGATGGAAGTGCCCCGGACGAGCCCACGTTCTAGAAGGATTGCGCACCAAGTCAAGTCAGATGTGGGAGAAGCCCCTCCAACCCCGCTGCAGATGGAAATCAAGCTTTTCGTTGTCGCTTTGTGTTTTATGTTGTGTGTTCGGTACTTGGATACCGATTCTGGTTCTGATAAACTAGTTATTTTCTTAGCAACTCTACTTAGCGCCATTTTCGGTGCTTTGGTTATGTAATATTGGCCATTTTGGCCTGATACTTGTTTAATGTTATTACTATGCTTGTCTGGTTTGGAGCTCATGTGACATCCTGCTGTGTGTAACCTACCTGGGCGGTTACCAAGGCGACCCTCAAATGGGGGTCTCACACGCTCCAGCAGCGTTTTCGCGCGCGCGTGCCCGTTGCCGTGGCATTTGCATGGCGTTACGTGTCATTGCCGGAGCTACGCTGTCGCCTCCGCATCTGCGCCGTTCCAGGTGAAGTTCCAATGCAACTGGCAAAGCTGCAGCACCGCCTGAGCGCGATCACGTCGCCGTCGCCGTCGTTGCGCCTGCGCCCGACAAACTTCTCCCCGGCGCAAGCAACCACTGTCGCGTAATCCCTCGCAAGCTCCGTCCCCGTGCCTATTTAAACCCCCCTCAGTGCTGTGAAGAAGCACAACCTCAGGACTTAGCCAAATTTCTAGTTTCTCGCCGTTTTCGCTTTCTTCTCCGGCGAGCCAGTGAGTGAGCTCACGGTGCCAGCCCATTTCACAGCCCCTTTCTCCAATCCAGGTTCACCAGTGAGTTCCCCTCGTTCCCCTCTCTGTGTCATAGCAGCCAATTGCACCAGATCGATCCCTAACGCCGGCGATCGCCGGATTCCCGATTTGCCCTGTTCCCCCAATGCCGTTCGATTCACCCCAAATTAACCCTCGATTCTGTAGAAGGAATTAATCAGTAAGCTTAGTAGAGCAAGCCTGTAGAATCAAAATCCCCAATTGCGCTCAAATCGAAGAAACCCCAAACTGGAACCTCAGCCGTTCGCCGGACCTCGTCGCCGAGCCCCTCCGGCCAATCTCCAACGAAATTCACCCCTCCAGTAGCCTTGCTGTGCCCTAGAGATCATTCTCAAGCTTGGATTTGAGCTCATTCGCCCTGTATCAAAAACCCCCGAGCTCCAGTGTCATCTTCTCCAGCGCCGGTCGCCGGAATTCTTTCCCGGCCAATCTAGCCCCTGAAACCTTGTCCCTTAGCTTCACCTCACCTCCCTGAGTAATTTCTTCCACTAGCTCGACACCTGGATCTGCCTAGATTGTGAGTTATGCCTATGCCAAGATCACTGTCCAGTAGCTCAGTTCATGTCCAGGCCACCGTAGTTCATCGCCGGATTTGGCCACCCTCCGGCCACTTTCAGCTTTTGTCCCTGTTGAGTGTCTTATTCCTGTTAGTAATGCCTACCCCCCAGACAAAGTGTTGCATCAATTGGAGCCCTGGATCAAAAGTTAAGCCATGCCCTAGTTTCTGGCCATGTCCAGCACTATGTCAGTGCATGTCAGCCACTGGCATTAGCCTTGTTTGACCCCTTCTGGTTGAGCAATTGAAATGCCACCTTGTCCCCTAGGTTCCTGGAGTTGTGTTCTACATTTTTCTCTACTATCACTTCTCCAGAAAACCATCCTAAGACTAGCTTCCAGTTATGCCAAAGCCACAAACTGAATGTCGACCCTTTGACGTTCAATCCTTTTTAGCCGTTTCTTCGACCAGAGCCGTTGTGACCTTGCCCTAACCCTTTCCCCTGCATGCATGACTTATTTACTTAATAATTTCTATGGAAACTATTTTCTGTATGCTTATGGTATGTGCTTGTGCATTATTTGATTGCCGCAGAGTCAGAAGCTGAAGGAGCGGAAGAAGTCTTCGAAGATCCGTCTGAGTACTTAGACCCCACATTGCAAGGCAAGCCTCATTCCTTTGATCATGTCTCACCCAATATTTTCATATGAAATATATTCACTGTTTCTTACTATGCATGCTTATTTGAAGTACAAGTATGTTTGAATGACATGAATAGATATTACCTAATGGATTATGAAACCCCTTTTGTTATTGAACCTGTACATATATGCTTTTGTCACCCTAGGACTCATATACTGAATATTCACATTAAACTTGAAATGGTCAAATACATGAGAAGTTATGATTAAAACCGTTTTGTCAAGAAAACTGATAGAAAGGAATCAGTAGTGAGGATTGGTTTGTATGGAGAGGGTGCGGTGCGCACCAGGGAATGTGAATGCTCCTCACTATTGGTTCATAAGGACAAGAACCTTGTGCTGTGTCTCTATACGAATTGTAAATGTACCAACCACTTGCCTGGTATGGGACAGGCACGACTCAGTAGCTTTTTGGTATTAGCAGTTCCCTGCATGGTTTGACGATCTGGTTTCTCGCGTGGAAACTGGAAGGCCAAGGTTCGGCCATGAGTGATGTGAGTCAAAAAAATGATGAGAGAAAAAGGCGTAAAAGGAGGAAGGCGCCCTAGACCTGATTAAGCCGTGAGCGGTTGTAATCTCAAATGGTCATATGTCTCGCGTGGACATAGACCAAGGCTATGTGTCCTGCGGGAACATAGACCAGAGAGGCTAGGAAGTAAGGCAGTGGGGAAGACCCACAACGGTACTTGAGACTTAACTGTCTATTTACCGGGCAGGGACACTGTTAATACTGAACTGTAAAAGCGTTGTGTGATCTCGACCTTGTCACATGTGTATAAGTCACATGGAGCTGATCCGACTTGAAAGCCGAGTGAACCAGTGGATTTAAAAAGAGGTACACCTTTGCAAAGTGTAAAAGAAGTATCAGATACTCTGTACTCCCAGGTTCAGGAGTTTTTTCGTAGTGGATGTTATCCATGGGTTATAGCACAAGTAATGTTTTGGAATGTTTTCATAATGCGGTTAACAAAGTAGTGACTCATGGGAGACCACTACATCTAATGTTTTATTGAAAACCTGTTTAATGTTTAAAGTACCATTTTCATGACAAAAGTACTGTTTTACTGAACAAATGACTTGGAAATCTACATATCTTTATCCTTATGAAACTAAAATCCCAGAATCATATGTTTCACCCTCATGTAAGTACAATTACAATAATCCCCGGAATGAGTGTTGCTGAGCACCAAGTGCTCACCCTTGCATTTTTATCCAACTGTAGAAGAGGGATTCGAGGATCCCGATTCCTTTAGTTATGAGTACTCAGCAGAAGATGGAAGTGCCCCGGACGAGCCCACGTTCTAGAAGGATTGCGCACCAAGTCAAGTCAGATGTGGGAGAAGCCCCTCCAACCCCGCTGCAGATGGAAATCAAGCTTTTCGTTATCGCTTTGTGTTTTATGTTGTGTGTTCGGTACTTGGATACCGATTCTGGTTCTGATAAACTAGTTATTTTCTTAGCAACTCTACTTAGCGCCATTTTCGGTGCTATGGTTATGTAATATTGGCCATTTTGGCCTGATACTTGTTTAATGTTATTACTATGCTTGTCTGGTTTGGAGCTCATGTGACATCCTGCTGTGTGTAACCTACCTGGGCGGTTACCAAGGCGACCCTCAAATGGGGGTCTCACATTAACCCCATTTCCACCATGTCACGACGAGCTTTCACACCATCCTTTGTCTTTCCCGGAATGTTCAACAACAAACCAATCAAACTGTCACAGACATTTTTCTCTACATGCATGACCTCAATGCAATGTCGAACTTGTAAGTGCTCCCAGTACGGTAGATCCCAAAGAATCGATCTCTTCTTCCAAACATTTTTTTCTCGAGGTTTAGAATACTTACCGAACTCAGCTTTGATGTCGTTCACGCGCGAGTAAATCTCCTTACCGGTCAGAAACACTGGAGCTAATCCCTTCTCAGGCTTCCCGTTAAATGATTTCCTCTTCTTACGGTACGTGTGATGCACCGGAAGAAACCTGCGGTGACCCATGTACACTGTTTTCCGGCAGTTTCGCAGTCACATGCTTTCAGTTTCATCTAGGCAAATAGGGCAAGCCTTGGCTCCTTTCGTACTATACCCCGACAAATTGCTGTAGGTCGAAAAATCATTTGTGGTGCAAAATATCAGGGCCCGAAAGATGAAATTCTCTTTCTTGTATGCATCCCACACCTGCACCCCCTCGCTCCACAATTTCTGTAAGTCCTCGATTAAAGGCACTAGAAACACGTCAATATCATTTCCGGGTTGTCTGGGTCCTGAGATTAGTAACGCCATCATGATGTACTTGCACTTCATGCATAACCAAGGAGGAAGATTGTAGATGCATAAAAGAACCGGCCAAGTGCTTTGCTGACTGCTCATATTACCATGTTGGTTCATACCATCTGTACTCAGCCTGAACCTTATATTCCAAAGTTCGCTACCGAACTCAGCAAATGTTCTGTTGATGTTTCTCCATTGAATAGAATCAGCTGGGTGTCTCAATTTTCCGTCTTGTTCCCGGGCTTCAGCATGCCAACGCAAGTGCATCGCGACTTTCGGATTTGCAAACAGCTGCTTCAATCTAGGTATCACAGGCAAGTACCACATAGTTTTAGGCGGAGGTCCTTTCTTTACGTCATGACGTTCACTGTCAATCCGGTCCCTACGCGTATACCTCGATGCGCCGCATCTTGGACAAACATGCAAACTGGAGTACTCGTTACGGTACAACACACAATCATTTGGGCATGCGTGTATTCTTTCGATTTCCATTCCCAACAAACACAATAGTTTTTTGGCTTGGTAAGTAGATATTCGCAACTCATTTCCCTCTGGAAGCATGTCCGCTAGAAGATCTAATAGTGCCGTGAAGCTCTTATCACTCCAACCGTTGCCTGTCTTCAAGTTATATAATCTCAGCACAGAAGACAGTTTTGTAAATGTTGCACATCCAGGGAACAAAGGCTTCTCAGAGTCAGCAATCAGTTTCTCCAATTCACAGAAGTCGTCTTCGTTGTAACCTTCCTCTACATCACATAACATCTCATCTAGATTAACATCATCATCATCTACGTGCACACCGGAATGAACATTATCAAAATTCGGATGATCATCGATATTATTGCAATCCACATCCGAGTCCTGCAGATTGGTAGTAGTGGTGCTTGTTTCCTCAAGATCTTCGCCATGCCATATCCAACGGGTGTATCGCGCGTTAAAACCATGATGAATCAAATGACTCTTAATTTGATCAGAGTTGCTAAACCTCTTCAAGTTCATACAATCTGTACAAGGACAAAGCATATTTTTCTCTCCCTTCCTCTCCTATTGTTGCTCAGCAAATTTAATAAACTCATTCACACCATCCAAATATTCAAGAGTAGTACGTTTTATTCCATACATCCAATATTTCCTGTCCATCTACAGTTAACAAAATTTAACGAGTCAGCCATGCATGAAAACTGCCCGATTAAGTTATGTATATGTACATGTATAGCCTCTTACAACTGATGTGTTCAACCCTAGCCTGACGAAATTAACACTAATTAACCTAGCTAACTACACAATACAAGCTAGTGAGCTCCTAAAACATGAAGCATTTCCATCTAGCTAGCTCCCAAACTTGGAGCTACAAGCTTGGAACTACACAATACAGCTAGCTTGCAAGTAGAGAGGGAGGGAGATCTAGAGGGAGAGAGAGATAAGTGATGACAATTAAGAATACCTTAAAGAGAGGGGTGCAATCAACTTCCCTCCAGCTTGCCTTGATCACCCTAGCAGTGTAGCTGCGAGCATGGAACTTTCATCACAAACAGAGGGACACAGAGTGCAACAGAAGAAACACTACTACAGAAGTGCATTCCACTAACCCTTATTTTCTAACGGTTGTAAGCAATCTAGGAAAAATCCGATAGAATAGGACGACAGCGGCGGAAAACCATCATTTTACTATCGGTTATACACTAATCCAACGTTAGTGAAATGCAAATACTTTTTACTATCGGTTATTACTGTACAAACCGATATAATATATTAAATAGTACTATTGGTTTTCCATTTTTAACTGATAGTGAAATTACTGACTTTTTACTATCGGTTATTACTGTACCAACCGATATAATATATTACAATAGTACTATCGGTTTTTCGTTCGTAACAGATAGTAAAATTACTCACTTTATACTATCGGTTGGTACTGTATTAACCGATATAATATATTGAATAGTACTATCGGTTTTTCTCGGGTAACTGATAGTGAAATTACTGACTTTTTACTATCGGTTATTACTGTACTAACCGATACAATATACTACATATTACTATCGGTTCAACAACACAAACCGATAGTAAAATGACTTCATATACACTAATGGTTATGACAGTGGGGACCTTATTTTACTATCGGTTAGTGTTTTTGAACCGATAGTAAAATTGGACAGCTTAATTAGGTCGACCCCTGCTCTGCGCTCTACATGTTGGAATCATTTCAGCCGCGCACAACTCCAAGCTAGAGTGATCTGGAGAAGCTAGCTGAGAGGTTGATCATATTTCCATCCCCCTCGGTATTGTCATCTTCTCATCACCTCTCTCTCTCTCGATCACTCTTTCACACTCTCCCTCTCTCTCTCTACTTGCAATTCATTAAACTAGATACATGTATCTCCAAGCTAGCTAGAAGGCTGGGTTGGCTAGCTAGCTATAGCTTGCTGAATTTAAGCAGCTAGCTAGCTGGCTCTTCCAATTAATGCATGCATCAAGTTAATTAGGGTTTCATATATACAAATCCATTTAATGTAATTAAACAGCTCATGCATGTACACACATATGGCCTAGCTAGCTAATTATGTTTCATTCATATATGCATGCCCTGAGTCATTAATTATTTATTTGATTTGTCAATTTTGTGAAATAATTGTAGATGGACCGAGAATATTGGATGTATGGAATAAAACGTACTACTGTTGAGTATTTGGAGGGTGTGAATGGATTTATTAAATTTGCTGAGCAAGAGAAGGCGAAGAAGGGAGAGAAAGATATGCATTGTCCTTGTATAGATTGTATGAACTTAAAAAGGTTCGGCAACTCTGATCAGATTAGGAGTCATTTGATTCGTCGTGGTTTTAACGCACGCTATACCCGTTGGATATGGCATGGTGAAGATCTTGAGGAAACGAGCACTACCGCTACCACTCAGCAGCACCCGGAAGTGGATTGCAGTAATGATGATCATGATCAAAACATTGATAATGTTCATTCGGAAGTCCATGTAGATGACGACAATTTAGATGAAATGTTACGTGATGTAGAAGAGGACTACAGCGAAAACGATTTAGCTAAATTTCAGAAATTAATTGTTGATTCTGAGAAGCCTTTGTTCCCCGGATGTGAAACATTTACAAAGTTGTCTTCTGTGTTGAGATTATATAACTTGAAGGCAAGCAACGGTTGGAGCGATAAGAGTTTCACGGCGCTATTGGATCTGTTAGCGGACATGCTTCCAGAGGGAAATGAGTTGCCAAGATCGGTTTACCAGGCCAAAAAACTATTGTGTCCGTTGCGAATGGAAATCTAAAGAATACATGCATGCCCAAATGATTGTGTTCTGTACCGTAACGAGTACGAGGATTTGCATGTTTGTCCAAGATGCGGTGCATCGCGGTATAAGCATGGGGACAAAATTTATCACAATGGATGTGATGAGGTAAAGAAAGGGCCTCCGGCCAAAACTGTGTGGTATTTGCCTGTGATTCCCAGATTGAAACGGCTGTTTGCAAATCCGAAAGATGTGAAGTACTTGCGTTGGCATGTTGAAGGTCGGAAACAAGACGGAAAACTAAGACATCCAGCTGATTCCATTCAATGGAGAAACATTAACAGAACATTCGGTGAGTTTGGCGGCGAAGTGAGGAATATAAGGTTTGGGCTGAGTACGGATGGTATGAATCCACACGGAAATATGAGCAGTCGACATAGCACTTGGCCGGTTCTTTTATGCATCTACAATCTTCCTCCTTGGTTATGTATGAAGCGGAAGTACATCATGATGTCGTTACTAATTTCAGGACCCAGACAACCCGGGAATGATATTGACGTGTTTCTATCACCGTTAGTCGAGGACTTACAAAAATTGTGGAGCGAAGGGGTGCGGGTGTGGGATGCACAAAAGCGAGAGAATTTCATGTTGCGGGCCATGATATTTTGTACCATAAATGATTTCCCGGCCTATGGAAATTTGTCGGGGTATAGTACGAAAGGAGTCAAGGCTTGTCCTATTTGCCTGGATGAAACTGAAAGCATGTGGTTATCGAACTGCAGAAAAACAGTGTACATGGGTCACCGCAGATTCCTTCCGATGCATCACGCCTACCGTAAGAAGAGGAAGTCATTCAATGGGAAGCCTGAGAAAGGATCAGCCCCAGTGTTTGTGACTGGTAAGGAGCTTTACTTGCCCGTGAAGGACATCAAAGTTGAGTTCGGTAAATGTTCTAAACCTCCAGGAAAAAATGTTTAGAAGAAGAGATCGATTCTTTGGGATCTGCCATATTGGGAGCACTTACAAGTTCGACATTGCATTGATGTCATGCACGTAGAGAAAAATGTTTATGACAGTTTGATTGGTTTGTTGTTGAACATTCCAGGAAAGACGAAAGATGGCATCAACGTTCGCCGTGACATGCTTGACATGGGCATAAGGACTGAGCTTGCACCGTTGGAGAAGGGAAAGCAGACATACCTCCCCCCGGCCTGCTATACTTTGTCAAAAAGAGAAAAAACAGAACTCTGTCAGTGCCTACATGGTGTCAAAGTTCCATGCGGGTATTCTGCGAACTTGAAAAAACTTGTGTCCATGAAAGACTTGAAACTGGTTGGTATGAAGTCCCATGATTGTCATGTACTGATGTCACAAATGCTTCCCATTGCTATCAGAGGCATTCTCCCAGTCAAAGTCAGAGAGACAATTACAAAGCTATGTTATTTCTTCAACACAATATCTGGCAAGGTACGTAAGCGTGTACTCCTAGCAAGTTAATTAGCTCCATTCGTGGAACTTGTCAGATTTTTTGGATCTGAATATTTGCTGCAACTGTGTCCTTGCAGGTAATTGATATGAATGGACTGGACGATTTGCAACGCGATGTGACTACCACTCTTTGTCAGCTGGAGATGTATTTCCCTCCATCCTTTTTTGATGTTATGGTCCATCTAATTGTTCACCTTGTCAGAGAAATTAAGTTTTGTGGACCCGTGTTCCTGCGCTACATGTATCCATTTGAGAGATTTATGGGTATCTTGAAGGGATATGTAAGGAATCGATATCGGCCTGAGGGCAGTATTATTGAAGGTTATGCCGCGGAGGAGGTGATAGAATTTTGCACCAACTATATGTCCGGGGTTGACCCAATTGGCGTTCCTACGTCTCGGCATGAGGGCAGGCTTCAGGGCATTGGAACGATTGGATTTAAAGCAGTCGTCCCCTCTAGTGATCTGTATGCAAAAGCCCATTTTTGGGTCTTACAGCACATGACGGGGGTGGAGCCATACATACACGAGCACAAGGAAATGTTACGGAAACAGAATCCCTCGAAGCCAGAGATTTGGGTCACCAGAGAACATAATAGGAAGTTTGCTGGGTGGATCGAAAATAGAGTCCTGCAAGCTTCTGAGGGCGATGTAGATGAAGATGTTACATGGTTGGCCAGAGGGCCTAGATTTACTGTAGGGACTTGGCAGGGGTATGACATCAACGACTATTCATTTTACACAAAAACTCAGGACGAGAAGAGTGCTATGCAATGTAGTGGAGTGACACTACTTGCTATTTCGGAGGATGCCAGGGCAGTAAGAGCACTCGACTCATATTACGGTGTTATTGAGGAAATATGGGAGCTCGATTATGTATTACTTAAGATTCCTCTGTTTCGATGCCAATGGGTCGAAATCCCTCGAGGTGTTAAAGTCGACAATTATGGGTTTACTCTAGTCGATCTCAGTAGAGTCGCACACAAAGATGATCCATTTATACTTGCTGAGCAAGCCACACAGGTGTTCTACATCGTTGACCCGGCCAACCCAAAGTTGCACGTTGTCCTTCACAGTAAGAGACGTATTGTTGGGGTCGAAGACGTTGTGGATGAAGAAGAGTACGATCAGTTCGACGAACTACCTCTATTTTTAGATGGAATCCTTCAATCTGTCCCTACCGAAGATATTGACGAAACAAGTTACCTGCGAGACGACCACGAAGAAGGATTATGGGTGGACAACCATTCTTGACTAATTTGCAATATGTAAGTGACGTATATTACTTGGATCGAAGAATGTTCAAATCAATTTTCAAAAATTCTTTGGGAAAACATACGTGATGCATTGAGAATCATTTCTGCAAATTTTCATTTCAATTGGAGTATATACTTGATTTGAGCAATAATTGATTCTTTTCACAAATATATATGAAAACTGCAAATTTTCATTCCATGATTGGTCTTTATTGTTATTTTATTTCAAAATTATTGCAAGCCATTTGCATGGGGTTTCAGGTGTCTTTACAAGTGCAAAATGATGTACTGAGACCCATCTGTATTTGTTCTCAGGAAATACCTTTAGATCAATTTAACAGTATTATACTATCGGTTTCAACCTCCAAACCGATATGAAATTAACATATACTATCGGTTTATTGTCATAACTGATAGTAAATACAATACAAAATGATGTACTGAGATCCTCTGTAATTCTTCTAAGGGAAATCCTTTAGGGTCAATAGCATTGTATTTTACTATCGGTTATAACTGTGAAACCGATATGAAATTAAACTATACTATCGGTTTATCGTTCACAACCGATAGTGATTTACACTGTGTTATGATCCCCTGTTCTTAGTTTACTATCGGTTTACTGTTCACAACCGATAGTGATTTACACTGTGTTATGATCCCCTGTACTTAGTTTACTATCGGTTTACTGTTCACAACCGATAGGGATTTACACTGTGTTACGAAAACCCTAACTTACATGTTTTTACTATCGGTTTTGTGGTGATGAACCGATAGTAAATATTCATTTAATAGGTTATAACCTGCACGATTTTCCCTCCAGTGCAACTGATCACATTCCAAATCGAAAAATACTCGCGCGGAAAACCCTAGAATCGCCGACGTTCGCTTCTTCGCTCCTCTGCGCCACTGGTTCTCCACCGCCTCCGGTATTGCATTGCGCCACCGCCTCCGGCCACTCCACGATCCACTGTAAGTGTTCTTGACCAAATCGCTCGCGTGTATTGCTTAATTCTGTATGCAATGGTTCATATCCCGTTCCATGGATTACAAATAGAAACCTAGAGTAAAATTCATGAACGGTATACACCTATCTGAAATTGTTTCCTGTGATGATTGTAAAGAACAAACCTGAATATTGGATGAACCGATAAGCTTGGTGAAGATAGTTTGAATTGCATTTGCATTAAACTGGGGTTCTTTTTGTATGGAACTAAGCTCTTAGTTAATCTAATTGCAAATTTAGAACTATGTGTAGACTTTGGTGTCAAAAATCTGTGTTTTGGCTACTAACTGCAATGCTAGATTGGATATTTCAGTGACTGAGCCTTACGCCATTCTTCAATTTCTAGATTTTGTGTTGTTTCTGTATGAATGGATAGGACTGGGGTGATTGAAGCTATGAATTGAAGTCTTATTCTGTAATTGATTGCTTTGTCTGGCTCTTAGTCACTTGCGTATTTGAATGTTTATCTACTGCTTGTGCATTCTGTGATTGCTGCTTGAAGTAGAGCTAGTGAAGAAATGAAATTGATTATATGATCTTTTGGCTTTCTTCTGAGTTGGTGGGAGATTGAAGTTTCTATTTCATTTCTCTCCTTACTTGTGTCGTCCAAATTAGCAAGTCGTATTCTAGACAGCTGATTGATCAGTTGTTATCTTGAATTCTCTCCAGCATTGGTTTGACTACCCTTCTTGTATTAACTTAAAATTGGTTGGTTGTTTAGGCTTTGAGGTTATTTGAGAGAGAGACGATCATCTTGAGTCTGTGTGTTTGTTCCCCGGATTTGCCGTGTAGGCTATAGTTGAGAGGCTATTGGGGAGCGGTCTTTGTTAATTCCTTGCATGATCAATTCATTGATACCGTCAATAGGTGTATGCGTTTTAAGTTAATACATGAACTACAAAATTCATGAACTACAAACTTGATAGCTATGAGAATGACAGAATTGATGAAAATCATAGCAATTTGTCATACAGTGTAGTTCACTATCGGTTTCTTACTCAGAACCGATAGTAAATACCATAAACTGATTTTTCTGTTAATTATATCCCATTTTCTAATTTTCATCTCAAATTTAGGTTCATTTATTTTTTAACATACCTTATGTTCCTGCTGAGCAATTACTTTATGTTCCTGCTGAGCAATTTTTGAAATTTTTCCTAATGCTGACTTGATTACTATCGGTTTGACTTGGAAAACCGATAGTAAATAGTAGTGCCATCATAGTTTGCACAGCTAATATGAATTTTCTGTGAATGACTTCCCATTTTCTAATTTTCATCTAAAATTTAGGTTCATTTATTTTTTAACATACCTTATGTTCCTGCTGAGCAATTACTTTATGTTCCTGCTGAGCAATTTTTGAAATTTTTCCTAATGCTGACTTGATTACTATCGGTTTGACTTGGAAAACCGATAGTAAATAGTAGTGCCAACATAGTTTGCACAGCTAATATGAATTTTCTGTGAATGACTTCCCATTTTCTAATTTTCATCTCAAATTTAGGTTCATTTATTTTTTAATATACCTTATGTTCCTGCTGAGCAATTACTTTATGTTCCTGCTGAGCAATTTTTGAAATTTTTCCTAATGCTAACTTGATTACTATCGGTTTGACTTGGAAAACCGATAGTAAATAGTAGTGCCATCATAGTTTGCACAGCTAATATGAATTTTCTGTGAATTACTTCCCATTTTCTAATTTTCATCTCAAATTTAGGTTCATTTAAATTTTAACAGACTTTATTTTCCAGCAGAGAGATTAGCATAGTTTGCACTGCTAATCTTTTAAATTTTCCTGAATATAGACCTTAGTACTATCGGTTTTCCTTTTAAAACCAATAGGAAATATAGTATTTGTTAGTTTGCACTGCTCATCTGAATATTCTGTGAATTACTTTGTCATGTACCTTTCTTCATATCAATTGGATGGTTTGTTTATGGTATTTTAGGTAAAGCCATGTCGGCATCTTCCTCGGCTGATACTAGTGATTCGGCGAGGGCGAACGTAGATGGCGCTGCCTCGTCCCAGCGCAAGAGGAAGGCGCGAGGCGCGACGATGTTGGGTCGTTTGGCCAAACGCGCGGATCTTTCCTGTGAATTCAACCAGTTCGGGAGACCGATCGGGAAGAACGCCGGGCACTATGCTGCCTATGTTGGCTTGTTGGCGAAGGAAAGGGTGAAGATCACCGTCCAGAGCTGGAAGGACGTCAAGGCCGACGAGAGGGATAGGCTGTGGGCGGAAGTGAAGGTAAAATTAATCAAAATCACTGAACTCTTGAGTAATCACATTCCCTTGGTTTATCCTAGAGATTAGGTAAGTCCTACTTATATGCACCATTTGAAACAGGCCAAGTGGAACATCCCAGACGATGGTCCCAAGATAGCTTGCTTGAAGGACATGAACAACACGTGGAAAACCTTCAAGAGCGTCCTCGTCAGTACCTTCCTCGCTAAAGGCGAATCTCCATGCGAGAAGTACCCCTTCATAACGGAGGAGGTATGGGAGCAATTCGCCCAACAGAAGGGGACTCCTGAGTTCAAGGTATGAATGGTTCCTTTGCTTGGTTACACCATTGTATGCAGTAAGCAGTGGTGCATTAATTTTCTTGTTTCTGGTACGAAGGCCCTCAGCGAGAAGAACAGGGCAATCCAGAGGAGGAACGACCACCCACACCGGCTCGGTTCTCGCGGCTATGCGGGGAAGGAGGAGCAGTGGAAGAAGGGTGAAGACGAGGCGTCGCATTTCGTCGACTCCCCTGACATACCACTCTCCGAGATCCGCGATCAGCGATGCAAGCGCTGGTGGCTGGCCAGAGGGACCGTGTCGGCCACGGGGACTGTGGCGTTCCCAAACCCCAGGGACATCGAGGTCGTGCAGCGACTCGTAAGTTGGCTAACTATGATCACTAGTGTGCGCACAACTTTGTATATATTTCTTCCTCACAATGGAGAGCTTTCAATGTAACAGATCTCTTGCTCGAAGGAGGCGACCGAGGGATTGTTCAATCCCCATAGGGAGAACGACATCCTTACCCGGGCTCTAGGGAACAAGGAGCATCCAGGGCGGACGCGAACCGTGGGGGCTGTGGTGCCATGGAAGGAAGGCTTCTCGGACCCCGGGCAAAAGGCGAAGAAGCCTGGCAGCTGGAAGGAAAGGGAAGAGGAGCTATCTCAGAAGATACGGGCAGATGTGACTGCACAATTCGCGGACATGTTCGCTCAAATGAACGAGAAATATGAACGCCTAAGCCGAGTTGTGCAGTCCAAGGGTTTAGATCCAGCTGCCGAGGTCGACGCTGCCAGGCCGAGTAGTGTTGGCTCGAAGGTTCACGTGGATCCGGTGGACCTGATCGAGGTATTGCAACTCTTGAGCTATATATGCAGTTCGGCTGATGCCACTCCCGTTACGTTAGAATTGTTTCGCTAACTTGTTATAATTGTTGCAAATTGCAGAAGCCGGAGAGCTGTACCCTATTGATCAACATAGGCGACAAACCTGTTGCGGTTGCAAACGGGGTCGTATACCAGTCTTGGGAGGATGTCCGGATCCACTGCGTACCTCTTGAGCCTGGATTCGCAAAGGTACAGGTGGACATGGCCCTCCCGGGCTACAGCTCTTTTCCGTTGCCCGTCCCAACGGACGAAATGCGGACAATTGGCGAGGCATTGGGCTCGTACATACAGTGGCCCAAGAAGGGTGTTAGACTACAGGAGGTAAACCCTAGCCATTCTAGCTTACAACTCAGTTAATATACTTAATTTTCAAAATCTAATTTAAGCGTTTGTACTTAAAGTGGACGATGGATACCAGCACACTTCCTGAGGACACCAGCCCCGCCACAACGCATGAGCGAACTCCTTCGGCCCCCATGCCTCCTCCGACGGCCTCAAACCCTTCGCCATCAAATGAGGCCGACGGCACCACACCCCAACCTTCGAAGGTATACACTCGCTCCCCGCCCAAAGGCAAGGGCAAGGCCAAAGGCAAGGCCAAACAAAGCCAGCTGGGTACGTTCAAGAACGGGTCCCCACTCGTGTCGGAGTACCTTCTGCGCAATATGGATCAAATAACCAGAAGTCTCCATGAGTGGTACCTGACCCGGTCTAGGCGCCACATCAACTTCTTGGTTCACTTCAGGCCAGCCCATTTTCACCGTGAGCCCGGAAGCATATCGGTGGCCCACGAGGATTTGTTCGACCTCCTCAACTGGCGGGAGCTTGATATGTCCATCATACGGACTGGAGTCCTGTGAGTGTGCTGTTGTCTGAAGTTATCACAGTTCGTTTCATAAATCCAATCACTTTTTGTATGCACTACTTACTAATGTCTACTTTGCATCCAGGTGCATGTATAGGCTGGCGTCGATGAGGGCATGTGACAAGGTGGGTTTCCTCGACCCAGAGAAAATAAGCCTCACGATGCTAGAGCACGACCAAGCACATGCGGAGGAATACATATCAAGGGCACTACTAGCGCAGCAGGACCGAGAGTTCATCCTTGCGCCGTACCACCAAAGGTTAGTGCATTTCCTACTAATTTAACTCATTCTTGTATGTTACGCCTAACATATGTATGAAACGGTTCGCTTATATATGCAATGTAGGGGCCACTGGGTCCTCGCCGTCATTTGCCCATGGATGAATGAGGTCTATTACCTCTATTCGATGAGCGACAAGGTGGCGCATGTTTTCACCCTCACATGGCACATAGACGCGTAAGTAACATAGTTGTCTTAAATTTTTCTCTGACTAGCTAATTAATGATAAGATATTAATCGACAATGCTAAATTAAATATAGGGCTTTCAAAAATTATGCTAGTGCTGGAGGGAGGCATGACGCGTCGAAGGGTACAACAATTTCTTGGAAAGAATATGAGGTAATTAATACGGATGGAAGTACTCATGATGAGTCTTTTAATTTAAGCTTAATTAGTTCTTTCGAGTTAATGTGGGTTTATGTCTTTGCATATGCAATTTTTCCAGTGCCATCAGCAGCCACAATCGTGGGAATGTGGCTTCTATGTCATGAGATTCATGTATGACCTGATCAGGAGAAACTTTGCCCAATTCCCTAAGGTAACTATTTTTCCTGACTCAAAGTCGAACTTTAATTGGATGTGACGTACGATCCTAACTTCATACACGCATATATGCAGAGCACCATGTTGAAAGAGCAATATGAGTTGCCTCAATTGAAGGAGCTGCGAACAATTTGGGCTCAATATGTCATCGAAGAAGTGGCTATCAACGATCGATAGTAACTGACTTGTGTTGATTGTTGTATTTGTGAATATATATTGAATGTGTTGATTCATTGATTTGTGAATATATGTGAATATGTGAATAGATTCATTGATGTATTTGTGAATAAACTCGATCAATATGTGCATAAATTTAGTCTGTCCAATGCATGTGTATATTACTGTATTAGTGTATTTGTGAACAAATTCAATATGTGAATATTGGTGAATATTTGTAAATATTGGTGTATTTGTGAATGATCCAATGTATCTCTGTATTGCTGTATGTATATTGCTGTATGTATCTCTGTATTGCTGTATGTATATTTGTAAATATTTAGTACTAACCGTGCCACTACATAACCGATAGGAAAAACTAATATTACTATCGGTTATATACTACAACCGATAGAATAAAGTTTCCAGTACTAACTGTGTCCACACAATACTATCGGTTCATATTCAGAAATCGATAGAATAAAGTTTCCTGTACTAACTAAACGAGTCTACAAAATACTATCGGTTATATAATATAACCGATAGAATAAATTTTTCAGTACTATCGGTTATATACTGCAACCGATAGAATAAAGTTTCCAGTACTAACTATGTCCACAAAATACTATCGGTTTATATAAGAGCCGATAAAAAAAACGTTTAGATTACTATCGGTTTAGATCCTAGCCGATACAAAAGGCCTAAACAATACTATCGGTTTATATGAGAGCCGATAGAAAAAAATGTTTAGATTACTATCGATTTAGATCCTAGCCGATACAAAAGGCCTAAACAATACTATCGGTTTTTATACGAGCCGATAGAAAAAACTTATACAATACTATCGATTTAAAACCGAGCCGGTAGAAGAAATAGTCGATAGCGATTAGTGAACGTTGGGATTGTAGATGTTTTACTAACGGTTTTTGAACCGATAGAAGTGTGCTGCCCTCTACTATCGTGCCGACCACTATCGGTAAGAGAACCGATAGTAGAGTGGATTTTTAACCGATAGTGAAAAGCATTTCTGTAGTAGTGAAAAGAGCAGCTCAGCAATGGTCGAGTGGGGTTTTACTTATACTGGACCTTTTTCTAATGGTAAATACATGAAATACCCGTTAGACTAAGCGTGGGTAATTTTGCACTCACATATTCTATCGGTAAAAACACACATATACCGTTAGAGAATGTACTGGTGCATTGCTGAGCAGGTACAGGTCTTGTTCTATCGGTAAATATGTGTATTTACCGTTAGAAGAGGTACTGGTACATGGCTAAAACAAAATCAAACTGGGTAATGCATCACACAGCAAATACATGTGTTTTTCTATCGGTAAATATGTGTATTTACCGTTAGATGATGGATGACTGATCAAATACGTGTGTTGTTCTATCGGTAAATATGTGTATTTACCGTTAGAGGAGGTACTGGTACCAAACTGGGTAATGCATGACACACATGACACCAGTTCTCACATTCAAAGAATCATATCTAAACACAATGTAACATCAAACAGATCTTACATCAAACAAATCTTAACTAGAAGATAAAGCAATATTTCAAGAAATGCTAATTTGTAGATTAACTAGCAGACACAAAAATACTTTTCTTAGGTACTTGGTACTTCATCTTGCCAAAGAAATTACACATGCCAATTCACAAATTCAAGTACAAACATACACATGCCAGTTCACAAATTCAGGTACAAACATACACATGCCAGTTCACCAATACAAATTCAGGTACAAACATACACATGCCAGTTCACAAATTCAAGTGCATGTCTGAAACAGTAGTACAAATACACACCTACCTACCAATACAATTAAATACACAAATACTCCCTACACATTCAAGTTCATGTCCCAAATAGCAATATATGATACACAAATATACAACAATATACAAATACAACAATTCACACATTCGATGTATATTAGAAAAGCCACGTCTGAAATTAACAATAGATCACGACGAGGACCCAGTGGCCCATACATTTTACATAAAAGAGAACCTTTGCAAGTTGCGACAATGCAACTACTGACTACAAGTTAGACCTGGTACATCACAAATCCATTCATCCAAAACAGCAAATGTCTGAACCACATTGGACTTAACCATAGGAGTTCAGTTCGAAGACGCCCGAGGAGCTGGAACTGCCATCGAGTTACATTTGTATAGGTGATTTCCTCGGACTCAAACTCGATCAACTCAACTCCATTAACAAAAAGAACCTACCTTCTAAGATGTTGTTCTGTGTAGTGATGGTGTAGAATGGCTGTGCAAATGATAACAATTCTTCTTCTCTAAGCAGGTAAGCATCTGGCCACAAGCTGGTGCATGCAAAAAAATGTAAGATGCTTTCTATAGGTCCTGATTTGAGAAACACGCCGGGCTTAAGGATCTTCTCGACCGAGCCAACCAAGATCTCGCCCTTCATGTCCTTCCAGCTCTCGACGGTGATCTTCACCGTTTCTTTCCAGCTCTCGATGGTGATCTTCACCGTTTCTTTCGCCAACAAGCCAACGTAGGCAGCGTACTGCGATGAAGAATCGTGAAATACGTTGCCCTCATGGGCATCATCCAAGGACCTGCACAGATCATAATCATATTGAAAAGAAGACACATCAAAATGAAGGATACAAAATTTGCAGAATAATTGCCATAATCGGATTAGAATAATCTAACAATATTGTCAAAATTTTACGTACCTTGCTTGCGATGCCGAAATCTAGAGAGCGTCGATGGAGGTGCGGAGGTGCAGCGGTCGCCGGTAGAGGTGCGCCGGCCGTCCATGGAGCTTACGGGTTAGGACTACGAGCGCCAGATTAACTGTGAGAATGAAAGAGACATACCCGGGTATTTATAGTACTAGATAAGTTCTATCGGTACACAACCTCATACCGTTAGTAATTTGATATATCTTCTAACGGTACAAACATAAATTACCGATAGTATAAAAATATTTGTAGAAGGCGAACAGTTCTATCGGCACACTACATATTGCCGATAGGAATTTTTGTACATACTCTGTCGGTATATACATACATTGCCGATAGAACTAGACTAGTTGTAGAAGGCGAATAGTTCTAAGATATTTGCGCTATATTCTAATGGTATAAACATACACTACCGATAGAATAAAACTATTTGAAGACGAATAGTTCTAAGTAATTTTCGATATATTCTAACGGTACAATCATCCATTACCGATAAAATAAAAATACTTGTAGAAGGCGAAAGGTTCTATCAGCACACTACATATTGCCGATAGCAATTTTTGTACATATTATGTCGGTATATACATACATTACCGATAGAATAAGACTAGTTGTAGAAGTCGACCAGTCCTATCGGCGCACAGCATTCTCCCGTCAGTACTTATGCTTCTCTTCTAACGGAAAATATGTTCATTACCGCTAGAGTAAATCATACTGCTTCTTCTAACGGTAAGCTTCTTACAAACCGATAGGAAAAATACCTCCCATTGGCCTTTTATGACCGCGAGGCACATTTTCTAACGGTTTTCTACTAAATCGCTAATAACCGATAGAAGATAGGAGTTAGTAGACTGCATTTCTGTACTAGAAGTGGTCGTCGGCGAGGGTAGGGCTTTTTGACTACAAGGAAATTCCAGGGCAGAGTTTATTAAATTAGTGAGTTCTTGTTCTAACGGTTCGACAAAATAAACCGTTAGTAAAGTATAATTTCTTTTAGGCCTACATTTTCTATAGTACCCTTCTTCTAACGGTGAGACAACAAACCATCAGAAACTGTGCTTTCTTCTAACGGATAAAGGAAATTAACTCATCGAAAAGTACAATTTCTTTCAGGCCTGCATTTCTGTAGTAGTGCAAGGCACTGAAAAAGGATTTCTGAGGCCTGTCGAAGAAGCAAAAGACTGCAGAAGGAATTTTAACAAGAAAATTTTTTTAGAAGAAGTTCTTAGGATTATAAGAGTGTACTGTAATGTTAGAACTCTTGCTGTGAACTTATCATTAAGAAATTTGTAAACTAAAATGGATATGAATGTATCTATGAAATATAAATTAAATAGTGCTTTATAAAAGTATGAGTTAATGATAAGTTCCTCACCTTAATGTCCAGAAACCCTTCATGCTAGAACTTCATACTGGATCTTATGGTTAGCCTGCAATTTTTTCTTCAATTACAAAATAGTCAACAATGGTTGCCAACCCATAATCCTTCTTCGTGATCATATCACAGGTAACTTGTTTCGTCAATATCTTTGATAGGGACAGATTGAATGTCATCTAAGAATGGAGGTATTTTGTCGAACTGATTATACTCTTCTTCGTCGAGAACGTCCTCGACCCCAACAATACGTCTCTTACTGTGAAGGACAATGTGCAACTTTGGATTGCCCGAGTCAATGATGTAGAATACCTGTATGGCTTGCTCAGCAAGTATGAATGGATTATCATGGTGCGCAACTCTATTGAGATCGACGAGCGTAAACCCGTAATTGTCAACTTTAACACCTCAAGGGATTTCGACCCATTGACATCGAAACAAAAGAATCTTAAATAATACGTAATCGAGCTCCCATATTTCTTCCATAACACCATAATATGAGTTCAGTGTCCTTACTGCCCAAGCATCCTCTGAAATAGCAAATAGTGTCAGTTCACTACATTGTATAGTACTCTTCTCATCCTGACTTCTTGTGTAAAATGAATAGCTGTTAATGTCATACCCCTGCCGAGTCCCTACAATAAATCTTGGGCCTCTAGCCAATCTTGTCACAGTTCACTTATGGAGCCCTCGGTACCTTGCAGGAGTCTATTTTGGATCCACCCAGAAAATTTCCTGTTATGTTCTCTGGTGACCCAAATCACTGGGTTGGAAGGATTGTGTGACCGTAACATTGCCATGTGCTCGTGTATGTATGCCTCCACCCCCATCATGTGTTGTAAGACCCAAAAATGTGCTTTCACACACATATCACTAGCGGGGATGACTGCTTTTAATCCAATCATTCCGATGCCTTGAAGCTTGCCCTCATGTCGAGACTTAGGAACGACAATTGGGTCAACCCCGGCAATATAATTTGTGCAAAATTCAATCACCTCCTCGGCGGCATAACCTTTGATGATACTCCCCTCAGGCCGATGACGAGTCCTTATGTATCCCTTCAAGATACCCACAAATCTCTCAAATGGATACATATTGCACAGGAACACGGGTCCACAAAACTTAATTTATCTGATAAGGTTAACAATTAGATGGACCATAACATCAAAAAAAGATGTAGGGAAATACCTCTCTAGCTGTCAAAGAGTTTTAATCAGATTGCGTGGCAAATCGTTGAGTCCATCCGAATCAATTACCTGTGAGGACACAGTTGCGGCAAAAATTCATATCAGAAAAATCTGCCAATTAAGTTCCATAAATAGAGCTAATTAACTTATAGTAGGAGTGCACTTACCTTGCAAGATATTGCGTTGATTAAATAACATAACTTCGTGATTGTCTCTTTGACTTTAACTGGGACAATACCTCTGATAACAATGGAAAGCATTTGTGACGTCAGCACATGACAATCATGGGACTTCATACCAACCAGTTTTAAGTCCTTCATGGACACAAGTTTTTTCAAGTTCGTCGAATATCCACATGCAACTTTAATACCATACAGGCACCGACATAGTTCTGTTTTCTTGGTTTTTGACAAAGTATAGTAGGCCGGAGGGAGGTATGTACGCTTTCCCTTCTCCAACGGTGCAAGCTCAGTCCTTATCCCCATTTCCACCATGTCACGGCGAATTTGATGCCATCCTTTGTCTTTCTCGGAATGCTCCACAAAAAACCAATCAAACCATCAGAAACATTTTTCTCTACATGCATTACGTCAATGCAATGTCGAACTTGTAAGTGCTCCCAGTATGGTAGATCCTAAAGAATTAATCTCTTCTTCCAAACATTTTTCTCGAGGTTTACAATACTGATCTCAGCTTTGATGTCCTTCACAGGCAAGTAAAGCTCCTTACCAGTCAGAAACATTGGGGCTAATGCTTTCTCAGACTTCCCATTAAATCATTTCCTCTTCTTACGGTAGGCGTGATGCATCAGAAGAAATCTATGGGGACCCATGTACACTATTTTCCTGCACTTCGGCAACCACATGCTCTTAGTTTCATCTAGGAAAATAGGGCAAGCCTTGGCTCCTTTCATCCTATTGCCCGACAAATTTTCGTAGGCCGATAAATCATTTATAGTGCAAAATATCACGGCCCGCAAGATGAAATTCTCTTGCTTGTATGCATCCCACAGCTGCACCCCTACACTTCACAATTTATGTAAGTCCTCAATTAAAGGCGCTAGAAACATATCAATATCATTTTTGGGTGGTCTGGGTTTTGAGATTAGTAACGACATCACGATGTACTTGCGCTTTATACACAACCAAAAGGAAGATTGTAGATGCATAAAAGAACCGGCCAAGTGCTATGCCGACTGCTCATACTTCTATGTGGATTCATACCATTTGTACTCAATCCGAACCTAATAATCGTAACTTCGCCACTAAACTCATCGTATGTTTTGCTGATGTTTCTCATTGAATAGAATCAGCTGGGTGTCTCAGTTTTCCGCCTTGTTTCCGGCCTTCAGCATGCCAACGCAAGTACTTCGCATCTTTTGGATTTGCAAACAGCCATTTTAATCTAGAGATCACAGGCAAATACCACACAGTTTTGACCAAAGGTCCTTTATTTACCTTGTCACATTCACTATCCATTCAGTCCCTATGCTTATACCGTGTTGCACCGCATCTGGGACAAGTATGCAAATCCTCATACTCATTACTGTACAACACACAATCATTTCGGCATGCATGTATTCTTTCGATTTTCATTCCCAACGGACACAACAGTTTTCTGGCTTGGTAAATTGATCTTGGCAACTCATTTCCCTCTGGAAGCATGTCCGCTAAAAGATCTAATAGCGCCGTGAAACTCTTATCACTCCTACCATTGTTTGCTTTCAAGTTATATAATCTCAGTCTAGAAGATAGCTTTGTAAATTTTGCACATCCAGGGAACAGAGACTTCTCAAAATCAACAATCAATTTCTCAAATTTACCAAAGTCGTTCTCATTGTAATCTTCTTCTACATCACGTAACACCTCATCTAGATTTTCATCATCTACAGGCACATCAGAATGAACATTATCAAAATTTGGATGATCATCAATTTACTGCAATCCGCTTCCGGGTCCTGCTGATTGGTAGTGGTGCTTGTTTCCTCAAGATCTTCACCATGCCATATCCAACAGGTATATCGTGCATTAAAAGCATGATGAATCAAATAGCTCTTAATCTGATCAGAGTTGTTAAACCACTTAAATTTCAGACAAGTTGTACAAGGAGAAAGCATATATTTCTCTCCCTTCTTCGCCTTTTTTTACTCAAAAAATTTAATAAACCCATTCACACCCTCCAAATACTCAATAGTACGTTTTATTCCATACTTCCAATATTTTTGGTCCATCTACAATTCATAAAATTGACAAATTGCAAAACATAATGACTCAGGCATGCATGAAACCTGGCCAATTAAGATATATATATAAAGCTACTTACAATTGATATATGAAACCGTAACTTGATGAAACACTAATTAACTTAACTACACAATACAAGCTAGTGAGCTCATAAATCGTGATGCGTTGTAAGAGCTAGCTAGCTAGCTATCTCCCTAGCTTGGAGCTACAGCTAGCTTGCAAGTAGAGAGAGATAGAGTGAGAGAGAGAGAGGTGATGACGAACTTACATTAAACAGAAGGATCGAATTAACTTCCTTCTAGCTTGCCCTGATCACTCTAGCAGTGTAGCTTGCAGCGTGGAACACTTATCAGAAATAGAGAGACAGAGCATGGAACAGAATGAAATAGCAAGGGTCGAGTGGGTTTTAGTTATAGTGGAACATTTACTAATAGTTTACAACACCAGAACTGTTAAAATATAAGGTTTAGCAAGCTACATTTCTGTAGTATATATTCTAACGGTTCGCCAAAATACAACCATTAGTATAAGTATGTTTATTCTAACGGTAAATCTATTACGAACTGTTAGAAAAAATCCAACTAACGGTTTGTAACAACCCAACCGTTAGTACAAGTACATGTATGAAACAGAAGCATGCAAGTACATGTCTGAAACAACAACAAAAATACACAAATATACACCAATACAAATACACAAATATACCAATTCACACATTCAAGTGCATGTGTGAAACAAAAGCAAGCAAGTACATGTCTGAAACAGCAATACAAATACACAAATATACACCAATTCACACATTCAAGTACATCTATGAAATAGAAGCAAGCAAGTACATGTCTGAAATAGTAATACAAATACACACATATACACTAATACAAATACACAAATACACCAATTAACACATTCAATGTATATTACAAAAGTCACGTCTAAAACAACAGATCACAACGAGAACCCAGTGGCCCCTACATTGTACATAAAAGAGAACCATCGCAAGTTGAGTATATTAAGTAAGTTGTAAGATAGTGTTGGTACACCAAGCATGGCGCATTGCTACAGCAGTGTAACTACCGACTACAAGTTAGACCTGATACATAACAAATCCATTCATCTGAAACAGCAAATGTATGGACAACGTTTGACTAAAACATAGGAGTTCAGTTCAAAAAGGCTCGATGAAATCACCAATACAAATGTAAGATGCTTTCTATAGGTCCTGAGTTGAGAAACACGGTGGGCTTGAGGATCTTCTCGACCGAGCCAACTAAGATATCGCCCTTCATAGGCTTTTGTGTGAGGTAGGTGAATGTGAATGGGAACTCCACAGACCCTCTCGTTGGCCTTCACGTCCTTCAAGCTCTCGATGATCCGTTTGAGACCTAGTCTTGGTTTCGCACTAGGCTCGCCCAGATTCTAATATTCGGAATAACGGGATCTTACTCGGAAATACCGAAACCCAAAGTAATTGCACAACTCTTTATTTCAAAGAGGGCTTTACACGTCGAACGTTAGGCACACTTGCCTACGTCGAAGGAACTATAAGTGTCTAAAACTCAAATAAGTTCTATGACTCTTCAATGATCTAAACTAGACCTATTACAAGGTATTTATAGTCCAATCGTATGAGTACGTATCAGACTTAGTAATCCTAAACGTATTAGACTCATATAACTAACTTAACTAATCCTAAACAGATAAGCTTAGTTATATATATAGGATTACAATTCCGAACAGGGAACAAATTCCTTTACCTGGTCGCGAACCAATCCATGGTCGCGAAACCTTTCCGAACACGGTTAAGGTCACAAAGCCGTATGCGATCAGGACTTGGTCGTGAATCCGTATGCGATCAGGACTTGGAGATCCTCCCGGATCATGAGTCCCTTGTTGAGAAGGAGCCAACCCCCGTTGCGACCTCTCGATCAAACTGAAGATGTAGAAATTGGGCTTGTCCATCTTCTTTTGTGTACCACTTTGCCGCACGTGCTCGTTGATCTTTCCGACTGATTCGAAAAGTCTCCTTTGTGCCACTGCGGGTGGTAGTCACCTTCCTCTCCAGAATCACATCGTCACGTAAAGGTTCGCCTCGTTGATAGACCAAGTCTTCAACGGATGGTACTATGGTATCTGGCTCATCATCCAACATTGAAGGCTCGAAGAGTTTGAGGTGCTCAACATTGACAACCGAGTAAATATCCATGTATGGAGGTAACTCAAGCTGACAAGCATTATTACCCACTTTCCGCAAAATCCGAAAAGGACCATAACGAATGGGTTTGAGCTTCTTACCTTCACCTTTAAGTCTCTCCTTACTCAAATGTAACCATACCATATCACCTTCTTGAAATTGCGCATCAACTCGGTGCCGATCATGTCGCGCCTTGTACTTGAGTTGAGCTTTCAGCAAGTTCTGTTCAACCTCACGATGGAGTCGTTGAATACCTTCCAGGAACTTTTGTGCTCGATCCTGATCAGATGCTTCCTTACTGTTCTGTGCTGAGGTAGGGATCACAAACTCCATATCGAATGGACTCTGTGGTAGAAATCCTAAACAGACCTCAAATAGCAAATTTCCAGTCGAACCATGCACTGCTCGATTAAAAGCAAACTGTAGGTACGGTATGCTTTCATCCCAGGTCTTCGGGTGCTTCGAGTTATATCTTCTCAAGAGATGAACGACTGTGTGATTAACCACCTCGTTTTGACCATCAATTTGCGGATGAAAAGCAGTACTCCTCTTTAGCTTGGTGTCCATCATCGTCCAGAGCGATCGCCAAAAGTGACTAAGGAACCGGGTATCGCGATCAGACACAATAGAAGTCGGCAGTCTGAAGTGTGTCCAAACGTGTTGAAAGAATACCCGAGCTGCCTCTTCTCCCGTGATAATCTTCCGACAAGGTATAAGAACAATCATTTTGGAGAACCGATCAACGACCACGAATAGATAGTCGTTGCCACGTCGGGTCTTAGGCAATCCTCCCAAGAAATCCATGGATATGCTCTCCCATGGTCGTGATGGAACTGGCAAAGGAGTGTACAAACCTAATTTTCGGTTTGCCGGTTTCGAGATGCTGCAGAGACCGCAGCCTCGAACAAACCTAGCCACATCTTGCTGCATACGCGGCCAGAACACATGTCGATGAAGATTTTGCAACATCTTTGTAACCCCAAAGTGACCAGCTACCTTCGATGTGTGCGCTTCTCGCATCCATTGAGTTCGAGGTGCTCCACGAGGAATGCAAAGTAAATTGCCCTTGTACAAGAGTCCTTCTCGACGAACGAACTCTGTAGAGTTCCCTGTTTCGACCTCAGTCAGTGCTGTTTGAAAATCAGGGTCTTCACTGTACATAGTGACATAGTCATCATGACATGATGGCTCGATCTGCATGAACGCTGATAAATAGAGGGTTGTAACTGGTGGTCGTGACAACATATCCGCCAATTTGTTGTGTACGCCCTTCTTGTACTTAATCACCAGATTAAACTGCTGCAGATACGACATCCACTTCATGTGCCGAGCTTGCTGTAGTTTGGACTGAGTTTGCAAATATTGCAATGGTTGATGGTCGGTGTGGACAACCGTCTCTTTCCCCAAGAGATAACACCGCCAATGTTTCACGGCCTGATGCAGTGCGCATAACTCCTTATCATAAGTCGGGTAGTTCTTCTGAGCTCCCTGGAATAACTCGGAGTGATATGCCACTGGTCGACCTTCTTGCATGAGCACTGCGCCCATCGCATAACCTGAGGCATCGGTTTCTAGCTCAAACGGTTTCTGGAGATTCGGCAAAGCTAACACAGGCGCCTCGCTGAACTTCCTTTTCAGCAAGAGAAACGTGTCCTCATGTTTCCCTGTCCACTCGAACTTCTGATCGATCCTGGTTAATGCATGCAACGGAGAAGCCATAATCGAGAAGTGTCGGATGAACTTCCGAAGGTATTGGCATGCTCCCACAAAACTACGCACATCCGTAACTGTTCGCGGTCGCGGCCATTCGCGAATCACTTTGACCTTGTCCAGGTCGATTTGCAACGTACCGTTGCCGATTATGAATCCGAGGTAAAGTAGAGTTTGCTAACCAAACTCGCACTTCTTACGGTTGAGGCGAAGTCGATGTTGCCAAAGCTGTTCGAACACCTTTTCGACATGAATGAGGTGCTCATCCCACGAACGACTATAAACCAATATGTCGTCGAGATACACGATCACAAAGTCGTCGATGAACGGTCTCAATACGTCATTCATAAGACGCATGAAAGTTGCCGGGGCGTTGCAGAGACCAAACGGCATGACCAGCCATTCGAACAGACCTTGCCGTGTTTTGAACGCGGTGTTCCATGTATCCTCCTCTCGGATGCTTACTTGATGATATCCTGACTTAAGATCCAATTTGGAAAAGACAACAGCATGCTTCAATTGGTCTAGCAGGTCATCAATACGAGGAAGGGGGTACCGGTGCTTGATGGTGATCTTGTTCAGTGCTCGATAGTCGATGCACATATGCCACGTCCCATCTTTCTTTGGTACTAACACCACCGGAGATCCACAAGGTGAACTACTCGGTTGAATGACACCATTGTTCAGCAACTCACCAAGTTGTCTCTTGATCTCTTCATTCTCCAATACTGAGTTGCGATACATACTCAGATTGGGCAGTGTCGCATCGGACACAAGCTGAATTTCGTGCTTGACTGGACGTTTCGGCGGACGACCCTGGGTAGTCTCGAACAGATCATTGTATTTCTCCAGCAGTCCCGACAAACGACCAGAATCCTCTCGGCACGCCAGCGACAATGCTGGTCGAGTACCCTCACCTTGATCAATGGGTCGAATCATGACAAGCACATACTTGTGACATGCATTAACAATTTGTTTGGCTTGATTTGCGGTAATCAAGTTCGAAGTGTTGATGTGGATGTCTCTACTGATCACGAACTTAACTCCATCTTTGGTCAGGTCGTACTCTTGCGCTCGCCGATGGAAGTGAGCGTCTCGATCATACAGATACGGACTCCCAAAGATCACCTGACAGATATCGATAGGGACAACATCGCATTGCACCTCATCGATATATCGTGCAGAGATCGCAAACTTCAACACACACTGACTCGTAATCTGTTGGTTCACGTCGGATGTAAACCAACCCAGCGGATATGGTCGCGGGTGTGTGGTTGTCTTCAAACCAAGTCGCCGAACTAGTCCAGCGGAGACCAGATTCTTCTGACTTCCTGGATCGAATATCGCTGCGACCACTTCGTGCTTCACTTGGATGTTGATGGTGAACAAGTCCTCCGTTGGGTGATGGTCGTTCGGTGGATCGGAACCCTTCTCCTTCGGCATTGCCATCAGAGACAAGGTCGTATCCGCCTCATTAACCGAATTCACTCGGACAACTTCTTCGTCGGGTGAAGTCGCAGTAGCCGTGGTTGTTCTTTTCCCTGGTCCGTTTTTCTTTGGTCGAAGTTCAGGATGAAGCTTGTAACATTTGTCCTTGGTATGCCCCGCGACTTGACAATTTTCTCAAAAGGCACCCGTGCCTGATTTTGAAGCGTTCTTCTTCGGACTCGGCTTTTTCTTTGTCGAAGTCGCATTTTCCTTCGTGTTTTGTCGCTGTGGGATTTATTCTTCTTCTCGATCGCCATAGCAGTTGTGCTTGCGGTTGCAATGTCTTGGACACCGAACAGACTTAGCTCAGTACTGATCGATTTTTGAAGTCCAGATGTGTACTTCCGAAATACCTGAGGGTCGGATAGTGAGATGCCAATGACCATTGCTTGTCGCCGAAACTCTGTTGTATAGTCTTGGACGGTCTGGTCGCGCCGTTGGTACAATCTGTGCCAACGCTCCCATCTCTCCTCAAGGTAACCCATCGGATAGAATTCTTGTCGCAGAAGTCGTTTGAATTGACCCCACGCAAGGTCGTCAGCTTCACCACTGGCGACAAGGGCCTTCCACCATGTCTTGGCGTGGTCCTTCATCTTCAAAGGTGCAAATTTGACCTTTTGAGTGCTACTGAACCCTTTAAGGTCAAAGTAGGTCTCAAGTTGGTCAATCCAAGAATCCAGCTTCTCGGCATCGATCACCCCATCATATATGGGTATATCAATCTTAGCGTCGACTTTCAAATATACGACAGCTAAGGAGGTGTTGGCAAGGTCGTCGGTCTTGTGGTCTCCTTCGTCTTCATCTTCGTCTGCCCTGCGCAAGTCTTCACCAGTCTTCTCACCCATAACCTTCCCTACTTCAGGAGGTACAATCATGGCCTGCTGCTTACTCCAAGCAAGCACGGTTTCCATGTCGGTGGAGAGCTTAGCCACTTTTTCGGCTAGGTTAGCTTGAACGAGGGTATCGTCAGACATTGTCGGAGACGCGGCTGTAGGAACCGTCAATTGATCACCTGGAATTTCGCCGGAAGTTTTGTAACCCTGGCGAGTCTTCACCATCCACAGGATAGGAAAGTCGCTCTGATACCAACTTGATCCGTTTGAGACATAGTCTTGGTTTTCGCACTAGGCTCGCCCAGATTCTAATATGCGGAATAACGGGATCTTACTCGGAAATACCGAAACCCAAAGTAATTGCACAACTCTTTATTTCAAAGAGGGCTTTACACGTCGAACGTTAGGCACACTTGCCTACGTCGAAGGACCTATAAGTGTCTAAAACTCAAATAAGTTCTATGACTCTTCAATGATCTAAACTAGACCTATTACAAGGTATTTATAGTCCAATCGTATGAGTACGTATCAGACTTAGTAATCCTAAACGTATTAGACTCATATAACTAACTTAACTAATCCTAAACAGATAAGCTTAGTTATATATATAGGATTACAATTCCGAACAGGGAACAAATTCCTTTTCCTGGTCGCGAACCAATCCATGGTCGCGAAACCTTTCCAAACACGGTTAAGGTCACAAAGCCGTATGCGATCAGGACTTGGTCGCGAATCCGTATGCGATCAGGACTTGGAGATCCTCCCGGATCACTCGAGGGTGATCTTCACCCTTTCTTTCGCCACCAAGCCACCGCAGGCAGCGTACTGCCCAGCGTTCTTTCCGATCAGTCTCCCAAACTAGTTGAACTCACAGGAAAGATCAGTGTGTTTGGCCAAATGGCACAACATCGTCGCGCCTCACGCCTTCCTCTTGCACTGGGATGAAGAATCGTCAAATACGTTGCCCCTCATGAACATCGTCGAAGGACCTGCATAGAATCAATAGGCATTCTAGAGAAAATTAAGATTGTTTAGTACTACCTATATGGCTCCCTGTCTGAAAAGAACTACCAAGATGAAAATTCTGTGGTATAGAGTTCCTTTTACCCCTCAAAAGACGACCTATCTATTGAAAGCAAGTTTTTCATCTTTTCTAAATAGAGAACTTAGATCTTTTGAATAGAGAATTTCACTTATTTGGTGCAGAAGAAAGAAATATTTGAACGTATAAACACAAAAACTTTATATGTGAACTTCTCCTACGAACCAATCAAAGCAAATTCTATCCATTTAATATGGTATTTGATTGTCATTCAACCACAAATCCTCTTAATTTGCATCTCAAGCTAGGAATGGTATACAAGAGACAAATAAAACCAATAAATTTATTTGTCATTCAATCACAAGTTCTATTAACCTGCATCTCAAGCTAAGAATGTTATACAAGAAACTGACAAAACAAATAACTTTGTTCATAAGTCTAATTAGAAATTTTCATCCTCTTCTCAATCAGATGAAATACAGTAGTTTCTTTGCAAATCAGTCGAAATTTTGTCACTCAAAATTACTAGATCTTAGTTTACTCACACGAAATTTAGTCCAGGGAGTTGAAGCTACGAGGTCCATGTACTTCATACACCAGAAACCCTAGTGGTCGGTGGCGGTGGAGAAAGGTGCGGCCGCCGGCGATGGCGCAATGAACCGCAATGAACTGCCAGGTGGTGGAGAAAGGTGCAGCGACCGGCGATGGAGGTTTCAGGTAAGGCTTGTCGCGCTCAAGGAGAAAAAGAATTGGAAGTTGGAACAGTTCGACTGGAAGCAAAATTACAAGGCACATGTATTTTTAGAGGGAGGACTTGTTCTAACGGTTTAATAAATTAATCTGTTAGTGCAATTTCCTCTATTCTAATGGTTAATATATGAAGCACCGTTAGAATAAATCATGTAGTTTATTCTAACGGTTCCCAAAATATTATTGTTAGTATATGTATATTTTTTCTAACGTTTAATATATTCTGAACCGTTAGAAAAAATCATACCATTTTTTTCTAATGGTTACTGACACCGCAACCGTTAGTACAAATGCCCTTCTCCACTACGCACCATGTACAGTAACGGTTTTCTTCTAGATTGCGTACAACAGTTAGAATATAGGGGTTAGTAGACTGCATTTATGTACTAGTGCCAGGACCAAAAGGCATGATCGTGACCAGAGGCAGTCAGAATACGGCTCTCACTTGCGATCGCATTTTCTTGTAATTGGTTGACCAGCTTACAAACAAGTCTCTGGCATATTAAGGCTGTAACCAAGGCTAAAGAGATAGATCCAGTCAAGGTAACCCCTCGACCAGATGAAAAACTTAACCAAGTTTCCTTATCCCCAAACGATTCAACCAGAACTGTTCAGATTGGGCCATAACTGGAAGACAAATAGGAACTTGTGCTCATCACTTTCCTCCAAGCTAATGCAGATGTGTTTGCGTGGAAACCATCTGACATGCATGGAGTCCCAAGAGAAGTGATCGAGCACAGGCTAGCTATTCAGCCTGGACAACAACTAATAAAACAAAAGCTCATATGCTTTGCCTCTTATCGGAGAGAAGCCATTCGTTTGGAGTTAGATAAACTCCAGAAGGCTGGCTTTATTCACGAAGTTGACCATTCTAAATGGCTCGCAAACCTAGTCGTGGTCCTGAAATCTAATGATAAGTGGCACATGTGCATCGATTACACAAATATTCATGCTTCCTACCCGAAGGATGATATTTCCCTTCCCCGTATCGACCAGTTGGTCGATTCAATAGTGGGTTGCGAATTGATGAGCTTCTTGGATGCCTACTCAGGGTACCATCAAATGAGCATGGTAGAGGAAGATGAAGAGAAGACTACCTTCATCACACCATTGGGCACGTACTGTTGTGTCAGAGTGCCATTTGGGCTCAAGAATGCTAGTTCCACATACCAGTGCTTGATGCAGAAGGCCTTTCAGTCTGAATTAGCGTGTAACTTAGAAGCTTATGTTGATGATCTAGTCGTCAAGAGCTCTAAAAGCTCTAGTCATATAGATGATTTGGCTTAAACTTTCTGTAACCTGAATAAGCATGGAATAAATTTGAATCCCAAAAAGTGCTCCTTTGGGGTTTCTTCTAGTAAACTTTTGGGTTTCCTTATTTGTTCACGAGGCATTGAGGTTAATCTCAGAAAAATTAGGGCCATTGAGCAAATGCGATCCACTTCGACCACAAAGGAGGTATAAAGCCTAACTGGATGAATGGCAGCTTTAAGTCATTTTATTTCGAGGTTGGGAAAACTTGGATTGCCTTTTTTAAGGTACTACGTAAGCACAATTGTTTTGGTGGTCGGATGAAGCCCAAAAATCCTTTCAGGAAGTGAAAGCATATTTAGTTAGTGCTCCTGTGCTGGTTTCCCCAACTTTGGGAGAATCATTACTCATCTATTTGGCTAATACCCCTCACACGGTCAGCGTTGTTCTAGTCACAGAGAGGCAAGAAGTGCAACGATCAGTTTATTATGTAAGCGAAGTGCTAAATGGAAAAAAGGGGAGGTATCCTGAGGTCCAAAAGTTACTTTATTCTCTCTTAATGGCTTAAAGGAAGCTACGACATTACTTTCAAACGCACTAGTTTACTGTGCCCTCGTCCTTTCCCATAGAAGACATTCTCCGTAGTCCGGAAGTAACAGTTGAGTTGCGAAATGGGTAGTACAACTTGGAGCATTCAATCTCTACTTCATAGCATGAGTAGCAATCAAATCCCAAATTATTGCAGATATCGTGATCGAATGGACTAATCTCGGACCACTTGCGCAAGAATGTGCAGATACAGAAAATACCGAGCACTAGATGATGTATTTCGATGGCTCTCAAAGTTTCAAAAACTAGGGAGCTAGAGCTGTCTTAATCACGCTCGAGAGCGACTAACTCCAATATGTCATGCAATTATACTTTGTTGCTACAGATAAGGCAGCAGAGTATGAAGGTCTTCTAGTAGGGCTTCGGGTAGCGAAATCTCTTGGAGTCCATCGATTAATGGTGAAAAGTGATTCACAGCTTGTCGTAAACCAGGTGAACAAGGAATACCAATGTTCCAATGAGATAATGGCCCTATACCTGGATGAAGTGAGAAAATTGGAAAAACACTTCAGAAATTTCAAAGTCCAGTTTGTTCCGCAAAGAGACAATATTCTCGCAGACCAATTGTCAAAAATAGATTCCTCATGTGCATCCGCCACGGCAGGAGTGTTCGTCGAGCACTTAAAAAAGCCCTCAATCACGACCATCGCAGAGGCACCAATGGCGATGAATAACATTGCCACCCTCAAGCATGCTATAGATTGGATCCTACCATTGAGGAATTATCTCGCACGTGGGACCATGCCCGAGGATGAAACTGAGAGTGACCGGTTAGTTAGAAAAGCACGAATGCACAGATTGGTTGAAGGAACCTTGTATAAAAAAGGTGCCCAAGGAGTGCAGATGCACTGCATTCCTCAAGAAGATGGCAAATTCCTTCTAAGAGAGATTCATGGAGGCATGTGCGGAGCACACACATCCTATAGAACGTTGGTCAGAAAACTTTCCGACAGGGCTATTACTGGCCAATGACACTTAGTGATGCCACACAACTAGTCAAGACTTTCCCATAGTGTCAATTTCATGCTCAGTAGATCCACTAGCTAGCATATGCATTACAATTATTCCCTTAACATGGCCGTTCGCAACATAGGGAATAGATATTGTGGGTCCTATGCCCTAAGCTATCAATGGATTCAAGTTCATGTTCATATTCATTGAGGTGATTTTATCTAATGGTAAAACCAAAAAATACCGTCAGACCATCTTTGTATTTTTTCTAACGGTAATACCAAAACATACCGTCAGACCATGTGTGCACTTTTTCTAATTGTAAGACCAAAAAATGCCATCAGACCATGTGTAGAACTTTTTCTAATGGTAAGACTAAAAACTACCGTCAGACCATGTGTTTTGTTCTAATGGCAGAATGGAAATTACCATTAGGAAAGATCAATTTCTTCGGGCCTTCATTTCTGCAGTTGGGCAGGTCACTTGAAAATGATTTTTCAAGTCTGTTGAAGAAGCCAAAGAGTGGAGATCGGATTTTGACAAGAAAATTTCTTTAGAAGAAGTTCTTAGGATTATAAGTATACTACAATGTTAGAACTCTTGTTGTGAACTTATCATTAAGTTGTAAACAAAAATACACACATATACAACAAAACTGGATAGCCTGATGTATTAATGATAAGTCCTCACCTTGATGCACAACTTGTGGGCTGTTCGCCTTGCATTTTTTCTTCGATTACAAAATAGTCAAGAATGATTGCCAACCTATAATCCTTCTTCGTGATCATCTCACAGGTAAGTTGTTTCGTCGATATCTTCGGTAGGGACAGATTGAATGTCCTCTAAAAACAAAGGTATTTCGTAGAACTGGTTATACTCTTCTTCGTCGACAACGTCTTCGACCCCAACAATACGTCTCTTGTTGTAAAGGACAACATGCAACTTTGGATTGGCCGATTCAACAATGTAGAATACCTGTGTGGCTTATTCAGCAAGTATAAATGGATCGTCTTGGTGTGTGACTCTATCGAGATCAGCGAGAGTAAACCCACAATTGTCAACTTCAACGCCTCGAGGGATTTCAACCCATTGGCATCGAAACAAAGGAATCATAAATAATCTGTAATTGAGTTCCCATATTTCATCAATAACACTGTAATATGAGTTTAGTGCCCTTACTGCCCTCTCATCCTCCGAAATAGCAAACAGTGTCACTCCACTACATTGCGTACTACTCTTCTCGTCCTGACTTCTTGTGTAAAATGAATACCCGTTGATGTCGTACCCCTGCCAAGTCCCTACAGTGAATCTTGGGCCTCTAGCCAACCACATCAAAGTTTCACTTATGGAGGCCACGGCAGCTCGCATGACTCTTTTTTGGATCCACCTAGCAAATTTCCTGTTATGTTTTTTGGTGACCCAAATCTCTGGCTTCGAAGGATTCTATGACCGTAACATTGTCTTGTGCTTGTGTATGTATGGATTGACCTCCATCATGTGTTGTAAGACCCAAAAATGCGCTTTTGCGTACATATCATTGGCGGGGACAACAGCTTTGAATCCAATCGTTCTGATACCCTAAAGCCTGCCCTCATATCAGGACTTAGGAATGCCAATTGGGTCAACCCCGGCCATATAATTTGTGCAAAATTTAATCACCTCCTTGGCAGCATAACCTTCGATGATACTCCCCTCAGACCGATGACAAGTCGTTATGTATCCCTTCAAAACACCCATAAATCTCTCAAATGGATACACATAGCGCAGGAACACAGGTCCACAAAACTTAATTTCTCAGATAAGCTGAATAATCAGATGGACCATAACATCAAAAAAAGATGGAGGGAAATACATTTCGAGCTGACAAAGAGTTATAACCACGTCATGTTGCCAAGCGTCCAGTCCATCCGGATCAATTACTTGCGAGGACTTAGTTGGGCCAAATATTCATATCAGAAAAATCTTTGGAGTTCCACAAATGGAGCTAACTAATTAACTTATAGTTGGAGTGCGCTTACCTTGCATGATATTGCGTTGAAGAAGTAACATAGCTTTGTGATTGTCTCTCTGACTTTAACTGGGCAAGCTTTGGCTCCTTCCATACGATACCCCAACAAATTTTCGTAGGCCGGGAATCATTTATGGTGCAAAATATCATAACCCGCAAGATGAAATTCTCTTGCTTGTATGCATCCCATACTTGCACCCCTTCGCTCCACAATTTCTGTAAGTCCTCGATTAAAGGTACTAGAAACACATCAATATCATTTCAACGTTGTTTGGGTCCTGAGATTAGTAACGACATCATAATGTGATATGAACACACCGATGAAGGACACGTTCACGGAGGGTGGCCCGATCTTCACGACGTAGAACCTAGATAACTAATATCTGAAGATACCTAGATAACTAGTATGACCTGACGAAACGAGATAGCCAACCACTTGCAGAACAAGGACATGCGTATCAATGAATTCGGCCAACCACACTATGAATTACCTATCAACACGGCCACGCACGGAGTTGGCACACAGATAGGGTGATCATCAAGATCATTCAAGCAAGTCCAAAGGAAATCACAAGAACAAAGCATGAAGAGATTCAACTCTCAACTAAAACTAAGGCTTCAATCTGAAATTTCAATATCAATGTCTTATATCTTGTATCTTGTATATAAAATAACTATGACCATGTCTCTCTTTTATAGAGGGTGGTAGTACAAAAGATAGAAGAATTAAACTGAAATTCTAATCTGAATCTATTTCAAAACGGAATAAATGTCCTAACAAACTGTAATAGATAAAAGAAGTTCGGAATAAATCTTTTCTGAGTTGGATTCGGATTCGGATGAGACTTTTTTCTTCTGTACAGTCTCTACTCTTTTCAGTCTCCTGGTTGCAAATGATGTCTGAATTTAATGATTTTTGATTCATTGGAAAGTTCTTTCGAATACCTTTCCAAAAAGTACTCACACAACCAAATTGGATATTTGTGTTGAAAGTGGTGATTGATTGAAGTTGGACGGTCGTTTGGTCGGCAGACTGCATGCCGAGCAAAATTCTTTTGGTTGTAGCGGTTGCAATCCTTGATAGAATTGAGTGATCTTGGCCTCGTTGGAAAGCTTAGAAAATCATCTTTCCACTCAGTAGGTGTATGACCAGATTGGATGAAGTTATTTGGCCCATATGTGGCTATGATCTTTCTGTTATACTCTCCCTCTCTATTCTTGATCAATGTTAAACAAGAGCTATTAGGTAGCAGCATATTCTCATCATACTTTAATTCTTTAAGGAACAAAGTCACCTGTTGATGTAGTTGTATGGCCTTCACTCGAGTGATTGGTCCTTTATGTTCTTCGGGTTGAGCTCTAATGCTAGTTGTGCTAGTGATGTCCTCATCATTCTCCCTCTCTTGAAAAGGACTCGTCCTCGAGTCTAACAGCATAGAACCGAAGAATGGAGAAAGGGCCAAGATATTGAATGTAGCACATACTCCATATTCCCCTGGTAGTGCTATCTTGTAAGCATTGTCAGTAATCTTCTGCTTTAGTCGAGTGGTCGAATGTAACGCCCTGTTGTACGCAAACTTCATGTTCGGCAAAAAATCTTCCCACTCATTCAAGTTCTTTTTTATCACTGTTGCTAGTCGGTTTGGCAGTGCTGCTCTAGGTGTTACATCAATTTGATGTTCGATTCCTCATAAAGGAGGAAGTTTGGATGGTACATCTTCTGGAAATACGTTGCTAAAAGACTGCAAAACAGTGGTAGCAACATTAGGAAGAGAGGTTAAGTCATTAGTAGAAATCAAGGATTCTTTGTACAAGAGTACAAAACAATTCGGCAATAGGTTGCTCACAACTCTCAAATATGATTTTGTAGCTAGTAAAGCTATGCTATCTTTCTCTCTTTTCGTTTACTCACCCATATTAGGTTTGTGGCTCTCTCTCACCGATATGTCGCACTCACTCATAGGTTCACTCACACCATCAACCGTACTGTCAGAAATTTTTTGCATCTCTTCCGATATGATTTGCTCAAGAGTCATAGAAAGAAGAGTGATGGCCTTGCCCTTGAACTTGAAGAAATATGTGTTAGTCCAACCACAATGCTGTGCAATCATATTGCCATGGTCGGCCCAACAGTAAGTGGCAAACTTGCACAGGAACCACGTCGCACATGACATCACCAGTATACCCCATAATGGTAAACTGAACCTTTACTATGGAAGGAATTTTTATCTCACCACAAGAGTTAAGCCAACTAATGCGGCATGGATGAGGATGTTTGAGCACTGTAAGTCCAAGTTTGTCCACCATCTCCTTACTAGCAAGATTATGACAACTACCTCCATCAATGATGAGTTTGCATACCTTGTCTTGGACCTTACATCGAGTTTGAAAAGGAATATGTCGCTGTCCTCGTTTAGCTTCCATCATTTGAACACTGAGCATAGTCTGGACAACAAGAGTTTGACCTTGCTCGAAGGAAAAACCTCCTTCTGCTTCAACTTCTACAGTAGCGTCTTTGATAATGTCTTCGTCACTTTGAGAATCATATTCTCCATCTTCGTGCACAATCATAGCTCGCTGGTTAGGACACTGAGATGCCACATGTCCACCCCCTTGGCATCTAAAGCATATAATTTGGCTTGAGCGAGCTAAAGAACCAACGGATGAGGTGCTGGCTGTAGGCTTCTTCTCGGTGGTCGAAGCATTGGTGTTTGGTTGAAGCAGTGTAGATGGCAGATTGGGCTTGGTCAAATAATTGTTGTGTGGTCGATCCATTAGAGGAATCGGGGTTGAAACATTATTGCTCAGTTGCCGCCACGTAGAAGTATTGGTTGCCCGTGAATACATCTTGTCTTCAGCTAATTGCCGTTCGGCCTTTCTTGATAGATGCACAAGTTGCTCGAGATCCTAGTACTACTGATAATTGACAATCCTCTGGATGTCTCTATTCAAGTCATTATAAAACCGAGCAATGGACTAGTTAGGTATCTCCCTAATATCACATCTCATCAGAAGAATCTCCATCTCCTGGTGGTATGCATCAACACTTCGCGGACCTTGTTTAAGACCTTGCAGCTTGATGAACAAGTCCCAAGTGTAGTAAGATGGTACAAACCTCATTTTCATGACATTCTTCATCTCATCCCATGTAGCAATGCGAGGTTGATTTGCTTATCTCCTTAGCTCATGATATTGATGCCACAAAATCAACGCATAACCTTCAAATTCAGATGAAGCAGAGGCTACCTTTTCTTGTTCACTGTCATTGCACATGAGAAGAAGTTTATCCATCTTTAGCTCCCAATCAAGATACACCTCCGGATCTGATGAACCATTAAACTTAGGAATGGTGAGCTTGATCTTTGCAAGTCTTCTACCATCGTGGTCGTGATGACAATCTCCGACACGATGTCGATTATGAGCATGGTACCTTGGTCGATAATCGGCATCCGTGTGCGGTGGCTGCCAATTACCATAATAATGTTGTTGCCTTCAGGGTGGTAGTTGGACTGGAAGTTGTCATCATAGTCATCACCACCTCCCCTATGTCGGCCGAATTGGGGTGGTCGAAAAGCATGATCATGACCAGTTTGACGAGGTCGAAAAGTTGGAGACCACGACGATTCTCTCCTTCCACTGATCGCGCATCTTCCCGATGTCCTTCTGGTGGTGTAGGACGTACATTTTTCCCCTGAGGTGGAGCTTTCAGGTTTACGACCACAACTCGGAGTTGCTGCAGTTCATCAACAACTGAATCAAACCGTCCCTCGACAAATGTTCGGAATGCAACAAGTTCAGCTCGAGTGACATAAGCTTCTGGATTGTTTGATGAAGTGGCTGAACCATTTCCTACCATCGGTTAATGTAGGAAAAGAAAAGAAAAGATTCTACCGTGGAAACTAAAGCTCTGATACCAAATGATATGAACACGCTGATGAAGGACACGTTCACGGAGGGTGGCACAATCTTCACGGCGTAGTACCTGCATAACTAGTATCTGAAGATATCTGGATAACTAGTATGACCTGACGAAACGAGATAGCCAACCACTTGCAGAACAAGGACCTGCGTATCAATGAATTTGCCCAACCACACTTTGAATTACCTATCCACACGGCCACGCACGGAGTTGGCGCACAGATAGAGTGATCACGAAGATCATTCAAGCAATTCCGAATGAAATCACAAGAACAAAGCATGAAGAGATTCAACTCTCAACTAAAACTAAGGCTTCAATCTGAAATTTCAATATCAATGTCTTAATCCTGTATCTTGTATATAAAAAAACTATGACCATGCCTCTCTCTTTTATAGAGGGTGGTATGTACAAAAGATAGAAGAATTAAACTAGAATTCTAATCTGAATCTAATTCAAAATGGAATAAAAATCCTAACAAACTATAAAAGATAAAAAAGGTTTGGAATAAATCTTTTTTGAGTTGGATTCAGATTCGGATGAGACTTTTTTCTTCCGTACAGTCGTTACTCTTTTCAGTCTCCTAGTTGCATATGATGTTAGAATTTAGTGATTTTTGATGCGTTGGAAATTTCTTTCAAATACCTTTCCAACAAGTACTAACACAACCAAATTAGATATATGTGCTGAAAATGGTGATTGATTGAAGTTGGACTGTCGTTTGGTCGGCAGACTGCCTGTCGAGCAAAATTCTTTTGGTTGTAGAGGTTGCAATCCTTGACGGAATTGAGTGATCTTGGGCTCGTTGGAAAGCTCAGAAAATCATCTTTCCACTCAGTAGTGTATGACTATATTGGTTGAAGTTATTTGGCCCATATCTGGCTATGTTCTTTCTATTATGCTCTCCCTCTCTATTCTTGATCAATGTTAAACAAGAGCTATTAGGTAGCAGCATATTCTCATCATACTTTAATTCTTTAAGGAATAAAGTCACCTGTTGATGTAGTTGTATGGCCTTCACTTGAGTGATTGGTCCTTTATATTCTTCGGGTCGAGCTCCAATGCTAGCTGTGCTAGTGATGTCATCATCATGATGTAGTTGTGTTTCATGCATAACCATGGAGGTGGATTGTAAATGCATAAAAAAACCGGCCAAGTGCTATGCCGACTGCTCATATTTCCGTGTGTGTTCATACCATCTGTACTCAACTTGAACTTTATATACCTAAATTCGCCACTGAACTCATCAGATGTTCTGCTGATGTTTCTCCATTGAATATAATCAACTGAGTGTCTCAGTTTTCCGTCTTATTTCCGGCCTCCAGCATGCCAACGCAAGTAGTTCGTGACTTTCGGAATTGCAAATAGCCGTTTCAATCTAGATATCACAAGCAAGTACCACAGAGTTTTGGCTGGACGTCCTTTCTTTACCTCGTGACGTTCTTTGTCAATCCAGTCTCTACCCGTATACCTCGATGCACCGCATCTTGGACAAACATGCAAATCCCAGTACTCGTTACCGTACAACACACAATCATTTGGGCATGCGTGTATTCTTTCTATTTCCATTCCTAACGGACACAACAGTTTTTCCATCTTGTTCTCACCGTAATCTTCTACATCACGTAACATCTCATCTAGATTGTCATCATAGACATGCACATCAGAATGAACATTATCAAAATTCGGATGATCATCGATATTACTACAATCCACATCAGGTGCCTACTGATTGGTACGGTGCTTGTTTCCTCAAGATCTTCTCCATGCCATATCCAACGGGTATATCGTGCGTTAAAAGCACGACCAATCAAAGGGCTCTTAATACTGATCAGAATTGCTAAACCTCTTTAAGTTCGTACAATCTGTATAGGGACAAAGCATATCTTTCTCCCCCTTTCTCACCTTTTGTTGCTCAGCAAATTTAATAAACCCATTCACACCATCCAAATATTCAAGAGTGGTACATTTTATTCCATACATCCAATATTTCCAATCCATCTACAATTAACAAAATTGACTAATTGCAAAACATAATGAGTGAGGCATGCATGAAACCTGGCCAATTAAGCTATATATATATATGTACAGCCTCTTACATATGTGAAACCCTAGCTTGATGAAACAATAATTAACCTAACTACACAATGCAAGCTAGTGAGGTCGTAAATAATGATGAAAAGCTTACATTAAAGAGAGCGGTCCAATTAAGTTTCTTCCAGCTTGCCTTGATCACTCTAGTAGTATAGCTTGCAGCGTGGAACCCTCATCGGAAACAGAGGGAGAACAGAGTGTGGAATAGAATGAAACAGCAGCTTAGCAAGTGTCCAGTGGGGTTTTACTTATACTCAACAATTTCTAATAGTAAGCTCAAATTCTACCGTTAGTATAAGTTGCTTCTTCTAACGGTAAATATATATATATATTTACCGTAAGAAAATGTTCAAACAAAAGCCAAGTTGGTTCATGTCTGAAACAACAATACAAATAAACATATATGCACCAATTCACACATCCCAGTACATGTCTCAAATAGCAATACAAATACACCAATTCACACATTCATGTTTATTCTAACGGTAAATATATATATTTACCGTTACCGTTAGAAAAAGTACTAATAACGGTAAAAATATATATTTACCGTTAGAAAAAGTCAGGTACATTAAAGTCTTCAAAAAATCTGCAAAGTTGGTTCATGTCTGAAACAACAATACAAATACACACATATACACCAAATATAAGTACACAAATACACCAGTTCACACATTCAAGTACATGTCTCAAATAGCAATACAAATACACAAATATACACCAAATACAAAGACACAAATACACCAATTCACACATTCAAGAACATTATATGAAACATCAATACAAATACACAAGTATACACCAATTCACACATTCGATGTATATTACAAAAGTCATGTCTGAAACAGCAGATCATGGCGAGGACCCAGTGGCCCATACATTGTACATCAAAGAGAACCGTTGCAAGTTGCTACAATTAAGTACCGACTACAAATTAGACCTGATACATCACAAATCTATCCATCTGAAACAGCAAATGTATGAACCACGTTTGACTTTATCATAGGAGTTCAGTTCAGAGACGCCCGAGGAGCTAGAACTGGCATTGAGTTATATTTGTATTGGTCATTTCCTCGGGCTCAAACTCAACTCATCAACGCAACTCAACTCAACTCAGTTGAGTTGAGTTGACTTGAGTAGCGTTAAGTTGAGGTGAGTTGAGTCTGAGCCCGAAGAAATGACCAATACAATTGTAAGATGCTTTCTATAGGTCCTGATTTGAGAAACACGCCAGGCTTGAGGATCTTCTTGACCGACCCAACTCAGATCTCGCCCTTCACGTCCTTCCAGTTGTCGACGGTGATCTTCACCCTTTCTTTCACCAACAAGTCAACGTAGGCAGCGCACTGTGATGAAGAACCGTGAACTACGTTGCCCCTCATGAACATCGTGCAAGGACCTGCACAGAATCAATATGCATTCTAGAGCAAATTAAGATTGTTTATTGCTACCTAAATGGCTCCCTGTTTGAAAAGAACTACCAAGTGAAGGTTAGGTTGTGGTATGTCATAGTAACATCAATTTCCAACTGTGAGATCAAGATATACATTTCTACTCTATTACATAAGAAGAAATTACAATCCTAGCATACATTATTTAAAGAACTTTTTATGAATATCTTGATCATTGAGCAAGCTAGTTTTTGTCTAAGCATTTGACTATGTATAAATTGGTCCAAGTCCTCCTCAAATCAACAAAAGGGTAGATCCATGATATATCTGAGCGAAGCCAGGCCAACTGTCTAATCATAAGATTTCACCCTTACTTTGAAAAGAATTGATGTTTTTTCATTTGAATTTCAAGAAATTTAGCATTCTCTATCCCACAATGATATTATTTTTTTTTAGTAAAAATAGGACCAAGACACCCTACATATTGAAAAGAAGACACATAAATATGGAAGATACAGAAATCGTAGGATATTTGGCATCATAGGATTAGAACAATCTAAAAATGTCAAAATTTTACTTTCTTGGTTGCAATGCCGAAATCTAGTCGAGGGAGTTGAAGCTATGATTGATCTTGGAGTTGATTCAAGTGGCCATCAATGGAGCTAGGTGCGGCGGCTGTCAATGGAGGTTTCGGCTTAGGCCTTGTTGCGCCCGAGGAGAAAAGGTGGAACGGTTTGACTCGAAGCAAAACTCCAAGGAACATATATAGTATTTGAAGAAGTCGAACAGTTCTAATAGTTCCCAAAATACTATGAATAGTACAATTAACCTTCTTCTAATGGTAAATATATGAAGCACCGTCAGAATAAATCATGCCATTTTTCTAACGGTACACAAAATACTATCATTAGTAATTATTTATTTTTTCTAACGGTTAATGTATTCTATACCATCAGAATAAAGCATGCCATTTTTTTAACGGTACACAAAATGCTACCGTTAGTAATTATTTATTTCTTCTAATGGTTAACGTAGTATATACCATTAGAAAATATCATCCCATTTTTTCTAACAGTTGCTATGCAAGTTACCGTTAGAAAAAATACCAACAACATGCCTATAGACACTGCGCAACATGTACACTAACGACTTTCTTCTAAATCGTGAATAACCATCAGAAGATGGGGGTTAGATGACTGCATTTTTGTGCTAGTGTCGTGCCCTTTGGTTTAACCAACGCACCAAGTACTTTCATGCGACTTATGAATCATGTGCTTAGAGAATTCATTCGAAAGTTCATCGTGGTGTACTTTGATGATATCTTAATTTATAGCCGAACTTTAGAAGAGCACATAGAACAAATATGATGCGTGCTTGCTGTTTTGAGAGAAGAGTGCTTATATGCAATCATTAAAATGTGGACCTTTTGCATAGACAAGGTTGTGTTTCTTGGCTTTGTTGTTTCAGGAAATGGAGTTGAGGTGGATGAGGAGAAAATCAAAGCAATTTTTGACTGGCCAACTCCATGAAACGTAAGTCAAGTGAGGAGCTTTCTAGGACTCGTGGGTTTCTACTGCCAGTTTGTGAAAAATTTTAGCAGCATCGCTGCCCCAATTAATGAATTAACAAAGAAGGAGGTTCCTTTCATTTGGGGGCCGGCTCAAGACCAACCATTCTATGAGTTGAGAGATAAGCTTACATCGGCACCACTCCTAGCACTGCCGGATTTTGGTAAGATGATTGAAATTGAATGTGATGCAAGTGGTATAGGTATTGGTGGAGTGCTTATGCATGAAGGTAGGCCAATTGCTTATTTCAGCGAGAAACTACGTGGTCCAACACTTAATTATTCAATTTATGACAAGGAATTGTATGCATTAGTGCGCGTGTTGGAAACTTGGCAGCACTACTTATGGCCTCCAGAATTTTGTATTCATTCTGACCATGAATCACTTAAACATCCTAAGGGTCAATTGAAACTGAACCATAGACATGCACGTTGGAGTGAGTTCATTGAATCCTTTCCGTACATTGTTAAATATAAGAAAGGGAAGGATAATGTTGTAGCGGATGCATTGTCTAGGTGACATACTTTGCTTACTCATCTGGATGCTAAGGTTTTAGGATTAGGGAGTATAAAAGACTTGTATGCTACTGATGTGTTCTTTTCTCAACCTTATTCTAAGTGTGGCGAAGGAAAAGGATGGGATAAGTATTATTTGCATGATGGTTTCTTATTTCAAGCTAACAAATTGTGTATTCCAGATTTCTCGGTTCGATTACTCTTATTGCAGGAAGCTCATGATGGCGGCCTCATGGGTCACTTCGGTGCTAAAAAGACCACGAGTGCTGGCCAAAGATGCGGCGTGACGTTGAGCGCTACGTGCTGAAATGTGTGCCATGTCACAAAGCTAAGTCCCGCCTTAATCCCCATGATTTATACACGCCTTTACCTATTCCAAGTGTTCCGTGGGAAGATATCTCTATGGATTTTGTGTTAGGATTGCCACAGACTAAGAGGGGGAGGGATTCGATATTTGTGGTAGTTGATTGTTTTAGTAAAATGGCACATTTTATTCCTTGTCATAAGAGCGAAGATGCTTCACATGTTGCTGATTTATTTTTTGGGAAAATGTGTGTCTACATGGTGTTCCAAATACTATTGTTTGAGACCGCGACACAAAGTTCCTAAGCTATTTTTGGAAGATGTTATGGGATAAACTTGGTGTGAAGCTGCTTTTCTCTACTACATGTCACCCCCAAACGGATGGACAAATTGAGGTTGTGAACTGTACACTATCTATGATGTTGCGAGCAGTTCTTAAACGTAATTTGAAGATGTGGGAAGAGTGCCTTCCTCATGTGGAATTTTCTTATAATAGGGTGGTACATTCTACTACAAAATTATGCCCATTTGAGATTGTTTATGGATTTAAACCTACTACTCCCATCAATCTCTTGCCTTTGCCATTGCAGGAACGAGCAAACATGGATGCTAGTAAGTGTGCTGACTTCGTTAAGAAGATTCATGAGACAATGAAGGAAAATATAGAGGAGATGACAAGAAAGTACGTGCAGCGAGCAAATAAAGGACGAAAGAAGATGGTGTTTGAACCAGGAGAGCTTGTTTGGGTGCACCGGTGAAAGGAATGTTTTCTAGAGTTATGCAAGAGCAAGTTGCAACCCCACAGTGATGGTCCTTTTAAAGTGCTAGAAAGAATCAACGATAACGCCTACAAGATTGAGCTACCAGGAGAGTATGGTGTAAGTGCTATGTTCAATGTCGCTGATTTATCCCCATTCTTTGGAGAGCTGAGCGAGTCGAGGACAACTCCTTTTGAAGAGGGGCAGGATGATGATGACATCCCAAGGACATATACACATTCACGAATAGCACCTACGCATGGTGATGCTACATGTACACTTGGTGATTCTATCTTGGAGAATTCAAAGAAAGCATACCATGGTCCAATTACACGCAGTCGTGCTAAACAAATCCAAAACCAGGTGAAATCTAACTTGAGTTTAATTTCTGATTTTAACAACTTAGCGGTACTGTCGGCATGTTCTTCTTTCGTGTTACTTAGGTACATGGGAAAGGAGCAAATGCATAAGAGTTTTACAGAAGAGAAGAGGAGCTGCTATACACTTGTTTGCGTGTGGCTAAACCAACCTAAGATGAATTCGAGCAAAAGAATTTTGCTCGGCATGCAGTCTGCCTACCAAGCGACAATCCAACTTCGACCAAGCACCATTCTCAGCCAGATATCCAATTGGATCATGTGAGTACTTGTTGGAAACGTATTCAAAAGTGATTTCCAACGCATCTAGAATCATTAAATTTCAACGTCGTATGCAACTAGGAGACGAAAAAGACTAACGATTGTATGAGAGGATCGAAAAAAAGTCCAGTCTGAATCCGAGAAAAATGATTCCGGAATTCTTTTATCTCTTATAGTATGTTAGGATTTGATTTCTAGTTTAAACTTTCTATCTTTTGTAAACACCATCCTGTATAAAAAAGAGGCATGGTCATGGTTTTAGTCAGATCATGAATATTGGAGATTATTTTGGTTAGACACCATATGATTTTTTATAAGAACCAAAAGAGAGTTGTTGCTGCCATGTTCTTGTGATTCCCTATGAATTGCACCTAATTTGTACTGCTGTGCCTTCGAGCGTCATTTGTGTGGGTTAGTTTTTTCGGTATGTGGACTAGCGATTGTTCGGATAGCAGGCTACGGTTGGCTTCCTCGTCGTCAGGTCACAATTCCACCAAGTTATCCAAGAATCCTACGCCGTGAAGATCAGAAATCCCGTCTACTGATTTCTCACAGAGTTGGTGCATATCAGTTGATGTCTCTGCGACTATAGCGTTTGTAGATACAGTACTAGATATGGACTTTGTGGTAATAAGTGTTTGAGATCCATAGAGTTTTATTATAATTTGCACGAAACAAATATGATTCTCAGGCTATACCCAGAACTCCCTTGGGTTACCAAATATCTCTTTCTTAGGCCTTCCGTGACCATAGAAAGGTAGTTGCGACCATGGTGTGCTATGCGCGACCATGGAGGTATACGCACGACCATGGGAGTCTAAGCACAGCTAACAATTCTCGTCAATTCGTGACTGGCCACCTCCACAAAATGTAAGCCAAGTGAGGAGCTTTCTTGGACTAGTGGGTTTCTATCTCCGGTTCGTGAAAAATTTCAGCACCATTGCAGCTCCAATTAATGAATTGATGAAGAAAGAGGTTCCTTTAAATTGGGGGGCAGCATAAGACAGGGCATTCCAAGAATTGAAAGATAAGCTCATATTTGCACCATTACTTGCGCTACCAGATTTCGGTAAGATGTTTGAGATAGAATGTGATGCTAGTGGTGTCGACATTGTTGGAGTGCTTATGCAAGAAGATAGGCCAATTGCTTATTTGAGTGAAAAGTTATGTGGTCCGTGACTGAACTATTATGTTTATGATAAGGAGTTATATGCATTATACGTGTGTTAGAAACTTGGCAGCACTATTTATGGCCAAAATAATTTGTTATTCATTCTGACCATGAATCATTTAAAAACCTTAATGGTCAATTAAAACTGAACCGTCGACATGCACGTTGGAGTGAATTCATTGAATCCTTTCCGTACATTGTTAAATATCAGAAGGGGGGGATAATGTTGTAACAGATGCTTTGTCTAGGCGACATACTTTACTTTCCCAATTAGATGCTAAGATTTTGGGTTTAGAGAGTATAAAAGAATTGTATGACACTGATTTGTTCTTTGCTGAACCCTATTCTAAGTGTGTAGATGGAAAAGGTTGGGATAAGTATCATCTGCATGACGGTTTCCTATTTCGAGCTAACAAATTGTGTATTCCAACTTGTTCTGTCTGATTACTTTTATTTCAGGAAGTTCATGCAAGCGGTCTTATGGGTCACTTTGGTGCTAAAAAGATAGAGAGTGTCCTGGTCGATCACTTCTTTTGGCCAAATATGCAGCGTGACATCCAACGCTATGTGCTAATATGCATTACATGCCAGTAAGCTATGTCCCGTCTTAATCCCTATGGTTTAGATGCACATTTACCTATTCCTAGAGTCCCATGGGAGGATATCTCTATGGATTTTGTGTTAGGATTGCCTCAGACTAAGAAGTGGAAATATTCAGTATTTGTGGTAGTTGATTGCTTTAGTAAAATTGCTCATTTTGTTCCCTGTCATAAGAGCAATGATGCTTCACATGTTGCTGATTTGTTTTTCATATAAATAGTGCATTTACATGGTGTTCCAAAGTCGATTGTTTCAGACCGTGATACAAAGTTCTTGAGTTCTTTTTGGAAAACTTTGTGGGGTAAGTTTCGTACGAAGTTATTATTCTCTACTAAATGTCACCCACAAACTGATGGACAAACTGAGATTGTAAACCGTACACTCTCCAAGATGTTGCGAGCGGTTCTTAAGCGTATTTTGAAGATGTGGGAAGAGTGTCTTCCGCATGTTAAACTTGCTTATAACAGGGCGGTATACTCTACTACTACCAAATTCTATCCATTTGAGATTGTTTATGGTTTTAACCTGCTGCTCCCATCAATCTTTTGCCTTTACTATTGCAAGAACAAGCTAATATGGATGCTAGTAAGCATGCTGATTTCATTAAGAAGATCCATGAGAAAGCGAAGGCGAATATAGAGGAGATGACATGAAAATATGCACAACGAGCAAATAAAGGAAGAAAGAAGATGGTGTTTGAACCAAGAGAGCTCATTTGGGTGCACTTGAGAAAGGAACGATTTCTGGAGTTACGCAAGTGAAAGCTACAGCCATGTGGTGATGGTCCTTTTAAAGTACTTGAAAGGATGAGTGATAATGCATACAAGATTGAGCAACATGGAGTGTATGGTGTTAGTGCTATGTTCAATGTCGCTGATTTGTCCGCGTTCTTTGGAGAACCATCAGAGTTGAGGACAAGTCCTTTTCAATAGGGGGAGGATGATGAGGATATATATATATATATATATATATATATATATATATATATATTTACACAAGCATCACCTATGCATGGCGATGCTACACGTACACTTGGTGATCCAAGTTCAGATAATTTAAATGAGAAAGTATACCATGGTCCAATTACATGTAGCCGTGCTAAACAGATCCAAAACCAGGTGAAAACTATCTTGAGTTTAATTTTTGATTTTCATGATTTAGCGGTGCTATCCATGTGTTCTTATTTTCTGGTACCAAGGTACATGAAAGAGGAGTCGATGCGTGATGACTATGGAGAAGAAAAGAGGAGCTGGACCCTTATGTGTACGCATTCCAACACACGGCTCAGATTCGGTTGTGTTGCTCAACCAGACCAGGTTTTAGATGACCACGAGCATATTTTAGTCGTTTATTCGACCAGACCAGTTTTTGGTCAACCACGACCAGATTTTAGTCATTTCTTTGATCAGAATTCGGTCATTTTGTTCAACCACAACCAGGGTTCAGGCATGGCCAAGCTCGGTCACGATCATTTTGTTCAACTAAGGAAAGGAAAAACTGTCCTTATTTTGCTTCCATGCATGCCCAGAGTCCATGTGTTGCACGATTTGTTTCTCTTCCACGCATGCATGCAAAATCAGAACCAAGGGAGATGTTTTCAGGTTACACGATTGGATAGAGAGAAGGAGATAGAATCAAGGATGGATTCGCATAACTATTTTTGTTTTGAGTTTAGTTTCCATATATATTATAGCTCTATATATACCATGTACTGGAGGCCTTCAAGGGAGACATTAATTATTATTGTAATCGTTTTGGAAAGACAATCTATGAATTCAGATTGATCTATTAAGAACCAGGAGTGTGCTTATTGCTCGTGTTCTTGTGATTCTCTATCAATTGCACATAACTTGTGCTTCTATGCCATCGTGCGTAGTTGTGTGGGTTAGTATTCAGATTTCTGGATTAATGATTGTCTCAAATAGTAGGCTATGGTTGGCTTCCTCGTCATTGGGTTACAATTTCTTAAGTTATCTTCGATCCTACGCCGTGAAGCTTGGACAAAATCTACACATTAGCTCTCCCCGAGCTGGTGCGTATCATCATCATTGGATGAAACACATGCTGAATTGAGGCTCAAATACAAGCTCCTTATTTCATAAATAAATAATCCCTTTGTTTATAAAATTGTGTTGTTTTATAGTTACACACATGAATTTGGATGCGGTTTCAAATGATTAGTCTAATTTTATTAAATTTTATGTAGTGTATTAATTATGATTAAGTAACTATTACTAAAAGAAAGGACATTAATATAAAGAATGTAGAAAATTCTTCTAAATAACAATATTGGGAGTAATTGAATATGTCTTCTCTCAAAATGGATTTTATGTGTACATAGTTTTATTTTTCTTTTTCTGCCCTATATGTCTTTCTTTGATTAGTCGTGCACATTATATGATGCTGAAAGCCATGTACATGAACCAGACTCTAATTGGAGTCTGTTGGAGGGCACTACTGTTCAATTATGTCTTTTGTCACACCTGGACAGCAATGATAAGATGTCAAGCCTCCAATAGTCAGAAAAATCGTGTACTTGCAGGTAGCGACTTGGTCGCATTTACTTCATCTAAAATTATCACAAAAATTTTGTATCAAATAATCATTAGTTTTTCTCATTTCGCATTGAATGTGATTTACAACTTTTTGTGGTCAGGACTCGGCCACTGGGCGACGTCCTCTTAACACCTTACCCTATCCATTTGCTAAATGCACTACTATTATTTGGTGCACTACACAGATAATATATGATGTATTTTTATTTCTTGAAAGAAAATTATGTTAGACAACCGAAGTTAACTCTCTTCATAAAATTTCTGAAACAATTCAACTAGGTGGAACTAAATTTGTGTACATATTACATATTAACAAACATCTTTAGCCACCAAAGTACAAACCTATGTTCTCTAATTGTTGGCGCTTTAAATTTTTTTAGGTAATTTTGATGATCAATATATTCATAAATATCTTTATCAATTATATAGAAACGACATGAAAAAATTCATTGTCAAAAATATTCGATAAGTAAGGTAATATACTTCACAATACATTTCTTTTCTTACTTACCAACAACAAACATTAATTTTTCATTTTTATAATTTATGAAAGATTTTTTTATGTACATTTAACGCAACAAGTTACTTGCACGTAGCTAATAAATTTAGACAGAATTATTGGATTTTTTTCACTAGTACTAGCTTGAATAGCATGCAGTAATTAGCTTCAAAATCCAAGTCATTCAAAAATACAGCTAGTTATTATCATCACTTCTTATTTCAAAAAGATCAACATAATTCTAGTGATCCCGGTATTCCAATTTAAGCTTTTCTACATTAAAGAAAATCGGTCAAAAACAATTGTCAAACGTAGGTAGTGCTAAAAAAAACAGCGGTAACAATTGACTATCATATTTTCCATCGAAAAATCGGATTAGATAAATAGACGTCGTCTAATCATATCATAATATGCTAATGCAACTTATAGACTATTTACACCAGATTTGATTGAGTTTTTATATTTTTCTTTTGGTGGAAACACAACCTATCGGACCAAAAGATCACTTTGTAACTTGTAGATTTGCCTCCTGTTTAAATGGTTTCATTGAAGCTTAATATAGAAATTGTGTTACATATACTATCAGATATCGTATATCATAAATCGATCTTAAATTATTACTAACTAGGTTGATTGTTTATGAATCTTAAAAAGAAAAGTGTGACAGTTGCGCATCACAATAGTCAGGGTACCCAAGTGTTTTCAATAGTTAAAATCAGTGGAGGACATGTGGTATATGTCCCCACAATATGAAAATATCATCATAAACTTTCCAGCATAATTTATTTTTCTCTATAAAATTTTTAAATCCACGAATAGCGAATGTTCTCCCTTACACACTATTGGTCAAAAACAAATGGCCGAAAATTACACAAGAAAGAAGCAAAGTTTGTCTCATAATATTCAACTAATAATGCTCAGTGATAAACTTTTTTTTTTTTAATGATGAACATAATTTGTTGTTAAATAAGTCTTTTAAGTAGTATGGAATCTCTAATGGGATTTGAACATGCTAATACATCGATTTTTAAAAGCATGGAGGTATCATTAAATATGTCTAGAAATGATCACAAACTCGATTTTGAGTATTTGAAATATTTAGATTTACTTGGTATTAGGAAAAGATAAGAAATATGGACAACACTAAATAAATAGGAGCAATACAAGATAATTTTACCTGCATATGCCATAGAAGATTCTCATGTCCTCTACATCACAACCCACCATCACCTCTCATCTTTTTCTACTTTTCTCTTTACTTTTGCCCATCACTACCACTCCATTAAGAAAATAATAATAATTTAATTTTTTTTTCTCCCACTCAAACACCACATTTTTCAGCTATAAATGGCCCCCTCTTCCATGCCTCAATTCCCTTTTCCCCTCCTCCCCTCCTTCCGCCCTAAGGTTTCCTTTTACTTGTCCATTTTGCTCTCTTTGTTTTAATCTCCAAAATACAAAGTCATTCACTTCTCGTATTGTTATTTTCCTATTCTTCTTCTTGTGATTTTTGATCTTCCTAAAAAAACCAAGATTTCTTAGGGAGATTCTACCAAAACTTTTACTTCCAAATTGAAGCTAGATTTACTACTATTTCTCCAACATACTTATATTTTTGAGCGTAAATAGTATTTAGAACAAAAGTTTTAGTTTTCAAGACAAAAGCAACAGAGTTATAAGTTGATGATAGACGAATAAGGGAGGTCATAACTCGTAAATGTCACCAATCCTCTACGGATTTATTATCGGCTCCCATCTTGTGCTCTCCTTCTCTGTTGTTTTCCTTTATTGGTTCTATGTCTTCTCAGTAAGCGCCTAGTTACCCACATATATTTGTACCAATATATATATTTTTAATATCATACATATCATTATAAGCCAGATAAACATCTCTCAAAATTATACCTTTGTATGGTCTCCAATAAATTTCAAATAGTTGGAGGTGTATTGTAAAGATTTTTTTGCGGGGTGGAAATTGCTGTGTGTGCATAGAAAAAGAAAAATCGGCAATAATGAATTTGTCAAGTGGGACATCATCTGGTTCTAGCCAGGAGACCCGAAGCTTCGAGTCAGAGGGTGACCTAGAGCTCCAGGTCCGGATGGAGTTGAAGCGAAAGAGAAGGAAGGAGTCGAACCGAGAATCGGCACGGCGGTCTAGGATACGGAAGCAACAACATGTCGATGAGCTTACCTCACAGGTACATATATTTCTTTTATCTACTATATATCTGTGTGTGTAAACTTTCAGCTTATATCTTGGTGGATAGCTGCTTTAATTTTTTTAAATTGCTAGTTTAACTTTGCTTTTTTCATTAAAGCTTGCACTTATGTGCAGGTGAAATTGACCAAAAAAGCATAACAGATGAAAAAGGACTCTTGAGCTGATGAAGGATCTGCTCAAGCTAACCCAATAATGCTGCCCTTTCATGAGGGCCCTCCCACCAATTGCTCTTTAGCAAACACTTTGAACAACAATAAAAATATGTCATCATTGAGAACAATATACATCACCTTATCACAAACTATAATTTAATTTCACCACACTTGCTTAGCCTAATCAATAAATGTTGAAATGTTCCAATAAAATATAAGAGTCAATATTGTTAAAGAAAAATGTTGTGTTACACATAATTCAGGTGAACAATCTGCGGATGGAGAACCAAGAAATCCTCGCAGCGCTGAACATGACAACTCATAACTATGTCTTGGTGGAAACTCAGAACTCGGTGTTGCACACACAGAAGATGGAGCTGGAAAGCAGGCTTTGTGCACTACATGACATCTTAAGCTACATGAATGCAAACATATTTCCTAGTGCTACAAATCCAGCCTCTTTGATGGCTACAACAGCTTGTGATGTTTACAGCACCAGTGCATGGAGCTCGGCGATGCAAATGATGCATCCCATGGACTTGTACCAATCCTGATAGGAGGTAGTGGGAGTAATAGTAATGAAGCTTGTGTTTATATGTTTTTTTTTGTGTGTTTTATTTTATCTAAGATTCTGTGATCCGCGGTAAATATTCTAATGGCACATCACAAAAGAAAAATATAGATAAACACATAAGAATATAGACAAACCGCATAAAATGATAATGATGCACCGGTCAAAAGGAAGTTGTAGGGGCCGTGAGTCACAATTAATGTTGCTTTTTCTGCCTTGTTTTGTATGGAGTTGTGAGGTCAAGGACAATAGTGTCTTGGCTTTCTTGTTCCTTGTGGGAGGCGTGTTGGCTTTTGCATATGTGTAAGGTAGTTATTTAAGTAGGTGTGGGTGATATGGAGATGAATGTCAATCAGAAAATTTGGTGCTGGCTCTTGGTATTTGTCAAAAATTATTATTGTGTTCATTTCATAGTCTCTAAATCCTTCTCTTTAATGCGTGTTTTTATATGTTGTTTATTAATCTAATATTTAACCTCGATCTGTTCGATATAGTTTTTCAAGTTCTAACATGAAATACGAGTATGTTTGTTCTCTCACAGCACATTATATTTTGACAACCATTAATGACTGAACATATGTGATTGAGTTGTACTTTGTAAAGTTATTAAAGTCACTTTGCAGTGTTGTCAAAATATATTTTTTTATGATTGAAATGCAAACTCTCAAACAATTAGTTTCTTTACAAAAGAAAATTTCAGCACAACCTAAGCAGAACATTTTTAAGAAAATCACAAGGTGGTTGGGTCCCTACTGGTGTACCTAAAAAAACACCAAGGCCCAGGTTAGACCCTGCCCCAAGTGCCCAATTGAAACCCAAGTCGGGTCCACACACGTATGTGTGTCTCAATTGCTCTAGTGTCCAGTTTAGGGCCTACCTTGTGCCCCATCTCGGTCCTTGCACTTTTGTCTAGTGATACAAACTAAAATGTGATTCATCAAGAAAATTGAGTCGTAGTAGTAGATGAGTATGTCATTCTCTCCAAAGTGACTAAGACAAAAATAAATGAGGCTAACTAAAGTAAAAAAAATCAGAAAAACAGAAAGAAAACTGTCGGTTCGTCTCGACGTGCCTCACCAACTGAAACACGACTAACAAAAACCGAGTATTATAATCGAATCTCAGGCAAGCGGTGAATAAATACACATAATCGAGAGAAAGTTGCTTCTGATTTCAATCTAACCCAGGCAATTAGTGGATAAGACTAGCAAAGCGACGGCTTATCCTCCCGGTACGACTGTACCACAACCCCAGGTTGAGACGACAATAACGCGGCACATGATAGAACAATGAACTCCCAGATGAAGACAGAGCAAACCAAAACAACAATTGCTGTAAAGAATTCATCCAATCTAAATAGGCTTAGAGAACCTCATGACAACACAAAATGGAGAACTCAGGAAATGTGGCAAGTTGTTGGACGCTCCAGAGGTTAAAATGATCTTTTCCCAAAAGTTTCTGACCAATTAGGCGCAAAACCAGCCCACAAGTAAAACATAATTAGATTGAATAGAGTTTTATTTGGCACTACTATTACTTGACCCAACAGAGGAATCGAATTCGGACATCACACATTCAATAGGAATTAAGCAACTAGAAGAAGTAAATCACATTAGGCACATAACTGATCTAATTGATGTTCTGTAATTGATCTCCAGGATTAATTACTCAGTGAGACATATTTCATAATTGGAATCCACACAAAACAAAAAAAAAAGGAATCAAACAAAGAACAATTCAATTTAGCTAATAGTCAGCAAACATTCACATAATTTTTTCTAATGATCATTGCACTTAGTTTCTGAGATATATCCTATAGGCAATCATAGAGATAATTATATCATGATATGTTTATGAATTGTTATGAATAAAATGTTATTTCATTTCTTAAATAAGGTATCACTTTTATTGATCAAATAAGTATGTGACTTGTTCGTGGAACTTTTTATTATGATATATGAATTGTCGGCAATATCAGTGATACTTATTCTAAACATCCCTGACTTTCAGCATTACATGAAATAGTAATACAAGACAAGTCATCATGATCATTGATTGATAGTCAAGTTTTACGGACCATGGATATGAGATATCAAGTTAATGTCGTGGATACATGTTGCAGAACATGTTGGTTGATTGACCCATCTTGAGACATTGTTGAGTTTTTATGTGTCATCAGTTTGTTTCTAACAGTTATTTTGGTTTATCTTTAGACCTGAGATCATCACGGTTTCATACATGCATAGTACCATACTTGGTATCATCGAACGCTACTTTTAATCGAAGTCATACATGTGACATACAGATATGTTATGAACCATATGGTTGAAAGTCAATGGTTGACATGAAATTTGCTCTTTTCATATCTTGAGAGAGACATCTTTGAGCCCCTTGATATAATTGGAGTAAGAAAGTGCATGGCTGTGCCGAATATAGTTGAGAGTGAACTATGGAAAGATTAGTCTATTACAAGCTCAAGAAATGACCGAGCTATTCAAGGATGACATGTTTCTGATCTTGAGTTCGATTTGGTATCACGAGGCAAAGAGATAATCCATTACAAGTTGTATAGGTTTGTCGGATATGATCTTCGTGTACATGCGGGTAGTCATAATGTCTTGATAGGGACCACTTATGACTTGTGATTCAGGAAGTCGTTTCCGGTCACATCCAAATATATACGAACCTACAGGGTCACAGATGAGATTTGAGACGAGTCCCCTATTGGTAATGGGTTACCATAATGATTAGGGTTCACATTTGAGTAGGACTTATCTGCAAGACCCTAGAAAAAGGAGGTGCAATGGGCATCCATCCATCATATGATCTATTGCTTGCAAGCTTCTCGGGATTTCGGGTAAAACCTTTGAAATTGTGGTAGAGTAGCGAGGATGTTCCCTAACAGTGGTATCAGAGCCTTCTTGTATAGCATAGATCTAGATTGTTAACATATATATGTTGTAACATCCTGTTTTCCTCAAAGCTTGACCCAATCTAAGTCTGTTATCTCAGAATTATAATCCAGGGTATGCCAATACCTTAACCCAATAAGTTGGCAGCACAACTCTTTTGTTCAGCCCTTTTGTGCAAATCAACCCTTAGCTGGTTCTTAGCAAGCCTGTGAAGCCAATTTTCAAATTAAAGCTTGCATAGTGAGTTCCCCATTTCTTCGCGCGTTGCCGTGGACGGTTCATGTTGCCGGCACGCCTCACCATTCCTCTAGCCAAATCAACCTCTTCTACACGTTCATTAGGTCTCACAGACCGTGTAGCCCGACCCAATTAACCAGCATTACTGTGTATCGACGGCGCCCCTTTCACCATCGTTCCCAAGCCCGGTGTCAATGCCGGCGAGCCTCCAAACTCATTTGCTAACCAAATCCTCACTCCAGCAAGATCAGTGCCACCCTAGAAGTAAAACCCCTCGATCAATTTCAAGATTTATCGGCCCCAGTTCTCTGTCACTATAGCCCATCTTTGTTTCTAGCAGCCGACAACTTTAACTTCATCGTTCGCCCCCGTCAAGCCACCTCTGCCCAATTCATTTCACCAGTAGCCCCATCTTGATCTCGCCTACATGTTTGGAAAAGTTGGCAAAGTTAGCAAAGTAGCGCATGCGTGGACTGTCCAAACGCGCATGCCCTAGTGCGCAGCAGTGCACTGGCATTCTATTTTCCTGTGCCAGGGACTTTGCTGCAATTTTTCTTAATTCCTGGACTTTTCTGTTGAAACCACTTTGTCAATTAGATGCCTTACTGTGTTTTGCACCTAACGCCCCCTTTTAAACCTATCTTGATCTTCTGGAACCTCCAGATTAGCTTTATGCCATTCTTAGGCATTGTCAGACCGTGAACCGAATGGCAATCCTTAGACATTCGATGCATCTGAGCCAAATCCTCTAACCCAAGCCTAAATATCTTCGACCAGATCATTTAGTTTGCATACATGCTTATACTTTACCTATTATTTTCTATAACATGTAGTTTGTAAATGCTTTTGTGTGTTGTCGTTTCGTTGTTTGTGTTCGAGAACAAAGCCAGAAGCGGAAGGAATGGAAGGAGTCTTTGAAGACCTGGTAGAGCAGTTAGACCCCTCGTTGCAAGGCAGGTCTCCACCCCTTGATCATGTCTCTCCCAATAATTTGAAAATGAATTAGATTAATTGTTTTCCAAGTATATGCATGCTTTATATTCAAATAAGAATTATATTGGAAGAATGTGGATTGATATGACCTAAATCTTTGTGAAGCCCCTCATGTTTGTATTCTCATGCACCCTTGTCACCCTAGGAGATTATGCCTATACTTAAATACATGCGTTGAGTGTTAAATGGTCAATCATATGATAAACATGCTTGAAAACCCCTTTTTGTGAAAGAAAATTTAAACTATAATTAATACTGAGGATGATTTGAATGGTTGGCTGCTGTGTGCGCACCGGGAATGTGAATGTCTCCTCATTATTGATTCATAAGAACAAGAACCTTGTGTTGTGCTTCTATGCGACATGAAAACATACCAACCACTTGCCTGGTATGGGACAGGCACAACTTAGTAGCTTTCTTGGTATTAACCGTTCCCTGCATGGTATGTCGGTCCGGTTTCTCGTGTGGAAACTGGTGAGCCGCAGATGGCCGTGAGTGGTGTGAGATCAAAAAAATAATCAGATGATAAGGAGTAAAGAAGGAAGTCGCCCTACGCCTGGATTGAGTCGTGCGCGGATGTAACCATAGGTCATATGTCTTGCGAGGACATAGGCCAAGGCTAGGAAGAAAGGCAGTGGGGAGGACCCACAATGCTATTTTAGACTTAATTGTCTATTTACCGAGCAGGGATACTGTTAATCCTAGACTGCAAAACCGTTGTGTGATCTCAGCCTTGTCACATGCGTAAAAGTCGTATGGAGCTGTACCGACTTGAGAGCCGAGTGAAGAAGTGGATTTAAAAAGAGGTACACCTTTGCAAAGTGTTAAAAAGTATCGGATACTCTGTACTCCCAGGTTATGGAGTCTGTTCGTGGTGGATTTTTATCCATGTGGTTCAGCACAAGTATTATTTGGAATGTTTTCATAATGTGGGTTAATAAAAGTGGTGACTCATGAAAGACCGCCACACATAATGTTTTCCTAAAGTCTATCTTAAGATTTTCAAAGCCCTGCTTTTGAAAATAAAGCCTTTCTTTATAACTTTAGAGTGAAAACCTATTCTATTCTTATCTATAAAACAAAGACCTCATTTCTTGAGAACCCCTCATCTATATACCTGCATTCTCATAACGAGACTTGCTGAGCATCGTGTAAAAACGTGCTCACCCTTGCCTTTGCATAGAAATTCAGAAGAAGGATTTTTCGATCCTGATTCGTTTCGTTTCGAGTATCAAGCAGAAGAAGGAAGCGCTCCAGATGATTCAATCTTCTAGAACGGTCATGCGCCATGTGGAGTTAGATGTGGTGGAAGCCCTACCAGAGTTGCTGCCAATTGAAGTGAAGATCTTTGTTGTTGCTTTCTGTGTTTTTCTCTGTGTTCGATATCTTGTTACCGACTCTTGTTTTGAGAAAATCACTATTTTTGTATTAACTCTTATTAGCGTCATTCTTGGTGTTATGATATTATAATATTGGTCCTCGTGACCTTGTATCTGTTTAATTACCTTTATCGCAATTTTAGTTGGATTCTGTTGTGGTGAGCTTATGTTGTACCTTTCTGAGTGCAACCCACCTGGGTGGTTGCCACCGGATTCCTCAAATGAGAGTCCCACATATGTTATATGCATATGTTCAATAGATTAGATTTATTAATAATTGTTGATAACATGTTAGATCAGAATTATTAGAATTAGATATGTTGGTATTTCATGTGATGAAACATATTCTAACCTTTGATAGATGTGATCTATCACTTTTAGTAGAATCGTAGAAGATGATATCTCATAAGGTGGATTTGTTAAATTGGTGTGATCAATTTTACATGAATCCATATCTAATCCAATTGCTACTATGAATCCATGCACGGGCCAATGGGAGGTGGTGTAAAGGCCAGCATGGTAGTGATCGGATAGGAGACTAGAATCTTTGTTGGATTTGATCTAAAAGATTTAGCATATATTTAAAAGATATCATCACGGCGCTGCCCCTCTCCGAACCCCCAAGAAGGGGGTGGCCCCCCGTTTGAACCCCCCGCCTGCTAACAGGCTAGTGGGACTGCCGAAGGTCGTCGTCGCCCATTTGTTTCTTAAGGCCACTAAGGTGCATGACGGGATGGGATTCTTTGTCTGACTTGTTTTTGCAGGAATTTATATGAGAATTATGGTCTTTATGCATGTTTATGTGATGTATCATGTAATTGTCACGATCTATGAATCGTTTATTTCGACCATGGTTGATATGGTCGTCTCTTTTTGTATAACATCCTGCGTGCCGACATGTGTGATGATTGGCACTCTTATGTAAATTCATATCTAGCTATTAGTATAGTAGTCTAGAACTCACTTTAGGATTTTTCAAGCATGGCGGATTGGACCCATGAAGATGGAGATGGAGATCACCATATTAAAGGGCCATACTATCTCATAGATTGATTAGATCATCTAATTGATGGTTATTTTCGTGCATATGGATGTTTTCCATGTATTCACCCCTCATAAAACATAAAGATTATGTTTCACAACTAGAAGCTGTTAACTGTGGTGTCTAAGGAAAGAACACATCATAAGGTTTTTCTTAATAAGCCCCGCTCAGCAGAACGCTTTCCTTCATGGTGTTAGCGAAAACAGTCGCGGTCTTTCTTGGCCAAGGTTTCTGCCAACAGAAGTTAAATATAGTCGCAGTTGCGCCTGTTAGATCATCTAGCTGATGATTGTTTTGATTGTTGCTTGAAAGTTCTGAATATTGTTAAGTCCCTAAAATTAAGTTGTTTTTGATGTCCTTTTCAATTGCTACAACTGTCAAAGCCTCGATCATTATTTGGTAGGCTTGACAAATCAAGGTGCCATTAACTATCTTGGTAAGGGAGGATAAGTGTTGGACACTTATACACATAGAATTGGTTACACTTAATAAGGCTATCAAAACAATTTTGAGTCTTGGGGGATGGTGTTGGGAGCCGGGACATATTGATTTCACCCAACAAACAAGTGTCATATATGATATGATTAGCAAAAGTTGCTTACCTAAATAACTAGGTTTCTAGCAGTGATGCCAAAACTCATAGGACTTAATGAAATATGGATCTTCACCCACTATATGCCATTCTATGGACTATGTTTTTTAAACATATAGTGGAAGATAATTTTATTAAATGTTAATAGAAGATTGTTCATAAACATGATGTCTTTTGCATGTTTTTCTGTTGTAGATAATGGCCGATAACTCCTCAACTAGCTTTAATTTGCGATCTGTACACAATAAAGAAGAACTAAATGGAACAAATTTCATTGATTGGTTTCGTAACTTGAGAATCGTTCTCAAGCAAGAGAAAAAGGACTATATTCTAGAGTCCCCAGTTCTTGATGAACCTTTGACTAGCGCTCCATGATCTCAACGAGATGCTTACAAGAAGCATGTTGATGATGATCTCGATGTTAGTTGCCTCATGTTAGCAACATTGGGTTCTGAATTGCAAAAGCAATTCGAGAACGCCAATGCTTATCACATGAGTGTGGCTCTTTGAAACTTGTGCGAAGATCAGGCAAGGGTGGAAAGATATGAGACCTCCAAGAAACTGCATGCATGCAGACTGGCAGAAGGAAGCGTAGTTAGCCCTCATATAATCAAGATGATTGGTTACATTGATAGCTTGGGTAAACTTGGTTACCCCCTTAGCCGAGAGTTAGCTACTGATTTGACTCTCCAATCGCTCCCTCCGAGCTACGATCCTTTCATATTGAACTACAATATGAATAATCTGGAGAAGACTCTACCTGAATTGCATGGGTTGTTAAAGACAGTAGAGCAGAATATCAAAAAGAATCCTGATCATGTGATGATGGTTCAAAAGGGAAAGAGTTTCAAGAAGAAGGGTAAGGGATAGGATAAGGGCAAAGTCAAGGCTCGAGATGAGAGCTCAAGCAGCCAGCATAAGCCCAAAGGAAAGTCCAAGCCTGGCCTTACCGCTGCTTCTGAGTGCTTCTATTGCAAGGAATTTGGCAATTGGAAGAGAAATTGCAAGATGTATCTTGGAGATTTGAAAAAGAAGGGAAGTGAGATTTCCGCTTCAGGTATTTATGTTATAGAAGTCAATATGCTACTTCTCCTTTTGATTCTTGGGTATTTGATACCGGTTCAGGAGCTCATATTTGCACTTCGATGCTGGGGCTTAAACGGAGCAAAAGTTTTTCACAAAGGCTGAAGTTCAACTTCGCGTAGGCAAGGGAGCAAGAGTTGCACTTTTATATTTTCTTTACCTTCAAGATTGATTTTAGAGCTTAATAATTGTTATTATGTTCCTGCCACATGCAAAAACATTATTTTTGTTTCATGTTTGGACAAGAAAGGTTTTGAATTCACAATAAAGAACAATTGTTGTTCATTTTATTTGAATGATATGCTTTATGGATCAGCCCAATTGACGTATGGGCTTTATGTTTTAATCTTGAAGTGCCTATTTACAACATAAATACTAAAATGTTCAAAACAAATGATTTGAATCCAACCTTTATATGGCATTGTCGTTTAGGTCGTATAAATGAGAAACGCATCATGAAACTCTATAAAGATGGACACTAGACTCATTTGATTTTGAATCATAAGACACATGAGAATATTGTTTACTTGGCAAAATGACAAAGACACCTTTTACCGGTTGTCGGGGGAAATCCCCGCGGGACTAAGTCCAGGTAAGTTGCGTCACATTCGCTCGGGGACGTGGCCTCCGGTGCCTACCACGGGCGCCGCCATTTGCACGGGGACGTAGTCTCCGGCGCCTGCCCCGGGCGCCGCCTTTTGGCTCCCGGGACCAGGCCTCCGGCGCCGGTCCCGGGTGCCGCCATTTGCCCGGGGACGTGGCCTCCGGTGCTGCCCCAGGCGCCGCCTTTTGGCTCCTGGGACGTGGCCTCCGGGGCAAGTCCCGGGCGCCACCATTTGCCCGGGGACGTGGCCTCCAGTGCCTGCCCCGGGCGCCACCTTTTGGCTCCCGAGACCTGGCCTCCGGCGCCGGTCCCGCGTGCCGCCATTTGCCCGGGGACGTGGCCTCCGGTGACTGCCCCGGGCGCCGCCTTTTGGCTCCCGGGACTTGGCCTCCGGGGCCAGTCCCGGGAGCCGCCATTTGCCCAGGGACCTGGCCTCCGGAGCCTGCCCCGGACGCCGCCTTTTGACTCTTGGGACATGGCCTCCGGGGGCAGTCCCGGGCACCGCCATTTGCCCGGGGACATGTCCTGCGGTGCCCGCCCCGGGCGCCGCCTTTTGGCTTCCGGGACATGGCCTCCGGGGCCAGTCCCGGGCGCCGCCATTTGCCCGGGGACGTGGCCTCCGGTGCCTGCCCCGGGCGCCGCCTTTTGGCCCTCGGGACCTGACCTCCGGCGCCGGTCCCCGGAGCCGCCATTTGCCCGGGGACGTGTCCTCCGGTGCCTGCCCCGGGCGCCGCCTTTTGGCTCCCGGGACCTGGTCTCCGGGGCCTGTCCCGGGCGCCGCCATTGGCCCGGGGACATGGCCTCTGGTGCCTGCCCCGGGCATCGCCTTTTGGCTCCCGGGACGTGGCTTACGGGGCCAGTCCCGGGCGCCGCCATTTGCCTGGGGACGTGGCCTTCGGTGCTTACCCCGGGAGTCGCCTTTGGGCTCCCGGGACCCGGCCTCCGGCGCCGGTCCCGGGCGCCGCCATTTGCTCGGGGACGTGGCCTCCGGTGCCTGCCCCGGGCGCCGACTTTTGGCTCTCGGGACATGGCCTCCGGGGCCGATCCCGGGTGCCGCCATTTGCCCGGGGACGTGGCCTCCGGTGCCTGCTACGAGCGCCACCTTTTGGCTCCCTGGACGTGGCCTCCGGGGCCAGTCCCGGGCGCCGCCATTTTCCCGGGGACGTGGCCTCCGGTGCCTGCCCCGGGCGCCGCCTTTTCGCTCCCGGGACCTAGCCTCCGGCGCCGGTCTCGGGTGCCGCCATTTCCATAGGGACGTGGCCTCCGGTGCCTGCCCCGGGAGCTGCCTTTTGGCTCCCGGGACTTGGACTCCGGGGCCAGTCCCGGGCGCCGCCAGTTGCCCGTGGCCATGGCCTCCGGTGCCTGCCCCGGGCGCCTCCTTTTGGCCCTCGGGACGTGGCCTCCGGGGCCAGTCCCGGGCGCCACCATTTGCCCGGGGACGTGGCCTCCGGTGCCAGCTACGGACGCCGCCTTTTGGCTCCCGGGACCAAACCTCCGGCGCCAGTCCCGGGCGCCGCCATTTGCCCGGGGACGTGGCCCCGGGTGCCTGCCTCGGATGCCGCATTTTGGCTCCCGGGACTTCGCCTCTGGGGCGGGTCGCGGGCGCTGCCATTTGCCCGGGGACATGGCCTCCGGTGCCTGCCCTGGGTGCCGCCTTTTGCCTCCCGGGACTTGGCCTCCGGGGGCAGTCCCGGGAGCCGCCATTTCCTCGGGGACATGGCCTCCGGTGCCTGCCCCGGGCGACGCCTTTGGGCCCCCGGGACCTGGCCTCCGGCGCTGGTCCCGAGCGCCGCTATTTGCTCGGGGACGTGGCCTCCGGTGCCTACCCCGGGCGCGGCCATTCGCCCGGGGACGTGGCCTCCAGTGCCTGCCCCGGACGCCACCTTTTGGCTCCCGGGACCCGGCCTCCGGCGCCAGTCCCTGGCACCGCCATTTGCACAGGGACGTGGCCTACGGTGCCTGCCCCGGATGCCGCCTTTTGGCTTCCGGGACTTGGCCTCCGGGGCCTATCCCGGGTGCCACCATTTTCCCGGGGACAAGGCCTCCGGTGCCTGCCCCGGGCGTCGCCTTTTGGCTCCCGGGACGTGGCCTCCGGGGCCGGTCCCGGGCGCCGCCATTTGCCCGGGGACATGGCCTCCGGTGCCTGCCCCGGGCACCGCCATTTTCCGGGGACGTAGCCTCCGGTGCCTGCCCCGGACGCCGCCTTTTGGCTCCTGGGACCCGGCCTCCGGCGCCGGTCCCGGGCGCCGCCATTTGCACGGGGACGTGGCCTCCGGTGCCTGCCCCGGATGCCGCCTTTTGGCTCCCGGGACTTTGCCTCCGGGGCCTGTCCCGGGCGCCGCCATTTTCCCGGGGACGTGGCCTCCGGTGCCTGCCCCAGGCGTCGCCTTTTGGCTCCCAGGACGTGGCCTCCGGGGCCGGTCCCGGGCGACACCATTTGCCCGAGGACATGGCCTCCGGTGCCTGCCCCGGGCGCCAGCTTTTGCCTCCCGGGACTTGGCCTCCGGGGGCAGTCCCGGGCGCAGCCATTTCCTCGGGGACATAGCCTCCGGTGCCTGCCCCGGGCGACGCCTTTGGGCCCCTGGGACCTGGCCTCCGGCGCCGGTCCCGGGTGCCGCCATTTGCTCGGGGACGTGGCCTCCAATGCCGTCCCTGGGTGTCACCTTGTGGCTCTTGGGACATGGCCTCCGGGGCCGGTCCCGGGCGCCGCCATTTGCCCAGGAACGTGGCCTCCGGTGCCTGCCCCTGGCGCCACCTTCTGGCTCCCGGGACCTGGCCTCCGACGCCGGTCTCGGGCGCCGCCATTTGCCCAGGGACGTGTCCTCCGGTGCCTGCCCCCGGCGCCGCCTTTTGGCCCCCAGGACGTGGCGTCCGGGGCCAGTCCCGGGCGCCGCCATTTGGCCGGGGACGTGGCCTCTGGTGCCTGCCCCGGGAGCCGCCTTTTGGCTCCTGGGACCTGGCCTCCAGTGCCAGTCCTGGGAGCCGCCTTTATCCCGGGGACCTGGGCTCCGGTGCATGTCCCGGGCCTCATCGCCCTTCTAAAGGTAAAATCTCTGGTTGTTGATCACGTGCAGGTCACGCGAGGAGCGCATCGGGAATCAGCGACCACCTGTCAAGCATCCAAGGCGCTTGACCGGGAGAAGGACTGTTGGGGGAAATCTCCGCGGGACTAAGTCCAGGTAAGTTGCGTCACATTCGCCCGGGAATGTGGCCTTCGGGGCATTCCGGGGCGCCGCCATTTGCCCGCGGACTTGGCCTCCAGCGCTGGTCCCGGGCGCCGCCATTTTTGGCCCCCGGGACGTGGGCTCCAGAGCCTCCCCAGGTGCCGCCTTTTGGCTCCCGGGACCTAGCCTCCGGGGACTCCCCGGGTGCCGCCTTTTGGCTCTCGGGACCTGGCCTCCGGCGCCGGTCCCGGGCGCCGCCATTTGCCCGGGGACGTGGCCTCCGGGGCCTCCCGGGGCGCCGCCTTTTTGCCCCCGGGGACGTGGCCTCCGGGGCCTTTCCGGGCGGTGCCTTTTGGCTCCCGGGACCTGGCCTCCGGCGCTGGTCCCGGGCGCCGGCATTTGCCCCGGGGACGTGGCCTCCGGGGCCTCCCCGGGCGCCGCCTTTTTGCCCCCGGGGACATGGCCTCCGGTGCCTCCCCGGGCGCCGCCATTTGCCCGGGGAGCCGGCCTCCGGGACCTCCCCGGGTGCCGCCTTATGGCTCCCGGGACCTGACCTCCGGCGCCAGTCCCGGGTGCCGCCATTTGCCTAGGGACCTGGCCGCTGGGACCCCCCCGGGCGCCGCCTTTTGGCTCCCGGGACCTGGCCTATGGTGCCAGTGCCGTGCGCCGCCATTTGCCCAGGGACGTGGCCCCCGGGGCCTCCCTGGGCGCCGCCTTTTTTGCTCGCGGGACTTGGCCTCCGGTGCCAGTCCCGGGCCTCGTCGCCCTTCTAAAGGTAAAGTCTCGAGTTCTTTATCACGTGCAGGTCACGCGAGGAGCGCCTCGGGAATCAGCGACCACCTGTCAAGCATCCAAGACGTTTGACCCGGAGAAGGACGTTCCTACCCCTCAATCCGACGGTGGCTTCCGGGGTAGTTTAGGTTTTTTGCTTCTTTTTGGGGCTATAAATAGCCCTTGTGCCCCTCAGTTGTAAGCAAGTGATTCATTTGTTGGAATAGCTAAAAACTAACAGGTGTGCTCCGGAAGCCTCTCCCTCAGAGAGAGCCTCCCCAGCCGACTCCAGTCGGGAGCGCACCGACAGGACTAGGGCCCCCACCGGGACCCGAACCTGTATAAATCCGTGTGTCATTTCTTGTGCTTGTCTGGCGGGGGAGGACCGGTCATCCGGTCAACCCGCGCCGCGTAATCTTCGCTAGGATCGTTCTCAAAACCTGCCTGGGTATTCGCAATACCATGACAAGGACGTTGCTAGCCCTCAATCGGACGGTGGCTTCCGGGGTAGTTTAGACTTTTTGCTTTTTTTGGGTTTATAAATAGCCCTTGTACCCCTCTGTTGTAAGACAGGTGATTCATTTATTGGAATATCCAAAACTCACAGGTGTGCTCCGGAAGCCTCTCCGCCAGAGAGAGCCTCCCCAGACGACTCCGGTCGGGAGCACGCCGACAGGACTAGGGCCCCCACCAGGACCCGAACCTGTATAAATCCTCGAGTCAATTCTTGTGTTTGTCTGGCGGGGGAGGACCGGTCGCCCGGTCAGCCCGCGTCGCGTTTTCTTCGCTAGGATCGTTCACAAAACCTGCCGGGGTATTCGCAATACCACAACAGTTGGCGCCGTCCATGGGGACTCGTGACAAGACGCCATGGCTCCCCCAAGAACAAGGGCTCGCACCCTTCCCGGTGATGCCGGTCTCGGAGACCCGGCGCCGCCCGTCCGGGACACGGCTGTCCCGGCGTTTCTGCCCGGAGGCGGTTAGGCCGAGGTACCGCCTCCCTCTTTTCCTCTTAACATAGGTGCTTCCACTTCCAGGTTCCTCCCGGTGACCGCGGGGACCTCGGCTGGGACCAGTCTCCCCCCGACGGCTCCCCCGGCTCCCCGGGACGCCCTGATTGAGGCTCTCGTGGAGGGCCAGCTCCGCGCCCAGCGCTCTATGGATGAGCTGCTCAGCGTGTTGGCGCGGCCTCCGGCCCCCACATTTGCGTCGCACCCATACCCGGGGACTATGCCCCCTTTTATGGGTTACTCGGCGGCCCCTCCGGCCTCCGGAGGTTTGGCCGCTCCATATGACCCCGCCGGGGGGTTCCCTCCCCCTGCGGGATATACGTCCGGACCCTTCCCAGCACCAGGGCCAGTCCCGGTGCTGGGGGGCTACTTCATGCCCGGGCCCTTCGTGGCACCAGGGGGGTGCCCCGTTCCAGTCCCATTCCCGGGGCGGGGGGCCCATTTCATGCCGGGAGTTTTCCCTACGCCGGGAGCCAATCCCGCCCCTCGCGTCGCGTTTACCGTACCGGGGGGCGGTCGACAGAGCAGCTCCCGTGCCTCAGCGGACTCCCCCCCGCATCGGCTCCCCGGTCCCGGACGTCGCCGCGGGGGCTTCCCCCTCGCCGGTTCCGGATGTTACAGGGGCTTCCCCCTTTCCGGTTCCGGTCGTTGCCACGGGGGCTCCCTCCACTTCGGTTCCAAACGTCGCAGTGGGCGCCCCCTCCCCGGTTCCACATAATACAGGGGCTTCCCCCTTTCCGGTCCCGGGGTCTTCGCAGGGGGCACCCCCAGCCAGCCCCGGAAGCCTCCGGGCCAGTAGCTACAGTGCATAAGCTCCCTCCCTCGGCGGGACAGGTTCGTTTCTCCCGCGGGGAGGTCGAGCGACTGCATTCACCTGAGCGTGGGGAAGAACTTCCCCCTGGCTGCGGGCGTGGGGAGCCTCGCTCTCGCACCGGTCGTGGGAAGAGATCCGCTGAAGAGCCAGCCTCTCCGGCGGAGAGCCCGGATGTCCGGAAACTCAGCCTCGGTCCAGAAGAAAAGTGTCGCCACCGCCACTCCGACGGACCTCTCGGACCGCTCCCAGACTCCGATAATGACGATGTGCCCCCGTCAAAGAAGACAGCGACCGGGGCTCTCCCCGGGAAGTGCAGGGGGCAACCAGCCCCTGTGCCGAAGACTTCGTAGCATCCGGTGGCCGCGGCACTACCGCCCCCCACACATCGAGCACTATAACGGTGAGGCCGATCCTTACGAATTTGTGCAGGTATACTTTACAGCCATCTCCGCGGCCGGGGGGGACGAGACGGTACAATGCAACGTCTTCCCACTCTACCTCACCGACATCGCCCGCTCCTGGTTCTCCAACCTAAAGGCCGGCTGCATCAAGTCTTTCACGCAGCTCAAGCGGGAGTTCTTTGCGAACTTCCAGGGGAACTACGTGCGTCCCCTGGATTCCTCGCAGCTGTACACTGACGAGGATTGTCACCCGGGTCACTTCTAATAAACTTTTGGTTCAAGACAGGTTCGAACCAGACATGTATCTGGCAATGCGAACTCAAGCTATTCTGAGGGGCATCTCCATGAGGTCGCAAGCTTTACGCGATCAGGTCGCGGGCTTCGTGCGATCAGGCCGACAGCTTTGCGCGGTCAGAAGTTTGTATGCTATACGCAAACTGGATATCCGGGATGTTGCGCGGTCAGCCCACATTCCGCGATCAGAACATTCTCGACTAGGGTGCTTGGAGTTCATTCGGTTATCCATATAACAGGATATTCCAAGCATCCTGAGGATTCCTCCACGTTGAAGACCAACCGTCAGAGGTTAATATATGCGGTTATTCATGATTAACACGTGTTAATAACCTCCGTGGAAGTTAACAGCAGTTCTCCAAAAACCGCATCCAATCGTTTGATGCAGTTTTCTTCATATGGCACCCTTTCGACCAGTATAAAAGGGTGGCGTAGAGGTCCGAGGAGGGAGATCATCCAATCCATTTGGAAGAACAAGACTCCTGATACAAGTGAGACATAACGCATCTCAACCACTAAAAATAGCCAGGTCTACGGCCCAAGTTAGATAGTTCCTACAAGCCTCCCTGGCTTTATTCTGTATGTTTACACAGGAAAAATCCTTCACCTGTGAAGGAGTTTTTCTGCTATTTCTGTAACCTGTTATCACCTATAGTGAAATCCTAACAGGACGTAGGGCTATTACTCCCACCATCGAGTGCCCGAACCTATATAAATCTCTCTGTCCTCCTGTTCACCATTGTTCTACATACCTTCCCGGAGGGTCGTCTTGAAAGGTCTCACCATTACAAATTTTGCATAAGTTCGGCTGAGGACTCTGAGTCCGAATCGTCGACAGCTGGCGCCCACCGTGGGGCCTTTCTCAAGGCGTCCTAATTGAAATCCGGAGGTTCGCTGAAACATGGCTGGAGCATATGATTCCGAGAACGATTTCGATCTCGAGGATTATGCCCATATACCAATGCCTTCTCCAAGCGATCCTGTCCCGATGGAGGAGGTCGAAGGCCAGAATCTTCCATAGGTTGAATCGTCTCTCCATGTCATGTCAATCGACCAGGGAGCAACTGGCGCAAGGTCAGAACCCACGGAGGTTCTTAATGTGCTAGGCGATGAATCCGGCCCGTCATACGGCCCCGCTGAGGGAAAATATGATGATGACCCGGAAATTAGCCCAGGAAGGTTCGACCCTGATAACCTTCACCGTCTCTTTGATTTCGAGTCCGACTCGGAACAAACTGAGAAGTTTTCCCCATCGGCAACCTCTCTCCCTAGGCAGTTTGCTGCGCTGTCGGAAGAAACTCCCGATCAACAGGCTGCCAGGGAAGAACAAGATCGCAAACAGAAGGAGGATCAAGATCTCGAGCAACAAAACAACGAATTGCGCAGAACTGCCCTAGAGGCTCTTCAAGATGCGCAGGCTCGTTACGATGCTGCTCCGAGTTCTTCTCGACGGTCGCGTGGTCGAAAACGTGACCAGACCCCTTCTTTGCCATCGGAGCGTTTCCCAGTGGACGAAGAAACAATAACACCTGGTGCCCCTAGGAGAAGTACCCATGGCCGACTGCGATCCATCGCGGAAGTCATGCGTAACTTTCCTCCTACGGTCACGGATGCGCAGAAACCGGCCTTTTTTAGGATCTTGGCGGAGAGATTGGATGAGGTCGCGTCCGAGGCGACCCCAACGGCCTCCTCCCGCTCGGTAACGCATTCCCGTGAGCGAGATGGTCCTCATTCTGGTTCCGGCCGGCGGGGTTACCCGCCGCCCGTACCGTCCTGACAGGGCAAAAATCGGCGAATGCAGGATTCTCGTAGTAGGGATCGAGTTCCTGTTCACTCTCGTTTGGGACCACGAGTAACCTCGCCATTGCGGGAGGTCGCTCGAGACCCAACTGAGAGTCACAGGGCGATTCACGGTCCTTACGTTGGTTGTAAAGCCTTTTTGCCTGGCCTACGAGCAGTCGTTTGGCCCGATAAGTTTCGACCAGGGGCCATTGAGATGTTTGATGGAACTCAGAACCCATCCCAGTTCCTTCAGATCTATATTACTGCCATTCAAGCGGCAGGAGGCGATGACAAAGTCATGGCCAACTACCTGCCTACAGTCCTCGCAGGACCGGCTAGAACCTGGCTGTTTAATCAGCCTGAGGGTTCCATCTACAATTGGGAAATGCTATGCGATGCCATCCTCAGCAATTTCCAAAATTGTTACCAAAAGCCAGGTAAGGAGGACGACCTGCATCGGCTGCGGCAAACTTCAACCGAAACACTTCGGCAGTTTGTCAAGAGGTTTGTCGGGGTGAGGAATACCATCCCGAACATATCTGATGGCTCCGTAATCAGGGCATTTAAGCATGCCGTTCGATACCGGAGATTCACTGAAGACTTGCTTATCCACCCTCCTCGATCAGTGGCCGATCTGTTCGACATGGCCGATCGATATTCCGATGCAGCCGAAGCGGTCGAATGGAACCGAATGGTCGACAAGGGGGACCTACCACCCCAACCAGGCTTCAAGGACGCCAGGAAAGAAGATTCAAGCAAGAAGCCGGAGTCTTCACCAGGTGGGAAGTCAAAGAAGTCGAAGAGGAACCGCTCTGGACAGTACCGCGAGGTCGCAGTCGCAGAGAAGCTGCCTCTGGTGGTCGGGATTCCGACCAACCAGAAAAATCAACTAATCCGCAGGAGGGCAAGAAGTGGTGTCCACTCCACAACTCCGCAGGCCACGACCTCAAAAACTGCAGGAGTTGGTTGAAACAATTGGACGATTTCTACCAAGGAGTTGGGCCAATGCCAACCTTACCACCTAAAGAGCAGGCGTGCGGGATTAGAGACGTCGACGGAGACGAAGAAATGGCTTACCAGGTACCTCAAAATCATGTTAATGTCATTTTCGGGGGTTTTTCCTCTTTCGTGTCCAAAAGGCAGTTTAAAGCCTTCTACCGAGAGGTTAACCAAACGGAGACATCCCTTGGTGAACCTCAATACCCCCCCCCCCCGTTGGTCGGATATGCCTTTGACGTTCGATCGCGCTGACTGTCCTGTGGGGCGAACCCGACCATTGAGGCTACCTTTGGTCATTACCCCAAACATCAGTAACGCGAGAGTCGAAAGGTTCCTGATTGACGGGGGAAGTTCCCTTGATCTTTTATTGGTCAAGGCACTCGACGAGATGCAAATTCCTCGTTCGAAGATCAAGCCCATAATCCATCCATTTTATGGGATAATCCCAGGCCCCTCCATGATGCCATTGGGACAAGTGGTCCTCCCGGTCACTCTGGGAGAACCAGACAACTTCCGGACAGAATAGGTTACTTTTGATGTAATCGATTGTGACTCAGCTTATAATGCAATCTTTGGCAGGCCGACTCTTGCTAAGTTCATGATGGCAACGCACTATGCTTATCAGTGCGGGAAATTGCCTGGCCCCAAAGGTGTCATCTCGGTCCGCGGCAGTCGCAACGTGGCACTCACGTGCGACCGGCTATCTTTGGAGATGGTCGATCAACCTTTCCTCCGGGACGCTCAGGTCGCCACCGTCGCCGCCGATGCGATCAAGGCTGATCCTCGACCGGATGAAAAACTCAAACAAGTTCCTTTATACCCAGATGATCCATCCAAGACAATTCGGGTCAGATCAGCCCTGGATGACAAATAGGAACTCAATCTCGTTGCTTTCCTCCGGGCTAACGCAGACGTGTTTGCGTGGAAACCGTCCGACATGCCCGGTGTCCCAAGGGAAGTAATTGAGCACAGGTTAGCTATTCGACCTGGACAACGACCAATAAAGCAAAAGCTCAGGCGTTTTGCTGCTGACCGACAGGAAGCCATCCGAGAGGAGTTGGACAAACTCCTACAGGGCGGGTTTATCCGTGAAGTGGATCACCCGGAATGGCTCGCCAATCCGGTCATGGTCCGCAAGTCAAATGGCAAGTGGCGCATGTGCGTCGACTACACTAGCCTCAACGCTGCCTGTCCGAAGGATGACTTCCCCCTTCCCTGCATCGACCAGCTGGTCGACTCAACTGCGGGTTGCGACTGATGAGTTTTCTGGACGCTTACTCAGGATATCATCAAATTAGCATAGCAGAAGACGATGAAGAGAAGACTGCCTTCATCACCCCATTCGGCACATACTGCTACGTCAGAATGTCGTTCGGTGTCAAGAACGCAGGTTCCACGTACCAGCGCTTGATGCAAAAGACCTTTCTTTCCCAGATAGGGCGTAATCTCGAAGCATATGTAGACGATTTGGTTGTAAAAAGTACCAAGAGATTGTCTCATTTTGACGATCTCACTGAAACCTTCTGTAATTTGAATCGCTTTGGAATAAAATTAAACCCGGAGAAATGTTCTTTCGGGGTTTCTTCAGGAAAACTCCTCGGTTTTCTTGTGTGTTCCAGGGGCATTGAAGTTAATCCTGAGAAAATCAGGACTATTGAACAAATGAGATCGCCCTCAACCATGAAGGATGTTCAACACCTGGCTGGTCGCATGGCGGCTTTAAGTCGTTTTATATCACGACTAGGCGAAAGGGGATTGCCTTTCTTCAAAGCCTTGCGGAAGCATCATAATTTTACATGGTCAGATGAGGCCGAAAAAGCATTTCAGGAGGTAAAAACATATCTATCCAGTCCGCCAGTATTGGTGTCTCCCGACAAAGGAGAACCACTGCTTCTTTACTTGGCGGCCACACCGCACGCGGTCAGTGCCGTTCTGATTGTAGATAGGGAAGGAATACATAGACCCGTCTACTATGTGAGCGAGGTACTTCATGGTCCTAAGGAGCACTACCCTGAGGTCCAGAAGATACTTTACGCGCTACTGATGGCTTCCCGTAAGCTACGACATTACTTTCAAGCGCACAAGATCACAGTACCCTCCTCTTTTCCTTTGGGGGATATTGTCCGAAACCCAGAGAAATCTGGTCGAATGGCCAAATGGGCGGTCGAACTCGGTGCCTTCGAGATCCATTTCGCGCCCCGCACGGCGGTTAAGTCTCAGGTTTTGGCCGACTTTGTGGTCGAATGGACCAACCCTGAGCCACCCGTGCAGTTGGCAGAGGAACTGGAGTGCCCCGATTACTGGACAATGTACTTTGACGGCTCCCGTAGTTTTCAACACTCGGGGGCTGGAGTAGTCTTAGTTACGCCCCAGGGCGAACAGCTTAAGTATGTCATTCAACTACACTTTGTTGCGACTAACAATGCAGCAGAGTATGAAGGTCTTCTTGCAGGGCTCCGGGCAGCAAAATTCCTCGGAGTCCGTCGATTAGTGGTGAGGGGAGACTCACAATTGGTCGTAAACCAGGTAAACAAGGAGTACAGCACCTCCGATGAGACAATGGCTCATTACCTGGAGGAAGTGAGGAGATTGGAAAAACACTTCAGTCATTTCGAAGTCCAATACATCCCGCGAAAGGACAATATTCTCGCAGACCAATTATCCAAAATTGGGTCCTCACGCTCATCCGCTCCGGTAGGAGTGTTCATTGAGCACTTGGACCGTCCTTCGATCATGACTTCGGTCGAGGATGATCCGGTAATAGCCTTCGTTACCAAGCTCGATCAGGAACAAGATTGGACTCATCCATTGAGGGTCTATCTTGAACATGGGACCCTACCCGAGGACGAAACCGAAAGTGATCGGTTAATTCGAAAAGCGCGTCTGTACAAACTCATAGATGGGATTCTGTACAGAAAGGGTACTCAAGGAGTATTCATGCGTTGTATATCTCAGGAGGAAGGAAAATCCCTCTTGAAAGAAATACATGACGGTGTATGCGGTGCGCACGCGTCATATCGGACACTGGTCGGAAAGGCTTTTCGACAAGGATTCTACTGGCCTTCGGCACTTGATGATGCCAAACATATGGTCAAGACGTGTCCCCAGTGTCAGTTCCACGCAAGACAAGTTCATCAACCTGCCTATGCGTTGCAAACCATTCCTCTCGCATGGCCATTCGCGGTCTGGGGGATGGATATCGTCGGTCCTATGCCACAAGCGGTCAATGGGTACAAGTTTCTGTTCGTAGCCATTGACACATTTACAAAGTGGATTGAGGCCGAACCAGTACGAAACATTACCGCATTAGCCGCACAAAAGTTCTTCCATAAGAACATTGTGGCACGATTTGGTGTTCCAAACCGTCTCATCACAGACAATGGTTCTCAGTTCGCCAGCGGTCTTTTCCTGGACTACTGCGATCAGGTTGGGACCAAGGTGTGCTTTGCTTCTGTGGCACATCCACAGAGCAATGGTGCCGTAGAACGAGCCAATGGGCAAATACTGCAAGGCATTAAAAAACGCGTCTTTGATCACCTTAAGACCCGCTCAGGGGCTTGGGCAAATGAGCTCTATACCGTTCTATGGGCATTACGAACTACTTCTAGTCGAGCCACCGGCAAGACGCCCTTCCATTTGGTCTGTGGGGCCGAGGCTGTATTACCTATGGAAGTAAGTATTGGTTCTGTTCGGACAGATCAATTCGAACAGGTTAATCAGTCCGAACAACGGGCGCAAGATCTCATCCTCTTAGAAGAAAGGCGTGATCGCACCCTGATTAAATCCGCGGCATACTTGCAGGCTTTACGCAGGTATCACAGTAAAAAGGTGCGACCACGTGATCTCAACGTGGGCGACTTGGTTTTACGAAAAATTCAAGACCAGTCTAATCGCAACAAATTCTCCCCAAAATGGGAAGGCCCTTATACTGTTGTCTCAGTGCCGCGAACAGGATCGGCGCGATTAGCTATGGAGGATGGTCGCATTTTGTCCAATACTTGGAACATCGATCAACTTCGCAAGTTTTACGTGTAAGTATTCCAATCCCTTTTTTCCTGTTCAATTAGCATCTTTTCATAAATTAAAATATTTTTTTCTTTCATACAATGAGTTTTTCTCTTTAAGCCCATATCATATGCATTCCACCTGGGGCTGACCGCCGGCGGTCAGATCATTACAACAATCTAATCGGATTCGCTGGTCGATCTCATGACCACTTCCAGATAAGTCACTCCTAAATAAGCCGTTTCTCAGCGCATACAGGGCTATCTGGCAAGTCCTTGGTCATCTGAGTGGCTACCAGTTCGCAATAAGATTAGACGTTACATTGATCCTGATCGTTGGTTTAAAACGCACACCCCTGGTCGTTACGCTTATGTTTTCTCCTCTGCTTATAACACTAAGGCTTCAGTATTCATAAGCAGAGGCGGGGGCTAGGGGGGATGTGCTTATAGTATGGAACTCATAATATAAAATTGCAACTTTATGTCAAAAATGGTTTTTTACATACATTGCATTATACACAATTGTTTGGATACAAAAATAAGGATCATTCGATCCCCAGCTCAGTCAGGAGCCTGTCTACGAAGGGCTTGACCTCCTCCATGGCGGCATCGAACAGCTCTTCACTCTCGATCTAACCGGTCCCACCAGTGGATTCAGATATGCATCTGGGCCATAGTGGAGTCGAATCCGGCTTAGGATAGCAGAAGCGGCTGACCGAACTCTGGTTCTGATCACCTCTTCTCTTCACTGTGTATCCTCAGGGAGATACTCGAGAAGTGACTCTGCTTGAGCTATAACTAGGGCAGCCCAGTCTTCTTGACTGAGATCGTCTCGAGTGGTTTTGACCACATCAGCCTTCAGAAGATGAGCCACCGCCTTCAGCTTTTCGAAGACTGAACGGCTCAGCTTTCCAATCGCCCTTGTGGAGGATTCGATAGAATCCTGGAGGAGTTTATTATCCGCACTGAGCTGTTTTATTTGACCTGCTTGCGCTGCAACAAGGGAAAAGGTTACTCGCATATTGCTAAGACAAGTCTTCCTAGCTCAGGAGGTGACTTACCAGCAAGTTGCGACCGTAGTCTGTTATTTTCGATCTCTTGGTTCCTCACCACTGAGAGCGAATGGAGCTTTATTGTGGCCATTTCCTTGTCCTGCAATGCCACCTTCCTGTAATAAAACAGAAGGAATGGTCATAACCAATTTATACATCTATAAATTGACGAATGATGATCCTTACTTGCGCAAGCTGTCTCGTTCTCTTTGTATGGTCACCATGCTCGCCGCCGTGGCACGTGACTGGGCCATCATCCGGGATAATTCCTGTGATGCAAAAAAGGGAGTGAAAAGCGTCCTATGTGTAATTCAGGACATCCAGAAAGGGATTCATCATACCTTCATGAATTTCTGTAGAGAGGCATCTTCCGGACTAATTGGAAGATTTGTCGAAGGCCCGGAAGTGCTTACAGCAGGGACAGTAGGAGGAAGTGCCTGCTGAGTATTGCTTCCAGTCGCCGGCGACTGCGACTGGGTCCTCGTATCTGTTTCTCCCCCCGTGACTCGGACGACTTCCTGGGCCGAGGGGGTGGAGCGCTCCTCACTGGGGGCTCCTGCACCAGCAGTAACTTCAACCCTTCCCGAAGCGGTTGGAGGACTGGGTGCTATTTCTTTCCGTCTGATGGAGGAAAAGAAAAATCAAATGGTAACGATTCGTGACTATCATTTCTAATACAACTAGGATGAAGGTTCTTACCTTAATTGAAATCCCATTAGCTTTTGGGATTTCTGAGAAGGTTCTTCTGGAGCGCGGGGATGAGTATCGTCCGCCTTGATCTTACGCTTGGAAAACATGGGCCCCTTCCCTGTATGTCTTCCCCTATGAACATTTTTTCAAGGGAAAGATAAAGGCTGACAAGAAGGATCGTTACCTGGGCAGTTGATCCCATTGGCGATGACCCATCCAAGGATCTCACTGTCTCCTGTGATCCTGTAGCCGGTACCTCATGTGTAACCGCTGCAGGATCTTTAACAACCACCTCCGCTCCTGTCTGCGGAGGAGAAGTATTTTCCTCCCTAGGACTCGCGGTAGTCGCCGGGAGAAGCTCTTCTCCCTGTATAAACATTGACTTGTCAAAATATACAGAAGGAATTGAAGAAAGTATGACCGTAAGGAATCCTTACCGAGGTCGTCCTTTCGACTAGGGAAGCGGAAACAATCAACCCTGAAGCCTCGGGGGCTCCAGGAACTGGGAGGTCATCCGCGATCCCAAGATTTTCCGTGGTGGCAGGATCTGCCACGACCACCTCTTCGGTAGCAGTGGTCTCTGCGGGGCAGCTTGGAGCATCGCCGGATGGGAGGTCCGCGATCTTCCTCCTCCGAATGACTAGAGGAACATCATCCTCTTCCTCCTCGCTCCCCTCTCCCTGTACGACGAAGAAGTGATTCCAATCTACGCCTGGTAAAACAGAAGGGATGTGATATCCTACCGCCGTCTTTCTTGAGGTAGGAGGAATGCTCCGTGAAGACCCATCCCCGGGATTTGGCCTGGCCTTCTTGGGGGCAGGACTCTTTGTCCTGGGTCTTTGGGAGACCTTCTTCATGTTCTTTACCGTTGGCTTCCCAAGAGAGCCGACGTTCTCACTCGGGAAAGTCGTCTCGGCGAACCTTCCTAGGAGCTGATTCACATTTCCGATGGAATTGTTTAGCGCTGGACATGCATAAGACCTGAAAAACGGAAGCCAGATAAAGAATATACCTTTTGACGTTCCTGTTTAAGGTCGTCGCCGGCGTGGATCAGGCTCTGTGGGCGAGGCGATCCCTTAGGGCCCTCTACATCGGCATTGTAGGCCCTAAGGAGGGAGTTGGTCCGCCTCTCAATTTCAGATGAAGGCAGGACTGTTCCCAAATTCGAGTCAGAATTTGTGCAATTCAAGAATGGCAAAGCTCAACGCCAAAGAAATAAATACCTTTACTGTAGTCCAAGGTGCTGTCCGCCATAGACCTAATCTCCCATGCCGGATGAGCCCTTTCGCGCAGAGGACTCACCCGATTCTTTACAAAATCTCCGATGACATCTCGAGCTGTCAACCCTTGATTGACCAAGTGAAGGATCACCTCGGCATGCTTCGAAAGCTCCAAGTTCATCGCCGGGGGAGCATCTAACTCGCTCGACTTCTCTGGTCGCGAGTTTTCAAACCACAGGCTGCTCTCGGATGGTGGAGAGCAGTAAAACCATCTTTGGTGCCACCCTTGCACAGAGTCTCGCAGGGGTGGGGAGGGTACTCCTTTTTATCCCTCAGCCGGAAGTAGATGCATCCGGCGTCGTTGGTACTCTTCGACCACGCCGAGAAGTAGAATCGCCGGAAAAGATCCACGCTGGGATACACTCCGACGAACGCCTCACAGAGATGCTGGAACACCGCAAGGATCAGCATCGCGTTAGGGTGGAGGTTAATCAATTCCCACCCATAATGCTCAAGGATATCTTTGACGAACCGACTCTCAGGGAATCGGAACCCGCAACGCAAGTACTCCTCAAAAACCACCAACTCGCCCTCTTGGACTGTTGGGGTTTCTTGGTCCTTCTCCGCGGGCCGTCAGTTGATGAGCAACCGCGGAGGAAGGATCTCCTCCTTCTCTAATGCCACTAGGCTCTCCTCAGAGTGGTGAATGGATCGGCTCCAGGATGCCATTTTTGTGGAGAATCAAAGGAAAAGTTGGCGATTTTGGGAAGACGAAGGCTGAAGAAAATGAGGGTTTTGTGCGGCGGGAACGATGAGGGTTTTTGGCTGTGTGGCTTCTTTGAGAAGACATATGCTCTTTTTATAGACCCAAGGCAGCGCATTAATGTGAGTAAACGTTTCATTTCAAACGTTCCATTGAATGCTTTATTCATTTCCCATAATGGATACTGCCTCTGGCGGACCCGATAAAGTGTTCAGGCATCGGATCTGAAACAAAAAGACTTCTTTGTTTCAGAAACTGAAAGTGCAAAAGGACTGAAAAATTTTCAGTACTTTTCAGAAGATGTTTTTCCTTTGTATGCTTTGAACATTTTTTATGGAATTGCTTTGCAACTCAATTTTTAACGTACTGGTATATGTTTAATTGGGTTATGGTTTGATCGAAACCATGTTTTAGACTAAACTTCGATTCTAATCGGAGTGACAGTCTGACCGAGTTCCGACTCTGGTCGCGATTCAGTTCTGACCGCGGCCCTAAAATTGATCGCGGTATCAGGGCAGGTCGCGATGCTTTTGGAAGCATGATTCTGATCGCAGAACTAAAGTTTCCTGTGTATGAGTGGTCGCGAACATAAAGTTTATGGCCATATTTTCGCACAGAAGATGTGAAGAATATTCATGAGAAATAAGAAACTTTTATTTCTTACATTCTTTACATACAAAAGGGATACAGTCGATCAAAACGTCGACTTGCTCCGAAAGAAGTTTACAAAGTTCCCCAAGGGACATGTCGTTGTCAGCAGGATCTACACTGGCAACCCCCAGGGAACTAGCAGCTACCCTAAGTCTATCTACATCGTCCCTAACAACAGACGCACTCTTGTCCCTAATCAAGTTAGAGAGTTCTCGCTGTTGCTGAGCGTGATCCCTCTCTCGACGGAAATGGAGCGACTCTTCCCGGGATCGATCAAGACATTCTGCTAGATGCAGAATCTTCGAGGCCATCTCCTCGGTCTTCTTCTCCAGGGCATTCTTCTCCTCCAGAAGAGTCTATCCGGAAGGAAGAGATGGAGCAGCAGAAGGCTGATCGCTGGAGCCTCCAACATCCTGCATTTTGCAAAAGTTAGTCATACTAACTATAATTATCAGCAAAAGGGGAGAAGAATTATTACCTGTCCCAATGCATGACCCGTTGATATACCCATCTTTGGAAGAGGATCATCAGATGGTGGAAGTGCAACCTCCCCACCAGATGATTGCTTCGCCAACCCAATATGGCAATCATCTGATCGAGGGATAGTCACCGCTTGCCGACCAGAATATCGATCACCCAAAAGGATGGGAGAATTGGAGGGAAAAGGAGAGAGTTGAAAAGAATTCCTCTCCAAGGTTAAAGGCCTAACTTGCCGAGATGCATGAACGGGGAGAGTCAAAGGAACTGAAGGAAGAAAGAGACTTGCTACATTCTTCACCTTTGTTCCACTGGAAGATCCTTCGTCAACCTTGGGTTTCTTCCTTAAGGGAGACAGGTCTTCAATCGTTTGAGGCCCTTGTTCGACAACTTCCTCTTCATCACTCTCAATCTCAATGATGTCGTGATCTGCCATCAGGAGGAGTATGTGAGAAGGAAGAAGGCAGGGTGACAAGAAAAGGACATAGGCGTGGGGAGAAATTGTGAAGTTTTACAAATCCAGGAGCCTGGTATTTATAACCGCCAGGGTGACGGTTTGTATTCCAGACGCCTCGGGTTTTGTCAAAGCATTTACAATTTTACCTCGAGATAAAAATAGTTCTACGGCGCTATCATTGGCCGTCACATAATGTCAGAACCCGTCTTGGGAAACCAATCGTTTTTCACTTAGTGCGCCACTAAGTGGAAAAATTGAAGAGTTGGGTTAAAAATTCAATGCATGGTCTTAAAATTCGAAATGAACACGTCTCTTCGTTTTCTTTGAATTTGGGGGCTAGCTGACGAGGATTGTCACCCGGGTCACTTCTAATAAACTTTTGGTTCAAGACAGGTTCGAACCAGACATGTATCAGGCAATGCGAACTCAAGCTATTCTGAGGGGCATCGCCATGAGGTCGCAAGCTTTATGCGATCAGGTCGCGGGCTTCGTGCGATCAGGCCGACAGCTTTGCGCGGTCAGAAGTTCGTATGCTATACGCGAACTGGATATCCGGGATGTTGCGCGGTCAGCCCACATTCCGCGATCAGAACATTCTCGACCAGGGTGCTTGGAGTTCATTCGGTTATCCATATAACAGGATATTCCAAGCATCCCGAGGATTCCTCCAAGTTGAAGACCAACCGTCAGAGGTTAATATATGCGGTTATTCGTGATTAACACGTGTTAATAACCTCCGTGGAAGTTAACAGCAGTTCTCCAAAAACCGCATCCAACCGTTTGATGCAGTTTTCTTCATATGGCACCCTTTCGACCAGTATAAAAGGGTGGCGTAGAGGTCCGAGGAGGGGGATCATCCAATCCATTTGGAAGAACAAGACTCCTGATACAAGTGAGACATAACGCATCTCAACCACTAAAAACAGCCAAGTCTACGGCCCAAGTTAGATAGTTCCTACAAGCCTTCCTGGCTTTATTCTGTATGTTTACACAGGAAAAATCCTTCGCCTGTGAAGGAGTTTTTCTGCTATTTCTGTAACCTTTTATCACCTATAGTGAAATCCTAACAGGACGTAGGGCTATTACTCCCACCATCGAGGGCCCGAACCTGTATAAATCTCTCTGTGCTCCTGTTCACCATTGTTCTACATACCTTCCTGGAGGGTCGTCTTGAAAGGTCTCACCATTACAAATTTTACATAAGTTCGGCTGAGGACTCCGAGTCCGAATCGTCGACATACACCGTCCGGTAGAGGACTGGGGAAACCATCAGAAGCTTCTTCAAGCGCTTTGCTCAAGTGAAGAGCAAAGTGGCTCACGTCCCCGACTCTACGGTCGTCGAAGCATGCAAAAGCGGGATCCTCCCGGGGGAGCTCCACCGCAGGCTCTCCCGGAGCTGCCCCTCCTCCGCCGATGAGCTCTTCAACGTACTCAAAAACTACGCTCGGGAGGAGGACGACGACTTCTGGAAGAAGACCCAGGGGGCTCCCGCCCCCGCCGACCGAGGGGCCAGGGATCCCCTCAAACGCCCCAGGTAGGGGGGGGCGTAGCGAGCCACGGCCTCGGGACACCTTTGTCCTCGAGGGCGGAGGCGGCTCGCGTGACCCCCCGAGGGGCAACCGCCCCTTCCCCAAGCCGAAAGGCCATGGGGGAGGACAGTCCTCACTCAGCCGGGAAGGCTCCGCGGGCAGAAGCCGGGAAGGACCGTGGTGCAGCTTCCACGGGTCCAGTACCCACGCCACCTGAGATTGCCACCAGTTGCTGCAACACTTCGCGGCGTTCCTCGACCAGCGCGGGCAGGGGGGGACTCCGGCCTCCTTGCTCCCTCGGCCAGCTGTTTCGGCCCATCCTGCTCCCGCGGGGGGTCTGTAGGGGCAGCCGCAGAAGGGGGAGCCTTCATAAGCCCTCCCCTTCCAAAATTCCTAGCGCCGCATCAATGTCATCGTGGGAGGGTCCGCCTCCAGGAGGGACTCTAAGCGCCAGCGTAAGGAGTACGCGCGCGAGGTCAAGGTTGTGGGGGTGCTACACACGTCCCCACCACCCAAGTGGTCGGACGTCCCCCTCACTTTCACGGCGGAAGACGCGTGAGGGGTTCGCTTCCCCCACGACGACGCGCCCATCGTCTCCGCGACCATCTACAACTGCCACCTGGCCCGCATCCTCGTGGACGGCGGGAGCTCCGTTGACGTCCTATTCCTGAAGGCCTTCAAAGAGATGCAGGTGGATGAGAGGGTCCTGCAGCTCGCAGCCGGGCCCTTGCAAGGTTTTGTCCTGGGGAAGGCGATCCACCCCGTGGGCAAGGTAGATCTTCCTATGACGTTCGGCACCCCGGAGAACTACAGGGCCGAGCTGGTCCGCTTCGACATAGTGGACCTCCCCTCCTCGTACAACGCGATTATGGGGAGGACCACAATCAACCGGCTGGGGGCTGCCACCCATCAAAACTACCTCTGCATGAAGATCCCCGGGCCGCATGACGTGATCAACGTCCGGGGAGACCAAGACATGGCCCGTGCAATATACGAGCGCGCCGCCGCCACAATCGGAAGCGTCAACATCATTAAGGCGCCCGGGGGGGAGGCCTCTCCCTCGGATCCACACGTCGCTGCGCCACCGCCCGGGAGGCCTCTCCTCAAGCCGCGTCCGGAAGGGGGCCTCCGGAGGGTCCTGCTGTCCCCGGGCGACGAAGACAAAACCGTCCGGATCGGGGCGGAGCTCCTCGCGGAGCATGCAGCGCAACTTGCAGCTTTTCTACGCAAAAACTCTGATGTTTTTGCGTGGAAGCCTTCGGACATGCGGGGCGTTGCCCGAGGGGTCATTGAGCACAAGCTCGCAGTGGCCCCCGGTCACCCCCCGATCAAACAAAATCTGAGGAAACTCTCCCTCGAGCGCCAAGAGGCAATCAAGGTGGAGATCACTCAGCTCCGAGAGGCGGGGTTCATTCGGGAGGTCCTGCACCCCGAGTGGGTCGCAAACCCCGTCCTAGTGAAGAAGTCAACTGGCAAGTGGCGAATGTGCGTGGACTTCACCGACCTTAACCGCGCCTGTCCCAAAGACAACTTCCCGCTCCCGCGGATTGACCAGCTCGTCGACTCCACCAAGGGTGCGAGCTGATGAGCTTCCTAGACGCCTACTCGAACTACCATCAAGTCCGGATGGCGGAAGGGGACGAGGAAAAGACGAGTTTCATAACTCCCCTCGAAACCTTCTGCTACGTCCATATGCCCTTCGGGCTCAAGAACACGGGCGCGACCTTCTAGCGCCTCACGACGCTGGTCTTCAAAGATCAAGTCGGCCGCAACGTCGAAGTCTACGTAGACGACGCGGTCTTCAAAAGTCCCCGCGTAGCCTCCCACATCGGCGACCTGGCGGAGACCTTTCGCAACCTCTGCGCATTTGGGCTCAACCTCAACCCGGAGAAGTGCGCCTTCGGGGTGCGCGGGGGAAGCTCCTAGGTTTCCTCGTGTCCCAGCGGGGCATAGAGGCAAATACTGAAAAGATCTCGGCATTCCTGGACATGCCCTGGCCGCGCTCCGTCAAGGACGTCCAGCGGTTCTCCGGCTGCCTAGCCGCGCTAAGCCGCTTTGTCTCACGGTCGGGGGAGCGAGGCCTCCACTTTTTCAAGATCCTCTGGGGGCTCGAGGGGTTCCGCTGGACCCCCGAGGCCTAGGAGGCATTCGAGGACCTCAAGAAGTACCTCACGAGCCCTCCAATGCTCGTGAGCCCATCTCCAGAAGAGCCCTTGCTCCTCTACCTTGCCGCAACCCCCGTCGCCGTCAACGCGGTCTTGGTGAAGGAGCACGGGGGGCAGCAGCGTCCCGTGTACTACGTGAGTGAGGCCCTCCAAGGGGCCAAAACTCGGTACACGGAGATGGAGAAGATCTGCTACGCCCTCCTGATGGCGTCGCGGAAGCTTCGCCACTACTTCCTAGGACACCCCATCACCGTCCCGTCGTCCCTCCCCCTAGGGGAGGTGCTGCGGAACAAAGAAGCCACTGGCCGGATTGGGAAGTGGGGGGCCGAGCTCGCCGCCTTCTCCCTGTCCCTCACAGGCCGCTCTGCCATCAAGTCGCAGGTCCTCGCCGACTTCGTCGTAGAGTGGACTCCCGCCTCTGGGTCCGGGGACGAAGACCTCCCCGTGCCGCCCCGACGCAGTGACCATTGGACCCTCATGTTCGATGGGTCGCTGTGTCTCGCGGGGCTGGCGCGGGAGTTGTCCTCCGGAGCCTCGAGGGGAAGGAACTCGACTACGCCGCGCAGCTCGAGTTCCCCGCAACGAACAATGTTGCCGAGTACGAGGCTTTGCTCCTCGGGATGCGCCTTGCGTGCTCCCTGGGGATCCGGCGCCTCGTAGTGAAGGGAGATTCTCAGCTCGTAGTTTGCCAAATGGACAAGTCTTACCTGTCCCATGACGCAAACTTGAGTCTTTATTTGCAGGAGGTGCGAAAAATGGAGAGGCATTTCGACGGCCTCGAGGCCCGGCATATCCCGCGAAGGGGCAATGACCGGGCCGACGCCTTGGCCCGGGCAGCAAGCACCCGGGAATCGCTCCCCAAGGGGCCTTTTTGGAAATCATCACGAAGCCCTCGGTGGCCTCCCCGGACACGGGCGACAAGCCTCGCGTCCCAGAGGTCGCCGAGATCACCCGGACTCCGTCATGGATGGACCCCCTCATCTCCTTCATCCAGGGGGAGGGGGACCCTCCTAGTGAGACCGAGGCTAAATGCCTCTGGGCCAAACCGCGGGCATATCTCCTGCTGGAGGGGAGGCTCTACAAGTGGGGGGCTTCCGCCCTCCTGCGCTGTCTCCCCCAGCCGGAGGGACTCCAACTTCTCGAAGACATCCACGCGGGGAGGTGTGGTTCTCACCTAGCCCCGCGTGCCATCGTGGCCAAGGCTCTCCTCCAGGGCTTCTACTGGCCCACGATCATGCGCGACGCGCGAGACCTTGTCTCCGCGTGCGAAGCATGCCAGAAGATGGCAAAGGGCTCAAACCTCCCCCCTGTAGCGCTGCAGACTATCCCCATCACTTGGCCCTTCGTGCGCTGGGGGTTGGACCTCTTAGGGCCCTTCCCCCCTGCGCCCGGAGGATACAAGGATGCGGTGGTCGCGGTCGACTACTTTACAAAGTGGGTAGAGGCGGAACCCTTGGCCAGCATCACGTCCCGGGCCGTTCAGTGGTTTTTCTGGAAAAACGTCGTTTGTCGTTTTGGTGTCCCCCGGGAAATCACCGTGGATAACGGGACCCAATTCGACTCGGCTTATTTCTAGTAATTCTGCGAAGGCCTGGGGCTCGTCATCCACTTCGCCTCAGTGGCCCATCCCCGGAGCAATGGGGCTGTCGAGAGGGTCAACGGCGTAATCCTACAGGGGTTGCGCCGGAGACTCGAGCAAACCATTTCTAAGCGGGGTGCATGGGCAGAGGAGCTCCCTAGCATCCTCTGCTCCATGCGCACGACCCCGTCCCGGGTGACGGGACGTACTCCCTTCTCTCTAGTCTACGGGGCAGAGGCAGTCCACCCCCCGGAGATTGGCTTCCGGTCGCTGCGAGTCGAGCTCCTGGAAGGAGCCATGACCGCAGCGTACCAGGCCAACGAGGCTGACCAGCGCCTCGAGATCGACCTCGTGGAGGAGGAACGCGACCGAGCGCTCCTCCGCCACGCCATCTACGAGCGCGAGATGGCGCGCGCATACAACTAGCGCGTGCGCGAAAGATCCTTCCGCCTTGGGGACCTTGTCCTCAAGCGCGTCACAGACCCCCAAGCCCAGGGTAAGCTCTCCCCCAAGTGGGAGGGCCCCTACAGGATCTCCGTGGTCCTGGGCTCGGGGGCTTACAAGCTCTCCAACCTTCAAGTGCAGGAGCTCAAGGACACGTGGAACTTGCGTTTACTTCGCAAGTTCTATGTTTAGCCTTACGGGCCTGTCCCCTCCCCCGGAGCGATCACGCCGGAGGGGGAGGAGGGACACTGTATTTACTTTTCCCTCCCCCTTCGCGGCTTCGCAGGGGGAGGCACTGTTATCAATACATAGATCTTACTCTTCAATTGTCTAATTGCAGGTCCTTCTCATTACCGTCCCTAGCGGCGATGCCCTCCCCGTGAGGATACCCTCCCCGCGAGGAGGCCCTCCCCGTGAGGATGCCCTCTCCGTGAGGAAGTGGGCCCGGACCTAGCAAGTCCCTCCTGTAGGGCGGCTTATGATCAGCCCTCGTGGACTGAGGGTGTAAGCGGCAACCTGGTCCCCAGAGGACGTGGTAACGAGTCACTTTGGTAGACTAGTCCCCTACCCAAACACTCAGACCCGTCATCGGGCACTTCCTCCTCCACGAGTAGACGCTCTCCCTAGTGGGACGTCTAATGACTTCTTTCCCCCGGGCCTCAGCGGGGCTCTTCGGGGGAGGGGAATTACTTCCTTCCGGGCCGACGCCCGTTCACGCCCGGTCCTGGGGGTCTCGTCCCGGGGCTTCGCCGGTGTCATCGACGGGCCGGGGGCTTTCTGAACCCTGGCCTTCTTAGGCTCAGAGCCCCCGGCGGCGTCTTTCCCCCGCTTGTGCGACCCGGGGGTGGGGAGGGGTTTCCTCTCCGGCAGCTTGAGCCCGTAGGCCTCAGCCACCAAGTTCCGGGGAGGGCCCTCCCCCACGAGGCGCACGACGCGCTCGTGCTCGTCGGCGAAGTACCTCCCCAGGAGGTTCTCCGCAATCTCCCGCGCCGCCGGGTACAGCCGGACTACAAAAGGTAAAGAGTAAGTCAAATTTCGAAAAATTTGTAACTGCAATGCATCAGGTAGCCGGGACTTATGTCGGGTCACCAGCTTGACCGGGGGCCGCTGCTTCGGGCCCATGCCGATCCCCCTTCTCCCGTGTGAGAAGGGGGAGATCCTCAGGAGCATCATCTCCTCGGTGGCGTCCCGCATAGAGCGGGTGCCCCGGGAGATGATCACCTTGCCGAGGAGGTCGAGCTCCTCGTCCGTCCACACCGGAGGCTTCGGCGCGGATGACCTGCTGTAAGAGGGGGGCTCTGTGGCGTACGCCACCTTGTCGTCCCGGACCCGGAGGTAGAACCACCTCCGGATCCAATCGCCCCAGTGGTCCCAGGAGGCCACCTCCGGGTAATCGGCCACCCGGGACGGCAGCATCTGCACCATCACCGAGCCGAAGGGGGACTTGGGTGCCCCCTTCACCAGGTGGGAGCTTCTCGCCGCCGGTTCATAGAAGTAACGGAAGGTGCGTAGAGTGGGATCTTGCCCGGTCGCCGTCTCGTAGAGCCAGATGAAGAGGCCCATCCGGACGATCGCATTCTAGGTGAGGTGGTTTAGGGCCACCCCATACTCCTTCAAAAACTCCCGGAGCAAGGGATGCACCGGGAGCCGGAGCCCCGCCTCCAGGAAGGACTCGAAGGCCACGATCTCTCTGGGCCTGGGGCAGGGGGATCCGTCCTTCTTCACCGGGACCCGGATGTCCCCGTCCTCAACGACTCCGCGTTCGACCATGGACTGCGCGTCCTCGGCCGTGACCTTGAACGCCCAGAGGAAGTCCGAAGCGACCTCCTCCGGGGGCACCTCGGTCGTCTTCGCTCTACCCTTTGGTGCCATCAGGTTTGTTTTTTCCGGTGGGTAACGTTTCAGGAGTCTACGCCTAAAGGTTCCGGACGACTGCTACCGGGAGCTAGCTACCGGGAGAGAGCTACCGGGAGAGGGCTACCGGGAGAGCTGAACGCGCTAAGGTTGAGAAGTTTGGAATGAACTTCCCAGGCCCCCCAAGGCCCTATTTATAGGCACGAGCCGTGATACAGATGAGCGCCACGTGGTACTCCGTGGAGCAATATGGGCCGTCAAAGTTCAAACCGTGCACGGGAAACGAAGGGATTGGCGCGCAAATCGAGGCGCCAGTTCGAACCGCGAGCGCATTTATGGCGAAACGGTGCGGCCATAAGCGCGAGGCATGGGAGCCAAAGCGTCACGACTCTGGTGGCTTGGTCCGGAGATTTTCCCGGTGAAATATGCCATACCCACCGGGGACTCGAGCATCGTCCCCGGGGGGTATGGGGGGCTGCTGTTGCGGGAAATCTCCGCGGGACTATGTCCAGGTAAGTTGCGTCATATTCGCCCGGGGACGTGGCCTCCGGTGCCTACCCCGGGCGCCGCCATTTGCTCGGGGACGTGGTCTCCGGTGCCTGCCCCGGGCGCCGCCTTTTGGCTCCTGGGACCTAGCCTCCGGCGCCGGTCCCGGGCGCCGCCTTTTGGCTCCTGGGACCTGGCCTCCGGCGCCGGTCCCGGGCGCCGCCATTTGCCCGGGGACGTGGCCTCCGGTGCCTACCCCGGGCGCCGCCTTTTTGCTCCCAGGACGTGGCCTCCGGGGCCAATCCCGGGCTCCGCCATTTGCCCGGGGAAGTGGCCTCCGGTGCCGAACCCAGGCGCCGCCTTTTGGCTCCCGGGACCGGGCCTCCGGCGCCGGTCCCGGGCGCCGGCATTTGCCCGGGAACGTGGCCTCTGGTGCCTGCCCCGGGCGCCGCCTTTTGTCTCCCGAGACTTGGCCTCCGGGGCCAATCCCGGGCGCCGCCATTTGCCCGGGGACAAGGCCTCCGGTGCTTGCCCCGGGTGCCGCCTTTTGGCTCCCGCGACATGGCCTCCGGGGCCGGTCCCGGGCGCCGCCATTTGCCCTGGAACGTGGCCTCCGGTGCCTGCCCCGGGCGCCGCCTTTTGACTCCCGGCACGTGGCCTCCGGGGCCAGTCCCAGGCGCCGCCATTTGCCCAGGGACGTGGCCTCTGGTGCTTGCCCCGGGCGCCGCCTTTTGTCTCCCGGGACTTGGCCAGCGGGGCCAGTCTCGGGTGCCGCCATCTACCCGGGGACAAGGCCTCCGGTGCCTGCCCCGGGCGCCGCCTTTTGGCTCCCGGGACATGGCCTCCGGGGCCGGTCCCAGGCGCCGCCATTTGCCCGGGGACATGGCCTCTGGTGCCTGCCCGGGGCGCCGCCTTTTGGCTCCCGGCACGTGGCCTCCAGGGCCAGTCCCGGGCACCGCCATTTGCTCTGGGACGTGGCCTCTGGTGCCTGCCCCGGGCGCCGCCGTTTGTCCCCCGGGACGTGGCCTCCGGTGCATGCCCTGGGCGCCGCCTTTTGGCTCCCGGGACATGGCCTCCGGGGCCAGTCTCGGGTGTCGCCATGTGCCTGGGGACATGGCCTCCGATGCCTGTCCCGGGCGCCGCCTTTTGTCTCCCGGGACGTGGCCTCCGGTGCCTGCCCCGGGCGCCGCCTTTTGGCTCCAGGGACTTGTCCTCCGGGGCCTGTCCCGGGCGCCGCCATTTGCCCGGGGACATCGCCTCGAGTGCCTGCCCCGGGCGGCGCCTTTTGACTCCCAGGACGTGGCCTCCGGGGCCAGTCCCGGGCGCCGCCATTTGCCTGGGGACGTGGCCTCCGATGCCTGCCCCGGGCGCCGCATTTTCGTCCCCGAGACCTGGCCTCCGGTGCCGGTCCCGGGCACCGCCATTTGCCCGGGGACGTGGCCTTTGGTGCCTGCCCCGGGCGCCGCCTTTTGGCTCCATGGACATGGCCTCCGGGGCCGGTCCCGTGCGCCGCTATTTGCCCGGGGACGTGGCCTCCGGTGCCTGCCCCGGGCGCCGCCTTTTTGCTCCCGGCACGTGGCCTCCGGGGCCGGTCCCGGGCGCCGCCATTTGTCAGGGGACGTGGCCTCTGGTGCTTGCCCCGGGCGCCGCCTTTTGTCTCCCGGGACTTGGCCTCCGGGGCCAGTCCCGGGCGCCGTCATATGCCCAGGGAGAAGGCCTCCGGTGCCTGCCTTGGGCGCCGCCTTTTGGCTCCCGGGACATGGCCTCCGGGGCCAGTCCCGGGAGCCGCCATTTGCCCGGGGACATGGCCTCCGGTGCCTGCCCCAGGCGCCACCTTTTGGCTCCCACCACGTGGCCTCCGGGGCCAGTCCCGGGTGCCGCCATTTGCTCGGGGACGTGGTCTCTGGTGCCTGCCCCGGGCGCCGCCTTTTGTCTCCCGGGACGTGGCCTCCGGTACCTGCCCCGGGCGCCGCCTTTTGGCTCCCGGGACTTGGCCTCCGGGGCCAGTCTCGGGCGCCGCCATTTGCCCGGGGACATGGCCTCCGGTGCCTGCCCCGGGCGCCGCCTTTTGGCTCCTGGGACGTGGCCTACAGGGCCAGTCCCGGGCGCCGCTGTTTGCCCGGGGTCGTGGCCTCCGGTTCCTGGCCCGGGAGCCACCTTTTGGCCCACTGAACCTGGACTCCGACGCCGGTTCCGGGCGCCGCCATTTGCCCAGGGACAAGGCCTCCGGTGCCTACCCTGGGCGCCGCCTTTTGGCCCCCGGGACTTGGCCTCCGGGGCCTGTCCCGGGCGGCGCCATTTGCCCGGGGACATCGACTCCGGTGCCTGCCCCGGGCGGCGCCTTTTGGCGCCCGGGACGTGGCCTCCGGGGCCAGTCCCGGGCGCCGCCATTTGCCTGGGGACGTGGCCTCCGGTGCCTGCCCCAGGCGCTGTATTTTGGCCCCCGGGACCTGGCCTCCGGTGCCGGTCCTGGGGGCCGCCATTTGCCCGGGGACGTGGCCTCCGGTGCCTGCCCCGGGCACCGCCTTTTGGCTCCCGGGTCATGGCCTCCGTGGCCGGCCCTGGGCGCCGCCATTTGCCCGGGGACGTGGCCTCCAGTGCCTGCCCCGGGCGCCGCCTTTTGGCTCCCGGGACGTGGCCTCCGGGGCCAGTTCCGGGCGCCGCCATTTGCCCGGGGACGTGGCCTCTGGTGCCTGCCCCGGGCGCCGCCTTTTGGCTCCCGGTACCTGGCCTCCGTCGCCGGTCCCGGGCGCCGCCATTTGCCCGGGGACGTGGCCCCCGGTGCCTGCCCCGGGCGCTGCCTTTTGGCTCCCAGGACTTGGCCTCAGGGGCCCGTCCCGGGCCCCGCCATTTGCCCGGGGACATGGCCTCCGGTGCCTGCCCCGGGCGCCGCCATTTGTCTCCCGGGACTTTGCCTACGGGGCCAGTCCCAGGCGCCGCCATTTGCCCGCGGACATGGCCTCCGGTGGCTGCCCCGGGCGCCGCCTTTTGTCTCCCGGGACTTGGCCTCCGGGGCCAGTCCCGGGCGCCGCCATTTGCCCGGGGACATGGCCTCCGGTGCCTGCCCCGGGCGCCGCGTTTTGGCTCCCGGGACCTGGCCTCCAGCGCCGGTCCCGGGAGCCGCCTTTAGCCCGGGTTCCTGGGCTCCGGTGCATGTCCCGGGCCTCATCTCCCTTCTAAAGGTAAAGTCTCTGGTTGTTGATCACGTGCAGGTCACGCGAGGAGCGCCTCGGGAATCAGGGACCACCTGTCAAGCATCCAAGGCACTTGACCGGGAGAACGACGTTGCTACCCCTCAATCCGACGGTGGCTTCCTGGGTAGTTTAGACTTTTTGCTTCTTTTTGGGGCTATAAATCGCCCTTGTACCCCTCTGTTGTAAGACAGGTGATTCATTTATTGGAATAGCCAAAACTCACAGGTGTGCTCCGGAAGCCTCTCCCCCGGAGAGAGCCTCCCCAGCCGACTCCGATCGGGAGCACGCCGACAGGACTAGGGCCCCCACCGAGACCCGAACCTATATAAATCCTCGTGTCAATTCTTGTGTTTGTCCGGCGGGGAAGGACCGGTTGCCCAGTCAGCCCGCGTCGCGTTTTCTTCGCGAGGATCGTTAACAAAACCTGCCGGGGTATTCGCAATACCACGACACCGGTTCAGGTAAAAGAGCAAGTGATTTATTGGCCCTTGTACATTCTGATGTATGTGGACCATTAAGCACTATGGCTAGAGGTCGATTCCAATACTTCATAACTTTCACTGATGATTTTAGTAGATATGGTTATATCTAGTTAATGAGGCATAAGTCTGAATCTTTTGAAAAGTTCAAAGAATATCAGAATGAAGTACAAAACCATCTTGGCAATAAAATTAAATTCCAATGATTAGATCGTGGAGGAGAATATTTGAGCCAAGAATTTAGCAATCATTTAAAGCAATGTGGCATTGTTCAACAGCTAACACCACTAGGGACACCTCAATGGAATGGTGTGGCGGAACGACGGAATCGAACCTTGTTGGACATGGTTCGATCAATGATGAGCCAAGTCGATCTTCCATTATCTTTTTTGGGATATGTTCTAGAAACTACTACATTCAACTTAAATAGGGCTCCATCAAAAGCGGTAGAGGAGACACCATATGAGATATGGACTAGGAAGCGACCTAGTTTGTCTTTTCTCAAGATTTGGGCCTATGAGGTACACAGGAAACGTTTGAAGTTTGGCAAACTCACACCAAATCAGACAAGTGCTTCATCATGGGGTATCCTAAGGAAACAGAGGGATATTACTTCTATAAGAAGGACGAGAACAAAGTGTTTGTTGCTCGTAATGGTATATTTCTTGGGAAAGAGTTTCTAACAAAAGAAATTAGTGGGAGTACAGTGTGACTTGAAGAAATTCAAGAACCACTGGAAAATGTTTCAGCTCCCACTGAGTTTCAAGAAGAACCACAAACTGTTCAAGAAATGTTGTGGGACCACTAGCGCCACGTAGGTCTGAAAAGGTCCGTAATGTACCTGAGAGGTACATGTTCCTTACCACAGAGCAACGGGATGTATTATTGTTAGACAATGATGAACCCAAGACTTATGAGGAAGCCATGATGAGCCCACTCTGACAAATGGCTTGACTCCATGAGATCCGAAATAGACTCCATGTATACTCATCAAGTTTGGAACTTGATTGCTTTACCCGATGGTGTAAAATGCATCGAGTGTAAATGGGTCCTTAAGAAAAAGATTGACATGAATGGAAATGTTCACATTTATAAAGCACGATTGGTTGCGAAAGGTTTCAAACAAATTGAAGAAATTGATTATGATGAAACTTTCTCACTTGTCGCCATGCTAAACTCAATTCGGATCATCCTAGCAATTTCAGCCTACCATGATTATGAGATATGGAAAATGGATGTTAAAACAACTTTTCTAAATGGAAATTCGAGTGAGGAGGTGTACATGACACAGCCCGAAGGTTGTACTCATCCACAAAATGCTGGGAAACTATGCAAGCTTCAGAAATCCATTTATGGATTGAAACAAGCATCTCGGAGTTGGAATATTTGTTTTGATGAGACAGTCAAACAATTTGGCTTCAAAAAAAATGAACATGAACCTTGTGTTTACAAGAAGGTTAGTGGGAGCGCACATGCGTTTCTGGTTTTGTATGTAGATGACATACTGTTAATCAGAAATGACATTCCTATGCTTGAATCTATCAAGTCTTCTTTGAGAAATTGTTCCTCTAATAAAGATTTTGGAGAAGTAGCATACATACTGGGTATTAAGATATATACAGATAGATCTAAATGGCTAATTGGACTAAACCAAAGTACACACATAGACAAGGTGTTGAATCGGTTCAACATACAAGACTCCAAGACAGGTTTCTTACCTATGTCACATGGCATTAGTCTTAGCAAGAGTCAATGTTCTATGACATCTCATGAGCAAGACTGAATGAGTAAGATTTCATAGGCTTCGGCAATTGGTTCTATCTTGTATGCCATGCTTTGTACACACCCAGATGCTTCTTATGCTCTAAGTTCTACGAGCCAATACCAATCAAATCCGGGTGAGAGTCACTGGATAGCTGTTAAAAACATCCTGAAGTACTTGAGAATGATCCGGGAGGATCTTCACGTTGAGTCACATACGGCCTTGTGACCTTAATCGTGTCCGGTTTGGTTTGCGACCATGAAAAGGAATTCGTTCTCTGTTCGGAACTGTAATTCGATCCGAATAGATATAACTAAGCTTATATGTTTAGGGTTAGTTATATGAGTCTAATACGTTTAGGTTATGTCGTGGTATTGCGAATACCCCGGCAGGTTTTGAGAATGATCCTAGCGAAAATTACGCGGCGCGGGATGACCGGATGACCGGTCCTCCCCCCCCCCCCCCCGGACAAGCACAAAAAATGACACTTGGGTTTATACAGGTTCGGGTCCCGGTGGGGGCCCTAGTCCTGTCGACGCGCTCCCGACCGGAGTCGGCTGGGGAGGCTCTCTCCGGGGGAGAGGCTTCCGGAGCACGTCTGTGAGTTTAGCTATTCCAATAAAAGAGAACCGATCCTTTACAACATAGGGGTACAAGGGCTATTTATAGCCCCAAAAAGAAGCAAAAAACCTAAACTACCCCGGAAGCCACCGTCGGATTGAAGGGCAGGACCATCCTTCTCCCAGTCAAACGCCTTGGATGCTTGACAGGTGGTCGCTAGTTCCCGAGCCACTCCTCGCGTGACCTGCACGTGATAAACAGCTCGAGACTTTACCTTTAGGAGGGCGATGAGGCCCGGGACGGTGCCGGAGGCCAGGTCCCGGGGGCCAAAAGGCGGCGCCCGGGGAGGCCCTGGAGGCCACGTCCCCGGGCAAATGGCGGTGCCCGGGACGACACCGGAGGCCGCGTCCCGGGAGCCAAATGGCGGCGCCCGGGAGGGCACTGGAGGCCCCGTCCCGGGGGCCAAAAGGCGGCGCCCGGGACGGCACCGGAGGCCGCGTCCCGGGAGCCAAAAGGCGGCGCCCGGGGAGGCCGGAGGCCACGTCCCAGGGCAAATGGCGGCGCCCGGGACGGCACTGGAGGCCGCGTCCCGGGAGCCAAATGGCGGCGCCCGGGAGGGCACCGGAGGCCGCGTCTCGGGGGCCAAAAGGTGGCGCCCTGGGAGGGGCCGGAGGCCACGTCCCCGGGCAAATGGCGGCGCCCGGGACGGCACCGGAGGCCGCGTCCCGGGAGCCAAAAGGCGGCGCCCGGGGTGGCCGGAGGCCACGTCCCCGCACAAATGGTGGCGCCCGGGACGACACCGGAGGCCGCGTCCCAGGAGCCAAATGGCGGCGCCCGGGAGGGCACCGGAGGCCGCGTCCCGAGGGCCAAAAGGCGGCGCCCGGGGAGGGGCCGGAGGCCGCGTCCCCGGGCAAATGGCGGCGTCCCGGGAGCCAAATGGCGGCGCTCGGGACGGCACCGGAGGCCGCGTCCCTGGAGCCAAAAGGCGGCGCCCGGGGAGGCCGGAGGCCACGTCCCCTGGCAAATGGCGTCGCCCGGGAAGGCACTGGAGGCCGCGTCCCGGGAGCCAAATGGCGGCGCCCGGGAGGGCACCGGAGGCCGCGTCCCGAGGGCCAAAAGGCGTCGCCCGGGGAGGGGCTGGAGGCCGCGTCCCCGGGCAAATGGCGGCGCCCGGGACGGCACCGGAGGCCGCGTCCCGGGAGCCAAAAGGCGGCGCCCGGGAGGGCACCGGAGGCCGCGTGCCGGGGGCCAAAAGGCGGCGCCCGGGACGGCACCGGAGGCCGCGTCCCGGGAGCCAAATGGCGGCGCCCGGGAGGGCACCGGAGGCCCCGTCCCAGGGAAAATGGCGGCGCCCGGGACTGCACTGGAGGCCGCGTCCCGGGAGCCAAATGGCGGCGCCCGGGAGGGCACTGGAGGCCACGTCCCGGGGGCCAAAAGGCGGCGCCCGGGGTGGTCCCGGAAGCCAGGTCCCCGGGCAATCGTGACAGAACTTACCTGGACTTAGTCCCGCGGAGATTTCCCCCGACAGCAGCGCCCCATGCACGCCGGGGACGATGCTCGAGTCCCCGGTGTGTATGGCACACGTCACCGGGAAGATCTCCGGGCTAAGACACCGGAGCCGCGGCTCTTCGGTTTCTGTGCCCCACGCTTAAGGCCGCACCGTTTCGCCATAAATGCGCGCGCGGTTCGAACCGGCGCCTCGATTCACGCACCGTCCCTTCATTTCCCGCACACGGTTTGAACTTCTACGGTCCAGATTGACCCGCGGTTGCCAGGTGGCGTGCATCTAGACCACGTCCCGCCCCTATAATTAGGACCTTGGGGGGCCCGGAAGCTCATTCCAAATTTTCAGCCTCAGCGATTTTTGCTCTCCCGGTAGCCCTCTCCCGATAGCTCTTTCCGGTAGCAGACGTCCGGGAGTTTTTAGTAGTAGCCTCCTGCAAGGTTAGCCACTAAAAAAGAAGACCAACCTCATGGCACCCAAGGGTCGGGCGAAGACCACGAAAGTGCCCCCGGAAGAAATCCCTTCGGATTTCCTCTGGGCGTCGGAGTTCACGGCCGAGGACGCCGAGTCCTTGGTTGAAAGATGCGTCGTCGTGGACGGGGACATCCAAGTCCCCGTGAAGAAGGACGGAGCCCCCCGCCCCAAGCCGGGAGAGGTCGTGGCCTTCGAGGCCTTCCTGGAGGCGGGGCTCCGGCTCCCGGTGCATCCCATGCTCCGGGAGTTTTTGAAAGAGTATGGGGTGGCTCTCAACCACCTCACCACGAACGCGCTCGTCCGGATGGGCCTGTTCATCTGGCTCTATGAGATAGCGACTGGGCGGGAGCCCACCCTTCGCGCCTTCCGGTACTTCTACGAGCCGGCGGCGCGGACCTCCCACCTGGTGAAGGGGGGCCCCAAGTCCCCCTTCGGTTCGGTGATGGTCCAGATGTTGCCATCCCGGGTGATCGACTACCCGGCGGCGGCCTCCCGGGACCACTGGGGGGACTGGGTCCGGAGGTGGTTTTACCTCCAGGTCCGGGACGAGGCGGTGGTGTACGCCCCGGAGCCTCCCACCTACAGCCGGTCGTCCGCGCCGAAGCCTCCGGTGTGGACGGACGACGAGTTCGAGCTCCTCGGCAAGGTGATCCTTTCCAAGAAGACCCGCTCGATGCGGGACACCGCCGAGGAGATGGCTCTCCTCCGGATCTCCCCCTTCACTGGTGGGAAGAGGGGGATCGGCATGGGCCCCGAGCAGCGGCCCCCCGTGAAGCCGGTGACGTGACGTAAGCTCCAGGAACCTGCTGCATTGTATTTATGAATTTTCAAAAATTTAACTAACTCTTTACCTCTTGCAGTCCGGCCGTACCCGGTGGCGCGGGAGAAGGCGGAGAACCTCCTGGGGAGGTACTTCGCCGATGAGCACCAGCGCGTCGTGCGCGCCGTGGGGGAGGGCCCTCCCAAGAACTTTTAGCTAGGGCCCTTTTTTGTTTTAGGACTTTTTGATTCCGGTAGCTTCTTAGAAGAAGCTTCGGACACTTGTACAGAAACATTCTGAATGCAATGAAGTTAGAATTTTTTCTAAGTCTTTGAATTGAATTTACTGTTACCAGGGTTCCCGGGAGGTTGCTCCCGGGCGAAGGTCCGGGAGGGGCTCCCCGGGGGACGCGCAAGCGGCTTTAATCTTGCTAAGCCTTGTCTCCGGGAATCGCGGCCGGGATAGCGTCCAGGAGCCGATCCGGTTGAGGTGGCGTCCGGAGTGGCACTTGGACAATTTTGACAATCATCACGCCGAATTGTCCCCTCCACGACCGGGGTTCCGGTTGATACCTCCCCTCCGGATACTTCCACCGGCGGGATACGAGTTCTGGCCTGAAGATGTGCTCCGGGACGCTCAGCGCTGTGTACGGGCATTGTACCGGGACTTGACCCGGGAGCTAGCGGGCGTAGAAGCCTTAGCGCGTAGAGAATCCCCCGGGTTAGAACCTGGGTTGTACCGTTTCCGAAGCCCACCGGAGGGGGAAGATGTCCTCCGGGTTTGCCAATCAATAAAGTTGTGTTGTTGCTTCTTCTTTCATTGTCTATTTTCTTCTTCTTGGATGGTCCGGACGACTCATCTTAACAAGGATGAGCTAAGTTTCCTCGTGGGCGGTGCGGCCGACACCCGGGGGTTCCTTATCCCCCCCTGCCCACAGCGGGCCGGAGAATAGCTCCGCGCGCTGTGGGGGTAACAAGGCCCCCGGCACGGAAGTCACCTGTAGGATAGGAAATTTTCTAAGTTGGAAAATTTTAAAATGAGGTTTTCAAGGAGAAGACCTTCCGGGAGACAATCGTCCGGTCGCCGTGAGAACGGGGAGCCGGGAATAAGGCCTCATATGGAAGAAACGTCCAAGAAAACCCGATGAGATTTCCAGAGGCGAGCTCCCTAGAGGACAATCGTCCGGTCGCAGTGAGAACGGGGAGCCGGGAATAGGGCCTTCGGGGAAGAAAATGTCCGAGAAATCCGTGACTTCTCCGGGAGACAATCGTCCGGTCGCCGTGAAGACGGGGAGCCGGGAATAAGGTCTTCGGGAGGCATTCATCCGGTCGCCGTGAGAACGGGGAGCCGGGAATAAGGTCGCCGGGGACCAATCGTCCGGTCGCCATGAAAACGGGGAGCCGGGAATAACGTCGACTCCCGGAGGAGGAAGATAGATCCATGAAGGCCATTAGACGTCCCACTGGGGAGAGCGTCTACTCCCGGAGGAGGAAGTGCCCGAAGACGGGACTTGAGTGTTTGGGCAGGGGACTAGTCTCCCAAAGTGACTCGTTACCGCGGCCACTATGACCGGGTTGCCGCTTACACCCTCAGTCCACGAGGGCTGATCGTAAGCCGCCCTACGGGAGTAGGACTCCCGTTGTAGGGACTTGTTGGGCCTGGCCCCCTTCCTCGCGGGGAGGGCATCCTCACAGGGAGGGCATCCTCGTGGGGAGGGCATCGCCAGCAAGGGCGGTAATGAGAGAGACCTGCAATGAGACAGTTTGAAAAGCAAGACCTATGTATTGCTAATAAAATGAAGTACAAGGCCTCCCCCTGCGAAGCAGCGAAAGGGGAGGAAAATACAGTGTCCCTCCTCCCCCTCCGGAGTGAACGCTCCGAGGGAGGGGACAGGCCCGTAAGGCTAAACATAGAACTTGCGAAGTAAACGCAAGTTCCACGTGTGCTTCAGCTCCTGCTCTTGAAGGTTGGAGAGCTTGTAGGCCCCCGAGCCCAGGACCGCGGAGATCCTGTAGGGGCCCTCCCACTTGGGGGAGAGCTTACCTTGGGCCTGGGGGTCCGTCACGAGCTTGACGACAAGGTCCCCAAGGCGGAAAGCTTTCTCGCGCACGCGTTGATTGTACGCGCGCGCCATTTCTTGCTCGTAGATGGCGTGGCGGAGGAGCGCTCGGTCGCGTTCCTCCTCCACGAGGTCGATCTCCAGACGCTGGTTGGCCTCGTTGGCCTGGTACGCTGAGGGCGTAGCTCCCTCCAGGAGCTCAACCCGCAGTGACCGGAAGCTGATCTCCGGGGGGAGGACTGCCTCCGCCCCGTAGACCAGGGAGAAGGGAGTACGCCCCGTCGCCCAAGACGGGGTCGTGCGCATGGAGCAGAGGATGCTAGGGAGCTCCTCTGCCCATGCACCCCGCTTAGAAGCGGTTTGCTCGAGTCTCCAGCGCAACCCCTGCAGGATCACGCCGTTGACCCTCTCGACAGCCCCATTGCTCCGGGGATGGGCGACCGAGGCGAAGTGGATGACGAGCCCCAGGCCTTCGCAGAATTCCCGGAAATAAGCCGAGTCGAATTGGGTCCCGTTGTCCACGGTGATTTTCCTGGGGACACCAAAACGACATACGACGTTTTTCCAGAAAAACCGCTGAACGGCCCGGGACGTGATGCTGGCCAAAGGCTCCTCCTCAACCACTTTGTAAAATAGTCGACTCCGACTACCGCATACTTGTATCCCCCGGGTGCTGGGGGAAAGGGCCCTAAGAGGTCCATCCCCCAGCACACAAAGGGCCAAGTGATGGGGATCGTCTGCAGCGCTATAGGGGGGAGGTTCGAACCCTTGGCCATGTTCTGGCATGCCTCGCACGCGGAGACAAGGTCTCGCGCGTCGCGCATGACCGTGGGCTAGTAGAAGCCCTACCGGAGGGCCTTGGCCGCGATGGCACGCGGGGCTAGGTGAGAACCACAGCTCCCCGCGTGGATGTCTTCGAGAAGTTGAAGTCCCTCCGGCTGGGGGAGGCAGCGCAGGAGGGCGGAACCCCCCCGCTTGTAGAGCCTCCCCTCCAGCAGGAGATATGCCCGGGCTTTAGCCCGGAGGCATTTAGCCTCGGTCTCACTAGGAGGGTCCCCCTCCCCCTTGATGAAGGAGATGAGGGGGTCCATCCAAGACGGAGTCCGGGTGATCTCGGCGACCTCCGGGACATGAGGCTCGTCGCCCGTGTCCGGGGAGGCCACCGAGGACTTCGTGATGATCTCCAGGAAAGCCCCCTTGGGGAGCGATTCCCGGGCGCTTGCCGCCCGGGCCAAGGCGTTGGCCCGGTCATTGTCCCTATGTGGGATATGCCGGGCCTCGTGGCCGTCGAAATGCCTCTCCATCTTCACACTTCCTGCAAATAAAGACTTAAGTTTGCGTCATGGCACAGGTAAGACTTGTCCACTTGGCAAGCTACGAGCTGAGAATCTCCCTTGACTAGGAGGCGCCGGATCCCCAGGGAGCGCGTGAGGCGCATCCCAAGAAGCAAAGCCTCGTATTCGGCGACGTTGTTGGTTGCAGGGAACTCGAGCCGCGCGGCGTACTCGAGTTCCTTCCCCTCGGGGCTCCGGAGGACTACTCCCGCACCAGCCCCGGCGAGACACAGCGACCCATCGAACATAAGGGTCCAATGATCACTGCGTCGGGGCGGCACAGGGAGATCTTCGTCCCTGGACCCAGAGGCGGGAGTCCACTCTGCGACGAAGTTGGCGAGGACCTGCGACTTGATGGCGGAGCGGCCGGTAAGGGACAGGGAGAAGGGGGCGAGCTCGGCCCCCCACTTCCCGATCCGGCCGGTGGCTTCTTTGTTCCGCAGTACCTCCCCGAGGGGGAGGGACGACGGGACGGTGATAGGGTGCCCCAGGAAGTAATGCCGAAGCTTCCGGGACGCCATGAGGAGGGCGTAGCAAATCTTCTCCATCTCCGTGTACCGAGTTTTGGCCCCTTGGAGGGCCTCACTCACGTAGTACACGGGACGCTGCAGCCCCCCTTGCCCCTTCACCAAGACCGCGCTGACGGCGACTGGGGTCGCGGCGAGGTAGAGGAGCAAGGGTTCTTCTGGAGACGGACTCACGAGCATTGGGGGGCTCGTGAGGTACTTCTTGAGGTCGATGAAGGCTTCCTGGGCCTCGGGGGTCCAGCGGAACCCCTCGAGCCCTCGGAGGATCTTGAAGAACTAGAGGCCCCGCTCCCCCGACTGGGAGACAAAACGGCTGAGTGCGGCTAGGCGGCCGGAGAGCCGCTGGACATCTAGGAACGCGGCGGGGGCATATCTAGGAACGCCCGAATCTTCTCGGGGTTTGCCTCAATGCCCCGCTGGGACACGAGGAAACCTAGGAGCTTCCCCCCGCGCACCCCGAAGGCGCACTTCTCCGGGTTGAGTTTGAGCCCGAAGGTACGGAGGTTGCGGAAGGTTTCAGCCAGGTCGTCGATGTGGGAGGCTGCGCGGGGACTCTTGACGACCGCGTCATCTACGTAGACTTCGATGTTGCGGCCGACTTGCTCTTTGAAAACCAACGTCATGAGGCGCTGGAAGGTTGCCCCCGCGTTCTTGAGCCCGAAGGGCATATGGATGTAGCAGAAGGTTCCGAGGGGAGTAATAAAACTCGTCTTTTCCTCGTCCCCTTCCGCCATCCGGACTTGATGGTAGCCAGAGTAGGCGTCTAGGAAGCTCATGAGCTCGCACCCCACAGTGGAGTAGACGAGTTGATCAATCCGCGGGAGCGGGAAGTTGTCTTTGGGGCAGGCGCGGTTAAGGTCGGTGAAGTCCACGCACATCCGCCACCTGCCAGTTGATTTCTTGACGAGGACGGGGTTCGCGAGCCACTCGGGGTGCAAGACCTCTCGAATGAACCCCGCCTCTCGGAGCCGGGTGATCTCCGCCTTGATTGCCTCTTGGCGCTCGAGGGGGAGTTTCCGCAGCTTCTGTTTGACCGGGGGGTGACCGGGGGCCACTGTGAGCTTGTGCTCAATGACCTCCCGGGCGACGCCCCGCACGTCCGAAGGCTTCCATGCAAAAACATTGGAGTTTTCGCGCAGAAAAGCCGCAAGTAGCGTTGCATGCTCCTCGGGGAGCTCCGCCCCGATCCGGACGGTCTTGTCTTCGTTGCCCGGGGACAGCAGGACCTTCCGGATGCCCCCTTCCCGATGCGGCTTGAGGAGGGGCCTCCCGGGCGGTGGCGCAGCAGCGTCCAGTTCCGGGGGAGAAGCCTCCCCCCCGGGCGTCTTTATGAGGTTGACGCTTCCGATTGTGGCCGCAGCGCGCTCGTATAGAGCACGGGCCATGTCTTGGTCTCCCCGGACGTTGATCACACCATGCGGCCCGGGGATCTTCATGCAGAGATAGTTTTGATGGGTGGCAGCCCCCAGCCGGTTGATTGTCGTCCTCCCCATAATCGCGTTGTAGGAGGAGGGGAGGTCCACTACATCGAAGCGGACCAGCTCGGTCCGGTAGTTCTCCGGGGTGCCGAAGGTCATTGGAAGATCTACTTTGCCCACGGGGTGGATCGCCTTCCCCGGGACGAAACCTTGCAGGGGCCCGACAGCGGGCTGCAGGAGCTTCTCATCCACCTGCATTTCTTTGAAGGCCTTCAGGAATAGGACATCGGCGGACCTCCCGCCGTCCACTAGGATACGGGCCAGATGGCAGTTGTAGATGGTTGCGGAGACAATGAGTGCGTCGTCGTGGGGGAAGCGAACGCCCCGCGCGTCTTCTGCCGTGAAGGTGAGGGGGACGTCCGACCACTTCGGTGGCGGGGACGTGTGTGGCACCCCCACAACCTTGACCTCGTTCGCGTACTCCTTGCGCTGGCGCTTAGAGTCCCGCCCGGAGGCAGATCCTCCCACGATGACGTTGATGTGCCGCTGCGAAGTTTGAAAGGGGAGAGCTTCTGAAGGCTCCCCCTCCTACGTCTGCTGACCCCCCGCGGAAGCGGGAAGGGCCGGAACAGCTGGCCGAGGGGGCAAGGAGGCCGGAGTCCCCCCCCTGCCCGCGCTGGTCGAGGAAGTCCGCGAAGTGCTACAGCAGCTGGCTACAATCTCGGGTAGCGTGGGTACTGGACCTGTGGAAGCTGCACCACGGTCCTTCCCGCCTTCTCCCCGCGGGGCCTTCCCGGCCGCGCGAAGACTGTCCTCCCCCATGGCCCTTCGGTTTGGGGAAGGGGTGGTTGGCCCTCGGGGGGTCGCGCGAGCCGCCTCCGCCCTCGAGGACAAAGGTGTCCCGAGGCCGTGGCTCACTACGCCCCCCCTGCCTGGGGCGTTTGGGGGGATCCCTGGCCCCCCGGTCGATGGGGGCGGGAGCCCCCTGGGTCTTCTTCCAGATGTCGTCTTCCTCCGCCCGAGCGTACTTTTCGAGCACGTTGAAGAGCTCATCGGCGGAAGAGGGGTAGCTCCGGGAGAGCCTTCGGTGGAGCTCCCCCGGGAGGATGCCGCTTTTGCAGGCTTCGATGACCGTAGAGTCGGGGACATGGGCCACTTTGCTTTTCACCTGAGTAAAGCGCTTGAAGAAGCTTCTGATGGTTTCCCCAGTCCTCTGCCAGACAGTGTACAGCTGCGAGGAGTCCAGGGGACGCACGTAGTTCCCTTGGAAGTTGGCACAGAACTCCCGCTTCAGCTGCGAGAAAGACTTGATGGAGCCGGCCTTCAGGTTGTAGAACCAGGAGCGGGCAATGCCGGAGAGGTAGAGGGGGAAGACGTTGCACTGTACTGTCTCGTCCCCCCCGGCCGCGGAGATGGCAGTGGAGTAGACCTGCACAAACTCGTAAGGGTCTGCCTCACCGTTATAGTGTTCGATGTGCGGAGGGCGGTAAGGCCGCGGCCACAGGATGCTGCGAAGTCTTCGGCACAGGGGCTGGTTGGCCCCCTGCACTTCCCAGGGAGAGCCCCGGTCGCTGTCTTCTTTCACTGGACCTTCGTTGTCCGAGTCTGGGAGCGGTCCAAGAGGTCCGCCAGAATGGCGGTGGCGACGCTTTTCCTCTAGGCCAGGACTAAGTTCCCGGACGTCCGGGCTCTCCGCCGCAGAGGTTGGCTCTTCAGCGGGTCTCTTCCCCCGGCCGGTGCGAGAGCGAGGCTCCCCGTGCCGGCGGCCGGGGGGAAGTTCTTCCCTGCGCTCCGGTGAACGTATTCGCTCGACCTCCCCCGGGGCGAAATGGACCTGTCCCGCCGAGGGAGGGAGCTCGTGCGCTGTAGCTTCCGGAGCCGGTTGGGGGGAGCCCCCTACGACGACCCCCGGGACCAGAAAGGGGGAAGCCCCTGTATTATCCAGAACCGGGGAGGGGGCGCCCGCGACGACGCCTGGAATCGAAGTGGAGGGGGCCCCAGTGGCCACGACCGGAACCGGGAAGGGGGCAGGCCCTGTAACACCCTGAACCAGCGAGGGAGGAGCCCCAGCGGCGACATCCGGAACCGGGGAGCCCATGCGGGGGGAGGTCCGCTGCGGCACGGGGGCTGCGCTGTCAACCGCCCCCGGTGCGGTAAACGCGACGCGGGGGGCGGGACTGGCTCCCGGCGTAGGGTAAACCCCCGGCATGAAGTGGGCTCCCGGCCCCGGGAATAGGCCAGGAACGGGGTACCCCCCCGATGCCACGAAGGGCCTGGGTGCCGGGAAAGGTCCGGACGTATATCCAGCAGGGGGAGGGAACCCCCCGGCAGGATCATACAGGGCGGACAACCCCCCCGAGGCCGGAGGGGCCGTCGGGTAACCCATAAACGGGGGCATATTCCCCAGATATGGGTGTGACGCAAATGTGGGGGCCGGAGGCCGCGCCAACACGCTAAGTAGCTCGTCCATAGAGCGCTGAGCGCGCAGTTGGCCCTCCACGAGAGCTTCGAGCAGGGCGTCCCGGGGAGCCGGGGGAGCCGTCGGGGGGAGACTGGTCCCGGCCGAGGTCCCCGCGGTCACCGGGAACGACCTGGAGGCGGAAGCACCTAAGTTAAGAGGAAAGGAGGGAGGCGGTACCTGGGCCAGGTCGCCTCCGGAAGGGACCGCAGGGACAGAAGTGTCCCGGGCGGACGGCGCCGGATCTCCGAGACCCGGGTCGCCGGGAAGGGTGCGAGCCCTTGTTCTTGGGGGAGCCATGGCGTCTTGTCACGAGTCTCCACGGACGGCGCCAACTATCGTGGTATTGCGAATACCCCGGCAGGTTTTGAGAATGATCCTAGCGAAAATTACGCGGCGCGGGTTGACTGGATGACCGGTCCTCCCCCGCCGGACAAGCACAAAAAATGACACTCGGGTTTATACAGGTTCGGGTCCCGGTGGAGGCCGCGTCCCGGGAGCCAAATGGCGGCGCCCGGGAGGGCACCGGAGGCCCCGTCCCGGGGGCCAAAAGGCGGCGCCCGGGGAGGGGCCGGAGGCCGCGTTCCCAGGCAAATGGCGGCGCCCGGGACGGCACCGGAGGCCGCGTCCCGGGAGCCAAAAGGCGGCGCCCGGGGAGGCCGGAGGCCACGTCCCCGGGCAAATGGCGGCGCCCGGGACGGCACCGGAGGCCGCGTCCCGGGAGCCAAATGGCGGCGCCCGGGAGGGCACCGGAGGCCGCATCCCGGGGGCTAAAAGCCGGCGCCCGGGGAGGGGCCGGAGGCCGCGTCCCCGGGCAAATGGCGGCGCCCGGGACGGCACCGGAGGCCGCGTCCCGGGAGCCAAAAGGCGGCGCCCGGGGAGGCCGGAGGCCACGTCCCCGGGCAAATGGCGGCGCCCGGGACGGCACCGGTGGCCGCGTCCCGGGGGCCAAAAGGCGGCACCGGTGGCCGCGTCCCGGGCTTCGGAGCTGACGTTCATCAGTGGCTAGGATTCTGATTGGGTGCTCAAGATAAGTGAGATTCTTCTGTAAAGGCACATCTTGTACATCTATCTGGTCAGTAGGTTCCTTCAAACATTTCCGGAGCTGAGAGACATGAAACACATCATGCACTCCTGCTAATCCCTCAGGTAATTCCAATTTATATGATACTTCTCCCTTCCTCTTGATTATCTTAAATGGTCCAATGTATCTTGGAGATAAATTTCCTTTCACTTGGAATCTTTGTAATCCCTTGAATGGTGTGACCTTGAGATACAAAAAATCTCCTGGTTCAAATGATAATTCTCTCCGTCGTTTATCTGCATAACTCTTTTGTCGTGATTGTGCTGTTTTCAACCTTTCCCTGATGAGTCTGACATGAGCTTCTGCTTCTTCTACTATCTCTGGTCCTATGACTTTTCATTCTCCTGGCTCATTCCAATGTAACGGTGTTCTGCATTTACGTCCATATAAAGCTTCAAATGGTGCCATCTGTATACTAGCTTGATAACTGTTATTATATGTAAATTCTGCAAATGGTAAACATTTGTCCCATGATGTTCCATAATCTAGTATACAAGCTCTTAGAAGATCCTCTAGGATTTGGTTGACTCTTTCTGTCTGTCCTCCCGTCTGCGGATGATATGCAGTACTGAAGTCCAACTGGGTTCCTAGGGTTTCATGCAGTCTATTCCAAAATTTGGAGGTAAACTGTGTTCCACGATCTGAAACTATCTTCTTAGGAATACCATGCAATGCCACTATTCTTTGCATGTATAACTCTGCTAATTTACTGCCATCATAAATCTTTTTGACTGGTATGAAATGAGCTACTTTAGTAAGTCTGTCCACAATAACCCATATGGAATCATATCCTCTGTGAGTTTTAGGTAATCCTGTAATGAAATCCATACCAATTTCTTCCCATTTCCATAATGGTATTGGTAGAGGTTGTAGCTTTCCTGCTATTTTCTGGTGTTCTGCTTTAACTCGTCGACATGTATCACAGTTTGCAATATACTCTGCAATATCTCTCTTCATATTATCCCACCTGAATCTGGTCTTCAAATCTTGATACATCTTTGTGTTACCAGGGTGTATTGAGTATGGAGTTTTATGTGCTTCATGGAGAATTATTTCCTTAAGATCTGCGTTTTGAGGTACACAGATTCTTCCTCGATACCATACAATCCCTTGGTTATCTTCAGTAAAACCTTGAGCCTTTCCTAACTTGATTCGACTCTTGATCTTACAAATTTCTTCATCTTCCTTCTGGGCATTTCCTATCTGTTCTTCAAGTTGAGATTTTATTGTTAAAGTAGCTACCGTTCCCTGCGGTACTATTTCCACTTGATGATTCTGCAACTCTTGTTGTAGGTAAGGGTTCTTCAACATAACCATTCCTTGTAGGTTGTAAACTTTTCTGCTTAGGGCATCAGCCACTACATTAGCTTTCCCTGGATGGTACTGAATACTAAGATCATAATCTTTGATCAATTCCAGCCATCGGCGTTGACGCATGTTGAGCTCCGTCTGTGTGAAAATATACTTGAGGCTCTTATGATCTGTAAAGATCTCACACTTATGTCCAATGAGATAATGCCGCCATATCTTTAAAGCATGTACTACTGCTGCTAACTCCGAATCATGGGTCGGATAATTTTCCTCATGTGGTCTCCATTGATGTGAAGCATAAGCCACTACTCGACCTTGCTGCATTAACACACAGCCTATTCCTTGCTTTGAAGCATCACAGTAAACTACAAAATCTTCTTTGCTGTCTGGTAGGGTGAGGACTGGTGTTGTTGTCAATTTCTGCTTCAGCTTCTGAAAACTCTCCTCGCACTTGGTGGTCCATTCAAATGCAACATCCTTCTTTAGCAGGTTCATAAGTGGTTTGGCAATCTGGGAAAATCCTTCAATGAATCTCCTATAATACCCTGCTAATCCCAAGAAACATCTAATCTCTGAAAATGAGGTAGGTTGCTTCCACTCCTTGATTGCGGAGATTTTAGCTGAATCCACTGAAATTCCTTCTGCTGTCAACACATGTCCAAGAAATGAAATTCTTGACATCCAAAATTCACATTTGTCAAACTTGGCATAAAATTGCCTCTCTCGTAGCCTTTCCAAGACTAGGTGTAAATGTTGCTCATGTTCTTCCGTACTCTTGGAATATATCAGAATGTCATCTATGAATACTATGACAAACTTGTCAAGAAAATCCATAAATGTGCTGTTCATGACATTCATGAAAGCTGCCGGAGCATTGGTCAAGCCAAAAGGTACTACTGTAAACTCATATAAACCATATCTGGTAGTGAAAGCAGTCTTCGGTATATCTTCCTTCTTGATCTTCAGCTGATGATATCCAGATTTCAAATCTATCTTGGAAAATACTTTGGCTCCTCGAAGCTGATCGAACAAGTCATCAATTCTTGGTAATGGATACTAGTTTTTAATAGTGACTTCATTCAAAGCTCGGTAGTCTACACACATTCGTAGAGTTCCGACTTTCTTCCTCACAAACAAAACTGGGGCTCCCCATGGCGAAGCACTGGGTTTGATAAATCCTTTGTTTTCCAAGTCTTCGAGTTGATTCTTGAGCTCCTCCAAATCTGTAACTGGCATCCTATAGGGACGTTTTGCTATAGGTGCTGCTCCTGGTTTAAGTTCAATACTGAATTCTATTTCTCTGTCAGGTGGCATTCCTGGAAGTTCTTCTGGAAACACATCAGAATATTGTTGTACTACAGGCACTTGTTCCAGGCATAACTTTTGCAATGCTTGAACAGATCTTAGCGGTCTCTTGACTGATGATCTTTCTGCATAAAATAGAACTCTCTCCCCTTGGCTACTGACAAGACTAAGGGTTTTCTCTTCACAATCTACTAGGCCTTTATGTTGGGACAACCAATCCATTCCCAAAATAATGTCTAGACCTTGTAGTTCTAGAACTAGTAGATTTGCCTCAAATTCTACCCCTTCTATATTAAAAGTTACATTTGGGCAGATCGAGTAAACAGATAATCTAGCCCCTGGAGTTTGTATAACCATAGAGTACTCTAGTGGTACTTGGTCTATATGCATTTCAACTTCAGATGCAAATGCTTTTGACATGAATGAATTTGTAGCACCAGGATCAAACAATATTAAGGCAGATGCAGATTGAATCAGAAATCTACCTAGAAGAATGTCGGTGGCGCTGCCTTCTTCTTGTATTGAAGTATAATTTAATCTTCCTCCTTGGGTTGCAGTTGGTGCTCTACCTCTTCCTCTTCCTCGATTAGCCATGTTTCCTCCTCTTCCTGCTGAATTTCCTCTAAAATTCTGCGATGGTGATGCCCTGGTTACTACTGACTGTGTTCCTGCCTGAGATCTGGCAATGGACCTCGGAAGTTGTATCCAAGGACAGAATTCTTTACGGTGCCCACGCTGTCCACAATGATAACACTCAACACGAGGATGAGGGCAATCCTTCTGAGAATGATTTCCTCGGCAGTTGGGGCACAATGTCATTGCTGGTCTGGGATTGATAAGATGGTCGAAAATTGGGAGTGGTAGGAACTCTTCCTCTGATTGGATTTGGCTGTGGTCGTGTTTGCTGGAACATCCTCCTTTTTCGGCTTTCTTCTCCCATATTCTTCTTTTCTTCCACCTTTAAAGCTCTGTTCACTAGGGTTTGAAATTCTGTAAGTTCATGAGAAGCAATTTGATACTGTAGATAGTGTTGAAGTCCTTCTGTGAAGCGCTCTATCTTCTTCTCTTCAGTATCCACATCTCCAGGTGCGTATCGAGCCAAATGAGTAAATTGGTGTAGATACTCAGTAACTGACTTACTTCCTTGAGTTAAATTCCGAAATTCCCGACGTTTAGCTGCCATAACACCAGTAGGTATATGGAATTTCCGAAATTGATCCTTAAATTCCCTCCAAGAAATATTATCCTTATCAAGATGGGCTTCCTGGTAATTCATCCACCATGCAGCTGCAGCTCCTGATAACTGATGAGATCCAAACAAAACTTTTTCTCGTTCGCTGCATCGGACCGCGTCCAGTTTCCTCTCGATATCCCGTAACCAATCATCGGCAACCATGGGATCGGTCGCACTAGAAAATGTTGGTGGACGGGTCTTTTGGAAATCTGTTAATCTTGCTCCTACAGCAGAAGTAGTTCCTTCTGTTGTTCCAGTAGGCAGTTTCTGAACTATCTGAGCTAACAACTGGGTATGAGCTATCTGAGCTTCCTGTCGACTTTGCTCCATTGATAATAAAATTTCCTGAAGACTGGGTTGTTCATTCTGAGGTGGATTGGAACTCTGAGATCCTTGCTGAAACAAAGGGTCTCTTGTCATAGTTTCTTCTTCTTGCGGAGTCTGACCTATATCTTCTCTTCCACTTCGAGATCTCCTTCTGGTGTCAACCATGGTGGCTCTGAAAAAGTTTAGACGGATCTAACTAACTAAGGCCAACTAAGACAGCAATGCAGAAATTAATGCAACTACTTTAGTGCATAAAATACTTAGGCTATTAGCCATAACACACAAATTAACCATTGCAAAAGCAACAGCGATTCACAAAGCTATTAAGAGCATCCACTAGCTCTGTCTACACCAACCTCTAAGACACTCTGAACAACAGAACGCACTCTCACAATCTTACCGAATTTTAGAAAATCCAAATAAAATTTTGAAATGAAGGTTTTCAAGAGCTACAAAGCTCATTATTTTTACCAAAATAAAGTTTTCAACAATTAGTTTTCTGAATAAATTACGTTTTCCTGGCACGGCCAATTTCCTAAAGGTGTCGCCCTACAGTCAAGTTCTCATGTTGCTCTGATACCAACTTTTCTTGTCGCGCCCCGAGACTGGGACAACGACTACTCCTGTAGAGACCTAGCTCGCTGCAGCTAGTCCCAAACTACAAACCTTTGACTTCCCAGGATGAGTCAAACACAGGAGTATATTACAATGCAACAGAGTACTCACAAAATATTAAGCAGTGTGGCCTGCTGGCCTTAATATTACATAAAGAGGATTACAATGCCTACAAGGCATTCAGGGTTTAGCAAAATATTTAACTACGCAGTAGAAGATAGGTGACCCTCCCACAAAAGAAGTTGACGGCAGAACAACACACTTCAGGGTTCTGGTGGAACTGATTCTCCTCCTTCTGGATCCACGTAGTACTCCGTGCCATCATCTTGATCAAAGTAGGCTCCATCTATTGAGTTGAATGTTGCAAGGGTGAGCACTTACGTACTCAGCAAGTCATAGGCAAGAGTAGATACATATAGTAGTGATGATATGAACCTAGACTAGTCAAAAATTATGGATATTTGTAAAATAATCTTTTCCTTTCTCATCTCATCTTATGGCAGCACTTTTCATAATATAACATCATCAATCATGTTCACTATATTATAGCACTACCGCGACACGTCGACACACGACAGCCCACGACAGCACTCCTTATCATGACAACACATGTCATTTGGGTAATCTTGATTTAAACATATTTTATTTAGAAAATAGTACTTGTGTCACACCCCGTGGATTTAATCCACCGCAGCAGACTCCTATAAAACCCGGGAGCTCGGAGTATTCGAATACGTTTTTAACTCTGCAGAGAGGTACCAATTTACCCGCAATATATTCCACTTTCAAACCTTTCCTATCATGACAAAATGATTGGACCCCTGACTCACTTCATACTGTGAGCGGCAAGGTGGAAATAACAAGAACTTTTGTTATGTTTTACTCACAATTCACCCCCGACCCTGTGGCTCTCAGCGAGGCACAGTTGTGGCAGGTTGTATCCAAACCTCCACCCCTTTGCTTATTCCCATTACTGGGTCAGCGTGCTTGATCACCTTCAGTGATATGTGTGGGAGCCGCGCTCCGTGTTTATCGTGCATCACTACACATCTCATGCAGGGGTTTCATGTGCGATCCACATAATTACTTGTTCAGGCCTGTCCCATACCAGGCTTGCGGTTAGCACGTTGTTCATGCCACTGGACGCACAACACAAGGTTCTAGTCCTTATATGCCAATGACCAGACCATCCACAACCCTGCACCTTCAGTGCCTGCATTCCTTTGCAGTCTAGCACCTGCAGTGCTACAGCCATCCATACCATTTTTCTGGTCACGGCTAGGGTTTTATTTCATGAATATAAGTATAGATATACATATAATAGCTCATGGCTCAAAACTTATTTATTTCACATTTCACAGATAACCAGTCTAGTACTGCCAATTCATAAATCAACCATTCTCAATCTTTCACATGCAATATTGCCTATATTCAAGGTTATGTTTTAGCAACATTTAAAATATAGGTTCAAGATGACCAAGGATATGACTTGTCTTCCACGTCGTAAAATACAGCAGTCGATGACGGATCAACAGCAAAATCTTCAAAGTCAGCTTCTGAATCTGCTCGACGACAAACAAACACACAATAATTACTTATAATATTTAAAATGTTTTATGACTTATATGCAGAAATGCTTAACAAGCATGATTGAACTAAACTGGAGATAAGTTGAACTGCAAACTGAACTGGGTCGAGATTCTAGGGTTTCAAGGAATTTGGGCTAAGGATGGTGATTAGATAATCTTAGGGTTTCAAGATTTCAATAGGGATAACAATTTTGTGACTGGTTTAATCAAAACAGCGAATGTCAATAAATCGACATTCGGATCAAAGCTTGGACATAGCTTTAAGAAAAGCTAGGATGCTTACCTCAAATTGTGGTAGTAGAAGAAAATGTAGATCACAACTCTACAAATTCAGTGGACAAAGTGGATTTCAAATTGCACAACCAGAAGTGGGTAAACAAAGTCAATGCCACTGGCTGGCAAGCTCTGGCATAGAGCTGACAATGCCAAAAACTAGGGCTTAGCATAACTTTTGATCTGGAGCTCCAAATGAGCACCACTTTGTCTGGGAGGTAGGCATTGATAACAGGAACAATAGTTACAATAGGATGTATGGCTGAAAATGGCTGGACGGCAAGAAATCTGATGATGAACTGAGGTGAACACACTGCACTAGATCAGTTCTGGACAAAATCTTGGCAAAGCTATAACTTCCAATCTAGGCCGATCTAGGTGTCGGGCTAGAAGACAAAAGTTCTCAGGAGGCTAAGGCACATCTAAATGACAAAGTTTCGAGGGCTGAAATGGCTGGAACAAGCTTTCCGGTGATCGGCGCTGGAGAAGAAACGCTGCTGATAGGGGGTTTCTGCTACAGGCAATAAGAACTTAATTCATTGCTTGGAGAGCATCTAGGAGGTATAGGGAAGCTTCTGGTACAATTGTATTGGCCAGAGGATCACTGGAGAAACCTGGCGACGATCGCCGGCGACTGGTAGAGCTTGAATTTGGGGATACCTTCGATTCGAGCTCAATCTGGAGATCTTGATGCACAGGCTTGCTGGAAATGACTCACTGATCAATTTGCTTCACAGGATCGAGGGCTAATTCGAAGTGATTTGGCCTGCATTGCCGGAACAGGGCATTTAGCAATCCCGGCGATCACCGGCGATAGAGGTCACCGGGGAGCAATTAGATGATATCACACAGAGAGAATGAGTAGGGAAACTCACTGGTGTTGTTAATTTGGCAGGAGATGATCTGTAGAGTGCTGGCACCGTGAGCTTCCTCGACGGTTCGCCGGAGAAGAAAACGAAAAGAGCAAATTCTGGAACTTGGCTGGTTTCTGGTGAAGTATGGAGGGAGCTACTGAGCACAGGAGTGCTTAAATAGGCCAGGCGAAGCTTGCAAGGAGGAGACAACGAAGTAATTGGCAGCTGAGATGAGATGGATTGCGTGCTGAGCATCAGCGGCGAAGACACAGCGAAGAACGGTGATTGCGACGGCGACATGACTGCAACTGTCCACATTGTCGTTCATCGGGACTTTGCAAAGATGGAGCAAGCGGTGGCGACAACAACTGGCGCGGCAAGGCAACGTGGCGATGGATTGCTGACAAAATCGCTGCTGGTCGCGCGCGGGAGCAAGCGCTGGTCGTTGACGTTGCAGCGGCGCTGCCACGGTGACGGCTGAGGCGAGGACACGTGCGAAACAGCATGCACGATCAAGTTGCAGGCGAAGCTTCACCGGCGGCGAACGTGCACGGCGCAAGGAAGCAAAACACGGCGATCTCTGGTCGTGCGCACAGCAGTATACGGCCTGGTCGAATGCTGCTGTTGTCCTGGTCGAAAAAGGACTGAACTGCAATATTTGATTCTTTGAGTTTTGGACTGAAATGTAAATCTGGAATTTTGGGAGGTTTAAACTGAAATTGATTCTGCTGTTTTGGTAATCTTTATTCAACAGATGATTTGGCAGAGATTGAAGATAAAATTTGGCACATTTGAATAGTTTTTGATACAAACTGAAAATAGGGTAAATTAGGGTATAACAAGATTTAAGTTTTGTCGATTTCGAATTCTGGCATTTAGGGTTCGATTTTGATATCTGCACAGAAGAGAAACTTGTGGCAAATAGCATTTTGAGAAGATTTGCTGAAGAAATTCTGAATTTGGAGTTAATCTGGAGATTTTAGCCTTTTTGGGTTTTCAGATAACAGATAAGGACTAATTTGCGATAACTCTTGGACTGATTTGTGAAAAGAGTCTAGATAGCAGAATCTGGCTGTCAACTTTTTATATTAAGGTATTGACATACTCATGATCATATTCCAGGAATAATCTAGTCTGAACTTGGTCAAGATTTTGATTAAATCTGTATTTCTGAAACTTAGGGTATTTGGGTAATATAAGGTATTTCTGTTTTCGAAAACAGAAGAAGTTGATAATTCTGGGAGTTAGAGATAGAATTGGATCTAGGTTCTGAAGACTTTTAAGTTCAAAGTAACTGATAGATCATATCTGAACAATCTGATCTTGATTTGAGGTCACAGGATAGATTTTGGAGATTTTAGGGCTTGAGAAAGATACTGATCTGGCTATTACTACAGATACATGCATGCACGCTATTGATGAAAAAGGAAGTTTTCACCCCTAACTCAGGGTGTTACAATGATGGTGTCATTCAACCAAGTAGTTCACCTTGTGGATTTCCTATGGTGTTAGTACCAAAGAAAGATGGGACTTGGCGTATGTGCATCGATTACCGAGCACTGAACAAGATCACCATCAAGAACTAGTACCGCCTCCTCGTATTGACGATCTGCTTGACCAATTAAAGTATGTTGTTGTCTTCTCCAAATTGGATCTTAAGTCAGGATATCATCAAGTCAGCATCAGAGAGGAGGATACGTGGAAGACCACGTTCAAAACATGACAAGGTTTGTTCGAATGGCTTGTCATGTCGTTTGGTCTCTGCAACGCCCCGGCAACTTTCATGTGTCTTATGAATGACGTATTAAGACAGTTCATCGACCACTTTGTGATTGTTTACCTCGACGACATACTGGTTTATAGTCATTCGTGGGATGAACATCTCATTCATGTCGAAAAGGTGTTCAAATAGCTTCGGCAACATCGATTTCGCCTCTACCGTAAGAAGTGCAAGTTTGGCCAGCAAACTTTACTTTACCTGGGATCCATGGTCAGCAAAGGTATGTTGCAAATCGACCCAGATAAGGTAAAAGTGATTCGCAAGTGGCCACGACCGCGAACAGTTACGGACGTGCGCAGTATTTTGGGAGCATGCCAATACCATTGGAAGTTCATCTGACACTTCTCGATTGTGGCTACTCCATTGCATGCATTAACCAAAATTGATAGGGGAACATGAGGACACGTTTCTCTTGCTGAAGAGGAAGATCAGCGAGGCGCCTATGTTAGCTTTGCCGAATCTACAGAAACCATTTGAGCTAGAAACCGATGCCTCAGGTTATGCGATGGGCGTTGTGCTCATGCAACAAGGTCGAGCAGTGGTATATCACTCTGAGATATTCTAGGGAGCTCAGAAGAACTATACGAATTATGACAAAGAGTTGTGTGTACTGCATCAGGCCGTAAAGCATTGGCGGTGTTATCTCTTTGGTAAAGAGACTGTTGTCCACACTGACCATCAACCGTTGCAATATTTGCAAACTCAGTCCAAGCTACAGCAAGCTTGGCACATGAAGTGGATGTCGTATCTGCAGTAGTTTAATCTGGTGATTAAGTACAAGAAGGACGTACACAACAAATTGGCGGACATGTTCTCGCGACCACCGATTACGACCCTCTGCTTATTAGCATTCATGCAGATCGAGCCCTCATGTCATGATGACTATGCCACTATGTACAGTTAAGACCCTGATTTTCAAACAACACTGACTGAGCTCAAAACAGAGAAACCTACGGAGTTCGTTCGTTGAGAAGGACTCTTGTATAAGGGCAATTTACTTTGCATACGTCGTGGAGCACCTCGAATTCAATGATTGCGAGAAGACACACATCGAAGGTAGCTTGTCACTTTGGGGTTACAAAGACGTTGCAAAATCTTTACCGACATGTGTTCTAGCAGCGTATGCAGCAAGATGTGGCTAGTTTATTTGAGGCGGTGGTCTTTGCAGCATCTTGAAACCGGCAAACCGAAAATTATGTTTGTACACTCCTTTGCCAGTTCCATCAAGACCATGGGAGAGCATATCCATGGATTTCTTGGGAGGATTGCCTAAGACCCGACGTGGCAACGACTATCTATTTGTGGTCGTTGATCTGTTCTCCAAAATGATTATTCTTATACCTTATCGAAAGACTATCACGGGAGAAGAAGCAACTCGGGTATTCTTTCAACACGTTTGGACACACTTCGGACTGCCGACTTCTATTGTGTCTGATCACGATATCAGGTTCATCAGTCACTTTTGGAGATCGCTCTAGGCGATGATGGACACCAAGCTAAAGAGGAGTACTGTCTTTCATCCGCAACTAATGGTCAAATCGACGTTGTAAATATCACAGTCGTTCATCTCTTGAGAGGATATAACTCGAAGCACCCGAAGACTTGAGATAAAAGCATACCGTGTTGCATCTAGGCCCCTATTATTGTGGATTTTGATTATTGATGACATTAAGTGTATTTGATCTAATCATGTGTTTGAGTTATATGTATGCAAAGACCTAAGAGCTATTTGGCCTAAGGTCGCAGTATTGCCAAAATCACAAGCTCAAGGTCGGCAGCTAGAAAGCCGCAGAGACCTAAGCTATCTGGAGGATTTGCAGGTCGCAAGCCGAGGACGAAAGCACAAGGTCGCAGTGTCGTCAGAGGTTGCAAGTCCAAGGTCACCAAGATTGAAGATGCAAAGGACTTAAGGTAAAATGAGTTTTTATTTTGTACCAATCTCGGTGTTTGGAGGTTGACCGGTTTATAGAAAATTAGTTTATTAGTTTCAACTGTACTATAAAGAGGGGTTACAAATTCTCTCTACATTTCCAGCATAAACCGAGAAACTACTAGGTCATTGCATTGCATTTGTTTCGGTTGGATTTGATTTGGATTTTCATATGAGTTTTTGATAGCAGACAAGTTTTTACTTTTTCTAGAAAGATCTAGGAAGATCTGGTTTTTTTTTTGTTGAAACAAAGATAGCCCTTTAAATTATCTTTCAAACAAGCTATCGAAAACTTAAATCAGATTTATGGATCAAATGTTATGGATGTTTTTATCCAAACTGACTGTTAGTTATTTGGTTTTTCAGTTGAATTTTTGAAAGCCAAAGAGTTTTTGCATTTTTTAGAATGAAATAGGCAGATCTGGCTTTTACTTCAGTTTACAAAAAGATAGCCCTTTAATATATCTTTCAAACGAGCTATTAAACGTTTCAATCAGACCTCTAGATCGAAAGTTATAATTTTTTTATCCATGATGACTCTTAGTTTGCTAAACTGACTATCAGTTTGGATTGTCAGTTTTGTTAACTGACAGTTGTCCAGAGAGGTTGTTTTTTGAGCTGAAATTTTTTGAACTAAACTGACTGTCAGTTTGCATTTCAACCTCGAGCTGTTTGATTTTTTTCTGTTTGAACTGGACGTTTTTGTGGTCAAAACTGACTGTCAGTTTGTCATACTGACTGTCAGTTTGGAGTATCAGTTTCCATATACAACCAGCAAAGTTTTATCCGTGATTTTTGCCAGCCACTGAGGTAGGAACTGACTGTCAGTTTGTGCTATTTTGTTTCCACAAACAACCTCAAATGGCTAGCTGTGTTTTCTCTGGATTTTACTTCTTTCTGGTTGTGACCCAAACTGACTGTCAATTCGAAAAACTGACTGTCAGTTTGTACTGTTGCTTTTGTGTGCGAGCTCTAACGGCTAATTTGTTTCTTGAGGCTATAAATAGAGGCATTGAGCTATTGTTTGATCTATCTAGCAGTGTCACATTCTTACACACTCTTGAGTTTTAGTTCTTTACACAAAATCGTGATCTGTTAATCAAGTCGATTGTTTCTGAAATCCACCGAGTTTTTCTGTTCGCATCGTTCTTGCATACTTAGAGTTTCTCGGTGATTGTTGGAGGTCTAGAAGAGACCTTGCTGTTTATTACTCTTGGTGAACGCCCTCACCTAGACGGTTTGGTGGCGTGGCCATTGACCTCTCCTGTTCGGAGATTGTCAGAGAGGCTCGGCGTGTTTTTAAAAGGCATTGGTGCTCGCCTTTCCGGAGTGGACAAGGAGCAACCACTAGTGAGAAATATCCTTCATGGATATTGAAGCAAGACTCAATTCACTTGAGTGCTTCAACGAGGATTAGGGGAGACCGGGCGTGTCTCCGAGACCTTGGGAAAAAATCTTGTGTTCGTTCTCTCTATCTTTTTTTTTAATATATTGAATTGCAATTTGTTTCTTCTCTTTGCAAAATTTGTTTTTATTTAAAGTTTTTAAAGCCTCCTATTCACCCCCTCTAGTCGGCATCCTTGATCCTACATACCGTACCTGTAATTTGCTTTTAATCGAGCAGTGCATGGTTCGACTAGAAGTCACCGTTTGAGGTTTGTTTAGAATTTCTACCATATAGTCCATTCGACATGGAGTTTGTGTTTCCTACCTCAGCACAGAATAGCAAGGAAGCATCTGATCAGCATCGAGCACAAAAGTTCCTGGAAGGTATTTAATGGCTTCATCGAGAAGTTGAAAGAACTTGCTGTGAGCTCAACTCAAGTACAAGCTGCGACATGATCGGCACCGAGTTGATGCTCAATTCGAAGAAGGTGATATGGTGTGGTTATATCTGAGTAAGGAGAGACTTAAAGGTGAAGGTAAAAAACTCAAACCCATTCGTTATGGTCCTTTTCGGATTTTCCGGAAAGTGGGTAATAATGCTTGTTAGCTCGAGTTACCTCCATACGTGGATATTTACTCGATTGTCAATGTCGATCACCTCAAACTCTTCGAGCCTTCAATGCTGGATGATAAGCCAGATACCATAGTTCCATCTGTTGAAGACTTGGTCTACCAACGAGATGAACCTCTATGCGAAGATGTGATTCTGGAAAAGAAGGTGACTACCACCCATAGTGGCACAAAGGAGACTTTTCGAATCGGTCGGAAGGATCAACGAGCACGTGCGGCAAAGTGGTACACTAGAGAAGATGGACAAGCCCAATTTCCACATCTCTAGTTTAACCAAGAGGTCGCAACAGGGGCACCTTCTCAACAAGGGATTCATGATCCGGGAGGATCTTCAGGTCAAGTCACATACGGCTTCGCGACCTTAACCGTGTTCGGTTTGGTTCGCGACCATGAAAAGGAATTCATTCTTTGCTCGGAATTGTAATCCGATCCGAATAGATATAACTGAACTTATCTGTTTATGGTTAGTTAGTTATATGAGTCTAATACGTTTAGGTTATTGAGTCTGATAGGTACTCATACGATTGGACTATAAGTACCTTGTAATAGGTCTAGTTTAAATCATCGAGTCTAGATTGAAGTCTTAGACACATAGTTCCCTCGACGTAAGCAAGTGCAACTTAACGTTCGACATGTAAAGCCCTCTTCGAAATAAAGAGTTGTGCAATTACTATGAGCTATGTTTTTCAATCATCCTTTGGGTTTCAATATTTTCGAGTAAGATCCCGTTATTTCGCATATAAGTATCTGGGCGTGACTAGTGCGAAAACCGAGGATAGGTCTCGAACGGATCAGAGAAGAACTAAGGACGTGTTCTAGTTTATGGAGGTGAGGAAGAGCTCATTGTATATAGTTACACTGATGCTAGCTTCCAAACCGACAAGGATGATTACTAATCGCAATCTCGGTTTGTGTTTTTACCTCAATGGAGGAGCTGTGAGCTGGAAGTGTTCTAAGCAAGAGACGGTCAGTGATTCTACAACAGAAACTGAGTACATAGCTGCTTCTAAAGCAGCAAAGGAAGCTGTTTGGATAACAAAGTTCATCTCCGAACTTGGTGTGGTACCTAGCATTGTTATTTCGGTGGATCTCTACTGTGATAATAGTGGAGCCATCACTCAAGCTAAGGAACCAAGGTCACATCAAAAGTCCAAGCATATACTTCAGCTATATCACCTTATACGAGAGTTTATAAGTAGAGGTGATGTGAAAATATTCCAAGTAAATACAGACTTCAATATGGCAAATCCTTTGACGAAGCCTCTCCCACAACTAAAGCATAAGGTGCACACTAGAGCAATGGGTATTCGATACCTATATGATTGACACTAGTGCAAGTGAGAGATTGATAGAGATATGCCCTACAGCAATGGGTATTCGATACCTATACGATTGACTCTAGTGCAAGTGGGAGATTGATAGAGATATATCCTAGAGGCAATCATGGAGATGATTGTATCATGATATGTTTATGAATTGCTATGAATAAAATGTTATTGCATTCCTTGAATAAAGTATAACTTTTATTGATCAAACAAGTATGTGATTGTTCGTGGAACTCTTTATTATGATATATGAATTGTCGGCATTATCAGTGATACTTATTCGAAACATCCCTAACTTTTAGTATTACATGGAATAATAATGCAAGATAAGTCAACACGATCATTGATTGATAGTCATGTTTCATGGATCGTGGATATGAGATATCAAGTCATTGTCGTGGACACATGTTGGAGAACATGTTGGTTGGATTGACCCATCTTAAGACACTGTTGAGTTTTTTATGTGTCATCAATTTGTTTCTAATAGTTATTTTGCTCTATCTTTAGACCTGAGATCATCACAGTTTCATACATGCATAGTAGCATACTTAGTATCATCAAATGCTACTTTGAACCGAGTAGTTATAAAGGTGACATACATATATGTGATGAACAATGTGGTTGAAAGTGAATGGTCAAGATGGAATTTGTGCCTCTCATATCTTGAGAGAGATTTCACTGGGCCCCTTGATGTAATTGGACTAAGAAAGTGCATGGCTGTGCCAAATATAGTTGAGAGTAAACTATGGAAAGGTTAGTCCATTACAACATCAAGAAAGGACCGAGCTATTCAAGGATGACACATTTCTCACCTTGAGTTCGATCTGGTATCATAAGGCAAAGAGTTAATCCATGATAACTTGTATAGGTTACTCGGATATGATCTTCGTGTATGTGCGGGTAGTCATAGTGTCTTGCTATGGACCGCTTATGTCTTGTGATTCGGGAAGTTGTTTCTAATCGCGTCCAAATATACACGAACCTACGGGGTCACACACTTAATGGGTTGGACTATTAATTCGGATGGGATCCGAAACGGGTCCCCTATTGGTAATGGGTTTACCATTAGGATTAGGGTTCACATTTCAGTAGGACTTATCTGCAAGGCCCTATAAAAGGAGGTGCGGTGGGCATGCATCCATCATATGATCTATTGCTTGCAAGCTTCTTGGGATTTCGGCTAAAACCTCTGAAATTGCGCTAGAGTAGCGAGCCCGTTCCCTAACACATGCCAGCATCATAGAAAGACATTGAACGAAGGGGTGGGAGTTTGAGAGCTATGAAATGTTGCCCAGTTGTTGTCGAGGGAGCAAAGAGGTTGAATATGCTGGTGAAGTTGGGGTTATTTAGGAGTCCCGCAGTGGAGAGGAGTTCAATGGAGAGTGTAGATGTCGTCAGAGAGGAGGTTGGGGAAGACATCATCATCGGCGACGTGCAACCAAGGTCATCCACTTCGCGAGGGGAGCTACCAACTGGCGTAGATTTGGGGGCAGTACTAACCGGAGGGATCAACTGTAACATCCCAAATTTTGCTACCTCTTTAGCTTGCCAGTCAGCATATCTTCATTGGATTCTCGGATGTCTCAACCCCATTTTTGATCTCTTATCTCAGAATCATGATCTTAGGTATGCCATTACCTTGATTTAAAAAAGTTTTTGGCTAAACTCCACCTTTCAGACCATTTTCGCATTTTAGTCCAAAAGTATTTCAGATTGATCCTTTTCCGATTTTCTCAGAAGCCTGAAAAGGCTAAAAGCCACAAATCAGCTCCAAACCTTGATCTAATTCAGGGAATGTCTCCCAATTGCTATTCTGAATAGAATCCTCTTCAGACAAAATCTCAAAATCTCAACCTAAGCTTCAGTTTTTAGCCTCGCCAAAATTCAGATCCTAATTACCCTAATTACCCTAATCTTCTTGTTTTCATCTTGCTCAAAACCTGATCAAAGACACTTAATTATGTCTTTTATCCTTGTATACCTGCTTGCTGAATTTAGTGAACCCATTTGGAAAAATCAGTTTCAAACGAAACCAAGTATTTCTCCAGATTTACATTTCAGTCCAAGAAACAAGTTCCATAAATTACAGATCGGCCCAAGACTCCTTTTTAGGGCCCTTGTTTAGACTAGGCCGTGAACTTTCGACCGGGCTCGGCCAGCAGCCGTTTCGACCAGGTCGTATGACCACGACTAGACCAGCAACCCTTTCGACCGCGACCGGTGCCGCTCGCCGTGATTTGCCGCCGCGATCTTCACCGCCAGCCAGCATCCGTCTCCACCTATGGTCATGTTCGACGTGTCCGCACGTGGTGCTCACGTCGCGCCAAAACCCTCCACTGTGGCGACGACCGATGACCGCCAGCAGCGCCGTTCATTTTGTGCACACGCGTGCCTGCTGTTGTCAGAATCTTTTTGCCACTTCGCCACCATGCCGAAGCCAGCCACACTGTCGCTCTGCTCCAGCCAGATTTGGCGCGATCTTCTCCTCTGGAAGAGTCGCTGCCGCGTCCCAACGCCGTGCATGCTGTCTCGATCCCGCCTCCGGTGCGAGTCATGCGTATCCCGTTTCGATCTGCTTCAACTCTCGAGAGCCCCAGCCACTGCCTATTTAAGCCCTTCCCCTCGCCCAGAGTTCTTTCACACCACTCCAGCAGCCACAAAGCTTCAGCTCTCGCGTTTCTTCTTCGTCTCCGACGAGCTATTTCTGGAGCTCACGGCGTCAGCTTCACCCGTTGCTTCCTTCTTCTGTCCAAACTTACCAGTAAGCTTCCCTTATCACCCTCTCTGTATCATAGCACTTAATTGGACCCCGGCGAACCCTAGCGCCGGCGATCACCAGAAATGCCTAAAACCCCTGTTTCGCCAATGCCAATTGATTTAGCCCGAATTGGCCTTCGTGCTAGTAGGATAAATTGATCAGCACATCACCCTTAGCAAGCCTGTTAGCCCGGATTTCAAATTGCAGCAACCTTTGTAGCTTTCCCCTTCTTGTGCGCCACCAGTGATCGGGCTCACGTCGCCAGGCCACACCGGCGACCCTCCGGTCAAATTGGCCATGTCTGTAGCTTCCCCTTGTCCCCCTCTCACTCTCTTAGCAAGGAATCGAGTTCAATCGCGCTGTAGCCGAAACCCCCAAATCCAGCGCCTTCTTCCCCAGCACCGGCCACCGGATTTTATTCCCGGTCGCCCCAGCCAATGCCACCTTGTCACTTAGCTAGGTCTCAGCCCCCTGAGCATTTCGTGAGATATGCTCTAGCAAAGTTCTTGTCCAGAACTGTGTCTATGCCATGTCGCCACCGTACTTCATCACCGCCGTTTGTCGTCGTCTGGCCGCCTCAGCCCCTGAAACTACCGCCATTTTGTCCCTGGCATCCATGCCTACCTCCTAGACATAGTTGGCAAAGTATTTGAAGCCCAGAACCAGATTTGCCACTCTGCCCTAGTTTTTGACAGTGTTAGTGTAGTGTCAGTGCTTGTCAACTGGCATTAGCCTTGTTTGACCCTTCTGGTTGAGCAATTGAAATGCCAATTTGTCCACTAATCTCCTGGAGCCATGTTCTACAACTTTCTCTACTGTCGCATCTCCAGAAAACCCACCTAGAGCCAACCTAAGGCTATGCCTAGCCGTGAACCGAATGTCGACCCTTCGACGTTCGACCTCTTTGAACCTATCAATTCGAGCAACGCTCAAGTAACCTTGTCCAGAGCATCTCCCCTACATGCATGTTATATTATTTCTTGTAAAGACTATTTTCTGTATGTTTCTGTGGTGCCATGTGTTGATTTGCCTCGTTGTTGTGTGCGGGAATAGAGCAAGGAGCAGAAGAGTCAATGAAGACTTTGAAGAATCGTCTGAGCAACTACACCCCTCACTGCAAGGCAAGTTTCAAACCCTTGATCATGTATCGCCTAATATTTTGAAATGAAGTATGTTAGTTGTTTTCAAGTATATGCATGCCTTACATTCAAATGAGAATTATGTTCAAATAAAGTGGTTAGATATGACCTAAATAATTGTGAAACTCCTTTTGTGATTGATTATCCATGCACCCTTGTCACCCTAGGATATCATGCTTAGGCTATGCTTATGCTCAAGATTATATGTTAAATGCTAAATGGTCACATGTGTGGAAAGCATGTTCAAAACCCATTTGTGAAAGAAAATGTGATTGGAATCGGTAGTGAGGATGGTTTGGTTGGTTGGTGCTGTGTGCACATTGGGAATGTGAAAGACTCCTCACTAAAGATTCATAAGGACAAGAACTTTGTGTTGTACTTCTATGCGGCATGAAAAACGTACCAACCACTTGCCCGGTATGGGACGGGCGCAACATAGTAGCTTTCTCAATATTAGCTTTTCCCTGCAATTGTTGTCGATCCGGTTTCTCGAGAGGAAATTGGTGGGCCACAGAGGGCCATGAGTGACATGAGATCAGAAAAATAAAGAGAGGATAAGGTGTAAGAAGGAAGACGTCCTACGCCAGGATTTTGAGTCGTGCGCGACTGGATCCACGGGCTATGTGTCTTGCGGGACAATAGACCAAGGCTAGGAAGAATTGGCTGTGGGGAGTACCCACAACGGTAATAAGGACTGGAATGTCTATTTACCAGACAGAGAATTGTTAATGCTAGGATTGTAAACTGTTGTGTGATCTCGGCCTTGTCACATGCGTAAAAGTCGCATGGAGAGGTACCGACTTGAAAGCTGAGTGATCGGTGTATTAAGGTGGTACACCTTTGCAAAGTTATAAAAAGTATCAGATACTCTGAGCTCCCAGGTCATGGAGTCTGCGCGCGATGGATTCTATCAACATTGATGCAGCACAAGTCGCTTTTGGAAAAGTTTTTCATAATATTGAATAAAGTGGCGACTCATGGAAGACCACCACGCATAACATCTTTTGAAAATCTAGTTTAGGATTTTAAAGCCTTCGCTTTTGAAAACAAAAACCTTTTCTTCTAAATTAAGAGTGAAAAACCTATCCTATGAGCCAAAGAGCCATCCTTTGGAAATTTCCCCTCATCTATATACCTGCATTCTTATTTGAGGCTTGTTGAGCACTATGTGGACAATGTGCTCACCCTTGCTTTTGCGAACAAAAATTTAGAGGAAGGATTCATTGATCCGAGTCCTACGGTCTTGAGCCCAACATGGAAGGAGAAACCACTCCAGAAGATCTAGCCTACAAGAGGGTCACTCACCAAGTTGAGTCCGATGTGGAGAAAGCCCACGCAACACCGCTGCAGTTGAAGATGAAGATCGTTGATGTCCTTTTGCTTGTTGTTGTTGTTTTATTTTGGTGCCGACCCTTTGTATCGAAGAAAACTCCTTAATTTTGTATCAACATTAAATTGCGTCATTTTGGCACTATGTTATTGTAATGTTGGTCCTTGTGACCAGCACTTGTTTTGTTTACTTGCATTGTTATTTAATGCATCTTGTTGTTGTGAGCTTGCAATGTGCCATTTCTGAGTGCAACCCACCTGGGCGGTTGCCACCGGATTTCTCAAATGAGGGTCCCACAGAAGATAGTATCAGAGCAAATGCTCGACTGTAGGTCATGACCCTTAGATAGACCTTGGCATCCATAGAAAATAAAGGATTGTTAGCTCTTTGACAAAGTTTGTTTGCGAACACCTATTTTGTTTAAGGAAAAATGTTATTTTTCAATTATTTGAAAAGGTTTTAGACTTCATTTTAAACTCATAGGTGCCTTTCGTTCTGTCCTCCAGATGGCTTCCGGCAGGAGATACATTTATGGGGACGAGCTTGGATCATGGGCGCTACTCCTGTGGATGATGCTGCAGTTCCTTGGTGCGCGAGATAGTCAGAGGCCAGTGTATTGCGTTTGGCAAGATGAGGTCAACGGACGACCCATCGGTTGCCGAGCTTCAGTGATCGTCTATGAGATTCCCGAGCATGGGAGAGGTTCAATGAAACATCAGGCCAGCAGAGAAGAAGAAGATGATGCCATCTTAGATGCTGCCCGTCGTGCCGTAGGTACCATCCGGCAGTTATTCAGTGACTACCTTTCAGATTCCCTCTATCGCTTCGTGCCTTATCAGGTTCCCAGATCAGAGTACCGAGTCGTTCTTCCATCCAGCGACCGAGAGGATGCTATCTTGACGAAGACCTGAGACATCATTCATGCTTCGGAGATTGGATATATCCACCTACTTCGTGAGTATGAGCGTGTTCGCGACGACCGCCATTATCTTGAGGGCATGCTTATGAGGACCCGTGCAAGTCTCCAAGAGAAGGAGAAGCAAATTCAAGAGTTAGCCGAATCAAGTGGAGAGAAGGACCCTGATGCTTCAGAGTCAGCCGTCAAGAAAAGTTGCACAAAACTAAGGATTACCGCTCGCAAGAGAGTGGGAAACTTAAAGGAGTACCTCAGTGGTTTCACGCCTTTGTCACACGGCATTGTTATCAATGGTCGTGCTCTCGAGCTTCCCAGCATTGCAGAAGAGAAGAAGACCCCTGACGGAAAAAGGAAGGAGATTGTCAATGTCGACTGCGACAAGGATGATGATGAGGATTTGGATCTAGAGCCGATGGATGCAGATGATGATCAGGAGGAGGATCCCGAGGAGGTAGAGCCTTGTGGTTCTTCCGATGCCGACGAGTGACCCCAGACTTCCTTTGGTTCGACCTTTAGTGCCTGACCCAGCAGACGTTAGATCGTTCTTTTGTTGTAGCAGTTGATCTTAGTTGTGGTTGATGTATGCTTGTGTGCTGGTTGTTAGATGAACTCTGTAAGCCAATGAGGCAAAAAGCTTTGTATCTTTTGATAAGCTGATTTGTGAAAAAGGCATTTTGCATAATTCTATCCCTATCTCTTGAGTTAATGCCAGCATTCTGCTTGCATCCTTGTGTGTGATTCTTTCCAAATCAACGTCTCTATCCTTAACCTCCTGTTTGAGTAGGATGGTTAATATGTGTAGGAGACCCCAAGAAGGGGAACTCGAAGGAAACTCCAGCAATGCAAGGGCCACACCAGGAACAAGAGATTGTGCTAACCTAGAACGACCAGGATCATCATCAACGGTGCCACAAGGAAGCAACAGTAACGACGTGCTATTATGGATGGAGCGAAACAAACAAGAGTCAGCAACTGTGCAGAATCAGATCTTAGGACAGTTGATGCAACACTTAGCATCTGGACAAGCTGAAGGACCAGCAACTGGTGCGAAATTGACTGACTTTCAGAAAACACGTCCCCCGACCTTTTCAAGTACCGACGACCCCATCGTGGCCGATGATTGGCTAAGGGATGTGGAAAGGAAGTTGAACACCGTTAGGTGCAGCGACAAAGAGAAACTTCTGTATGGATCACATCAACTAGCTGGACCCGCTGCTGCCTGGTGGGAAAATTACCAGACTGTGCACTCCAACAAGGATTCAATCACATGGAATGAATTTAAGGAAGAATTTCGCAAGAACCACGTTCCGAAAGGCGTTTTTCAAGCGAAGCACCGAGAGTTCGTGAATCTAAGACAAGGAACAAGACCGTCAAACAGTACCTACATGAATTCATTCAACTGGCAAGGTACACCCTGAAGATATTGCAACGGAGGAGAGAAATATCAATAGATTTTGTGAAGGTCTGCAAAACTCTTTACAATACCAGCTGTCATCCCATGAGTTTACAGATTTCCATGTCCTGATAAATCGATTACTCAAGATGGAGGAAAAGAGGGGAGTGATCGAAGAAGACCGGAAGAGGAAGGCTTTGCCCAACTCTTATCAAGGAAATGCTAGTCGAGGAAGACCAATGCCTGCTTATCGGCCAGCCTTCAGACCGCCACAAAGACCCCAGAGGCCTGCGCCTAGTGCAATACCACAGTGTACCGGATGTAAAGGAAACCATTTCTTCAAGGACTGCCCCATGAAGAATGTAGAATGCTTTCATTGTGGAAGAAAGGGACATCGCAAGGACACTTGTCCACTGCAACACTTGCCATTCAACATTTCCCGAGCTCAAGCCGCAAGACCCCCTATTCCAACTCAAGGCTTTGCCCGAAGTGTTCCACCCTCTAGAGGAGGAAGAATCCAGAATGGCCGAAAAAGAGGAATGCCTACTGCAGGTCATGGCAGACTCAACTACGCATCTGCCATTGAAGCAGGAGAAGCATCTGATGTTGTGATCGGTAGGATTTTCATCCAGTCTGAACTTTCAGTTGCATTATTTGACCCTGGTGCTACTCATTCTTTTGTGTCAAGATCTTTTGTGCTCAGAAATGAGTTACCAGTATCTGCATTAGAGCCCCCTATTTTAATCCAATCCCCTGGGGCTAGAATGCCTGTCAACTCTATCTGTAGAAATATCGCCTTTAGTATTGGCAACATAGGATTCCTAGCGAACTTGCTAGTTTTGGACCTTCAAGGATTAGATGTTATCCTTGGAATGGACTGGTTAGCGAAGCATAAAGGTCAGATGGACTATGAGAAGAAAGCAATAACCCTAACAAACGCTGAAGGGAAGCAAGTCACATTCTACGCGCAGAGGTCAATAGTGAACGACCAAGTATGCAGTTTGAACAGTTTGGAAGGGATTGAGTTTGAAAGAGTTCCAATAGTGAATGAATATCCAGAAGTTTTCCCCGAAGAACTTCCTGGAATGCCACCAGATCGGGACATTGAGTTCTCAATCGAATTAAAGCCTGGATCTGCTCCGTATGCAAGAAAGCTTGCACGTATGACGAGTGAAGAGCAAGAAGAGTTAAGAAAGCAAGTGGAAGAATTGGAAAGAGAAGGGTTTGTCAGGACAAGTTCCTCACCTTGGGGAGCCCCTGTACTCTTCGCCAAGAAGAAAGACGGTAGTCTATGACTGTGTGTCGACTATCGAAAGCTGAATGACATGACAATCAAGAACAAGTACCCTCTACTGAGGATCGATGATCTCTCTGATAAACTCAGAGGAGCTAAGATATTTTCAAGGATTGACCTGAGGTCCGGATACCAGCAATTGAAGATTCGAGAACAGGACATCCCAAAGACTGCATTCATAACAAGATATGGATTGCATGGGTTTCTCATGGTGCCATTTGGTTTAACGAATGCACCAGCAGTGTTCATGAATTTGATGAACAAAGTCCTTATGGAATTCTTAGACAAGTTTGTCATTGTGTTTGTCGATGACATTCTCATCTTTTCTTAGTTAGAGGAAAAGCACGCACAACATCTCAGAATGGTGCTAGAAAAGTTGGCAGAACATCAGTTGTATGCCAAATTTGATAAATGTGCCTTTTGGTTGAAAGAAATCTCATTTCTAGGGCACATCATCTCTGGTAAAGGAATATCTATGGATCCGTCAAAGACTCAACCTATCATGGAATGGAAACAACCGGAAGTTTCCTAGGATTAGCCGGTTATTACTGAAGATTTGTCAAAGGATTTTCCAAGATCACTAAGCCGCTCACCAGATTGCTGAAGAAGGATGTTCCATTGAACTGGACTGAGCGATGTGAAAAGAACTTTGAAGAGCTAAAGAAGATATTAACAACCGCACCTGTTCTTACGTTGCCAGACAACAGGAAGGACTTTGAAGTCTATTGTGATGCATCAAAGCAAGGACTGGGTTGTGTCCTTATGCAAGAAGGGAGAGTATTAGCTTATGCATCAAGACTGATCCGTTTGAGACCTAGCCTTGGTTTTCGCACTAGGCTCGCCCAGATTCTAATATGCGGAATAACGGGATCTTATACTGAAACCCCAAAGTAATCGCACATCTCTTTATTTCAAAGAGGGCTTACACATCGAACGTTAGACAGACTTGTCTACGTCGAAGGAACTATAAGTGTCTAAAACTCAAATATGTTCTATGACTATTTGATTGAATTCGATGATCTAAACTAGACCTATTATAAAGTATTTATAGTCCAATCGTATGAGTACGTATCAGACTTAGAGACCTAAACGTATTAGACTCATATAACTAATCCTAAATAGATAAGCTTAGTCATACACATTCAGATCGGATTACAATTCCGAACAGGGAACGAATTCTTTTTCCTGGTCGCGAACCAATCCATGGTCGCGGACTCATCCAGGTCGCGAATCCTTTCCAAACACGGTTAAGGTCGCGAAGCCGTATGCAATCAGGACTTGGTCGCGAAGCCGCATGCGATCAGGACTTGGAGATCCTCCCGAATCAAAGACAGTTGCTACCACATGAGGAGAACTACCCAACACATGATTTGGAATTGGCTAGTGTTGTTCATGTGCTAAAAATTTGGCGACACTATCTGCTAGGAAGTAGATGTGAAATCTACATGTACCACAAGAGTCTGAAGTATATCTTCACCCAGCAAGACTTGAACATGAGACAGCAAAGGTGGTTATAATTAATTAAGGATTATGACCTTGGAATACATTACCACCCCGGTTAAGCAAATGTGGTAGCAGATGCTTTGAGCAGAAAGTCCTACTGCAATCAAGAAAAGACCTTGGAAGTGACACCCCAATTACTTAAAGATTTTGAAAAGTTGAGTTTAGAGTTTGTTGAGCAAGGGACCATCGCCGCATTAAAAGTAGATTGCGAGTTGAAGGATCAAATTCGGAAGGCTCAAGAAGAAGATCAGAATATTCAGAAGTTGAAAGAGGATATGAAGTATGAAGATACAATTGAACTCCGTGAGGATGAGCAAGGAATTCTGTGGTATCACAATCAAATTTGTGTTCCAGATGACAAAGAAATCAAGGACATGATACTGCAAGAAGCCCATTGTACCCCTTACTCTATCCACCCAGGTAGTACAAAGATGTACCAAGATCTAAAGGATCGATTTGGGCGGAAAGGAATGAAGAAAGAAGTTGCTGAGTTTGTAGCTTCTTGTCACACCTGTCAGAGAGTGAAAGTGGAACATCAGAAACCTACAGGACCACTGCATCCCCTGCCAACCCCTGAGTGGAAATGGGATGAAATTGGAATGGATTTCGTAATAGGTTTACCAAGAACCCAACAAGGCTATGATTCTATGTGGGTTATAGTCAATAGATTGACAAAAGTAGCTCACTTTCTACTTGTAAAGACTCAGTACATGACAAATAAGCTAGTACAGCTATATCTTACCAGGATTGTCATTCTGCATGGAGTACCAAAAACAATTGTCTCAGATAGAGGAGCACAATTCGTATCAAAGTTTTGGAAAGAGTTACAGAAATCCTTGGGAACGAGATTGAAGTTTAGTACAGCTTACCACCCGCAGACTGGAGGCCAAACAGAGAGAGTGAACCAGATTCTAGAAGACATGTTGAGAGCGTGTGCCTTAGACTATGGAAATTCTTGGGAATAATTTCTGCCGTACGCAGAGTTTACTTACAACAATAGTTATCAAGCGAGTCTGCAAATGGCTCCTTATGAAGCACTCTAAGGAAGGAAGTGCCGCACGCCACTATACTGGACTGAAGTGGGTCAAAAACAATTTTGGGACCATGACTAGTGGAAGATGCCACTGCTCATGTGAGGATTATACAAGAAAGGTTGAAAACAGCCCAATCCGACAAAAGAGTTACACCGACAGCAGAAGGAGAGAACTATCTTTTGAGATAGGCGACTATGTGTACCTCAAAGTGTGATCCGTTTGAGACCTAGCCTTGGTTTTCGCACTAGGCTCACCCAGATTCTAATATGCGGAATAACGGATCTTATACCCGAAACCCAAAGTAATTGCACAACTCTTTATTTCAAAGAGGGCTTACACGTCGAACGTTAGACACACTTGTCTGCGTCGAAGGAATTATAAGTGTCTAAAACTCAAATAAGTTCTATGACTCTTCGATTGAATTCGATGATCTAAACTAGACCTATTACAAGGTATTTATAGTCCAATCGTATGAGTACGTATCAGACTTAGAGACCTAAACATATTAGACTCATATAACTAATCCTAAAGAGATAAACTTAGTCATACACATTCGGATCGGATTACAATTCCGAACAGGGAACAAATTCTTTTTCCTGGTCGCGAACCAATCCATGGTCGCGGACTCATCCAGGTCGCGAATCCTTTCCAAACACGGTTAAGGTCGCGAAGCCGCATGCGATCAGGACTTGGAGATCCTCCCGGATCATGACTCCCTTGTTGAGAAGGAGCCAACCCCTGTTGCGACCTCTCGATCAAACTGGAGATGTGGAAATTGGGCTTGTCCATCTTCTTTGGTGTACCACTTTGCCGCACGTGCTCGTTGATCTTTCCGACTGATTCGAAAAGTCTCCTTGGTGCCACTGCGGGTGGCAGTCACCTTCTTTTCCAGAATCACATCTTCACGTAGAGGTTTGTCTCGTTGATAGACCAAGCCTTCAACAGATGGTACTATAGTATCTGGCTCATCATCCAGCATTGAAGGCTCAAAGAGTTTGAGGTGCTCAACATTAACAACCGAGTAGATATCCATGGATGGAGGTAAGTCGAGCTGACAAGCATTATTACCCACTTTCCGCAAAATCCGAAAAGGACCATAACGAATGGGTTTGAGTTTCTTACCTTCACCTTTAAGTCTCTCCTTACTCAGATGTAACCATACCATATCACCTTCTTGAAATTGCGCATCAACTCGGTGCCGATCATGTCGCGCCTTGTACTTGAGTTGAGCTTTCAGCAAGTTCTGTTCAACCTCACGATGGAGTCGTTGAATACCTTCCAGGAATTTTTGTGCTCGATCCTGATCAGATGCTTCCTTGCTGTTCTATGCTGAGGTAGGGATCACAAACTCCATGTCGAATGGACTCTGTGGTAGAAACCCCAAACAAACCTCAAACGGGGACTTTCCAGTCGAACCATGCACTGCTCGATTAAAAGCAAACTGCAGGTATGGTATGCTTTCATCCCAAGTCTTCGGGTGCTTCGAGTTATATCCTCTCAAGAGATGAACGGCTGTGCGATTTACCACCTCGGTTTGACCATCAGTTTGCGGATGAAAAGCAGTACTCCTCTTTAGCTTGGTGTCCATCATCGTCCAGAGCGATCGCCAAAAGTGACAAAGGAACCGGGTATCGCGATCAGACACAATAGAAGTCGGCAGTCCGAAGTGTGTCCAAACGTGTTGAAAGAATACCCGAGCAGCGTCTTCTCCCGTGATAATCTTCCGACAAGGTATAAGAACAATCATTTTGGAGAACCGATCAACGACCACGAATAGATAGTCGTTGCCATGTCGGGTCTTAGGCAATCCTCCCAAGAAATCCATGGATATGCTCTCGCACGGTCGAGATGGAACTGGCAAAGGAGTGTACAAACCTAATTTTCGGTTTGCCGGTTTCGAGATGCTGCAGAGACCACAGCCTTGAACAAACCTAGCCACATCTTGCTGCATACGCGGCTAGAACACATGTCGGTGAAGATTTTGCAACGTCTTTGTAACCCCAAAGTGACCAGCTACCTGCGATGTGTGCGCTTCTCGCATCCATTGAGTTCGAGGTGCTCCACGAGGTATGCAAAGTAAAGTTCCCTTGTACAAGAGTCCCTCTCGACGAACGAACTCCGTAGGTTTCCCTGTTTCGAGCTCAGTCAGTACTGTTTGAAAATCAGGGTCTTCACTGTACATAGTGGCATAGTCATCATGACATGAAGGCTTGATCTGCATGAACGCTGATAAGCAGAGGGTCGTAACTGGTGGTCGCGACAACATGTCCGCCAATTTATTGTGTACGCCCTTTGTGTACTTAATCACCAAATTGAACTACTGTAGATACGACATCCACTTCATGTGCCGAGCTTGCTGTAGCTTGGACTGAGTTTGCAAATATTGCAATGGTTGATGGTCGGTGTCGACTACCGTCTCCTTCCCCAAGAGATAACACCGCCAATGTTTCACGGCCTGATGCAGTGTGCATAACTCCTTATCATAAGTCGGGTAGTTCTTCTGAGCTCCCTGGAATAACTCGGAGTGATATGCCACTGGTCGACCTTCTTGCATGAGCACTGCGCCCATCGCATAACCTGAAGCATCGGTTTCTAGCTCGAACGGTTTCTGGAGATTTGGCAAAGCTAACACAGGCGCCTCGCTGATCTTCCTTTTCAGCAAGAGAAACGTGTCCTCATGTTTCCCTGTCCACTCGAACTTCTGATCGATCCTGGTTAATGCATACAATGGAGAAGCCATAATCGAGAAGTGTCGAATGAACTTCCGAAGATATTGGCATGCTCCCACAAAACTACGCACATCCGTAACTGTTTGCGGTCGCGGCCATTCGCTAATCACTTTTACCTTGTCTGGGTCGATTTGCAACGTACCGTTGCCGACCAGGAATCCAAGGTAAAGTAGAGTTTGCTGGCCGAACTCGCACTTCTTACGGTTGAGGCGAAGTCGATGTTGCCGAAGCTGATCGAACACCTTTTCGACATGAATGAGGTGCTCATCCCACGAACGACTATAAACCAATATGTCATCGAGGTACACGATCACAAAGTCGTCGATGAACTGTCTCAATACGTCATTCATAAGACGCATGAAAGTTTCCGGGGCGTTGCAGAGACCAAACGGCATGACCAGCGATTCGAACAGACCTTGTCGTGTTTTGAACGCGGTCTTCCACGTATCCTCCTCTCGGACGCTGACTTGATGATATCCTGACTTAAGATCCAACTTGGAGAGGACAACAGCATGCTTCAATTGATCTAGCAGGTCATCAATACGAGGAAGGGGGTACCGGTTCTTGATGGTGATCTTGTTCAGTGCTCGATAGTCGATGCACATACGCCAAGTCCCATCTTTCTTTGGTACTAACACCACAGGAGATCCACAAGGTGAACTACTTGGTTGAATGACACCATCGTTTAGCAACTCACCAAGTTGTCTCTTGATCTCTTCATTCTCCAATACTGAGTTGCGATACATACTCAGATTAGGCAGTGTCGCATCGGACACAAGCTGAATTTCGTGCTCGACTGGACGTTTCGGCGGACGACCCTGGGTAGTTTCGAACAGATCACTGTATATCTCCAACAGTCTCGACAAACGACCAGAATCCTCTCGGCACGCCAACGACAATGCTGGTCGAGTACCCTCACTTTGTCCAATGGGTTGAATCATGACAAGCACATACTTGTGGCATGCATTAACAATTCGTTTGGCTTGATTTGCGGTAATCAAGTTCAAAGTGTTGACGTGGATGTCTTTACTGATCACGAATTTAACTCCGTCTTTGGTGAGGTCGTACTCTTGCGCTCGCCGATGGAAATGAGCGTCTCGATCATACAGATACGGACTCCCAAATATCACCTGATAGATATCGATAGGGACAACATCACATTGCACCTCATCGATATGTCGTGCAGAGATTGAAAATTTCAACACACACTGACTCGTAATCTGTTGATTCACGTCGGATGTAAAGTAACCCAGTGGATATGGTCGCGGGTGTGTGGTTGTGTTCAAACCAAGTCGCCAAACCAGTCCAGCGGAGACCAGATTCTTCTGACTTCCTGGATCGAATATCGCTGCGACCACTTCGTGCTTCACCTGGATGTTGATGGTGAACAAGTCCTCTGTTGGGTGATGGTCGTTTGGTGGATCCGTACCCTTCTCCTTCGACATTGCCATCAGAGACAAGGTCGTATCCGCCTCATTAACCGAGTTCACTCGGACAACTTCTTCGTCGGGTGAAGTCGCAGTAGCTGTGGCTGTTCTTTTCCCTGGTCCATTTTTCTTTGGTCGAAGTTCAGGATGAAGCTTGTAGCATTTGTCCTTGCTATGTCTCGCGACTTGACAATGTTCGCAAAAAGCACCCGTGCCCGATTTAGAAGCGTTCCTCTTCGGACTCGGCTTTTTCTTTGTCGAGGTCGCACTTTCCTTCGTACTTTTGTCGCTACGGGATTTGTTCTTCTTCTCGATCGCCATAGCAGTTGTGCTTGCGGTCGCGATGTCTTGGACGCCGAACAGACTTAGCTCAGTACTGATCGATTTCTGAAGTCCAGATGTGTACTTCCTGAATACTTGAGGGTCGGATAGTGAGATGCCAATGACCATTGCTTGTCACCGAAACTCTGTTGTATAGTCTTGGACTGTCTGGTCGCGCCGTTGGTACAATCTGTGCCAACGCTCCCATCTCTCCTCAAGGTAACCCATCGGATAGAATTCTTGTCGCAGAAGTCGTTTGAATTGACCCCACGCAAGGTCGTCAGCTTCACCACTGGCGACAAGGGCCTTCCACCATGTCTTGGCGTGGTCCTTCATCTTCAAAGGTGCAAATTTGACCTTTTGAGCGCTACTGAACTCTTTCAGGTCAAAGTAGGTCTCAAGTTGATCGATCCAAGAATCCAGCTTCTCAGCATCGATCACCCCATCATATATGGGTATATCAATCTTAGCGTCGACCTTAAAAGATCCGACAGCTAAGGGGGTGTTGGTGAGGTCGTCGGTCTTGTGGTTGCCTTCGTCTTCATCTTCGTCTACCCTGCGCAAGTCTTCACCAGTCTTCGCACCTATACCCTTCCTTACTTCAGGAGGTACAATCATGGCCTGCTGCTTAATCCAAGTAAGCACGGTTTCCATGTCGGTGGAGAGCTTAGCCACTTGTTCGGCTAGCTTAGCTTGAACGGAGGTATCGCCAGACATTGTCGGAGACGCCGCTGTAAGAACCGTCAATTGATCGCCTGGAGTTTCGCCGGAGGTTTTTTAACCCTGGCGAGTCTTTACCATCCACAGGATAGGAAAGTTGCTCTGAAACCAACTTGATCTGTTTGAGACCTAGCCTTGGTTTTCGCACTAGGCTCGCCCAGATTCTAATATGCGGAATAACGGATCTTATACCCGAAACCCAAAGTAATTGCACAACTCTTTATTTGAAAGAGGGCTTACACGTCGAACGTTAGACACACTTGTCTACGTCGAAGGAATTATAAGTGTCTAAAACTCAAATAAGTTCTATGACTCTTCGATTGAATTCGATGATCTAAACTAGACCTATTACAAGGTATTTATAGTCCAATCGTATGAGTACGTATCAGACTTAGAAACCTAAACGTATTAGACTCATATAACTAATCCTAAACAGATAAGCTTAGTCATACACATTCGGATCGGATTACAATTCCGAACAGGGAACGAATTCTTTTTCCTGGTCGCGAACCAATCCATGGTCGCGGACTCATCCAGGTCGCGAATCCTTTCCAAACACGGTTAAGGTCGCGAAGCCGTATGCGATCAGGTTTTGGTCGCGAAGCCGCATGCGATCAGGACTTGGAGATCCTCCCGGATCAAAGTGACACCCTACAAAGGAGTCCGACGATTCCAGATGAAGGGAAAATTAAGGCCAAGATATGTTGGACCATATGAGATTTTGGAAAGACGAGGAGAAGTAGCACACAAATTGGAGCTACCGCCTGAACTAGCAGGAGTTCATGATGTTTTTCACGTATCTCAACTAAGGAAATGTTTGAGGAAACCAACGGAGCAAGTGTCTCCTACAGAAGCTGAAGTTCAACCAGACTTGACATATCAGGAATACCCAGTTAAAGTGTTAGAAGTCAGTGAAAGGAAATTGATGTCAAGAAGCATGAGGTTCTGCAAATTTCAATGGAATAACCACACAGAGGAGGAATCAACTTGGGAAAGAGAGGAAGAGTTGCGTTAGAATTTCCCCTTCCTATTCTCAGACTGATCAGAATCTCGAGGACGAGATTATTCTTAAGGAGGGTAGGTTGTAACATCCCAAATTTTTCTACCTCTTTAGCTTGCCAGTCAGCATATCCTCATTGGATTCTCGGACGTCTCAACCCCATTTTTCATCTCTTATATTAAAATCATGATCTTAGGTATGCCACTACCTTTATTTAAAAATTTTGGTGGCTAAACTCCACCTTTCAGACCATTTTCGTATCTTAGTCCAAAAGTATTTCAGATTGATCCTTTTCCGATTTTCTAAGAAGCCTGAAAAGGCTAAAAGCCACAAATCAACTCCAAACCTTGATCTAATTCAGGGAATGTTTCCCAATCGCTATTCTGAACAGAATCCTCTTCAGACAAAATCTCAAAAATCTCATCCTAAGCTTCAGTTTTCAGCCTCGCCAAAATTCAGATCCTAATTACCCTAATTACCCTAATCTTCCTATTTTCATCTTGCTCAAAACCTGATCAAAGACACTTAATTATGTCTTTAATCCTTGTATACCTGCTTGCTGAATTTAGTGAACTCATTTGGAAAAATCAGTTTCAGCCGAAACCAAGTATATCTCCAGATTTACATTTCAATCCAAGAAACAAGTTCCGGAAATTACAGATCGGCCCAAGACTCCTTTTTCAGCCCCTTGTTTCGACCAGGCCGTGAACTTTCGACCGGGCTTGGCCGGCAGCCGTTTTGACCAGGTCGTTCGACCACGACCAGCCCAGCAACTGTTTCGACCGCGACCGGTGCCGCTCGCCGTGATTCGCTGCCGCGATCTTCACCACCGGCCAGCATCAGTCTCCACCTATGGTCGTGTTTGACATGTCCGCACGTGGTGCTCACGTCGCGCCAAAACCCTCCACTGCGGAGACGACCGATGACCTCCAGCAGCGCCATTCGTTTTGTGCACGCGCGTGCCTGCTGTTGTCAGAAACTTTTTGCCACTTCACAGCCATAACGAAGCCAACCACCCCGTCGCTCTGCTCCTACCAGATTTGGCGCGATCTTCTCGTCCGGAAGAGTCGCTGCCGCGTCCCAACGCCGTGCACACCGTCTCGATCCCACCTCCGGTGCCAGTCACGCGTATCCCATTTCGATCTGCTTCTACTCTCGAGAGCCCCAGCCAATGCCAATTGATTTAGCTCGAATTGGCCTTCGTGCTAGTAGGATAAATTGATCAGCACATCACCCTTAGCAAGCCTGTTAGCCCGGATTTCAAATTGCAGCAACCTTTGTAGCTTTCCCCTTTTTGTGCGCCACCAGTGATCGGGCTCACGTCGCCAAGCCACACCGGTGACCCTCCAGTCAAATTGGCCATGTCTATAGCTTCCGCTTGTCCCCCTCACACTCTCTTAGCAAGGAATCGAGTTCAATCACGCTGTAGTCGAAACCCCCAAATACAGCGCCTTCTTCCTCGGGGCCGGCCACCGGATTTTATTCCCGGTCGCCCCAGCCAATGCCACCTTATCACTTAGCTAGGTCTCAGCCCCCTGAGCATTTCTTTCCACTAGCCCGACCTCTAAATCTGTACAGATCATTAGATATGCTGTTGCCAAGTTCTTGTCCAGAACTGTGCCTATGCCGTGTTGCCACTGTAGTTCATTGCCGCCGTTCGTCGTCGTTCGGCCGCCTAAGCCCCTGAAACAACCGCCATTGTGTTCTTGGCATCCACGCCTACCTCCTAGACATAGTTGGAGAAGTATATGAAGCCCAGAACTAGATTTGCCACTCTACCCTAGTTTTTGACAGTGTTAGTGCAGCGTTAGTGCAGTGTTAGTGCTTGTCAGCCACTGGCATTAGCCTTTTTTGACCCTTCTGGTTGAGCAATTGAAATTCCACTTTGTCCACTAAGCTCCTGGAGCCATGTTCTACAACTTTCTCTACTATCGCATCTGCAGAAAACCCACCTAGAGCCAACCTAAGGCTATGCCTAGCAGTGAACCGAATGTCGACCCTTCGATGTTCGACCTCTTTGAACCTATCCCTTAGAGCAGCGCTCAAGTAACCTTGTCCAGAGCATCTTCCTTGCATGCATGTTATGTTATTTCCTATAAAGACTATTTTCTGTATGTTTCTGTGGTGCGATGTGTTGATTTGCCTCGTTGTTGTGTGCGGGAATAGAGCAAGGAGCAGAAGAGTCAACAGAAGACTTCGAAGAATCGTCTGAGCAACTACATCCCTCACTGCAAGGCAAGTCTCAAACCCTTGATCATGTCTCACCTAATATTTTGAAATGAAGTATGTTCGTTGTTTTCAAGTATATGCATGCCTTACATTCAAATGAGAATTATGTTCAAATAAAGTGGTTAGATATGACCTAAATAATTGTGAAATCCCTTTTGTGATTGAATATCCATGCACCCTTGTCACCCTAGGATATCATGCTTAGGCTATGCTTATGCTCAAGATTATATGTTAAATGCTAAATGGTCACATGTGTGGAAAGCATGTTCAAAACCCATTTGTGAAAGAAAATGTGATTGGAATCGATAGTGAGGATGGTTTGGTTGGTTGGTGTTGTGTGCACATTGGGAATGTGAAAGACTCCTCACTAAAGATTTAAAAGGTCAAGAACCTTGTGTTGTACTTCTATGCGGCATGAAAAATGTACCAACCACTTGCCCGATATGGGACGTTGCCCGTGATCAGATCGAGAGCCGCAGGACAATTCACGGTCCCTACGTTGATTGTAAAGCTTTCTCTCCCGGCCTTCGTGCGGTCGTTTGGCCATACAAGTTTAGACCAAGGGCCATAGAGATGTTTTATGCAACTCAGAACCCGTCCGAGTTCCTTCAAATCTACATTACTGCCATCCAAGCGGCAGGCGGCGATGACCGGGTCATGGCCAACTACCTGCCAACAGTGCTCGAAGGACCGGCAAGAACCTGGTTGTTTAATCAACCCGAAGGTTCAATCTATAACTGGGAAATGCTGTGTGATGCCATCCTCGGCAATTTCCAAAATTGTTATCAGACGCCGGGTAAAGAGGACGAGCTCCATCGACTATGGCAAACCTCGACCGAAACCCTTCATCAGTTTGTCAAGAGATTTGTCGGGGTGAGGAATACCATCTCGAACATATCTGATAGCTCCGTTATTAGGGCATTTAAACATGTCGTTCAGTATTGGAGATTCACCGAAGATTTGCTCATCCATCCTCCTCGATCGGTAGCCAATCTCTTTGATATGGGTAATCGATATTCCGATGCAGCCGAGGCTGTCGAATGGAATAGGATGGTTGATAAAGGTAACCTACCACCTCAGCCAGGTCTTAGGGACATTAAATGGGAGGATTCAAGCAAGAAGCCGGAATCTTCCTCAAGTGGCAGGTCGAAGAAATCAAAAAGGAGTTGATCTGGACAATACCGAGAGGTCACAGTCGCATAGAAGCCTCCTTCGACCAAAGGTAACAAGTAATCGTTTAAAAATAAAACTGCTTCTGGTGGTCGTAGTGCCGACCAGCCAGAAAAGTCGACTAACCCGCAGGAAGGCAAGAAATGGTGTCCGCTGCACAACTCCGCAGGCCACGACCTCAAGAACTGCAGGAGTTGGTTGAAGCAGTTAGATGACTTCTACCAGGGGATTGGACCGATGCTAACCTTACCATCTAAGGAACAAGCATGCAGGCTAAGAGATGCCGACGGTGACGAAGAGATATCTTACCAGGTACCACGTAATCATGTTAATGTTATTTTTGGAGGTTCCTCCTCTTGTGTTTCTAAAAGGCAATATAAGGCCTTTTATCGAGAGGTTAACCAAACGGAGACTTCCCTTGGTGAACCTCAGTACCCCCGTTGGTCAGATACACCTTTGACGTTTGATCACTCTGACTGTCCGGCGGGGCTTACTCGACCATTGAGGCTTCCTCTGGTCATTACCCCTATTATCAGTAATGCGGGAGTCGAGAGGGTCCTGATTGATGGAGGTATCTCCTTGGACATCTTATTGGTCAAGGCGCTCGACGAGATGCAAATTCCTCGTTCAAAAATTAATCCCATAATCCATCCATTTTATGGGATAATTCCTGGTCCCTCCATGATGCCATTGGGACAGGTGGTCCTCCCAGTCACGCTGGGAGAACCAGATAACTTCCTAACAGAATTAGTTACTTTTGATGTAATTGATTGTGATTCGGCTTAGAACGCAATCTTTGGCAGGCCAACTCTTGCTAAGTTCATGATGGCAATGCACTATGCTTACCAGTGCGGCAAGTTGCCTAGCCCCAAAGGTGTCATCTCGATCTGAGGCAGTCGCAATGTGGCATTGACGTGAGACCGGCTATCTTTGGAGATGGCGGACCAACTTCCCCTTTGGGACGCTTAGGTCGCCACAATCGCCGCTGACACGATCAAGGCTACTCCTCGACCAGACGAGAAACTTAAACTAGTTCCATTGTATCCAGATGATCCATCCAAGACAATCCGGGTCGGATCAGGCCTGGATGACAAATAGGAACTCGAGCTCATTGCTTTCCTCCGGGCTAACGCAGATGTGTTTGCGTGAAAGCAATCCGACATGCCCGGGGTCCCAAGGGAAGTAATCGAGCACAGGTTAGCAATTCGACCTGGACAGCGACCTATAGCGCAAAAGCTCAGGCGTTAGACAATCTCCTAAAGGCCAGGTTTATTCGCGAGGTCGATCACCCGGAATGGCTTGCAAATCCGGTCATGGTCCGCAAGTCAAATGGTAAGTGGCGCATGTGGGTCGACTACACCAGCCTCAATAGTGCCTGTCTGAAGGATGACTTCCCCTTCCCCGCATTGATCAGCTGGTCGATTCTACCGCGGGTTGCAATCTAATGAGTTTCCTGGACACTTACTCAGGATATCATCAAATTAGCATGGCAGAAGAAGATGAAGAGAATACTGCCTTCATCACCCCATTCGGGACCTACTGCTACATCAGAATGCCGTTCGGTTTCAAGAACGCAGGTTCCACGTACCAGCGCTTGATGCAAAAGACCTTTCTTTCCCAGATGGGGCGTAATCTCGAAGCTTACGTAGACGACTTGGTTGTAAAAAGCACCAAAAAGATTGTATCATTTAGACGATCTCGCTGAAACCTTCTGTAATATAAATCAATTTGGAATAAAATTAAACCCGGAGAAATGTTCTTTCGGGCTTTCTTCGGGAAAACTTCTTGGTTTTCTTGTTTGTTCCAGAGGAATTGAAGTCAATCCTGAAAAAATCAGGGCTATCGAACAGATGAAGTCTCCCTTGACCATCAAGGATGTTCAGCGCCTAGCAGGTCACATGGCAGCCTTAAGCCGGTTCATATCACGACTAGGCGAAAGGGGACTACCTTTCTTCAAAGCCCTGCGCAAACATCACAATTTCACATGGTCCGATGAGACCGAAAAGGCATTTCAGGTGGTGAAAGCGTATTTATCCAATCCACCAGTCTTGGTGTCTCCCGACAAAGGAGAACCATTACTTCTCTACTTGGCGGCACGCCACACGTGGTCAGCGCTGTCCTGATCGCGGATAGAGAAGGTATACACAGACCCATCTACTATATAAGCGAAGTACTTCATGGCCCTAAGGAGCGATACCCTGAGGTCCAGAAGATACTTTACGTACTACTGATGGCTTCCCGAAATCTACGACATTACTTCCAAGCACACAAGATCACGGTACCCTCATCTTTTCCATTGAGGGATATTGTCCATAATCCTGAGAAATCTGGTCGGATCACCAAATGGGCTGTCGAGCTCGGTGCATTCGATATCCATTTCACACCCCGCACTGCGGTTAAGTCTCAGGTCCTGGCTGACTTCATAGTCGAATGGACTATCCTGAGCCACCTGTGCAGGTATCAGAAGAATTGGAATGCCCCGATTACTGGACAATGTACTTTGACGACTCTCGCAGTTTTCAACACTCGGGGGCTGGAGTGGTCTTAGTTACACCTCAGGGCGAACAACTGAAGTTTGTCTTTCAACTACACTTTGTTGTGACCAATAATGCAGCAGAGTATGAAGGTCTTCTTGCAGGGTTCCGGGCAGCAAAATTCCTCGGAGTCCATCGATTAGTGGTGAGGGGAGACTCACAGCTGATCGTAAACCAGGTAAACAAGGAGTACAGCACATCCGATGAGAAAATGGCTCATTACCTGGGGGAAGTGAGGAGGTTGGACAAACACTTCAGTCATTTCAAAGTCTAATACATCTCGCGAAAGGACAACATTCTCGCAGACCAATTATCCAAAATTGGGTCCTCACGCACATCCGCTCCGGCAGGAGTGTTCGTTGAACACTTCGAACATCCTTCGATTATGACTTCGGTCGAGGATGATCCGGTAATAGTCTGCATTACCAACCTCGGATAGGAACGAGATTGGACCCATCCATTGAGGGTCTATCTCGAACATGTGACCTTGCCCGAGGATGAAACCGAAAGCGATCGGTTGATTCAAAAAGCGCGTCTGTACAAACTCATAGAAGGAGTTTTGTATAGAAAAGGTACTCAGGGAGTATTCATGCGCTGCGTATCTCAGGAAGAAGGTAAATCCCTCTTGAGAGAAATTCATGACGGTGTATGCGGTGCGCACGCGTCATATCGTACACTGGTCGGAAAAGCTTTTCGACAAGGATTCTACTTGCGTTCGGCACTCGATGATGCCAAGAATATGGTCAATATGTGTCCTCTGTGTCAGTTTCATGCGAGACAGGTTCACCAACCTGCCTATGAGTTGCAAACCATTCCCCTTGCATGGCCTTTTGTGGTCTAGGGGATGGACATTGTCAGTCCTATGCCACAAGTGGTCAATGGATACAAGTTCTTGTTCGTAGCCATTGACATGTTTACAAAGTGGATTGAAGCTGAGTCGGTACACAATATTACCACTGCTGCATCACAAAAGTTCTTCCATAAGAACATTGTTGCTCGATTCAGTGTTCCAAATCGTCTCATTACTGATAACGGTTCTCAGTTCGCTAGTGGTCTTTTTCTGGATTACTGCGATCAGATTGGAACCAAGGTGTTCTTTGCTTCTGTAGCTCATCCACAGAGCAATGGTGCCGTAGAACGTGCCAACGGGCAAATATTGCAATGCATCAAGAAACGTGTTTTCGATCACCTTAAGACACGCTCGGGGGCTTGGGCAGACGAGCTCTACACCATTCTATGGGCACTACGAACTACCTCTAGTCGAGCCACCGATGAGACGCCTTTCCATCTGGTCTACGGGGCTGAGGCCGTGTTACCTATGGAAATTAGTATTGGTTCTGTTCGGACAAATCAATTTGAACAAGTTGATCAGAGCGAACAGCAATCACAAGATCTCATCCTCCTAGAGGAAAAACGTGATCAAGCTTTGATCAAATCCGCGGTATACTTGCAAGCTTTGCGCAAGTACCATAACAAAAGGGTGCGACCACGTAGTCTTCACGTGGGTGATCTGGTCTTACGTAAAATACAAGACCAATCTAGTCACAACAAATTCTCCCCGAAATGGGAAGGCCCTTATACAGCTATTTCGGTGCCGCGACTAGGATTAGCTCGGTTAGCAATGGAGGATGGTCGGATCTTATCTAATACTTGGAACATCGATCAACTACGCAAGTTCTACGTGTAAGTATCCAATCCCTTTTCCTTTTCAATTAGCATGTTTTAGCAAAACTAGTGCTTTTAGTTGTTTTATATGTGGAGTATTGCTTTCTACCCGTATGTTAAGAGTTTGGCTCGGGGGCTGGTCGCTGATGGTTGTATCGCCACAATACCCTAATCGAATTTGCTGGCCGATCTCATGATCACTTCCAGACAAGATACCCCTCAATAAGCTGTTTCTCAACGCACATGGGGCTTGCTGGCATGTCCTTGGTCATCAGAGTGGCTGCCGGTTTGCAACAAGGTTGGGCATTGTATCGAATATAATTGTTGGCCTGGTCGAATATCCCTGGTCATCGTTACACCCATATCTTTCCTGTGCTTATGATACTAAGTCCTTAGTATACATAACCACAGGCGGGGGCTAGGGGAATATGGTCACAATATGGAACAAAAAGAAGTACTTCCTTTCAAAGCAAAAAATGCATGCATTGGCATTCCATAAACTGTGTCTGTACAGGTATAAAGATTTACCTAATGCCAAGCTCGTTCAAGAGTTTATCTACAAGAGGTTTAGCTTCCTCCATGATAACCTCAAGTTGGTCTTCACTCTCGATCTCTGCCTCTCCTACCAATGGATTCAGATCTAAGTCTAGGCCATGGTGAAGACGGAACCGGCAGAGGATGGCGGAGGCCGCTGATCGGACTCTTGTTTTCATCGCCTCTTTTTGCTGCCTAGTATCTTTAGGAAGATACTCGAGAAGTGACTCCGCTTGGGCTACGACCAACGTGGACCAGTCACTGAGGCTAGGGTCGTCCACCGCGGTTTTGACCACATCGGCCCTTAGCAGACTGGCCACCATCTTCAGTTTTTCAAAGATGTTTTGTTGAGCCCTGCTGCAGGTTGAGAGGGATGTATTTAGGTCTTTGTTTTCCCTGCGGACAGAGTCAATGGTCGCCTGGAGGTCTTTTTTCTCTTGACCAAGCTGGCTTATTTGATCGTCTTGCGCTGCGATAAGAAGGTCATTACAAACAGCCCGTGCAATAAAATTAATTCGCTCTGGTCGGAAGTTTACTTACAGGAGAGCTGTGACCACAGTTTTTTGAGTTCGGCTTCTAATAATGAGATTGTGGTGGCCGCCCTGAACTCCTGGTTTTCCCGATCAACGAGGCACTTCATCAGATAGGCATTTTCTCTGTAACAAAAGAGATAATTGTCATGGTAGGTCTATATTCAGGAAAATAAAGGAACGTCTCCCTCACCGCTGCAGGTGATCCGTTTCCTCTTGTGCGGCCTCGATGCTATCTGCCATAGCCATTGATCTGGTCGCCACACGGGTCAGTTCCTATGACATGGAGGGAGATCAGTTACCAAACCTGGATGTTCCTATGCAAATGCAAATCTCAAAAACCATGAGGGGTGTTCGACATTGACGAGGATTGACACCCGGGTCATTTCTAATAAACTTTTGGTTCAAGACAAGTTCGAACCAGACATGTACCTGGTGATGCGAACTCAAGCTATTCTGAGGAGCATCACCATGAGGTCGCAAGCTTTACGCGATCAGGTCGCAGCTTTACGCGGTCAGACCATAAGCCTTGCGCGGTCAGAAGTCCGTAAGCCTTCCGCGGTCAGAAGTTCGTAAGCTATACGCGAACTACACATTTGGGATATTGCGCGGTCAGCCAATATCCCGCGGTCAGAACATCTGTCGATCAGGATACTTGGGATCTATCTATTTCGGTTGCCCGTACAACAGGATATTCTAAGTATCCCGAAGATTCCTACACGTGGAAAATCAACCGTCAGAAGGTTAACACATATAGTTATCCATGAATAACACGTGTTTAACCTGCGTGGAGGTTAAGAGCAGTTCCAAAAAACCGCATCTAACCGTCCATGCAACCGTTTGATGCAGTTTCCTCTACATGGCACCCTTTCAAACAATATAAAAGGATGGCATGGAGCATCAAGCAAAAAGGAGGGGAAAAGAGGGAGAAAATCATCCAAGTTAGCCAAGTCTACGGCACACCTCATATAGCATTTTAATAAGCCTTCTTTGGCTTATCTTTGTACACTCTTACAGGAAAAATCCTCGCCTGTGAGGACTTTTTCCTCCATTTGTAAACCTTTTACCACACTTAGTGAAATCTCAACAGGACGTAGAGCTTTTACTCCCACCATCGAGGGCCCGAACCTGTCTAAACTCTCTGTGCTCCTGTTCACTGTTGTTCAGCATACCTTCCCGAAGGGTCATCTTGAAAGGTCTCACCGTTATAAATTCTGCATAAGTTCGGCTGAGGACTCCGAGTCCGAATCATCGACAGACATACCTCAGCATATTCCTGGAATGACCTGTTCTTCAGGACAACTGGAGGCTGAGTTGCTGAACTCGCCTTATTCCCAGTTGGAGCAGCAGATGAGTTTTCCTACTGAACCTCATTTCTTGCCGGGTTCACAGTTTTCAGCAATTGCGATTGGACCTCCATATCCAACCCGTCCACAATGGCCCGAACGACTTCCTAGACCAGAGGGATAGAGCTCTCCTCACCAGAGACCTCAGTAGCAGAAGGAACTTCAACCCTCGCCAAAGCTACTGGGGGACTTGACGCTGAATCTCTACACCTAAGCAAGAGGAGAAACTGTCCATTTTACAGTTGATCATTACAATCTGACCCTGTTTGAACGGAAGAAAATTCTTGCCTTAATTCAAATCCCATTAGCTTTTGGGATTTCGAAGACGGTTCCCCAGGAAGAGAGGACAATCGTCGTTCGTTCTAGTCTTCCTCTTTGTGAACAAGACCTTATCTTTTTCTCCTTGTATGTACTAAACTATAAGCACATACATGAGAAATGATGAAGATCCAAGTGGTAAGAATCCTTACCGGGGTGACCGTCTCGGTTGGCAGGGATGCACCCAATGGTCTGGACGTCTCATGAACCACTGATGATGGAACTTCATCTGCGGCCATGAGATTGGTGGTGATCGCGGTGTCCTGCTCTATTATTCCCGCTCTTGTCGACAGGAGCGGAGTGTTCGCCGCCCCAGGATTGGCAGGAGTCATAGGGGGCATTTCTTCTTCCTGTGCAAACGAGACCTAACGGATGTACACAAACGAATAATAACACTCCAGACTGTGAGGAACCTTACCACAGCTGCCCCTTCTGCCGAGGGGGGAGATGTTACAGATCCTGAAGCCTCCAGGGCTTCAGGAGCAGAGGTTTCACCCGCAGCCACAGGATTTTCGGTGGTCACGGGGCCCACTGTAGTTGTCTTTGTCTTTGCGGGTCGAGACAATACTTCACCGGTGTGAGGAGCAGTCACTTTCCTCTTCCGATGAACCAGAGGAACGTTTTCTTCCTTATCCTCGCTCCCTTCACCCTGTACGACGAAGAAGTAATTCCAGTTCGTACCTGGGGTAACAGGAGGCATATAATATCTTACCGCTGTTTTTTCACGGTAAGGGGAGTTTTATGGGAGGAGCCTTCCCTGAGAATTTCTTGGATTTCTTGGGGGCGGGTTCCCTCGCTCCGAGCTTTGAAGAGATTTTCTTTACTCTCTTCATCGTCGGTTTTCTCTGAAGACCGACGCCTTCACTTGGATGCGTCACTTCGGCAAACTTCCCCATAAGCTATGTCATTCCAATGCCCTTGTTAGTACAAGATGCGCAGGTGATTAACAAACAGAGCCTGCTGAGAGAAGTCGTACCTTTGGGTGCTCTTGTTTGAGGTCGTCGCTGGCGTTGATCAAACTCTGGGGACGAGGTGATCCCCTAGTATCCTCCACATCGGCACTATATGCCTTAAGGAGGTAATTTTTCCGTTTTTCAATCTCGGACAAAGGCAAAACTATATCACCAGCAAACGATTTAGCAAACACGACATTCTTTCAAAAGAAATGTATGTTCTTGTTGGCTAGATGACATATCGTTATTGTACTCCAGGGTGCTGTCCGCCATGGACTGAATCTCCCAAGCCGGATGGGCCCTTTCACGCAGGAGGCTCACCCGATTCTTCACAAAGTCACGAACGATGTCACGAGCCGTTAGTCCTTGCTGGACTAAATGAAGAACCACTTGGGCTTGCTTTTTCTGTTCTGCATTCAGAATAGGGAGAGAGTCCAACTCGCTGGATTTCTCTGGCCGCGAGTTCACGAACCATAACCCCCACTCGGACGGAGGGGTACAGTAAAACCAGCTTTGATACCACCCGTGCACGGAATCGCGCAGGGGTGGGAAGGGGTACTCCTTCTTCTCCCTTATCCGGAAATAGATACATCCAACGGCATTGGCGCTCTTCGATCATGCCGAATAGTAGAAGTGTCGGAAGAGTTCCACACTTGGAAGCACTCCGATGAAGGCTTCACACAGATGATAGAAAATCGCCAGGATTAGGATAGCGTTCGGGTGGAGATTCACCAATTCCAACCCGTAGTGCTCCAGGATTCCCTTCAAGAATCAGCTTTTGGGGAATCGGAACCCGCAACGCAGGTACTCCTCAAAAACTACCAACTCGCCCTCTTGGACTATTGGGGTTTCTTGATCTTTCTCCGCAGGCCGCCAGTTGATCAACAACCTCGGAGGAAGGATCTCTTCTTTCTCTAGAGCCACCAAACTCTCCTCTGTGTGGTGAACAGATCGGCTCCAAGACACCATTTCGTTCGAAGGATCGGAGGGAAAGGTGGCAACTTTGGAGGCAATGGAGAATGAGGAATGAGGGTTTTGTGCGGCGGAGGTTCTAAGGCAAGTTTTTGGCTGTATAGCTTCCTCAAGAAGCTACCTGCTCCTTTTATAGGGCCGAGGCAACGTTCCACTGAGGGTAACGTTCTATTGAATACTTTATTCATTTCCCATAATGGATGTTTTCCCTTAGAAACCCGTTATGTGTTCCCCTCATCGAATTCGAAACGAAAAGCTTTTTTTGTTTCGAATTTGGGGATTAAAGTGGATATAGACATGTGAGAGCTATACAAATATTTTCGGTTGACATTACCCTTCATGTTTTTTGTAAATTTTCACGTGTTGATCACAATGCATTTCTGTGACGTCATGATGATAAAGATATTTCTATGATCATTACGAATTGCTGTGTATGCAGTTATCATTCGGTCAAGTTGTTGTGTGATCAAAACTGTGATTTTGATCGGACTTCGACTCTAGTCGCAATGGTAGTTCTGATCGGATTTTAGTTCTGATCACGATAACAGTCCGAATCGAATTTCAGTTTGGACCACAGCTTTGAGTCCAATCGCAATATCAGTACTAATCGCGGTATGACATGTCGCCGCATTTCTAATCGCACTACTCAAATTTACCTGTGTATAAGTGGTCATAAAAACATTACTTATGGTCATATTTTCACACAGAGATTATGAAGAGTTTTCATATTATGTAAGGTAAAGGAAATTTTATTTTTTGCAATCCTTACATACAAAAGGGATACAGGCGACCAGAGTGTCATCCTGATCCGAGAGAAGTTTACAATGTTCTCCTAGGGACATATTGGCGTCAGTAGGATCTACACTGACGGCCCCAAGGGAACTAGCGACTAATCTAAGTCTATCTACATCGTCCCTAACAAGAGACGCACTACCATTACTAATCGAATCGGAGTTCTCGCTGCTGTCCAGCGTAGTCCCTCTCTAGGCGGAATTGGTGAGCCTCTTCGCGGGATCGATCAAAACATTCTGCCACGTGCAGAATGGCTGAAGACATCCCCTCAGTCTTCTTCTCCAGGGCCTCTTTTTCCCCTTGGAGAGTCTGTTCGAGGGGAGGAGGTTGAATCTCAGCAGGCTGGTCGCTGGGGGCTCCAACAATTTTGATCTCTTGCATTTGCAGATGTTAGTTTTACTAATTATAATAACAAAACAAAGCAGATGGAAATAGTTACCAATCCTTGCAAGTGACAGGTTGAAGTATTTCCCCCAGAAAGTAGATCACCCGACAAAAGTCGAGGACCATCAGATGGTGGAAGTGCAGCCTTCCCACCAGAAGATTGTTTCCCCAACGCAGGTTGAGGATTATCTGGTCGCGAAAGTACAGTTGGCCAACCAGAAAATTGATCACCCGAAAAAGGACGGGGATCATTGGGATGAAATGGAGAAAGCTGAGAAGAACATCCCGAGGGATTATCACAAACCTCCAAAGGCGGACATGAAGGTTCAACCTGCCGAGGTGCATGAACAGGAAGAACTATGGGAACCAAAGGAAGAAAGAGCAATGATGCATCTTTCACCTTTGTCCTACTGGAAGATCCCTCATCAACCTTGGGTTTTTTTCCTGGAGGAAACTGGTCTTTGGATGTCTGTGAATCCTGCTCAAACTCGAGTGACACTTCTTCTTCATCACTTTCAATCTCGATGATGTTTTGGTCTGCCATCGAGAAGTGTATAGAAGAGAAGGGAAGATGGCTTTGGAAGAAACTTAGCCGGGAGAGGATTTGTGAAGTTTTAAAGTCAAGAGGCTTCGGTATTTATAGCCCCCAGGGTGACGGTTCGTTTTTCAAACACCTCGAGCTTTTAAAACATTTACAATTTTATCTCGGGTTAAAAAACATTTCTACGGCGCCATCATGACCTGTCAAATATTATCCAGAGTCTGTCTCAGGAAACCAACCGCCACACTTAGTGCGCCACTAAGTGGAGAATTTGAAGCGTCGGGTTACGTATCCGATGACTCTCCTAAAATTTGAAGTAAAAATGTCCCTTCGTTTTCTTCGAATTTGAAGGCTAGCTGACGAAGATTGATACCTGAGCTAGTTCAAATAAATGCACGTCTGGTTTAAAGCAAATTCAAACCAGATGAGTGTCCGTTGAAGCTAATAAACTTAGGCTACTTCGAGAAGCGCGGACACATGGTCATAGGCTTTACGCGATCAGATCGCAGGTAATACGCGGTCAGAAGCCCGTATACGAATACGCGGATAGAGGGCTGCAGATAGTGCGCGGTCAAATGATTACAAACAACGCGCGGTCAGAACACCTGCGACCAGGGGACGGGATTGTTCAGTCCCTACAACAGGGATATCCCAAGCATCCCGAAGATTCTTCCACGTATAGAGACAACCGTCAGGAGGTTAATACATGCAGTTATTCTTTAATAACACGTGTTAAACCTGCGTGGAGGTTAAGAGTAGTTATTAAAACTACACCCAAGCAAATGTTCGATGCCTTTATGCCTTGGCACCCTTTCGACCAGTATAAAAGGGTAAGCCAATGCATCAGACGGGGGGATCGAACGACCAACATATCAAAAGAATAACAGAAGACACTAGACTAAGTTAGTTAGCTTTCATAAGCCTCTCGAGTACAATCTTGTCTAAACATACAGGAAAGATCTTCGCCTGTGAAGATCTTTTCCATAGTTTTGTGACTCTTTTCCCCACATATACTGAAATCCTAACAGGACGTAGGGCTATTACTCCTACCATCGAGGGCCCGAACCTGTATAAATCTCTCTGTGCTCTAGTTAACTTTGATTCATCATACCTTCCCGGAGGGGTACCCTGAAAGGTCTCACAACCTATAAATTCTGCATAAGTTTGACTAAGGACCCCGAGTCCGAATCGTCGTCACATCCCGACTTACCTAAGCATCATCTCACAAAACTCTTGACAGAAGAATTCATTAGAAGACCCAAAGTAATGTGATCAATATATATCTGACACACAAGAAAAATAATGTCTCGATTAATTTTTTGATAATGATTATTCACGAGAAAATATCCGCTAGTTGCTTGTATGCCTTTACATCATTGATCTCTATATCTCTTTTTGCCACAAGATCTCTTATACAGTGATGCCGAATATCAGTATGCTCTATCCGGGAGTTTTGAAGAAAATAGTTTATAATCTTTACGGCACTTTCATTGTCACATAAGAGTAGAATCTTTTTCGGAGGCAATTCTATAATCCAACAAGATTTGTTTCATCCATAAAAATTAAGCACAACAACCACTGGATGTACTTCTTCTATTGATCTTGCAACCCACATAATCCAAATCCGAATAACCAAGTAATTGAAAGGTTGTATTTTTTGGATACCAAAGACCTATCCTAGGATAGCATTTCAAATACTTAACTATTCATTTGATGGCAATAAGATGACATTCCTTAGGAGATGGTCAAAATCTAGCACATAAGCAATCACTAAATATGACGTCGGGCCTACATGCGGTAAGATAAAGAAAACTACCAATCATAAATCGATAGAGTTTAGAGTTATCCGCTTTTCATTTTCGTCCATATCCAGATATCCATTTGCAGCCATGAGAGTTTTAATAGCTTCGGCATCTTCCATCTCAAGGTTATTGACCAAATTATTCACATCCTTGATCTGACTCATGAACGTTCCGTTCTTGAGTTGCTTGATTTGTCGTGCAACGAAATCACTTAAGTCAACAATCATTTGCATCTCGACTTCCCTAAGCATCATCTCACAAAACTCTTGACAGACGCATTCAGTGTTAGAAACCGAAAGTAATGTGATCAATATATATCTGACACACAAGAAAAATAATGTCTCGATTAATTTTGTGATAATGAATATTCACGAGAAAATATCTGCTAGTTGCGTGTTTGTCTTTACATGATTGATCTCTATATCTCTTTTTGCCACAAGATCTCTTATACAGTGATGCCGAATATCAGTATGCTCAATCCGAGAGTTTTGAACGAAATTGTTTATAAGCTTTACGGCACATTCATTATCACATAAGAGTAGCATCTTTTTTGGAGGCAATTCTATAATCCAACAAAATTTGTTTCATCCATAAAAATTAAGCACAACAACCACTGGATGTACTTTCTCTATTGATCTTACGACCCACATAATCAGAATCTGTACAACCAAGTAATTCATAGTTTGTATTTTTTTGGATACCAAAGACCTATCCCAGGATAGCATTTCAAATACTTAACGATTCTTTTAATGGAAATCAGACGACATTCCTTAGGAGATGGTCAAAATCTAGCACATAAGCAATCACCAAATATGATATCGGGCCGACATGCGGTAAGATAAAGCAAACTACCAATCATAAATAGTTAGAGTTTAGAATTCACCGCTTTTTCATTTTTGTCCTAATCCAGATATCCATTTGTAGCCATGAGAGTTTTAATAGCTTTGGCATCTTCCATCTCGAGGCTATTGAGCAAATTACTAACATGCTTGATTTGACTCATGAACATTCCGTTTTTGAGTTTCTTGATTTGTTGTGCGAGGAAATAACTTAGCTCTCCAATCATTTGCGTCCCGACTTCCCTAAGCACCATCTCACAAAACTCTTGACAGAAGAATTCAATAGTAGACCCAAAGTAATGTGATCAATATATATCTGACACACAAGAAAAATAATGTCTCAATTAATTTTGTGATAATGATTATTCACGAGAACATATCCGCTAGTTGCGTGTTTGTCTTTACATGATTGATCTCTATATCTCTTTTTGCCACCAGATCTCTTATACAATGATGCCGAATATCTGTATGCTCCATCCGAGAGTTTTGAATGAAATTGTTTATAATCTTGACGGCACTTTCATTCTCACAAAAGAGTGGCATCTTTTCGAAGGCAATTCTATAATCCAACAAGATTTGTTTCATCCATAAAAATTAAGCACAACAAGCACCGGATATACTCTTTCTATTGATCTTGCAACCAACATAATCCGAATTCGAATAACCAAGTAATTCAAAGTTTGTATTTTTTGGACACCAAAGACCTATCCTAGGATAGCATTTCAAATACTTAAGGATTCTTTTAATGGCAATAAGGTGACATTCCTTAGGAGATGGTCAAAATCTAGCACATAAGCAATCACAAAATATGATGTCGGGCCTAGATGCTGTAAGATAAACCCAACTACTAATCATAAATCGATAGAGGTTAGAATTAACAGCTTTTTCATTTTTGTCCTTATCGAGATATCCGTTTTTAGCCATGAGAGTTTTAATAACTTCAGCATCTTCCATATTGATGCTATTGAGCAAATTATTCACATGCTTTATATGACTCATGAACGTTCCGTTCATGAGTTGCTTGATTTGTCGTGCAAGGAAATAACTTAGCTCTCCAATCATTTGCATCTCGACTTCCCTAAGCATCACCTCACAAAACTCTTGAAAGAAGAATTCATTATTAGACACAAGAAAAATAATATCTCGATTAATTTTGTGTTATTGATTATTGACGAGAAAATATCGACTATTTGCACGTTTGGCTTTACCTGATTGATCTCTATATCTTTTTTTGCCACAAGATCTCTTATACAGTGATGCCGAATATCAGTGTGCTTTATCCGAGAGTTTTGAACGAAGTTGTTTACAATCTTTACGGCACTTTCATTATCACATAAGAGTGGCATCTTTTCGAAGGTAATTCTTTAATCCAACAAGATTTGTTTCATCCATAAAAATTAAGCGCAACAACCACTGGATGTACTTTTTTTATTGATCTTATAACGCACATAATCCGAATCTGAATAACCAAGTAATTGCAAGTTTGTATTTTTTGGATACCAAAGACCTATCCTAGGATAGCAATTCAAATACTTAACGATTCTTTTAATGGAAATTGGACGACATTCCTTAAGAGATGGTCAAAATCTAGCACATAAGCAATCACTAAATATGATATTGGGCCTACCTGCGGTAAGATAAAGCAAACTACCAATCAGAAATCGATAGAGTTTATAATTCACCACTTTTTCATTCTTGTCTGTATCGAGACATCCATTTGTAGCTATGAGAGTTTTAATACCTTCAGCATCTTGTATCTCGAGGCTATTGAGCAAATTATTCACATGCTTGATTTGACTCATGAACGTTCCGTTCTTGAGTTGCTTGATTTGTCGTGCAACGAAATAACTTAGCTCTCTAATCATTTGGATCTCGACTTCCCTAAGCATCATCTCACAAAACTCCTGACACACGAATTCATTAGTAGAACCGAAAGTAATGCGATCAATGTATATCTGACACATAAGAAAAATAATGCGTCGATTAATTTTGTGGTAATGATTATTCCTGAGAAAATATCCGCTAGTTGCGTGTTTGTCTTTACATGATTGATCTCTATATCTCTTTTTGCCACAAGATCTCTTATAAGTGATGCACAATATCGGTATGCTCTATCCGAGAGTTTTGAACAAAATTGTTTATAAGCTTTACAGCACATTCATTATGTGGGACCCTCATTTGAGGATTCCAGTGGCAATCGCCCAGGTGGATTGCACTCAGAAAAGGCACATTACAGCTCACAACAACACGATGCATTATATAAAAATGCGAGTAATTAAAAACAAGTGCTGATCACAAGGACCAACATTACAATAACTTAGCGCCGAAATGACGCATTTAATTGTTAATACAAATTAAGGAGTTTTCGACACGAGGGTCGGCACAAAATAAAACAGCAACGATAAACAAAAGGACTCCTTCAGTCTTCTTTCTCTGCAGCGGCGGCATTGCATGGGCCTTCTCCACATCGAACTCCACCTTGGTGCATAACCCTTTAACCAGATGGGTCCTCCGTTTCTTCTTCTTGTTCCACATTGGGTTCAAGACCATAAGATTCAGGGTCGGCGAATCCTTCCTCTAAATTTGTTTGTAAAAGCAAGGGTGAGCACATTGTCCACATGGTGCTCAACAAGTCCCAAGTAACAATGCATAAATATATAGATGATGGGGAATTTCACAAAGAACAGCTCTTTGGCTCTGTGTATAAATATATAATAGATTTTCACATGTAGCCTTAAAGAAAGGTCTTTATTCTCGAAAGCGGGGCTTTTGAAATCCTAAGCTAGATTTTCAGAAATGTTGTGTGTGGCAGTCTTTCATGAGTCACCACTTTACTCAGATTTTGTGAAAAACTTCCAAAAGCTACTTGTGCTGCATCGACGTGAATAGAATTCACAGCGCGCAGACTCCATGACCTGGGAGCTCAGAGTATCCGATACTTTTTAAACTTTGCAACGGTGTACCACCTTAATCCACCAATCATTCGGCTTTCAAGTCGGATCAGCTTCATGCGACTTTTACGCATGTGACAAGGCCGAGATGACACAACAATTTACAGTCCTAGTATTAACTATTTCCCTGCCCGGTAAATAGACAGTTAAGTCTCAAGTACCGTTGTGGGTCCTCCCCACTGCCTTACTTCCTAGCCTGGGCCTATGTTCTCGCAAGACACATAGCCTCTCTTGATTACAGTCGCGCACGACTTAATCTGGCTTAGGGCGTCTTCCTTCTTTCCACCTTTTCCTCTCATGATTTTTCTGAACTCACATCACTCATGGCCTTCTGCGGCCCACCAGTTCTCGCAAGAAACTGGACCGACAACCATTGCAGGGAAAAGCTAACACTAAAGAAAGCTACTAAGTTGCGCCCGTCCCATAAACAGGCAGGTGGTTGGTACGTTTTTCATGCCGCATAGAAGCACAACACAAGGTTCTAGTCCTTATGAATCTTTAGTGAGGAGTCTTTCACATTCCCAGTGCGCACACAGCACCATCCAATCAAACCATCCTCACTATCGATTCCAATCACATTTTCTTTCACAAAAAGGGGTTTTGAACATGCTTTTCTCATATGTGACCATTCAACATTTGTCATATAATCTTTAAGCATAGCATAGCCTAAGCATGATAATCTAGGGTAACAATGGTGCAGGGATATTCAATGTCAAAAGGGGCTTTACAATCATTTAGGTCATATCTAGTCATTTTATTAAAACATTATTCTTATTTGAATCTAAGGCATGCATATACTTGAAAACGGTTAACATACTTCATTTCAAAATAGTAGGCTAGACATGATCAAGGGATTGAGACTTGCCTTCCAATGGCGGGTCTAGCTGCTCAAATGAATCTTCAGGGATCTCCTCTGCTCCTTCAACGTCTAGTTTCACGACAGGTACAAACAACACATACACACTATATAAGCACACAAGCACTAGAAAATAGTGCGTAAATACATCATGCATGCAGGGGAATTGGTTTAGACAAGGTCACTTGACGTTGGTTGAAGAGATGGGTTCAGAGGGCTTGAATGTCGAAGGGCTGACATTCGGCTCATGACTTAACATTGCCCTAAATCGGTTCTAGGTCTGTTTTCTGGAGATGTGATAGTAGGGAAAGTTGTAGGACATGGCTCAAAAGGCTTAGTGGACAAAGTGGCATTTCAATTGCTCAAAAGAAACAAGTCTAAATCATCCAATGCCACAGGTGGACATGCACTGACGTAGTGTTTGACATGGCCAGGAACTAGGGCATTGCATAACTTTTGACTCAGAGCTCCAATTGATGCACAACTTTGTCTAGGGTTTAGGCATTGATATCAGCTACAAAACTCTCAACAGGCTCAAGGGCTGAAAGTGGCCGGAGGGTGGCCAAATCCGGTGAGAAAACACGGTGGCCTGGACATGGACTGAGCCACTGGACAGCAACCTTGGCATGGCTATAACTTTTGATTCAGGTCGATTTAGGGGTCGGGCTAGTAGACAAAATTGCTCAGGGGGTTGAGGTCTATCTAAATGACAAGGTCTCATCGGCTGGTTTGGCCGGAAAGTGAACTTCGGCGATCGGGGCCGAAGACGAAGGCACCGATTTGGGGGTTTTCGTTCCAGGGCGTTTGAACTCAATTCAATGCTCGGGAAGCATCTAGGGGCTGTCACAAGGCTATTGGTGCACTCAGTTTTGCCAGAGATCGGCTGGAGAAGCACAGCGGCGTGCTCCGGCGAACTACCGAGGCTCGAACATGGAAATCCGGCGCTCGGGGCAAAATTGGTGAATCCAAGCTTGCAGGTTTGTTCCTCCTAGCTCACTGATCAATATCCTCTACAGGCACGAGGATCAATTTGGCTTGAATCGCTCGGCATTGCGGGAACAGGGGATTTCGGTTTTCCGGTGATTGCCGGCGTTGAGGTGCGCCAGGGACCAATTAACGGCTATGAAACGTAGAGAGAGGTGTAGGGAGCTTACTGGTGGCGTTGGTTTGGAGGGGGAAGCTTCGGGCGAGGCTGGCGCCGTAAGCTTCAACAGTTGCTCGCCGGGGAAGATGAACTTCGCGGCGGCGCTGAGGAACTCAACTACTTCTCTGGTGAAGGAAGCTACGGTTTGAAGTTGTGGAATGGTGTGAGGCAATGCTGGGCAAGGGAGGGGGTTTATATAGCCGTGGGTGAGGCTCTCGGGAGCAGCAGCAATCGCCGGGGATATCTTCTTCTGACGCCGGGACGGTCATCGATGCATTTCGGGACGCGGCGGGGCTCTGCCAGAGACGGTGAATCGCGGGATATCAGGATTTCGTCAGGAGGTGGTGGCGAAGATCTTCGGGATGGCAGCCAAGTGGCATAAAGCTCCTGGCAGCAGCAGCAGCAGGCACGCGCGGGGAAGAAGATGGCACGGTGGGGCTTCAGCGCTCCACGGTGGCGGTACAACTGCGCACGGCTAGTGGCTACGTGGCCATGAGGTGGCAGCGCGAGGGGCTTCGCCGGCGACGAGTTCAACGGTGCGGCAAAGCGGCAGGGCGCTGGTCGAACGAGCACTGGTCGCGGTCGTGGACGTGGTCTCCTGGTCGTGGTCGAAGAAAAGGCCAGGGGCTTATTTGCAAGGCTTTGGACTGAAACGCGAAGGTTTTGGCTCGGGAATTTGGGCCTAATTGCAATTCTGAAGATCTGAAGGGCTGATTTGAATTCTGATTTTGCAGATGAGTGCTACTAAATGCCTTGGACTCATCTAGCAGGAAAAATGATGAAATCCGATAACATCTGGTGGTTTTGACAAAATTCGAAAATAGGGTAATTAGGGTAAATAGGGTTTGAACTTTTGTCGAGGCTAAAACTAGGGTTTTGGTCGAGATTCTGGAATTCTTCCAGAAGGGAAAAATGTTCAGAAAAATGAAAGAAAGGTTATCACTTGATCAGATTTGGATTTTGAGGTGATCTGGGACTTTTAGCCTTTTTGGGTTTTCTGAAACTTCTGAAAAGGACTAAATTGAAACGCTTTTGGACTGAAATGTGAAAATGATCTGGGGAAAGAAGTTTAGCAGCCAACTTTTTAGGTTAAGGTAGTGGCATACCCAAGATCAAGATAGGGTTAAAACATCAGGGTTTCCAAAGAAGTTATGCTGATTCGCAAGCAGAAAAGATAATCAAAAACTGGGGTGTTACAACCTACCCTCCTTAGGAATAATCTCGTCCTCGAGATTCCGAACAGTCTGAGAATAGGTAAGGAAAATTTAGACGCAGCTCTTCTTCTCTTTCCCAAGTTGATTCTTCTTCGGTGTGGTTGTTCCATTGGATTCTGCAAAATTTTATGGTCCTTGACTTCAACCTCCTTTCACTGACTTCTAGCACCTTGACTGGATATTCTTGGTATGTCAAATCTGGTTGAACTTCCATTTCTGTGGGAGATACTTGCTCCGTTAGTTTTCTCAGGCATTTCCTCAGTTGGGATACGTGAAAGACATCATGGACTCCTGCTAACTCAGGCGGTAGCTCTAGTCTGTATGCTACTTCTCCTCGTCTTTCCAAAACCTTGTATGGTCCTACATATCTTGGGCTCAATTTTCCCTTCATCTGGAATCGTCGAACTCCTTTGTAGGGTATCACTTTGAGATATACGTGATCGCCTATCTCGAAGGATAGTTCCCTCCTTCTTCTGTCGGCGTAACTCTTTTGTCGAGACTGGGCCGTTTTCAATCTCTCTTGTATGATCCTCACATGAGCCGTGGCATCCTCCACTAATTGCGGTCCAAGAATTGCTTCTGTCCCACTTCGGTCCAATATAGTGGCGTACGGCACTTCCTTCCATAAAGTGCTTCGTAAGGGGCCATTTGTAGACTCACTTGATAGCTATTGTTGTAGGTAAATTCTGCGTATGGTAGAAATTGTTCCCAAGAATTTCCATAGTCCAAAGCACAAGCTCTCAACATATCTTCTAAAATTTGGTTCACTCTTTCTGTTTGACCTCCAGTTTGCGGGTGGTAAGTTGTACTGAACTTCAACTTCGTTCCTAGGGATTTCTGTAACTCTTCCCAAAATCTTGATACAAATTGTGCTCCTCTGTCTGAGACGATTGTTTTTGGTACTCCATGAAGCGTAACAATCCTGGTAAGATATAGCTCTGCCAGCTTTTGCATTGTGTACTGCGTCTTTACTGGTAGAAAATGAGCTACTTTCGTTAATCTATCGACTATGACCCATATAGAATCGTATCCTTGTTGGGTTCTTGGTAAACCAACTATGAAATCCATTCCAATCTCATCCCATTTCCATTCCGGGGTTGGTAGGGGTTGCAGCGGTCCTGCAGGTTTCTGGTGTTCTGCTTTCACTCTTTGACAGGTATCACAAGAAGCTATAAATTCGGCAATCTCTTTCTTCATTCCTTTCCACCAAAACCGATCCTTTAGATCCTGATACATCTTTGTACTACCTGGGTGAATAGAGTACGGGGTACAATGGGCTTCTTGTAGTATCATGTTCTTGATTTCCTTGTCTTCTGGAACACAGATTCGGTCTTGATACCACAAAATTCCTTCTTCGTCCTCACGAAGGTTAATCACTTCCTCGTGTTTCATGTCTTCTTTCATCTTCTGAATACTCTGGTCCACTTCCTGAGCTTTTCGGATTTGGTCCTTCAGCTCGCATTTCACTGCCAATGCGGCGACGGTTCCTTGTTCAACGAACTCTAAACTCAATTTCTCGAAGTCTCCAAGCAATTGGGGTGGTATTCCTAAGATCTTTGCTTGATTGCAGTAGGATTTTCTGCTCAAGGCATCAGCTACTACATTCGCTTTTCCAGGGTGGTAGTGTATTCCAAGGTCATAATCTTTAATCAGCTCTAGCCATCTTCGCTGTCTCATGTTCAAGTCCTGTTGGGTGAAGATGTATTTCAAACTCTTGTGGTCCGTGTAGATTTCACATCTATTTCCAAGTAGATAGTGTCGCCAAATCTTTAACGCATGAACGACGGCGGCTAACTCCAAGTCGTGAGTTGGATAATTCTCCTCATGTGGTCGCAATTGTCTCGATGCATAAGCTACGACTCTTCCTTCTTGCATAAGGACACAACCTAGTCCTTGCTTTGACGCATCGCAGTAGACTTCAAAATCCTTTTTGTTATCCGGTAACGTAAGGACAGGTGCGGTCGTTAATATCTTCTTCAACTCCTCAAAGCTCTTTTCACATCCTTCTGTCCAGTCGAATAAAACATCTTTCTTTAGTAGTCTGGTGAGTGGCTTTGTAATCTTGGAGAATCCTTTGACAAATCTCCGGTAATATCCGGCTAATCCTAGGAAACTTCTTACTTCAGTCACTGTCTCCGGTTGTTTCCATTCCATGATAGCCTGAATTTTTTACGGATCCATTGAGATTCCTTTTCCAGAGATAATGTGGCCTAAGAATGAAATTTCTTTCAACCAAAAGGCACACTTATCGAACTTGGCATACAGTCGATGTTCCACTAACTTTTCCAACACCATCCTAAGATGTTGTGCGTGCTTTTCCTCTGACTCTGAAAAGATGAGGATGTCGTCGACAAACACAATGACAAACTTGTCCAGGAATTCCATGAGAACCTTGTTCATCAAATTCATGAACACTGCTGGCGCATTCGTTAAACCAAATGGCACTACAGTAAACTCATGCAATCCATATCTTGTTATGAATGCAGTTTTCGGGATATCTTGTTCTCGAATCTTCAGCTGGTGGTATCCGGACCTCAGGTCGATCCTTGAGAATATCTTTGCTCCTCTCAGTTGATCAAAGAGATCGTCGATCCTTGGCAAAGGGTACTTGTTCTTGATCGTCATATCGTTCAGTTTCCGGTAGTCGACACAAAGTCGTAGGCTGCCATCTTTCTTCTTAGCGAAAAGTACCGGGGCTCCCCAAGGTGAGGAACTTGTTCTAACAAATCCCTTTCTTTCCAATTCTTCCACTTGCTTTCTTAATTCTTCTTGTTCTTCACTTGTCATACGTGCAAGCTTTCTTGCATAAGGGGCAGATCCGGGTTTTAATTCGATTGAGAATTCAATGTCCTGATCTGGTGGCATTCCGGGAAGCTCTTCAGGAAAAACTTCTGGATATTCATTCACTATTGGAACTCCCTCAAACTCAACTCCTTCCAAGCTGTTCAAACTGTACACTCGGTTGTTCACTATTGATCTCTCTGCGTGGAGTGTGACTTGTTTTCCTTCAGCATTCGTCAGGGTTATTGCCTTCTTTTCACAGTCCATCTGATCTTTATGCTTGGCTAACCAGTCCATTCCGAGAATGACGTCTAGTCCTTGAAGGTCCAAAACTAGCAGGTTTGCTAGGAATCCTAGATTGCCAATACTAAAGGCGATATTTCTACAGATAGAGTTGACAGGCATTCGAGCTCCAGGGGACTGAATTAAAATAGGGAACTCTAATGCAGATACTGGCAACTTATTTCTGAGCACGAAAGGTCTTGACACAAATGAATGAGTAGCACCAGGGTCAAATAATGCAACTGAAAGTTCAGAGTGGATAAAGATCCTACCGATTACGACGTCTGATGCTTCTCCTGCTTCAACGGCGGATGCATAGTTAAGTCTTCCGCGACCTGTAGCAGGTACTCCTCTTCCTCGGCCATTTTGAAACCTTCCTCCTCTGGAGGGTGGAGCATTCCTGGTGAAGCCTTGGGCTGGAACAAAGGGTCTTGCAGCTTGCATACCAGCGACATTAGATGGAAGGTGTTGCAGCGGACAAGTGTTCCTACGATGTCCCTTCCTTCCGCAGTGAAAGCACTCCTCGTTCTTAAGGGGGCAATCCTTCAAGAGGTGATTTCCTCTGCATCCAGTACATTGGGCTATCGCAGTAGGTGCAGGCCTTTGGGGTCTCTGAGGTGGTCTGAAGGCTGGTCGGAAAGTTGGCATTGGTCTCCCTCGACTAGCACCTCCTTGGTAAGAGTTCGGCAAGCCTTCCTCTTTCGGTCTTCTTCAATTATTCCTCTTTTCTCCTCCATCTTAAGTAGTCGGTTTATTAGGACGTGGAAGTCTGTGAACTCGTGGGATGATAGTTGGTATTGCAGGGAATTCTGTAGTCCTTCACAAAACCTATCAATCTTCCTTTCCTCTGTCGCTATATCTTCAGGTGCGTATCTTGCCAGCTGAATAAATTCATGCAGGTATTGTTTCACGGTCTTACTCCCTTGTCGCAGGTTTACGAATTCTCGGCGCTTTGCCTGGACAACGCCTTTTGGGACGTGGTATCTACGGAATTCCTCCTTGAATTCATTCCAGGTGATCGAATCTCTGTTGGTGTGCACGGTTTGGTAATTCTCCCACCAAGCGGCAGCAGGTCCAGCCAGTTGGTTCGATCCGTACAAGAGCTTTTCTTCATCATTGCATCTGACGGTATTCAACTTTCTTTCCACGTCTCGGAGCCAGTCGTCTGCCACGATGGGGTCTTCTGTGCTTGAGAAAGTCGGGGGTCGCGTCTTTTGAAAATCAGTTAACTTTGCGCCCATCACGGGTCCTTCAGTTTGTCCGGATGCAATATGTTGCATCAGCTGTCCCAAGATTTGGTTTTGCACAGCCGCTGACTCTTGACGATTGCGCTCCATCCACAGCAGCACATCGTTGATGTCACCTCCCTGTGGCATCGTCGAAGATCCTGGTCTACCGGGGTCCGTGCGGCCTCTTGCTCCGGGTGTAGCTCCTGTACTGTTGTGGTTTTCCTCTAGCCCTCCTTCCTGGGGTCTCGCGCGTGTGTTAACCATCCTACTCAAACAGGAGGTTAAGAATAGAAACATTGATTCGGAAAGAATCATTCACACAGGTGCTAGCAGAATGCTGGCATTAACTCAAGAAGTAAGAATAAGGGTATGCAAAATGACTTTTTCATAAACCAATTTTTCAAAAGATAGAAAGCTTCTAGCCTCATCGGCTTACAGAGCTCCTCTAGCAACCAGCATACATCAATCATACTAAAACAACTACTACAACAAAAGGAAATCTAGCATCTGCTGGGCTAGGCACAAAAGGTCAAAAGTCTGCAGTCACTCCTCAGCATCATCAGAAGAATCACAAGGCTCAACCTCCTCGGGATCCTCCTCCTCATCGTCATCAGCATCCATCGGGTCATCTTCCTCGTTGTCGTCGATGTTGATAGGCTTCTTCCCTTTTCCTTCGGGGGTCTTCTTCTTCTGTGCGGTGCAAGGAAGCTCGATTGCTTCACCGTTGATGACTATGCCACGCGACGCAGGCATAAAACCACTGAGATACTCCCTCGGGTTTCCTACCTTCTTGCGAGCGGTGATCCTCAACTTCGGGCGACTCTTCTTGGTTACCGACTCTGCAGCTTCAAGGTCCTTTTCTCCACTTGATTCAGCCATTTCTTGAATTTGTCTTTCTTTTTCTCGGAGGCTTGCACGAGCCCTAATAAGCATGCCCTCAAGGTAGTGGCGATCATCGCGAACACGCTCGTAGTCTCGAAATAGGCGGGTGTATGCAATCTCTGAAGCGCGAACGACGTCTCGAGTCTTCGTCAGGATAGCGTTCTCCTGGTCGCTGGACGGAAGAACAACTCGGTACTCCGATCCGGGAACCTGTTAAGGCACGAAGCGGTAAGGAGAATCAGAAAGGTAGTCGCTGTACATCTGCCGGACGGAACCTACAGCACGACGGGCAGCATCCAAGATAGCATCCTCCTCTTCTTCTCTACGGGCTTGGCGTCTAACTGAGCCTCTCCCATGCTCGGGGATCTCGTAGACCATCACCGAGGCCCGACAACCTATGGGTCGTCCATTTATCTCATCTTGCCAAACGCAATATACCGGTCTCTGACTGTCCCGTGCTCCAAGGAATTGCAGCATCATCCACAGCAACAGTGCCCACGATCCGAGCTCGTCTCCATGAAGGTATCTCCTATCGAAAGCCATCTGAAGACAGAACAAAAGGCATCTATAAGAGAAGTCCAAAATCATTTTCCAAAGATCAAAATAACATTTTTCTTAAGGAAAATAGGTTTTCGTAAACAAATTTTGACAAGGAACTAGCGAACTTTTCTTCTAGGGACGCCAAATTCTATCTAAGGGTTACGACCTACAGTCGAGTCTTCTGCTCTGATACCAAGTTATGTGGGACCCTCATTTGAGGATTCCAGTGGCAATCGCCCAGGTGGATTGCACTCAGAAAAGGCACATTACAGCTCACAACAACAAGATGCATTATATAAAAATGCGAGTAATTAAAAACAAGTGCTGATCACAAGGACCAACATTACAATAACTTAGCGCCGAAATGACGCATTTAATTGTTAATACAAATTAAGGAGTTTTCGACACGAGGGTCGGCACAAAATAAAACAGCAACGATAAACAAAAGGACTCCTTCAGTCTTCTTTCTCTGCAGCGGCGGCATTGCATGGGCCTTCTCCACATCGAACTCCACCTTGGTGCATAACCCTTTAACCAGTTGGGTCCTCAGTTTCTTCTTCTTGTTCCACATTGGGTTCAAGACCATAAGATTCAGGGTCGGCGAATCCTTCCTATAAATTTGTTTGTAAAAGCAAGGGTGAGCACATTGTCCACATGGTGCTCAACAAGTCCCAAGTAACAATGCATAAATATATAGATGATGGGGAATTTCTCAAAGAACAGCTCTTTGGCTCTGTGTATAAATATATAATAGATTTTCACATGTAGCCTTAAAGAAAGGTCTTTATTCTCGAAAGCGGGGCTTTTGAAATCCTAAGCTAGATTTTCAGAAATGTTGTGTGTGGCAGTCTTTCATGAGTCACCACTTTACTCAGATTTTGTGAAAAACTTCCAAAAGCTACTTGTGCTGCATCGACGTGAATAGAATTCACAGCACGCAGACTCCATGACCTGGGAGCTCAGAGTATCCGATACTTTTTAAACTTTGCAAAGGTGTACCACCTTAATCCACCAATCATTCAGCTTTCAAGTCGGCTCAGCTTCATGCGACTTTTACGCATGTGACAAGGCCGAGATGACACAACAATTTACAGTCCTAGTATTAACTATTTCCCTGCCCGGTAAATAGACAGTTAAGTCTCAAGTACCGTTGTGGGTCCTCCCCACTGCCTTACTTCCTAGCCTGGGCCTATGTTCTCGCAAGACACATAGCCTCTCTTGATTACAGTCGCGCACGACTTAATCTGGCTTAGGGCGTCTTCCTTCTTTCCACCTTTTCCTCTCATGATTTTTCTGAACTCACATCACTCATGGCCTTCTGCGGCCCACCAGTTCTCGCAAGAAACTGGACCGACAACCATTGCAGGGAAAAGCTAACACTAAAGAAAGCTACTAAGTTGCGCCCGTCCCATAAACAGGCAGGTGGTTGGTACGTTTTTCATGCCGCATAGAAGCACAACACAAGGTTCTAGTCCTTATGAATCTTTAGTGAGGAGTCTTTCACATTCCCAGTGCGCACACAGCACCATCCAATCAAACCATCCTCACTATCGATTCCAATCACATTTTCTTTCACAAAAAGGGGTTTTGAACATGCTTTTCTCATATGTGACCATTCAACATTTGTCATATAATCTTTAAGCATAGCATAGCCTAAGCATGATAAACTAGGGTAACAATGGTGCAGGGATATTCAATGTCAAAAGGGGCTTTACAATCATTTAGGTCATATCTAGTCATTTTATTGAAACATTATTCTTATTTGAATCTAAGGCATGCATATACTTGAAAACGGTTAACATACTTCATTTCAAAATAGTAGGCTAGACATGATCAAGGGATTGAGACTTGCCTTGCAGTGGCGGGTCTAGCTGCTCAAATGAATCTTCGGGGATCTCCTTTGCTCCTTCAACGTCTAGTTTCACGACAGGTACAAACAACACATACACACTATATAAGCACACAAGCACTAGAAAATAGTGCGTAAATACATCATGCATGCAGGGGAATTGGTTTAGACAAGGTCACTTGACGTTGGTTGAAGAGATGGGTTCAGAGGGCTTGAATGTCGAAGGGCTGACATTCGGCTCATGGCTTAACATTGCCCTAAATCGATTCTAGGTCTGTTTTCTGGAGATGTGATAGTAGGGAAAGTTGTAGAACATGGCTCAAAAGGCTTAGTGGACAAAGTGGCATTTCAATTGCTCAAAAGAAACAAGTCTAAATCATCCAATGCCACAGGTGGACATGCACTGACATAGTGTTTGACATGGCCAGGAACTAGGGCATTGCATAACTTTTGACTCAGAGCTCCAATTGATGCACAACTTTGTCTAGGGTTTAGGCATTGATATCAGCTACAAAACTCTCAACAGGCTCAAGGGCTGAAAGTGGCCGGAGGGTGGCCAAATCCGGTGAGCAAACACGGTGGCCTGGACATGGACTGAGCCACTGGACAGCAACCTTGGCATGGCTATAACTTTTGATTCAGGTCGATTTAGGGGTCGGGCTAGTAGACAAAATTGCTCAGGGGGTTGAGGTCTATCTAAATGACAAGGTCTCATCGGCTGGTTTGGCCGGAAAACGAACTCTGGCGATCGGGGCCGAAGACGAAGGCACCGATTTGGGGGTTTTTGTTCCAGGGCGTTTGAACTCAATTCAACGCTCGGGAAGCATCTAGGGGCTGTCACAAGGCTATTGGTGCACTCAGTTTTGCCAGCGATCGGCTGGAGAAGCACAGCGGCGTGCTCTGGCGAACTACCGAGGCTCGAACATGGAAATCCGGCGCTCGGGGCAAAATTGGCGAATCCAAGCTTGCAGGTTTGTTCCTCCTGGCTCACTGATCAATATCCTCTACAGGCACGAGGATCAATTTGGCTTGAATCGCTCGGCATTGCGGGAACAGGGGATTTCAGTTTTCCGGTGATTGCCGGCGTTGAGGTGCGCCGGGGACCAATTAACGGCTATGAAACATAGAGAGAGGTGTAGGGAGCTTACTGGTGGCGTTGGTTTGGAGGGGGAAGCTTCGGGCGGGGCTGGCGCCGTAAGCTTCAACGGTTGCTCGCCGGGGAAGATGAACTTCGCGGCGGCGCTGAGGAACTCAACTACTTCTCTGGTGAAGGAAGCTACGGTTTGAAGTTGTGGAATGGTGTGAGGCAATGCTGGGCAAGGGAGGGGGTTTATATAGCCGTGGGTGAGGCTCTCGGGAGCAGCAGCAATCGCCGGGGATATCTTCTTCTGACGCCGGGACGGTCATCGATGCATTTCGGGACGCGGCGGGGCTCTGCCAGAGACGGTGAATCGCGGGATATCAGGATTCCGTCAGGAGGTGGTGGCGAAGATCTTCGGGATGGCAGCCAACTGGCATAAAGCTCCTGGCAGCAGCAGCAGCAGGCACGCGCGGGGAAGAAGATGGCACGGTGGGGCTTTAGCGCTCCACGGTGGCGGTACAACTGCGCACGGCTAGTGGCTACGTGGCCGTGAGGTGGCAGCGCGAGGGGCTTCGCCGGCGACGAGTTCAACGGTGCGGCAAAGCGGCAGGGCGCTGGTCGAACGAGCACTGGTCGCGGTCGTGGACGTGGTCTCCTGGTCGTGGTCGAAGAAAAGGCCAGGGGCTTATTTGCAAGGCTTTGGACTGAAACGCGAAGGTTTTGGCTCGGGAATTTGGGCCTAATTGCAATTCTGAAGATCTGAAGGGCTGATTTGAATTCTGATTTTGCAGATGAGTGCTACTAAATGCCTTGGACTCATCTAGCAGGAAAAATGATGAAATCCGATAACATCTGGTGGTTTTGACAAAATTCGAAAACAGGGTAATTAGGGTAAATAGGGTTTGAACTTTTGTCGAGGCTAAAACTAGGGTTTTGGTCGAGATTCTGGAATTCTTCCAGAAGGGAAAAATGTTCAGAAAAATGAAAGAAAGGTTATCACTTGATCAGATTTGGATTTTGAGGTGATCTGGGACTTTTAGCCTTTTTGGGTTTTCTGAAACTTCTGAAAAGGACTAAATTGAAACGCTTTTGGACTGAAATGTGAAAATGATCTGGGGAAAGAAGTTTAGCAGCCAACTTTTTAGGTTAAGGTAGCGGCATACCCAAGATCAAGATAGGGTTAAAACATCAGGGTTTCCAAAGAAGTTATGCTGATTCGCAAGCAGAAAAGATAATCAAAAACTGGGGTGTTACACATTATCACATAAGAGTAGCATCCTTTTCGGAGGCAATTCTATAATCCAACAAGATTTGTTTCATCCATAAAAATTAAGCACAACAACCACTGGATGTACTTTCTCTGTTGATCTTGCAACCCACATAATCCGAATCCGAATAACAAATTAATTCAACGTTTGTGTTTTTTGGAAACCAAAGACCTATCCCAGGATAGCATTTCAAATACTTAACGATTCTTTTAAAGGCAATAAGACGACATTCCTTAGGAGAAGGTCAAAATCTAGCACATAGACAATCACTAAATATGATATCGGGCCTACATTCGGTAAGATAAAGAAAACTACCAATCATAAATCGATAGAGTTTAGAATTCACCGCTTTTTCATTTTGGTCCATATCAAGATATCCATTTGTAGCCATGAGAGTTTTAATAGCTTTGGCATCTTCCATCTCGAGGCTATTGAGGAAATTATTCACATTCTTGATTTGACTCATGAACGTTCCGTTCTTGAGCTGCTTGATTTGTCATGCGAGGAAATAACATGACTCTCTTATCATTTGGATCTCGACTTCCCTAAGAATCATCTCACAAAACTCCTGACAGACGAATTCATTAGTAGAACCGAAAGTAATGCAATCAATGTATATCTGACACACAAGAAAAATAATGCCTCGATTAATTTTGTGGTAATGATTATTCCTGAGAAAATATCCGCTAGTTGCGTGTTTTTCTTTACATGATTGATCTCTATATCTCTTTTTGCCACAAGATCTCTTATAAGTGATGCCGAATATCGGTATGCTCTATCCGAGAGTTTTGAACGAAATTGTTTATAAGCTTTATAGCACATTCATTATCACATAAGAGTAGCATCCTTTTCGGAGGCAATTCTATAATCCAACAAGATTTGTTTCATCCATAAAAATTAAGCACAACAACCACTGGATGTACTTTCTCTGTTGATCTTGCAACCCACATAATCCGAATCCGAATAACAAATTAATTCAATGTTTGTATTTTTTGGAAACCAAAGACCTATCCCAGGATAGCATTTCAAATACTTAACGATTCTGTTAATGGCAATAAGACGACATTCCTTAGGAGATGGTCAAAATCTAGCACATAGGCAATCACTAAATATGATATCGGGCCTACATCCGGTAAGATAAAGAAAACTACCAATCATAAATCGATAGAGTTTAGAATTCACCGCTTTTTCATTTTCGTCCATATCAAGATATCCATTTGTAGCCATGAGAGTTTTAATAGCTTCGGCATCTTCCATCTCGAGGCAATTGAGCAAATTATTCACATTCTTGACTTGACTCATGAATGTTCCGTTCTTGAGTTGGTTGGTTTGTCATGCGAGGAAATAACATGACTCTCATCTCATTTGGATCTCGACTTCCCTAAGCATCATCTCACAAAACTCCTGACAGACGAATTCATTAGTAGAACCGAAAGTAATGCGATCAATGTATATCTGACACACAAGAAAAATAATGCGTCGATTAATTTTGTGGTAATGATTATTCCTGAGAAAATATCCGCTAGTTGCGTGGTTGTCTTTACATGATTGATCTCTATATCTCTTTTTGCCACAAGATCTCTTATAAGTGATGCCGAATATCGGTATGCTCTATCCGAGAGTTTTGAACAAAATTGTTTATAAGCTTTACAGCACATTCATTATCACATAAGAGTAGCATCCCTTTCGGAGGCAATTCTATAATCCAACAAGATTTGTTTCATCCATAAAAATTAAGCACAACAACCACTGGATGTACTTTCTCTGTTGATCTTGCAACCCACATAATCCGAATCCGAATAACAAATTAATTCAACGTTTGTATTTTTTGGAAACCAAAGACCTATCCCAGGATAGCATTTCAAATACTTAACGATTCTTTTAATGGCAATAAGACGACATTCCTTAGGAGATGGTCAAAATCTAGCACATAGGCAATCACTAAATATGATATCGGGCCTACATCCGGTAAGATAAAGAAAACTACCAATCATAAATCGATAGAGCTTAGAATTCACCTCTTTTTCATTTTCGTCCATATCAAGATATCCATTTGTAGACATGAGAGTTTTAATAGCTTCGGCATCTTCCATCTCGAGGCTATTGAGCAAATTATTCACATTCTTGACTTGACTCATGAACATTCCGTTCTTGAGTTGTTTGGTTTGTCATGCGAGGAAATAACATGACTCTCATATCAATTGTATCCCGACTTCCCTAAGAATCATCTCACAAAACTCTTGACAGACGAATTCATTAGTAGAACCAAAAGTAATGTGATCAATATATATCCGACACACAAGAAAAATAATGTCTCGATTAATTTTGTGATAATGATTATTCATGAGAAAATATCCGATAGTTGCGTGTTTGTCATTACATGATTGATCTCCATATCTCTTTTTGCAGCAAGATCTCTTATACAGTGATGCCGAATATCAGTATGCTCTATCTGAGAGTTTTGAATGAAATTGTATGTAAGCTTTACGGCACATTCATTATCACATAAGAGTAGCATCTTTTTCGGAGGCAATTCTATAATCCAACAAGATTTGTTTCATCCATAAAAATTAAGCACAACAATCAATGGATGTACTTTCTCTATTGATCTTGCAACCCACATAATCCGAATCCGAATAACCAAGTAATTCAAGGCTTGTATTTTTTGGATACCAAAGACGTATGAAAGGATAGCATTACAAATACTTAAGGATACTTTTAGTGGCAATCATATGACATTCCTTAGGAGATGGTCAAAATCTATCATGTAAGCAATCACTAAATATGATGTCAAACCTAGATGCGTAAAGATAAAGAAAACTACTAATCATTAATCGATAGAGTTTAGAATTAACCGCTTTTTCATTTTTGTCCATATTGATATATCCATTTGTAGGCATGGGAGTTTTAATAGCTTCGACATCCTCCATCTCGAGGCTATTGAGCAAATTATTCACATGCTTGATTTGATTCATGAACGTTCCGCTCTTGAGTTGCTTGATTTTTCTTGTGAGGAAATAACTTTTCTCTCCAATCATTTTCATCTCGACTTCCCTAAGCATCATCTCACAAAACTCTTGATAGAAGAATTCATTAGTAGAACCGAAAGTAATGTGATCAATATATATCTGACACTCAAGAAAAATAATGTCTCGATTAATTTTGTGATAATGATTATTCACTAGAAAATATCCGCTAGTTGTGTGTTTGTCTTTACATGATTGATCTCTATATCTCTTTTTGACACAAGATCTCTTATATAGTGATCCCGTATACCTGGGTGCCTTATCTGAGAGTTTTGAACGAAATTGTTTAGAATCTTTACAACATTTTCATTATGACATAAGAGTGGCATCATTTCGAAGGAAATTCTATAATCCAACAAGATTTGTTTCATCCATAAAAATTAAGCACGACAACCACTGGATGTACTTTCTCTATTGATCATGCAACCCACATAATCCAAATCCGAATAACCAAGTAATTGAAAGTTTGTATTTTTTGGATACCAAAGACCTATCCCAGGATAGCATTTCAAATACTTAACGATTCTTTTAATGGCAATCAGACGACATTCCTTAGGAGATGGTCAAAATATAGCACATAAGCAATCACTAGATATGATATCGAGCCTAGATGTGGTAAGATAAAGCAAACTACCAATCATAAATCGATAGAGTTTAGAATTCACCACTTTTTCATTTTCGTCCAAATCCAGATATCCATTTTTAGCCATGAGAGCTTTAATAGCTTCGGCATCTTCCATCTCGAGGCTATTGAGAAAATTATTAACATGCCTGATTTGACTCATGAACGTTCCGTTCTTGAGTTGCTTGATGTATTGTGTGTGGAAATTACTTAGCTCTCCAATCATTTGCATCCTGACTTCCCAAATCACCATCTGACAAACCTCTTGACAGAAGAATTCATTAGTATACCCAAAGTAATGTGATCAATATATATTTGACACACATGAAAAATAATGTTTCGATTAATTTGGTGATAATGATTATTCACGAGAAAATATCCGCTAGTTGTGTGTTTGCCTTTACATGATTGATCTCTATATCTCTTTTTGCCACCAGATCTCTTATACAGTGATGCCGAATATCTGTATGCTCCATCCGAGAGTTTTGAACGAAATTGTTTATAATCTTGACGGCACTTTCATTATCACATAAGAGTGGCATCTTTTCGAAGGCAATTTTATAATCCAACAAGATTTGTTTCATCCATAAAAATTAAGCACAACAAGCACCGGATATATTTTTTCTATTGATCTTGCAACTAACATAATTCGAATCCGAATAACCAAGTAACTCAAAGTTTGTATTTTTTGGACACCAAAGACCTATCCTAGGATAGCATTTCAAATACTTAAGGATTCTTTTAATCGCAATTAGATGACATTCCTTAGGAGATGGTCAAAATCTAGCACATAAGCAATCACAAAATATGATGTCAGGCGTAGATGCTGTAAGATAAACCCAACTACTAATCATAAATCGAGAGAGTTTAGAATTAACTGCTTTTTTATTTTTGTCCTTATCGAGATATCCATTTCTAGGCATGAGAGTTTTAATAACTTCAACATCTTCCATCTTGAGGCTATTGAGGAAATCATTCACATGCTTGATATGACTCATGAACGTTCCGTTCATGAGTTGCTTGATTTGTCCTGCAAGGAAATAACTTAGCTTTCCAATCATTTGCATCTCGACTTCCCTAAGCATCATCTCACAAAACTCTTGACAGAAGAATTCATTAGTAGAACCGAAAGTAATGTGATCAATATATATTTGACACACAAGAAAAATAATGTCTCGATTAATTTTGTGATAATGATTATTCACAAGAAAATATCGGTTATTTACATGTTCGGCTTTACCTGATTGATCTCTATATCTCTTTTTGCCACAAGATCTCTTATACAGTGATGCCGAATATCAGTGTGCTTTATCCGAGACTTTTGAATGAAATTGTTTACAATCTTTACGACACTTTCATTATCACGTAAGAGTGGCATCTTTTCGAAGGTAATTCTATAATCCAACAAGATTTGTTCCATCCATATAAATTAAGCACAACAACCACCAGATGTAATTTTTCCATTGATCTTGCAACCCGCATAATCCGAACTCGAATAACCAGGTAATTCAAAGTTTGTAATTTTTGGATACCAAAGACCTATCCTTGGATAGCATTTCAAATACTAAACGATTCTTTTAATGGCAATCAGACGAGATTCCTGAGGAGATGGTCAAACTCTAGCACATAAGCAATCACTAAATATGATGTCGGGCCTAGATGTTGTAAGATAAAGCGAACTACCAATCATATATCGATAGAATTTAGAATTAACCGCTTTTTCATTTTCTTCCATATCGAGATATCCACTTGTAGCCGTGACAGTTTTAATAGCTTCGGCATCTTCCATCTCAAGGCTATTGAGCAAATTATTCCCATGCTTGATTAGACTCATGAACATTCAGTTCATGTGTTGCTTGATTTGTCGTGCAAGGAAATAACTTAGCTCTCAAATCATTTGCATCATTTAACAAAACTCTTGACAGAAGAATTCATTAGTAGAACTGAGAGTAATGTCATCAATATATACCTGGCACACTTGACAAATAATGTCTTGATTAATTTTCTGATAATGATTATTCACCAGAAAATATCTGCTAGTTGCATGTTTTTCTTTACATGATTGATCTCTATATCTCTTTTTGCCACAAGATCTCTTACACAGTAATGGCGAATATCAGTATGCTCTATCCGAGAGTTTTGAACGAAATTGTTTAAAATCTTTACGGCACTTTCATTATCACATAAGAGTGGCATCTTTTCGAGGGCAATTGTATAATCCAACAAGATTTGTTTAATTCATAAATATTGAGCACAACAACCACCGGATCTACTTTTTCTATTGATCGTGCAACCAACATAATCCGAATCCGAATAACGAAGTAATTCAAAGTTTGTATTTTTTGGACACAAAAGACCTATCCTAGGATAGCATTTCAAACACTTAAGGATTCTTTTAATTGCAATTAGACGACGATCTTTAGGAGATGGTCAAAATCTAGCACATAAGCAATCACTAAATATGATGCCGGGCCTAGATGCTGTAAGATAAAGCCAACTACCAATCATAAATCGATAGTGTTTAGAATTAACCGCTTTTTCATTTTCGTCCATATCGAGATATCCATTTGTAGCCATGAAAGTTTTAATAGGTTCAGCATCTTCCATCTCGAGGCTATTGAGCAAATTATTCACATGCTTGATTTGACTCATGAACGGAACGTTCATGAGTTGCTTGATTTGTCGTGCGAGAAATAACTTAGCTCTCCAATCATTTGCATCTCGACTTCCCTAAGCATCATCTCACCAAACTCTATACAGAAGAATTCATTAGTAGAACCGAAACTAATGTGATCAATATATATGTGACACTCAAGAAAAATAATGTCTCGATTAATTTTGTGATAATGATTATTCACGGGAAAATATCCGCTAGTTGCATGTTTGTCTTTACATGATTGATCTCTATATCTCTTTTTGCCTCAAGACCTCTTATACAGTGATGCCGAATATTAGCGTGCTCTATCCAAGAGTTTTGATTGAAATTGTTTATAATCTTTACGGCACTTTCATTATCACATAAGAGTGGCATCTTTTTCGGAGGTGATTCTATAATCCAACAAGATTTGTTTCATCCATAAAAATTAAGCACAACAACCACCGAATGTACTTTTTCTATTGATCTTGCAACCCACATAATCGAAATCCGAATAACCAAGTAATTCAAAGTTTGTAATTTTTTGATACCAAAGACCTATCCTAGGATAGCATTTCTAATACTTAACAATTCTTTTAGTGGAAATCAGACGACATTCCTTAGGAGATGGTCAAAATCTAGCACATAGGCAATCACTAAATATGATGTCGGGCCTAGATGCCGTAAGATAAAGCAAACTACGAATTATAAATCGATAGAGTTGAGAATGAACCACTTTTTCATTTTTGTCCTTATCGAGATATCCATTTGTAGCCATCAGAGTTTTAATAGCTTCAGCATCTTCCATCTCGTGGCTATTAAGCAAACTATTCACATGCTTGATTTGACTCATAAACATTCTGTTCTTGAGTTGCTTGATTTGTCGTGCAACGAAATAACTTAGCTCTCCAATCATTTGCATCTCGACTTCCCTAAGAATCATCTCACAAAATCATTTGCATCTCGACTTCCCCAAGCATTATCTTACAAAACTCTTTATAGAAGAATTTATTAGTAGAACTGAAAGTAATGTGATCAATAATTTTGTGATAATTATTATCCACGAGAAAATATCCGCTAGTTGCATGTTTGTCATTACATTATCCATCTCCATATCTCTTTTTGCCACAAGATCTGTTATACAATGATGCCGAATATCAGTATGCTCTACCAAGAGTTTTGAACGAAATTATTTACAATTTTTACGGGACCTTCATTATCACATAAGAGTGGCATCTTCTCGAAGGAAATTCTATAATCCAACAAGATTTGTTTCATCCATAAAAATTATGTACAACAACCACCGGATGTACTCTTTCTATTGATCTTGCTACCCACATAATCCGAATCCGAATAACCATGTAATTCAAAGTTTGTATTTTTTCGATGCCAAAGACCTATCCTGGGATAGCATTTCAAATACTTAAGGATTATTTTAATGTCAATCAGATGACATTCCTTAGGAGATGGTCAAAATCTAGCGCATAAGCAATCACTAAATATGATGTCAGGACTAGATGCAGTAAGATAAAGCTAACTACCAACCATAAATCGATAGAGTTTAGAATTAACCGCTTTTTCATATTCATCCATATCGAGATATCCATTTGTAGCCATGAGAGTTTTAATAGCTTTAGCATCTTCCATCTCGAGGCTATTGAGCAAATTATTCACATGCTTGATTTGACTCATGAACGTTCCGTTGTTGAGTTGCTCTATTTGTCGTGCAATAAAATAAGTTAGTTCTCCAATCATTTGCATCTCAACTTCCCTAAGCATCATCTCACAAAACTCTTGGCACAATAATTCAGTGGTAGAACTGAAAGTAATGTGATCAATATATATCTAGAACACAAGAAAAATAATGTCTCGATTAATTTTGTGATAATGATTATTAATGAGCAAATATCCGCTAGTTGCATGTTTCTCTTTACATGATTGATCCCTATATCTCTTTTTGGCACAAGATCTCTTATACAATGATGCCGAATATCAATATGCTTTATCCGAGAGTTTTGAATGAAATTGGTTACAATCTTTACAGCACTTTTATAATCACATAAGAGTCGCGTCTTTTCGAAGGCAATTCTATAATCCAACAAGATTTGTTTCATCCATAAAAATTAAGCACAACAACCAGCGGATGTACTTTTTATATTGATCTTGCAACCCACACAATCCGAATCCGAATAACCAAGTAATTCAAAGCTTGTATTTTTTGGATACCAAAGACCTATCCTAGGATAGCATTTTGAAATACTTAAGGATTTTTTTAATCGCAATCATATGACATTCCTTAGGAGATGGTCAAAATCTAGCACATAAGCAATCACTAAATCTGATGTCGGGCCTATATGCGATAAGATAAAGCAAACTACTAATCATAAATCGATAGTGTTTAGAATTAATCTCTTTTTCATTTTCATCCATATCGAGGTATCCATTTGTAGCCATGAGAGTTTTAATAGCTTCAACATCTTCCATCTTGAGGCTCTAGAGCAAATTATTCACATGCTTGATTTCACTCATGAGCGTTCCATTCTTGAGTTTCTTGATTTGTCGTGCAAGGAAATAACTTAGCTCTCCAATCATTTGCATGTCAACGTCCCTAAGCATCATCTCACAAAACTCTTGACCGAAGAATTCATTAGTAGATCCGAAAGTAATGTCGTCAATATATATTTGACACACAAGAAAAATAGTGTCTCAATTAATTTTGTGATAATGATTGTGTCAACCTTCCCAACTTCAAAGTCATTTGATATAGGAAAAGTTCTGAAGTGTTCATATCATACTCGATAGGAAATAACAGTTTCAATACTAAAAAAAAAATTTCCCTTCTTTTGGCATTAATCACTAAAAACATACAAATGAAAGATATGCCAAAAAGAGGTTTGACAGAAACAATTTTAGGTCACAAAGTTAGAAGAAAAGTACATGACCTAATGAAGAGTTCAAATCTCCAAACAAAAAAAATCAAATCGAGAATCCATTTGAACATGCTCCAGTTTCATGAAAATCATATTTGTTTTGTTCCACAAAATCACAAACCTTCCAAATACTGACATATGAATCATGAAGAAATGCAAAAGATGGAGAGGGGAGCAGAGATCTGACCAAAGCAAGGAGTAGAATAAGCCCAAGAGATTAAGTAACCATCCAACTGCTCACAAGACGGACAGAGTCCGCTAGGGCCAGACAAAGTCCGGGGTGGGCGGATAGTGTCCGGCTCTAGGCAGACAACATCCGGACAGTTCAGAATTTTTGCTTGAAACTCTGAATTTTGAGATTTTTGCAAGTTTGCTTCAAAAATTAAATCAAGTTCTAAAATAGATTTGCATATCATGCCAGGAAATTAGATGGATAGAATTTAGATGAATTTGATTCAAAAAAGATCTTGATTTTAGTTCCTCAAAAGAGATTTTACAGTAAAACAGGTAAGAGCAAAAAGATTTTCACGAAATCTTCAATTCTTAACAAAACTTAGATTTTCTGAAATATTTGGACTTGGATGAATTTGAAATACTATTTCAAGCCTAGACATGGAAGAGAATCTAGATCAAATAGCTAAATTCACAAAATGCACATTTTGGGTGTTTTTGGGTCGGGAGTCATTTTCGAGTGAAGTAGGATATGTGATAACTTGAAAACCGTAGGACTTTTGAGAAAAAGTTCAACACAAACTACCTTCAGGTGATTGAGTTCTAAGTGTTTTGTGTAGAAAGTTTTGGTCAAAACTCAACCCATCTTATTTTATGGAAATAAGTCATTTTGGGCAAAAAAAAGAACCCGAAGTTTCAAATTTTGTCGAAATTCAACATTTTAACTTGAAATTCTCAATTTCAACTTTCAAAACCTTTGAAAACATTTTTGAAACCTATTTAAAAGGTTTTGTTGTATTTTGAACATTTTTGTGTATTTCAAACACTTTTTCACCTTTTCGTTCAAAAATGACTCTTTTACCAAAACACTTGCATAATTTTGATACATGTACACAATTAGGGTATACAATTATTCAATGAGCTTGAAGTTGCTCCCCCTTAATGTGTCATCCAAGTTTGATCATGAATTACGTGCAAGAGATAGAAATGATCTATTTGTAAATAATGAGAATTCAACAAGAATCAAAACAAAAGTGAAGATGATGAACTTCCTTCTTTATGGCCTCAAACAAAGAATATTTGAAATGAAATCAATTTAAGGCCATGTCTTGCCAGGACCAAGAGAATACTATTTGGCATAAATTTTATTTCTTTTCATTTTTACAATTCTTACCAAATAGTATTTTGATCAAACGATTGAATTCCAAAGTTAATCAAGAAGGATCCAAATGAAATCAAATCGAGAAAACATCCAAACAAACACTAAAAATCACTAAACATTTCATAGAGATAAATAACATCAACACAATCACTTTCCATGAATCCAAGATTCAAATATTTTAGTCATTTGAAAGAGATGAGAGATTCACATCCAATTTGATTGAAAATTTTCTTAAACACTGTGGCTTATTTATAATCATAGAAATATAAACATACAAGTTCCGGATATTCCAAAATAAAATTTTGAGATAAATGATATAATGAGGAACTAGATCGCCTTTTACAGTGAAGCCAAAATTGAAGCCAACAATACGATATGAAAAAAACAAATGTTAACCAGATTGAAAGTTTTAGATTTCAGGTTTTGAGTAAATTATTTTACACATGTAAAGGCACCTGAAAATCCACGCAAATGACTTCCAACAATTTTGAAATAAATTAACAGTAAAACCCAATCATAGAAGATCGGATATCATGTAGAAACTCTCTTCATATAGCCAATCAATTTAAAGATATAGAAATGACAAATCAGCCAAAAGCAACGAGAAGTCTGAATTTTGCAGATTTTATATATGATTTGTGAAAAGAATTAAATATTGCTCAAATCAAATCCGATTGCAATGAAAATTTACAGAAATGATTTTCAATGCATGAAATATATTTTTCAAAAAAAATTTCCAAAAAGAATTTTACAATCAAGAGTTATGATCAAATGATCTTTATGTTAAGCAAGAAGGTTAAAGTTCCATAAACTTTTGCAAATTGAATTCAAATTTGGTTTTCATGGGATTTTTGATATGAAAGAGCTTACATGAGTTATTTATATCATTTTGAGCTGAAGCTCATGAGTAGAGATCATATAATAGCTAAACTCATGTTTTGCTTGTATCGGATATTTCGGGTCAAAGTAAGTTTTCCGGTGAGATTCAAACAACCATAACATTCAAATTAAAATTCTTTTGAGAAAGTTTTCAATTTCAAACTTCTTCGAGGTAATAATATCTAGGAGTTTTGTAAAACAAGTTTTGGCAAAATCCAAATAGATTTTGATTAGCAATCGAAACCGATTTGGTTAAAAAAAAGATACTCGAAGATCATTTTGGAGCTAGTTTTTAATAAAAACATTTTTTAAAATCACCATTCATCCAAAGCCTCTAAAAACCTTTTAAATACATTTTGAAGACCATTTTGGTAGGAATTGATGATTTTTCGCCTTTTGAATGAAAATTTGATATTTTGACAAAAATAGTTCATTTTAAAAACTTATACTTGCAATTTTGAAATGTTTCACATATAGAGGTGCAACAGACAATTGAAACACTTAATAAATAGCTCCCTCTAAAAATGTAATATCATAAGTTTTAAATTTTCATTCTTTTGCATAGTAGGCCATGAAGATTAAAACAATAAAAAATAAAGAGAGAAAATGCAATGCATGTTTTTTAAATAAAATTGATTTTAATAACATCAAAAAGAGTCAAGCCCTTTTTGGTGCCCAAACCTTATGAGGCCCTCTAGCCTTGTCGCATGAGTGTTTTGGTATCCAAATGGCTCTATCTTTAGGTTTTTGAAAATGGAAATCAATTAGTTTGGCAATTAAACCACTTCTAGAACAAGAAATAAAATAAGAGTCAAAAGAAACCAACTCTAAAAGCGTTAGCTACACACTCATGCGAATGTTGCCTTATTAAGTGACATGAGGAACATGAAGTTTGAGAGGACTTTTCAAATGAAATGGTATGAGTGTGATGAAGTATGTGATGCCTCTTACTAGATGAGTGTGCGTGATTTAATTTTTCCTTTTTAAAAGAATATCTATGATCTAAAGGGGGTTTAACAAGCATAGCACTACTCATGTGATATCTAGTAAGGTCATTGCTCAATCTATTTATTTTAGTCTTAAGTTCATCATTTTCAATTGTAGGTACTTGAGAAGATTCAGTGTCAACACATGAAACACGATGCGAATAAGAACATGACGGCATATCATCATAAGTAGATGAACTAGAAGGCATAGCACTACAATTACTAGATGAGCTAGACATATCAAATGAGGTGTCACTAGTACTAACACCATGGCATAAAGATGAATCACTACATAAATTATCTTGTGAAGTACTAGTATCCACAAAGCTAGCATTTCAATCTAACCATGAATTAACGATTGAGTTTTTACAAGAGGTGCTAGCATATGAAGTGAAAGTATGTGACTCTAAAGATGGATCAATAAGCGAGTCACAAGCAACTCTAACATCTAAGATACTTGTGGAGCTAATAGCATCCTTGGCAAGCAGAGAATCATAAGAGCTTTTCAACTTTTGATATTGCACTTTCAAGGATGAGTAGTTATCCTTTAAAGTGTAGAAGCTTTTAGTCATATTGCCAATAAAGTCATTTAGCTCTACAATCATATCCATAAGCTCATTATTAGAGAGGCTAGTATTTGATACCGTCGAGTCACATGCCATAAGGCTTATAGCTTTGTCTTGAGATGAAGACATTGAATTTGACGTTTTCTTTCTAGCTTTTCTTTAGCTCTTCTTGCAAGATTTTGCCTTTGTCTTGCTTAGGCGAACAAAGTCGATGACGTCTTTGAGCTCACTAGAAAGCTCCCGATCCATAAATGAAATCATCGTTCTTGATATGCTCGGAGGTGGAATATATGTCCTTCTCCTTGGACATAGCCTCATTTGACATAAGTATGTCAATGAACTCACTCGGTGAAGTGTCGCAGAGGTCACCATTTGCAAGAGTGGTTATGAAGTCTCCATAGCCACCCTCCAGCAACACCTGATGTAATTTCCTGCAAATGTCTAGATTGGAAATATTAGAGCCATAAGCCTTGAGCTCATTTGTGATGTTTATCAAATGATCATATATGGTGGAGAGTGTATCATCCTCCAACATCACAAATGCCACATAGTGCCGCATTAATAAGCGCATCTTAGCATGCTCAAAGCTAGATGTGCCCTCAAAGATAGACTCACGGGTGGTCCAAACATCGTGAGTGGTCGAGCGATCACTCACTAGTTCGAGCACATCATGGCTAAGGGATCTAACAAGAACATCTTTAGCCTTTGTATTTAAGAGGAGAATGTCCTTATCCGAAGACAACGAATAAGTCATACCCTTTTGTACTAACCTCCATAAATTCAAATTTAATGCCAAAAAATAAGTATTCATAATAATCTTCCGACGAAAATAATTTGAGCCATCAAAGTGAGGAGCAATAAAACCAAAATTCCCTATTGAGTTCATCCTTTCTCTCTAGGCGGTAAAGCCAATAAAAAAGAGACCTCGCTCTCATACCATGTGTAGGATCGATGATGCCGACTAGATGGGGGTGAACAGAAGGCTTTAAAAAATCTTTTTGACTAAAACAATTTTTGCAAGAAATGAAAGAAAACCGAGTTTTCGCAAAAGGGTTTAAAACTATCTAATATCAAGTTGCATTCAATAAGATAGAAAATAAAATATAGCATGCAACAAGAGCAAGTGGAAAAAATTGTGTCAAGATAAATACAAATTATGTAAGAGAGAAACAATTGAAACAACAATTTTTACTGAGGTCTTGGAGACTCGCCCAGTCTACCCTACTCCTCGTTGAAGTACTCACGGGTGAGCTTAGCTTATATATCTCCACTCGGGTTACTCCTCCACTCCGGACAGGGGCGCACCAATACCTCTCACATGTTTTTGTCGGTCTCTCCAACAAACTTCAACTGAGAGATCGTGACTCTCCTCCAACAACTGTCTAGGCGATGGAGATCGCCAAGAGAAATAAATCGAATGCCTTCACTTGAATGAATCAACTGCTAGAAGCTCAAATGATGCAAATGAATGCCCACACTCTAGCACTAGCATGCAAATGATAGATGATGTGCACTAAGAACTCTTAGCCTCTCAGAAATTATTCTCTTCTCAAATGCTCTAAAAGATTTGGCTCAAATCTTGGCTCTAAATGCTGGAAATTGAATTCAAATGATTTGGCTAGCTTATGGATAGGATTTTTTAGTTATTGAGCACCTTCAAATGCTGCCCAAGTCGTGGTATATATAGCCCTCACAAAGAAACTAACCGTTTGCAAGAAGCTATGCAAATTTTGTACAGGCATACATCTGTCCGGGCTTTTTGTCCAGACAAAAGGCTTTTCTTTTGCCTTCACAAAAGTAGCTAAACGGTAATTGACACGTTTGCAACGATCATATTGACCTTCACTGGCCGGACATTGTCTAGCCATCACAGACAATGTCCGGCTAGACCCAGACAAAAGCCACCGGATGGATTTATATGTCTCAGGTTTCATTTTGTTTAAACCTCACAAGTTTTGTACTGGTCGGACATTGTTCAGCCAGTTCCAGACAAATGCACCTGGAAAAAACCATTTGTCTCTAGTTCATTTTAGCATATATCTAAAGAGTTTTGTACTGGACACACAATGTCCGGCCACCACAGACAATGTTTGGCCTATGCAAACCAAAAATAGGACTTGGATATTTTTACTCTAACTGAATTTGAGGCTAAATGCAAATGCAATTGTCTAAGCCCATGCGGATATGCATGTTGATAGTCAGCATAGACCACGACCAGTTTTGATTGAAGAACTCTAAGCCACTAGTCGAATATCCAATCGAAAAGCAAGTGGTCGAATGTCCATATTCGAGTTGTGTACTGGTACGACTAGATTGAACTTCTACGACCATGACCAGCTCCAAATTGTGATATGGCCAATATTGTGCATATATGACCATGACTAAGCTCTAGTACTGAAACATATTGCTTACTCTGTGCGACCACGACTAAGTGTGGTTTTCAAATATTATTTCTAATTCAAACAAACTATACTTGTTTTTCTAGCAATACAAGAGATGAATAAGCAACAGTGCAATATGATATGAATGCATTTGAGCTTCCACACTAGATCGACTTAAGCTACTAGTTTCCGACCCCTCTTAATAGTAGGTCAAGCTAGTAAAGAGAAGCCTATCAACTCGATCTATCTCCAAACACCGAGACCAATAAAATCCTAAGAAAATGATCCTTAATTTTAGATCTTACCTATGGTGAAGCTTGATCTCACTGAAGGTTGCTCATATCGACATCGTCCTTCATACGACCTTGCTTGCTTTCATGTCGCAATCCATTTTGAGACTACAACCCATACACTCATTAAACAACATTAGTCTCATAGTTAGGTTGTCATTAATCACCAAAGAAATTACTACCAAAGGAGTTGACTCAGCAATTTCCCTTTTTGGTGTTTAATGACAGAACCATTTTCGATAAACCATAAAAGGGTAAGAGATGAAATATACAATCATGTAGATCCATATAAGATATGAGGTAAGCATACGATCCATACTACTCATGTCATGTTAACAATTAGCACAGATGACTAATATGATGAGCTCTCTCTCAACATATGCATCGATATTAAACCATAATAAGAGAGACATCAACTTCAGGGTTTAACAAATAACATTTTAATTTACTTGTGCTAAAACAGCGTTTATCCAAATTGTCATTAATCATCAAAATCTAGATCCAACAGGGTTGAAATAATCCAGAGGATGTGATTTCAGCTTTACTTCTGTTTACAAGGTTACGATCTAAAATTCCTGAATTTTCTTCTCTAATCCTTCGATTTTGTGTGTCATCCATGGTATCATTCATACTCCCTGAGACAATCTATATTTGTACATTAGAGGAAAATGCAATCATTGTGCCGTAACACTAAATCTATGGTTTCGAAGAGGTTTTCACCTAGTTGACCGACTGGTGTGATCCTCTGTGGTTGTTGATTGGAGTTAAAGCCAACAACTTAATTTGCCTTACTTGATATCTTGGAAATTAATTTGTCGCTATATGAACTTTTGCTGTAAATTGGGCCTTATGGTTATGGAATTCCTGAACCCTAGGCATTTCACTCTAAATTTTAAAACCCTAGTTTCCGTAGTTTCTGAATTTTAAACCCTAGTTCTAATAGTTTTTAGTTGTAGTTTTTGATTGGCTTTCAAAACCAACATTCGCTCAATTTAGTTTAGTAACCACAATCCAAGATTGAGTTTCCACTTGTTCGCTATGGATTTGAACGTCAAGTCTTCAATGAGCAGTCATTCACTTGTAGTTATTACCAAACACACTTTCTGGGTGTGTCAAGTTTTTGGCACTGTTGCAGGGGAACAACAGTAAGTTCTTCTTAGATTGCAACATTACTACATTAAATCAGTCTAACTTCTCTCTCTTTCTTCTATTTTTCTTTTTTTGTGCACAACTAACCCCTACAGGCTAGAATTGCATGCTTCAACTTTTGTTTGGTGAATCTAGTAGATCTGCCCGACAAATCCGATACGATCAAGAACAGGTCAAATTGAACCAGTGCTAGCCGAGAGGCAACCTGGTATACTATCTTGTAGTTCTCTCTTTTATGAACACAACAGTGCTAGAATCACCAAATTCTGATGTCATTTCACAACCAAAACCTATTTTTCATAAACTAGGTCTGACACTTTTGAAAAAACCAAAAAATAAAAATTTTCCATAACCAACCAAACCGAGCAAGACCAGTGCTGCACTCGGTTTGATTGATTTCCAAAAAAATTTCAAAACCACCGAACCGATCACGACCAGTGCTGGTCTCGATTTGGTCGATTTCAAAAACAACAAGAAAACATGTTTTCTAACAGAGCTGAACACAACCATTGGCACGACCCATACCAAGTCAATTACAATCAGTGCTTGTGGCCGTGCTGGGCTAGGTTTGATCAGTTTGCTTGATTTTAAAATAAAAATTTTGTTTTAAAGCAGAGCCGAACGACCAATGGCACGACCCGTGCCCTGGTCAATCACGACTCGTGCTCGTGGTCGTGCCTGGCTTGGTTCGACCATCTGCTTAAAAATGATTTTTGCACCAGAACTGAGCACGACCAGTGCTCATGGTCATGCTATATTCAGTTTGCTCCATTTGTTCTTTTTTAGAAAAAAACTTGGTTGAAAAATTTTTGGTCGCAATAAACTTCCTCCAAAAAAAAACCAAGAGCCAAGCACGATCCGTGCCTATGGTCATGTTGAGCTCGGGTGGCTCCCATGTTTTGGCTGTTTTGTATTGAGTTTTGATTTTTTTTTCTATTTCGTTCTCCCATACACCCATAACTCCTACCAACCACCTCATGTATATAAATCCATCTTCTCCAGCCCTCCCAATAGGACAAACTCCCTTATTTGAGCTCCAAACGTCCACAAAATAAGCCCTAGATCTTTCCATCCAACCATTAATACTTCGATTCGACCACAGATTCTGCACACCAATTATGACACCCCGATGCAACATCAAGATGACCACGAAGCGCCAAAGAGGTATGTCTCCTCAAACCTTCTGTGTTCCTAATTTTCTGCACATCTATTTCACTAATCCTGATCATCTTACTTGATTTATGCATTTGAAAAAGAGACCCTTATCGACAACCAAATTTTTAGATGTTCATACCTATTGGGGGAAATCTTCACCCGATCAACCCCGGTGATTATCCCCGGGGACAAAGCCCGGGAACAAAAGCCACAGTGCTACTGTCCCGGGCGTCGCCTTTCGCCCGATGACAACGGCCTCGGTGACCTCGGTCCCGGGCGCAGCCTTTTGCCCGGAGACAATGGCCCCGGTGACCACCTTCTCGGGTGCCCCCTTTTGTCCCGGGACAACGGCCCCGGTGACCCCCGTCCAGGGCCCCGCCTTTGGCCCGACGACAACGGCGCCGGTGGCACTGTCCCGTGTGCCAAGTCACGCAGGGATCACGTGAGGAACTCCTCGGGAATCTGCGATGACACTTGTCAAGCATCGGGCTTCCTTGGCCAGTAAAAGGACACTAGTGCCCTCCAATCCAACGGCTGCAACCGGGGTAGTCTAGTCTTTTTGCATCTTTTGGGCCTATATATGCTCTTGTATCCCCCTGTTGTAACTAAGGAGAATTCATTAGCATCAACACACAAAAACCAATTGGCGTGATTTGGAGCGCTGTCCCCGCGAGAGAACTTCCCCAGCCAACTCAAGTCGGGAGCACATCGACAGGAGTAGGGTCACTTGTTGTGTTTGCCCGACGGGAGAGGACCGGTCACACGGTTAGCCTGTGTCATCTTTGCTTAGCTAGGAACCTCCGGTGGGTCCGTCATTCGGAGCTTTCCCCACATCGGGAGCCTTCCCGATGCCAGGGGCTTACCTTATGCCTGTAGCCTTCGCCATGCCGGGGCCTCACCTCGCACCGGGGATCGTCCCGGGACCTGGGGGCCATCTCATGCCGGGAGTTTTCCCCACACCGGGAGCCGGTTCCGCCCCGCCGGTCGCGTGTACCGTGCCGGAGGCGGTCCACGGGACGGTTTCCGCTCCACTGCGGGACCTCCCCCCTAAGGCACCCCCCTCTCCGGTTCTAGACGTCGCTTCGGGGGCCTGCCCGGCGGCGGATCCCGCCCACGCCCCGGTAGTATCCTCCGGGCCAATAATCGCCGCGCATGAGCTCCCTCCTCCGCCGGGCCGCCCCCGAGGGCTCCCCGGGCGGATCAGGCCCACGCCCCGGTAGTACCATGAAGTCCGGAGAGGCTCCCTTACTCTACTGGACGGAGCTCCCCCCGACTCGCAGCCGCGATGAGCCAGGCTCCTGTCCCAGCCGGGGGAAGAGACCCGCCGAAGAAGCTACCGCCACCTCCGGGGGGTGCCCAGATATCCAAGAGGTTAGTTCGACCAACCCGAAGGAGAAGAGACGCCACCATCACGCCGGTGGACCTCTGGGACCCCTCGCCGACTCCGACAATGAACGCGCGTCCCCTGTCAAAGGGGACAGCGACCGGGACTCCCGCCGGGAGGTAGAGGGGGCCAACCAACCGCTGTGCCGCTGACTCCGGTGCATCCGCTGGCCGCAACCTTACCGCCCACCACACATCAAGCACTACAATGGTGTGGCCGATCCTTACGAGTTTGTGCAGGTGTACTCCACGGCCATCAAGCACTACAACGTCTTGCCCCTCTACCTTACCGATATCGCCCGCTCGTGGTTCTACAACCTGAAGGCCGGCTCCATCAAGTCTTTCGCGCAGCTTAAGCGTGAATTCTGCGCAAACTTCCATTGTAACTACGTGCGTCCCCTGGACTCATCGCAACTCTACATCATCCGGCAGAGGACGTGGGAGACCATCCGTAGCTTCTTCAAGCGCTTCACTCTTGTCAAGAGCAAAGTGGTTCATGTCCCTGACTCCACTGTCATCGAGGCGTGCAAGAGCGGGATCGTCCCCGGGGAGCTCCATCGGAGACTCTCCCGGAGCTCTTCACTGTGCTCGAGAAATATGCTCGGGCGGAGGAGGATGACCTTTGGGAGAAGAACCAAGGGGACCCCCGCCCCCGCAGATCGGGACGCTAGGGACCCCCTCAAGCGTCCCAAGAGGGGCAACTGCAGCGAGCCACGGCCTCGGGACACCTTTGTCCTCGAGGGCAGAGGCGGCTCGCGCGATGCCCCCAGGGGCAACCGTCCCTTCCCCAAGCCGAAAAGCCGTGGGGGGGACAGCCATCTTGCGGCCGCGAAGGCCCCATGGCGGGAGGCAAGGAAGGCCCCGCGAAGGTCCCGCTGTCCCCGAACGACGGGGGCAGGACCGCCAAGATTGCGGCAGACCTCTCCGAAGAGCACGCGGAGCAACTCTGGGCCTTCCTACACAAAAACTCCAATGACTTTGCGTGGAAGCCCTCCGACATGTGGGGCGTCGCCTGGAAGGTTAGCGAGCATAAGCTCGCTGTAACCCCCGGTCACCACCCGATCAAACAGAAGTTGACAAAGCTTTCCCTTGAATGCCAAGAGGCTATCAAGGTTGAGATTGCCAAGCTCCGAGAGGCAGGGTTCATTCGGGAGGTCTTTCACCCCGAGTGGATGGCAAACCCTATCCTCGTGAAGAAGTCGAACGGCAAGTGGCGAATGTGAGTAGACTTCATCGACCTTAACCACGCTTGCCCAAAAGACAACTTCCCACTCCCGCGGATCGACCAACTAGTCAACTCGACCACGGGGTGCGAGCTGATGACCTTCTTGGACGCGTATTCAGGCTACCACCAAGTCCGGATGACGGAAGGGGACGAGGAAAAGATGTGTTTTATAACTCCCCTCAGGACCTTTTGCCACGTCCACATGCCCTTCCGGCCGAAGAACACTGGAGCAACCTTCCAGCAACTCATGTCACTGGTCTTTAGGGACCAAATCGGCCACAATGTCGAAGTCTACATCGACGACGCGGTTGTCAAAAGCTCCCGCGTGGCCGCTCACATCGACGACCTAGCGGAGACCTTCTCCAGTCTCCTCGAATATGGGTTAAAGCTCAACCCGGAAAAGTGCGCCTTCCACGTATGAGGGGGGAAGCTGCTCGGCTTCGTTGTGTCCCAGTGAGGCATAGAGGCCAACCCTAAAAAAATTGGGGCCTTCCTAGACATGCCCCCTCCGCGTTCCGTCAAAGATGTACAGTGGCTCACTCGCTGTTTGGCCGCACTGAGCCGCTTCATCTCGCGGTCGGGGCAACGCAGCCTTCAGTTCTTCAAAATCCTCTGGGGCTTCGAAGGGTTTCGGTGGACTCCCGAGGCCCAAGAGGCCTTCGACGACCTGAAGAAGTATCTCACGAGTCCTCCAATGCTCGTGAGCCCGTCTCTGGAAGAACCCCTACTCCTTTACCTCGCCGCGACCCCTGTCGCTGTAAGCGCGGTGCTGGAAAGAGCAGGATGTGCAGTAGCGTCCCATGTATTACGTGAGTGAAGCCCTTTAAGGGGCTAAGACTCGGTACATGGAGATGGAGAAAATTTGCTACGCCCTCCTCATGGCGTCCCGGAAGCTTCGCCACTACATCATGGGACACCCGATCACGGTCCCGTCATCTCTCCCTTTGGGGGAGGTGCTGTAGAACAAGGAGGCCACCGGCTAGATCAGAAAGTTGGGAGCTGAGCTCGCTCCCTTCTCCCTCTCCCTCACAGGGCGTTCCGCCTTCAAATCACAAGTCCTTGCTGACTTCGTGGCGGAATGGAACCCCGCTCCTGGGACGGGGGGGGGAGTCTCCGCGAGCCACCCTGACGTGATGACCATTGGACGCTCATCTTGGATGGCTCCTTTTGTCTCGCTGGGGCCAGCGCAGGGGTGGTCCTCCAGAGCCTCGAAGGGAGGGCGCTGGAGTATGCAGCAAGGCTCGAGTTCCCTACCACGAATAACATCGCCAAATATGTGGCCCTTCTCCTGGGACTGCGCCTCGCATGCTCTCTGGGGATCGGTCGCCTCCTTGTCAAAGGATATTCTCAGCTCGTGATTTGCCAAATGGACAAGTCTTACTTGTGCCATGACACAAACATGACCCTGTACTTGGGGGAGGTGCGCAAAATGGAAAAATACTTCGAGGGCCTGGAGGCCCGGCACATCCCCCGGAGGGATAATGACAGGACCGACGCCCTGGCCCTGGCAGCCAGTGCTTGGGAACCTCTCCCCAGAGGTGCCTTCCTGGAAATCGTCGCGAAGCCCTCCGTGACCTCCCCGGACATGGACCCTGAGACCCATATCCCGGAGGTCTCCAAGATCGCCCAAGTGGCATCCTGGATGGATCCCCTGGTCTCCTTCATAAGGTGCGAAGGGGACCCTCCCAGCGAGACTAAGGCGAAACGGCTCTGTGCCAAAGCACGGGAATACCTTCTGCTAGAAGGGAAGCTCTACAAGCGAAGGGCCTCCGACCTGCTCCGCTGCCTCCCATGGGTGGAAGGACTTCAACTCCTCGAGGATATCCACTCGGGGAGCTGTGGGTCTCACCTGGCCCCGCGCGCCGTTGCGGCAAAGGTTCTCCGCTAGGGCTTCTATTGGCCCTCGGTGGTCCGCGACGCGCGAGACCTTGTCTCCGGGATGCGAGGCCTACCAGAAGACGGCCAAGGGTTTCAATTTTCCCTCCACGGCACTGCAGACCATCCCCATCACTTGGCCATTCGACCGCTAGGGGATGGTCCTCCTAGGTCCCTTCCCCCCAACACCCGGGAGCTACAAGTGTGCGGTAGTCGTAGTTGACGAGGATTGACACCCGAGTCAGTTCAAATAAATGCACTGTTGGCTCAAGACAGATTCGAGTCAGACACGTGCCCGGCGGTGTGAACTCAAGTCATTCTGAGAAGCATCAGCCTAAGGTCGCAGGCTTTGCGCGATCAGGTCGCAAGCCTCGTGCGATCAGACCACAGGCTTTGCGCGGTCCGAAGTTCGTATGTTATACGCGAACAGAATGTGGAAGATGTTGCGCGGTCAGCTAACATCCCGCGGTCAGAACATTCTCGACCAAGGTACTTGGAATTTATCTGACCGGTTATCCCTATTGTGGGAATATTCCAAGTATCCCGAAGATTCCTCCACGTAGAAGACTAACCGCCAAGAGGTTAATACAAGCAGTTATTTCATGAATAACACGTGCTTAACCTACTTGGAAGTCAAGAGCGGTTCAATAAACCGCATCCAACCGTCCAAACAACTGTTTGATGCAGTTACGACATGGCATCCTTTCGACCAGTATAAAAGGGTGGCGAAATACATCAAACAGGGGGATCCGATCCATTTGGAAGAACAAGACTTCTAATACAAGTGAGACACAACGCATCTCAACCACTAAAAACAGCCAAGTCTACGACCTAAATTAGATAGTGCTTACAAGCCTTCCTGGCTTTATTCTGTACATTTACATAGGAAAAACCTTTCGCTTGTGAAGGGGTTTTTCTGCCATTTTGTAACCTTTTATCACCTATAGTGAAATCCTAACAGGACGTAGGGCTATTACTCCCACCATCGAGGGCCCGAACCTGTATAAATCTCTCTGTGCTCCTGTTCACCATTGTTCTACATACCTTCCCGGAGGGTCATCATGAAAGGTCTCACTATTACAAATTTTGCATAAGTTCGGCTGAGGACTCTGAGTCCGAATCATCGACAGCTGGCGCCCACCGTGGGGCCTTTCTCAAGGCGTCCTAGTTTAAATCTGGAGGTTCGCTGAAACATGGCTGGAGCATGTGATTCCGAGAACGATTTCGATCTCGAGGATTATGCCCATATCCCGATGCCTTCTCCAAGCGATCTTGTCCCGATGGAGGAGGTCGAAAGTCAAAATCTTCCACAAGTTGAATCATCTCTCCAGGTCATGTCAATCGACCAGGGAGCAACTAGCGCAAGGTCAGAACCCACAGAGGTTCTTAATGCGCTAGGCGATGAATCCGGCCCGTCATACGACCCAGCTGAGGGGAAGGATGATGACGACCCGAAAATTAGACCCGAAAATTAGCCCCGGAAGGTTCGACCCTGATAACCTTCACCGTCTCTTTGATTTCGAGTCCGACTCGGAACAAAATGAGATGTTTTCGCCATTGGCAACCTCTCTCCCTAGGCAGTTTGCTGCGTTGTCGGAAGAAACTCCCAATCAATAGGCTGCTAGGGAAGAGCAAGATCGCAAACAGAAGGAGGATCAAGACCTCGAGCAACAAAACAACGAACTACGCAGAACTGCCCTAGAGGCTCTTCAAGATGCGTAGGCTCGTTACGATGCTGCTCCGGGTTCTTCTCGACGGTCGCGTGGTCGCAAACGTGATCAGACCCCTTCTTTACAACCGGAGCGTTTCCCGGTGGACGAAGAAACGATAACACTTGGTGCCCCTAGGAGAAGTACCCATGGTCGACTGCGATCTATCACGGAAGTCATGCGTAACTTTCCTCCTACGGTCACGGATGCGCAGAGACCGGCCTTTTTTAGGATCCTGGCAGAGAGACTGGATGTGGTCGCGTCCGAGCCGACTCCAACGGCCTCTTCCCGATCAGTAACACGTTCCCGTGAACGAGATTGTCCTCATTCTCGTTCCGACCGACGAAGTTACCCGCCGCCCGTACTGTTCAGACAGGACAGATACCGGCGAGTGCAGGATTCTCGTAGTAGGGATCGAGTTCCTGTTCACTCCCGTTTGGGACCACGAATAACTTTGCCATTGCGTGAGGTCGCCCGAGATCCAGCCGAGAGTCACAAGGCGATTCACGGTCCTTACGTTGGTTGTAAAGCCTTTTCGCCTGGCCTACGAGTAGTCGTTTGGCCCGATAAGTTTCGACCAGGGGCCATTGAGAGGTTTGACGGAACTCAGAACCCATCCGAGTTCTTTCAAATCTATATCACTGCCATCCAAGCGGCGGGAGGCGATGACAAGGTCATGGCCAACTACCTACCTACAGTCCTCGCAGGACCGGCTAGAACATGGCTGTTTAATCAGCCCGAGGGTTCCATTTACAATTTGGAAATTCTATGCGATGCTATCCTCAGCAATTTTCAAAATTGTTACCAAAAGCCGAGTAAGGAGGAAGACCTTCATCGGCTGCGGCAAACTTCAACCGAAACACTTCGGTAGTTTGTCAAGAGGTTTGTCGGGGTGAGGAATACCATCCCGAACATATCTGATGGCTCTGTAATCAGGGCATTTAAGCACGCTGTCTGATACTGGAGATTTACCGAGGACTTGCTTATCCACCCTCCTCGATCAGTGGCCGATCTGTTCGACATGGCCGATCGATATTCTGATGCAGCCAAAGCAGTCAAATGGAATCGAATGGTCGACAAGGGGGACCTACCACCTCAACCAGGCTTCAAGGACGCCAGGAAAGAAGATTCAAGCAAGAAGCCGGAATCTTCATCGGGTGGGAAGTCAAAAAAGTCGAAGAGGAACTGCTCTGGACAGTACCGCGAGGTCGCAGTCGCAGAGAAGCCACCTTCGACCAAAGGTAATAAGTCTTCATTCAAAAATAAAACTGCCTCTGGTGGTCAAAATGTCGACCAGCCAGAAAAGTCAACTAATCCGCAGGAGGGCAAGAAGTGGTGTCCACTCCACAACTCCGCAGGCCACGACTTCAAGAATTGCAGGAGTTAGTTGAAGCAATTGGATGACTTCTACCAGGGAGTTGGGCCAATGCCAACCTTACCACCTAAAGAATAGGCGTACGGGCTTAGAGACGCTGACAGAGACGAAGAAATGTCCTACCAGGTACCTCAAAATCATGTTAACGTTATTTTTGGAGGTTCTTCTTCTTTAGTTTCCAAAAGGCAGTTTAAGGCCTTTTACCGAGAGGTTAACCAAATGGAGACATCCCTTGGCGAACCTCAATACCCCCGTTGGTCGGATACACCTTTAATGTTTGATCGCACTGATTGCCCGGCGGGGTTAACACGACCGTTGAGGCTCCCTCTGGTCATTACCGCAATCATCAGCAACGCGAGAGTTGAAAGGGTCCTGATCAACGGAGGAAGCTCCCTTGACATCTTGTTGGTCAAGGCACTCGACGAGATGCAAATTCCTCGTTCGAAGATTAAGCCCATAATCCATCCGTTTTATGGGATAATCCCAGGCCCCTCCATGATGCCATTGGGACAAGTGGTCCTCCCGGTCACACTGGGAGAACCAAATAACTTCCGAACAAAATTGGTTACTTTTGACGTAATCGATTGTGATTCGGCTTATAATGCAATCTTTGGCAGGCCAACTCTCGCTAAGTTCATGATGGCAACGCACTATGCTTATCAGTGCGGGAAATTGCCTGGCCCCAAAGGTGTCATCTCGGTCCGAGGCAGTCGCAACGTGGCACTCACGTGCGACCGGCTATCTTTGGAGATGGTCGATCAACTTCCCCTCCGGGACGCTCAGGTCGCCACTGTTGCCACCGACACGATCAATGCTACTCCTCGACCAGATGAGAAATTCAAATTGGTTCCCTTGTGCCCAGATGATCCATCCAAGACAATTCGGGTCGGATCAGCTCTGGATGACAAATAGGAACTCGATCTCGTTGCTTTCCTCCGGGCTAACGCAGATGTGTTTGCGTGGAAAACGTCTGACATGCCTGGTGTCCCAAGGGAAGTAATTGAGCACAGGTTAGCAATTCGACCTGACAACGACCAATAAAGCAAAAGCTCAGGCGTTTTGCTGCTGACCGACAGGAAGCCATCCGAGAGGAGTTGGACAAACTCCTACAGGGCGGGTTTATCCGTGAAGTGGATCACCCGGAATGGCTCGCCAATCCGGTCTTGGTCCGCAAGTCAAATGGCAAGTGGCGCATGTGCGTCGACTACACTAGCCTCAACGCTGCCTGTCCGAAGGATGACTTTCCTCTTCCCCGCATCGACTAGCTGGTCGACTCAACTGCGGGTTGCGAACTGATGAGTTTTCTGGACGCTTACTCAGGATATCATCAAATTAGCATGGCAGAAGACGATGAAGAGAAAACTGCCTTCATCACCCCGTTCGGCACATACTTCTACGTCAGAATGCCATTCGGTCTCAAGAACGCAGGTTCCATGTACCAGCGCTAGATGCAAAAGACCTTTCTTTCCCATATAGGGCGTAATCTCGAAGCATATGTAGGCGACTTGGATGTAAAAAGTACCAAGAGATTGTCTCATTTGAATGATCTCGCTGAAACCTTCTGTAATTTGAATCGCTTTGGAATAAAATTAAACCCGGAGAAATGTTCTTTCGGGGTTTCTTCAGGAAAACTCCTTGGTTTCCTTGTGTGTTCCAGGGGCATTGAAGTTAATCCTGAGAAAATCAGGGCCATTGAACAAATGAGATCGCCCTCGACCATGAAGGATGTTCAACGCCTGCCTGGTCGCATGGCGGCCTTAAGTCGTTTTATCTCGCGACTAGGCGAAAGGGGATTACCTTTCTTCAAAGCCTTGCGGAAGCATCATAATTTTACATGGTCGGATGAGGCCGAAAAAGCATTTCAGGAGGTAAAGACATATCTATCCAGTCTGCCAGTATTGGTGTCTCCCGACAAAGGAGAACCATTGCTTCTTTATCTGGCGGCCACACCGCACGCGGTCAGCGCCGTTCTGATCGCGGATAGGGAAGGAATACATAGACCCGTCTACTATGTGAGCGAGGTACTTCATGGTCCTAAGGAGCGCTACCCTGAGGTCCAGAAGATACTTTACGCGCTACTGATGGCTTCCCGTAAGCTACGACATTACTTTCAAGCGCACAAGATCACAGTACCCTCCTCTTTTCCTTTGGGGGATAGTGTCCGAAACCCAGAGAAATCTGGTCGAATCGCCAAATGGGCGGTCGAACTCGGTGCCTTCGAGATTCATTTCACGCCCCGCACGGCGGTTAAGTCTCAGGTTTTGGCCGACTTTGTGGTCGAATGGACCAACCCTGAGCCACCCGTGCAGTAAGTACAGGAACTGGAGTGCCCCGATTACTGGACAATGTACTTTGACGGCTCCCGTAGTTTTCAACACTCGGGGGCTGGAGTGGTCTTAGTTACGCCCCAGGGCGAACAGCTTAAGTATGTCATCCAACTACACTTTGTTGCGACTAACAATGCAGCAGAGTATGAAGGTCTTCTTGCAGGGCTTCCGGCAACAAAATTCCTCGGAGTCCGTCGATTAGCGGTGAGGGGAGACTCACAGCTGGTCGTAAACCAGGTAAACAAGGAGTACAGCACCTCCGATGAGACAATGGCTCATTACCTGGGGGAAGTGAGGAGATTGGGAAAACACTTCAGTCATTTCGAAGTCCAATACATCCCGCGAAAGGACAACATTCTCGCAGACCAATTATCCAAAATTGGGTCCTCACGCACATCCGCTCCGGCAGGAGTGTTCATTGAACACTTGGACCGTCCTTCAATCATGACTTCGGTTGAGGATGATCCGGTAATAGCCTCCGTTACCAACCTCGGTCAGGAACAGGATTGGACTCATCCATTGAGAGTCTATCTTGAACATGGGACCCTACCCGAGGATGAAACCGAAAGCAATCGGTTAATTCGAAAAGCGCGACTGTACAAACTCATAGATGGGGTTTTGTACAGAAAGGGTACTCAAGGAGTATTCATTCGTTGCGTATCTCAGGAGGAAGGAAAATCCCTCTTGAAAGAAATACATGACGGTGTATGTGGTGCACACGCGTCATATCGAACACTGGTCGGAAAAACTTTTCGACAAGGATTGTACTGGCCTTCGGCACTCGATGATGCCAAGCATATGGTCAAGATGTGTCCTCAGTGTCAGTTTCACGCCAGACAGGTTCATCAACCTGCCTATGCGTTACAAACCATTCCCCTCACATGGCCTTTCACGGTCTGGGGAATGGATATTGTAGGTCCTATGCCACAAGCGGTCAATGGGTACAATTTTCTGTTCGTAGCCATTGACACGTTTACAAAGTGGATCAAGGCCGAACCGGTACGCAATATTACCTCATCAGCAGCACAAAAGTTCTTTCATAAGAACATTATTGCTCAATTTGGTGTTCCAAACCGCCTTATCACCGATAACGGTTCTCAGTTCGCTAGTGGTCTCTTCCTAGACTACTGCGACCAGATTGGAACTAAGGTGTGCTTTGCTTCTGTGGCGCATCCACAAAGTAATGGCGCTGTAGAACGGGCCAATGGGCAGATACTACAAGGCATTAAAAAACGTGTTTTTGATCGCCTTAAGACTCACTCGGGGCCTTGGGCAGACGAGCTTTATACTGTTCTATGGGCACTACGAACTACTTCTAGTCAAGCCACCGGTGAGACTCCCTTCCATCTGGTCTATGGGGCCGAGGCTGTATTACCTATCGAAGTTAGTATTGGGTCTGTTCGGACAAAACAATGCTAACAGATTAATCAGTCCGAACAGCGGTCACAAGATCTTATCCTCTTAGAAGAAAGGCGTGATCGCGCTTTGGTCAAGTCCGCGGCATACTTGCAAGCTATGCGCAAGTATCACAGTAAAAGGGTGCGACCACGTAGTCTTCACGTGGGCGACCTGGTCTTACGAAAAATCCAAGATCAGTCTAATCGCAACAAATTCTCCCCAAAGTGGGAAGGCCCTTACACTGTGGTCTCGGTGCGGCGACCAGGATCCGCGCGGTTAGCCATCGGGGATGGTCGAATTTTGTCCAATACTTGGAACATTGATCAACTTCGCAAGTTCTACGTGTAAGTACTCAACCCCATTTTTCTTGTTCAATTAGCATTTTTTCATAAAATTAAAAATGTTTTGCGTTTATATGAGGAATATTTCCCTTTATGACCATCCACTGTGAATTCGGCTCGGGGGCTGGTCGCACGTGGTTAGATCATTATAACATCCTAGTCGGATTTGCTGGCCGATCTCATAACCACTTTCAGATAAGTCACTCCTAAATAAGCCGTTTGTCAACGCACACGGGGCTTTCTGCAAGTCCTTGGTTATCCGAGTGGCTGCTGGTTAGCAAACAAGGCTAGGTGTTATAATTGTTGATTTGATCATACACCCCTGGTCGTTATATTCTTTTTTCCCTGCGTTTGTAATACTAAGCCTTCAGTATCTACAATCATAGGCGGGGGCTAGGGGGATAAGTTTATGATATAAACCAACATAAAACAAAAATATATTCATTTTCAAAAATGAATTTTCATGTGCATTGCATCCTATACAACTGTTTCTGTACAGGTATAAGGATCATTCGATCCCGAGCTCAGTCAGAAGCTTATCTACAAGGGGACTAATCTCCTCAATGACGGCCTCTAGTTGCTCTTCACTCTCGATCTCAACCGGTCCCGCTAGTGGATTCAGATTTGCATCTGGGCCATAGTGAAGTCGAACCCGGCTGAGGATAGCGGAAGTGGCTGACCGAACTCTAGTTCTGATCACCTCTTCTCGTCGCTGTGTATCCTCAGGGAGATACTCGAGAAGTGACTCTGCTTGAGCCATGACTAGGGCAGCCCAGTCCTCTTGGCTGAGATTGTCTCGTGTGGTTTCGACCACATCAGCCTTCAGAAGATGAGCCACCGTGATGCGCACGGTGGCCCGATCTTCTGACAGGTAGAGGTAAGTCGATTGGTGGAGACTCGACGTTGACGATCCGGCTTCCGATCAGAACCGATCCGAACCCAGCAATCGCTACACCACGGCTCCGTTGGTTATCAACCATCCACAAACACGATTGACCTCGCCAAGAAGGCTTATCCCTGCATGCGAATCGAGAACACAAGCAAGAACGAGAAAGAAGCAATCTGAAATATTGCAAATATAAATTGAATCTCACGAGTTGGGGTTCCACAAACCGATACACGGCGAAACTGTTCTTTGACAGATTAATCTAAGCAAAACCCAAACCAAACCCTAGCGGCGGCTACTGAATATAAGGGCTAAGGGACGTCCTAGAAACCCTAGACGTGTCCGTGATGGACTCCAACACGATACATGGGCCAACGGCCCAAATTGGTGACGCAGCACCCTGGGACAGATTCTGTCTGCCAACTTGCAACGCGAATTCCCGTCGACTCAGCAGTCCAATTGAGCTGAAACCGGTGCCATTGGAAAGGTTATCTCCTTAGCTTTCGATACATATGTGGATCATTGAAATCGGAGTCCGTTTGTGGCTTGGGAGATGATTTTAGTGAACACTGCTCCTGGTGGCCGAGGTAGTCGACTCCGAGATGAATTGGGACTCCGACTCCGAGATGAATTGGGACTCCAACTTGACTTGGACGCCCTCCTGGCCTCCCTCCTGGCGCTTGCTGGTTCCCAAGGCCTTCATGATCCTCTCCAAAGTTCCTAAGTACAATATAATCAATAATATCATTAGGTAGCATACTATCCTCACAAGTATATACACGGGCACTTAGGAACGAGCTCACCTGTTGATTCAATTGCCGTGCTCGTGCTCTTGTGATGGGTCCTTGCATCACAACTGGAGGAGTCTCGGGCGTATGCATAGGAGTGATGTCCTCATAGCAAGCTGTTGGCCTTTGCTGTTTTCCCTGCAATTCTTTTTCTGCCAACATAGCAAGCTGGAACAATCTATTGATAGAATTATATTCTTTGTAATCAATTATGTCCTGAATCTCGCGCCGTAATCCCCCACAAAAACGAGCCATCTTATCCTCCTCATCCTCAACTACCTCACAACGCAACATGCCTATTTGTAGCTCTTGGTAGTACTCCTCAACAGATTTATTATTTTGATTTAAGCGTTGCAAATTCTTGCGCATATCACGTTTATAAGAAGGAGGAACAAATCTTCTACGCATAGCTTGTTTTAATCTATCCCATGTATCAGGTGCTAATCCAGCATTTACTATCTCATTCCACCAAATGATAGCAAAATCTTTAAACTCACTAGTAGCTTGTCCAACTGTATGTATCTCAGGAACAAGATGGGACTTAAATTTTTGTTCAACTGTCATTTCCCAATCTAAGTAAACTTTAGCATCATAAGTACCAGAAAAAGATGGTATGGTAAATTTAACCCTAGCAAAAGAATCATCATGTCCACGACCATTACGAGGATTAAAATTGTTACCTCCCATACCTTGACGGTTGTTATTCAGGCGTTGTTGTTGTCGCACATCCTGTGCAGCGGCGCGAGCGGCAAAGGCATCATGGCCCTCTCCATCCACTTCATCTCCCGCGACAGACTCTTCTTGATCTTCCACTCTGCGAGCTCCATTGGGAGGCGGCTGTCTCTCAAAATTTTCCAACCTGGTAAGAAGATTGGCGATGCTTCGCTCTATCCTCTCCAATCTTTGGTCATTATCTTGGCCGATCCTTGCGATGTTTGCGTTGATGTCATTGAGCGCGTTGTTAAGCTCGTTCCGTGTAACACACTCATCTTCCTCATTACCTGCCATTGTTAGTTGAAAGAAAGACAAAAGAAACAAAAACAACAGGTGGTATAATCCCTATCAACTACTTCGGCGGCAGAAGGTGGTTTCACTCACTCTCAAGCGTCTTACCACGCTCTTACAAGTGTTCTTACCAATGCAACAGGTGGTACAACCGGCGGCCGGTTCCTGATACCGTGACAAGCTTGAGTGTAGCGATTGCCGAATTGAACCTGAACTGATCAGAAGAAAGGTGGAGCTTGGAAGGCAAAGTATAGTAGCAAGGATTAGCAAATTTCGAAAACAGTTAGCAAAGCTGAATAAAGATTCAAAGTTCTTGTCACAGTTGCTGGCCTAAGCGTGCTCCTATAACTAGTTCAACCTAGCAAGGGATATATCACAGCACAAAGGACTCAAAGGATGCAAGCAATTCTGATTTTCTACTTCTCTTTCTCTTCTCTCTGTTTTTTTTTTTTTTTTTTTTGCCGGTTTGGCTCTTTCTCTCCTCTTATTTTTTTTTTTCACTTCTTTTTTTTTTCTAACACAAATATATACCTCTTAACTCAGAGGAGAAACAAAAATCTCACAATTTGAAGCAACAAACGACAGGAAACCGATGCCCGAAAGAATTGACAAAACAGGACAGCAAACTTCCGAGCGTCGAAACTCGGTCTTAGAAGCTTTTTTTGAGGGTCAAAGAAATTGCACAGGTCTAAAGACTTGTGGAATTTTCAGATGCGCGTCGTCGTCCCCTTCGAAACAAAAAAAAGTAGACCCAAATCGGAGTTCGTATGCAAAAGTTATGCCAGTTTTAGTGAACACTGCACAATCTGGAATTGCTCGCGAATTCAGATCTTTCTCCCGGTTAGGCTAGAATAGGATTAGGTTTGCGGGTGAAAAAGGATGGTCAGTGGTGCAGGGCAATTGACACAAGGTGGCTCGCGACCTCAAACCAGCAACAAGACGATGACTATGGATCAATACTCAACAATACGATACTGAAAACGAAATTGCAAAGCTCAAAGGGTTGTAGGACAGCGGAATTGATGATGAACTTTTTTGTGGGGCAAATTTTCTGGACTCTAGGACGATGGCAAAACAAAACTAAAGGGGATACAATGATACCTGACGGGAAACCGAGGCTCTGATACCACTTGATGCGCACGGTGGCCCGATCTTCCGACAGGTAGAGGTAAGTCGATTGGTCGAGACTCGACGTTGACGATCCGGCTTCCGATCAGAACCGATCCGAACCCAGCAATCGCTACACCACGGCTCCGTTGGTTATCAACCATGCACAAACACGATTGAACTCGCCAAGAAGGCTTATCCCTGCATGCGAATCGAGAACACAAGCAAGAACGAGAAAGAAGCAATCTGAAATATTGCAAATATAAATTGAATCTCACGAGTTGGGGTTCCACAAACCGATACACGGCGAAACTGTTCTTTGACAGATTAATCTAAGCAAAACCCAAACCAAACCCTAGCGGCGGCTACTGAATATAAGGGCTAAGGGACGTCCTAGAAACCCTAGATGTGTCCGTGATGGACTCCAACACGATACATGGGCCAACGGCCCAAATTGGTGACGCAGCACCCTGGGACAGATTCTGTCCGCCAACTTGCAACGTGAATTCCCGTCGACTCAGCAGTCCAATTGACCTGAAACCGGCGCCATTGGAAAGGTTATCTCCTTAGCTTTCGATACATATGTGGATCATTGAAATCGGAGTCCGTTTGTGGCCTGGGAGACGATTTTAGTGAACACTGCTCCTGGTGGCCATGGTAGTCGACTCCGAGATGAATTGGGACTCCGACTCCGAGATGAATTGGGACTCCGACTCCGAGATGAATTGGGACTCCAACTTGACTTGGACGCCCTCCTGGCCTCCCTCCTGGCGCTTGCTGGTTCCCAAGGCCTTCATGATCCTCTCCAAAGTTCCTAAGTACAATATAATCAATAATATCATTAGGTAGCATACTATCCTCACAAGTATATACACGGGCACTTAGGAACGAGCTCACCTGTTGATTCAATTGCCGTGCTCGTGCTCTTGTGATGGGTCCTTGCATCACAACTGGAGGAGTCTCGGGCGTATGCATAGGAGTGATGTCCTCATCACACCGCCTTCAGTTTTTCGAAGACTGAACGGCTCAACTTTCCAATCGCCCTTGTGGAGGCTTAGATAGAATCATGGAGGGTTTTATTGTCCCGACTAAGTTGCATTATTTGACCAGCTTGCGCTGCAAAGAGAGAAAACATTACTCACAGATTATGAGGACAAGTATTCCTAATTAGGAATCAACTTACCAGCAAGTTGTGACCGCAGTTTATTATTTTCAATCTCTTGGTTCCTAGCTACTGAGATCGAATGAAGCTTGACTGTGGTCATTTCTTTGTCCAATGATGCCACTTTCCTGTAATAAAACAGGAGGAGTGGTCATAGTTAACTTGTACCTTTACAAGTTGAAAAGTAATGATCCTTCCCTGCGCAAGCCGTCTCGCTCTCTTTGTATGCCCACCATGCTCGCCGCCGTAGCACGCGATTGGGCCATCATCCGGGATAGTTCCTGTAATGCAAAAAAGGGAGTCAAAAGTGTCCTATGTACAACTCAGGACACTCAGAGAGGGATTCAACATACCTTCATGAACTTCTGCAGAGAGGCATCTTCCGGACTAATGGGAAGATTTGTCGAAGGCCCGGAAGGGCCTACAGTAGGGGCAGTTGGAGGAAGTGCCTGCTGGGTACTGCTTCCAGTCGCCGGTGACGGCGACTGGGTCCTCGTGTCTGCTTCTCCCTCCACGGCCCGGACAACTTCCTGGGCCGAGGGGGTGGAGCGCTCCTCACTGGAGGCTCCTGCACCAGCAGTGACTTCAACCCTTCCCGAAGCGGTTGGGGGACTGGGCGCTATTTCTTTTCGTCTGATAAAGGAAAAGAAAAATCAAATGGTAACGATTCGCGACCATCATTTCTAATACAACCAGGATAAAGGTTCTTAACTTAATTGAAATCCCATTAGCTTTTGAGATTTCAGAGAAGGTTCTCCTTGAGCATGGGGACAATCATCGTCCGCCCTGATCTTCCTCTTGGAAAACAAGGGCCCTCTTCCCTGTATGTGTTCCCCTATGAACATTTTTTCAAGGGAAAGATAAAGGCTAACAAGAAGGATCTTTACCTGGGCAGTCGATCCCATTGGCGATATCCCATCCGAGGACCTCACTGTCTCCTGGGTTTCTGTGGCCGGCACCTCGCGTGCAATCGCCACAGGATCTTGCACAACCACCTCCGCTCCTGTCTGCGGAGGAGAAGTATTTTCCTCCCTGGGGCTAGCAGGAGTCGCAGGGGGAAGCTCTTCTCCCTGCATAAGCATTAGCTCATCAAGTACACAGGGGGAATTCAAGAAAACGGACTGTGGGAAAATCTTACCACGATCGTCCCTTCGACCGGGAAGGTAGAGGCAACTGACTCTGAAACCTCGAGAGCTTCAGGGGCTAGGGGATCATCCGCGACCACAAGGCTCTCAGTGGTCGTAGGGACTGCTACGGCTGCCTCTGCAGTAACAGTTATCCCTGCGGAATGGGTTGGAGCGTCACCGGTTGGAGAGCCCGCGATCTTCCTCCTCCGGTGAACTGGAGGGACATCATCATCCTCCTCCTCCTCGCTCCCCTCTCCCTGTACGACGAAAAAGTAATTCGAGTTCGTGCCTGGAAAGAGCGGTGGGATCCGATATCTTACCGCAGTTCTTCGGGCTGTAGGAGGAGTGCTTCGCGAAGACCCTTCCCCAAGATTTAGCCTGACTTTCTTGGGGGTGGGATTCCTCGTCCTGGGTCTCGAGGAAATCTTCTTCACGTTTTTGGTCGTCGGCTTTCCCAGGGAACCGACGTTCTCGCTGGGAAACGTCGCCTCAGCAAACCTCCCAAGAAGCTATTCACATGGGATTAGTACTGGACAGACATAAAACCTGCAAAACAGAGGCCAAGTGGAGAATGTACCCTTCGGCGCTCTTGCCTGAGGTCGTCACCGGCGTGAATTAAGCTCTGGGGGCGAGGCGACCCCTTAGCACCCTCTACCTCGGCGTTGTACGCCCGGAGGAGGTGGTTGGTCCGCCTCTCAATTTCAGCAGAGGACAGGACTGTTACCGAATGCAAGTTAAAATGAATGTATTTCAAGAAAAACATGAATGTTTTCGGTGTCAGAAACAAATACCTTCGTTATAGTCCAGGGTGCCGTCCGCCATGGACTTAATCTCCCAAGCCGAATGAGCCCTTTCACGCAGGGGGCTCACCCGGTTCTTCACAAAGTCTAGGATGATGTCCCGAGCTGTCAACCCTTCTTCGACCAAGTGAAGAATTACCTCGGCGTGTTTCATGAACTCCGAGTTCATCGCCGGGAGAGTGTCTAACTCGCTTGGCTTCTCTGGCCGCGAGTTTTCAAACCACAACCCGCTCTCTTTCGGCGGGGTACAGTAGAACCACTTCTGATGCCACCCATGCACTGAGTCTTGCAGGGGTGGAAAGGGATACTACTTTTTATCCCTCAGCCGAAGGTAAATACATCCGGCGGCGTTAGCGCTCTTCGACCACGCCGAGAAGTAGAATCGTCGGAAGAGGTCCACACTGGGGTACACTCCGACGAACGTCTCGCATAGGTGTTGAAAAACCGCCAATATCAATACTGCATTTGGGTGGAGGTTGATCAACTCCAACCCATAATGCTCGAGGACATCCTTGAGGAACCAACTCTCGGGGAATCGGAACCCGCAGCACAAGTATTCTTCAAAGACCACCAACTCGCCCTCCTAGACGGTTGGGGTTTCTTTATCTTTTTCCGTGGGCCGCCAGTTGATCAAAAGCCGTGGAGGAAGGATTTCCTCCTTCTCCAGCAACATCAAACTCTCCGCGGAATGGTGAATGGATCAGCTCCAGGATGCCATTTTTCGGTGGAAAGTCGAAGGAAAAGTTGGTGATTTTTGGGGAAGACAGAAGCTAAGAAGAATGAGGGTTTTGTGCGGCGGAAACGATGAGGGTTTTTGGCTGTGTGGCTTCTTTGAGAAGACATCTGCTCTTTTTATAGACCCAAGGCGGCGCATTAATGTGAGTAACGTTTCGTTCAAAACGTTCCACTGAGTGTTTTATTCATTTCCCATAATGGATACTATCTCTGACGGACCCGATAAAGTGTTCAGGCATCGGATCTGAAACAAAAAGACTTCTTTGTTTTGGAAACTGAAAGTGCAAAAGGACTGAAAAATTTTCAGTACTTTTCAGAAGACGTTTTTCCTTTATATGCTTTGAACATTTTTTACGAAAAAGTCATGCGACTCAATTTTTGGACGTATGGATGTATTTTGACCGGGTTACGGTACGATCGAAACCATGGTTTTTGATTAAGTTCCGATTCTAATCGAAGTGATAGTCTGGTCGAACCTCAATCCTGGTCGCAGTATGTTTCAGTTCTAATCGCGGCTTTAAGTCTAATCGCGATATTAGGGTTGGTCGCGGTTCTTTTTTGATAGTGTGATTCTGATCGCAGAACTGAAATTTCCCTGTGTATGAATGGTCGCAAAAACATTACTCATGGCCATATATTCACACAGAAGATGTAAAGGGTAACTATTTGAAGAAAGAAATTTTTATTTCTTGCATTCTTTACATACAAAAGGGATACAGTAGACCAAAGCGTCGACTTGATCCGAAAGGAGTTTACAAAGTTCCCCAAGGGACGTGTTGTTGTCAGTAGGATCTACACTGACAACCCCCAGGGAACTAGCAACTAACCTAAGTCTATCTACATCATCCCTAACAAGAGACGCACTATTCTCCCTAATCAAGTCAAAGAGTTCTCGCTGTCGCTGAGCGTGATCCCTCTCTCGACGGAACTGGCGCGCCTCTTCACGGGATCGTTCAAAACATTCTGCTAAATGTAGAATCTTCGTAGACATCTCTTCGGTCTTCTTCTCCAGGGCATTCTTCTTGATGCGCACGGTGGCCCGATCTTCCGACAGGTAGAGGTAAGTCGATTGGTGGAGACTCGACGTTGACGATCCGGCTTCCGATCAGAACCGATCCGAACCCAGCAATCGCTACACCACGGCTCCGTTGGTTATCAACCATGCACAAACACGATTGACCTTGCCAAGAAGGCTTATCCCTGCATGCGAATCGAGAAAACAAGCAAGAACGAGAAAGAAGCAATCTGAAATATTGCAAATATAAATTGAATCTCACGAGTTGGGGTTCCACAAACCGATACACGGCGAAACTGTTCTTTGACAGATTAATCTAAGCAAAACCCAAACCAAACCCTAGCGGCGGCTACTGAATATAAGGGCTAAGGGACGTCCTAGAAACCCTAGACGTGTCCGTGATGGACTCCAACACGATACATGGGCCAACGGCCCAAATTGGTGACGCAGCACCCTGGGACAGATTCTGTCCGCCAACTTGCAACGCGGCTTCCAGTCGACTCAGCAGTCCAATTTACCTGAAACCGGTGCCATTGGAAAGGTTATCTCCTTAGCTTTCGATACATATGTGGATTATTGAAATCGGAGTCCGTTTGTGGCCTGGGCGATGATTTTAGTGAACACTGCTCCTGGTGGCCGAGGTAGTCGACTCCGAGATGAATTGGGACTCCGACTCCGAGATGAATTGGGACTCCAACTTGACTTGGACCCCCTCCTGGCCTCCCTCCTGGCCCTTGCTGGTTCCCAAGGCCTTCATGATCCTCTCCAAAGTTCCTAAGTACAATATAATCAATAATATCATTAGGTAGCATACTATCCTCACAAGTATATACACGGGCACTTAGGAACGAGCTCACCTGTTGATTCAATTGCCGTGCTCGTGCTCTTGTGATGGGTCCTTGCATCACAACTGGAGGAGTCTCGGGCATATGCATAGGAGTGATGTCCTCATCATCCTCCCTCTCTTGAAGTGGAGTCGTCCTCGACTCAAGCTCATCTTCTTCTCCCATGAACGGTTTCAAATCTGCAATGTTAAATGTGGGACTAACCCCAAATTCAGGCGGCAACTCAAGTTTATATGCATTATCATTTATTTTCTCAAGTATCTTGAAAGGACCATCAGCTCTAGGCATTAATTTAGACTTTCGCAATTCTGGAAAACGATCCTTTCTCAAGTGTAACCATACTAAATCACCCGGTTCAAGTTTTACTTCCTTTCTACCTTTACTTCCCGCAGTCCTATACCTTTCATTCATCATTTCAATATTTTCTTTAGTCTTTTCATGCAATTTCAGAATAAATTCAGCACGTTCCTTAGCATCATGATTAACTCGTTCACTAGTAGGTAAAGGTAATAGATTAATAAGAGCACGGGGATTGAAGCCATACACTACCTGAAAAGGACTTACCTTGGTGGTGGAGTGTACCGCCCTATTATAAGCGAACTCAAAATGCGGCAAACACTCTTCCCACATCTTCAAATTCTTCTTCAAAACAGCCCTCAACATAGTAGATAATGTACGATTTACTACCTCGGTTTGGCCGTCGGTTTGGGGATGACAGGTTGTTGAAAACAGTAGCTTGGTCCCCAATTTATTCCATAGAGTTCTCCAAAAGTGGCCCAAAAACTTGGCATCACGATCTGACACAATAGTAGAAGGCATACCATGCAAGCGAACGATTTCTAGAAAGAAAAGGTTAGCAATATTAACAGCATCGTCGCTCTTATGACAAGGAATAAAGTGAGCCATCTTAGAAAATCTATCAACCACCACAAAAATACTATCCCTCCCCCTCTTGGTCCTAGGCAGTCCTAAAACAAAGTCCATAGATATATCCTCCCATGGAGTGCTAGGAACAGGAAGAGGCATATATAAACCATGTGGATTCAATCGTGACTTAGCCTTTTGACATGTAGTGCAGCGGGATACAAACCTCTCAATGTCTCGCCTCATCTTCGGCCAAAAGAAGTGAGCGGACAGAACGGCCTCCGTCTTCTTGGCACCAAAATGACCCATCAAACCGCCTCCATGAGCTTCTTGTATCAAAAGAAAACGAACGGATCCAACTGGAACACATAGGCGGTTAGCTCTAAACACAAATCCATCATTTATCACATATTTGTCCCATGTTCTTCCCTCTTTGCAATGCAGCAAGACATTCTTAAAATCATCATCATTAGCATATTGTTCTTTAATTGATTCCAATCCAAATATACGACAATCAAGTTGGGACAACATGGTATATCTCCTAGACAAGGCATCAGCAATCACATTATCCTTCCCTTTCTTGTGTTTGATAACATAAGGAAAAGATTCAACAAATTCAACCCATTTAGCATGTCTACGATTCAGTTTCACTTGACTGCGAATATGTTTTAGCGACTCATGATCGGAATGAATAACAAATTCTTTGGGCCAAAGATAATGTTGCCACGTTTCTAAAGATCGCACAAGAGCATACAATTCTTTATCATACGTGGAATAATTCAAAACAGGACCACTCAATTTTTCGCTAAAGTAAGCAACAGGTTTACTATCTTGCATCAAAACACCGCCAAGTCCAACCCCACTAGCATCACATTCAAGCTCAAAGGTCTTATTAAAATCAGGAAGTTGGAGTAAAGGTGCATTAGTAAGCTTATCTTTCAAAAGGTTGAAGGCATTCTCCTGTGCTTGCCCCCAATGGAACACAACTCCCTTCTTCGTCAACTCGTTCAATGGGGCTGCAATGGTGCTGAAATCCTTCACAAAGCGGCGGTAAAATCCGGCAAGTCCATGGAAGCTCCGCACTTGTGAAATCATTGTGGGCGTTGGCCAACTCTTAATCGCGTGCACCTTGGCTTCATCCACCTCAATTCCCTATGTAGTCACAACATAGCCAAGAAACGATACTCGTTCGGTGCAAAAAGTGCACTTCTCGAGGTTACCAAATAAACGTGCAGCACGCAAAGCATCAAAAACAGCACGTAGATGATCAAGATGTTCATGTAACGACTTGCTGTAAATCAATATATCATCAAAATAAACCACCACAAATTTCCCAATGAAAGCTCGTAAAACCTCGTTCATTAAGCGCATGAAAGTGCTAGGTGCATTAGTTAAACCAAAAGGCATGACTAACCACTCATACAATCCAAACTTGGTTTTAAAGGCTGTTTTCCATTCATCTCCCAATTTCATTCTTATTTGGTGGTATCCACTACGCAAGTCAACCTTAGAAAAAATTATAGAACCACTTAACTCATCAAGCATGTCGTCTAACCTAGGAATAGGATGACGGTACCTTATTGTGATATTGTTAATGGCTCTACAATCTACACACATGCGCCAACTGCCATCTTTCTTAGGAACCAAAATAACAGGAACAGCACAAGGACTAAGGCTCTCACGTACATACCCGCGGTCCAAAAGATCTTGGACTTGGCGCTGAATCTCCTTAGTCTCCTCGGGGTTGGTCCTATAAGCAGCTCGGTTTGGCAAACTCGCTCCAGGTATCAAATCAATTTGGTGCTCAGTCCCTCGTATGGGTGGGAGTCCTGGAGGTATCTCGGCAGGAAAAACATCTGCATACTCCTGCAAAAGGTTAGTGACAGCAGGAGGCAAAGTACTGGGCATATCATCCAATGAAAACAAAGCATAGCACGGTGCATCATTCTCATTAATTTCAGCAAGGTCACATTTTGTAGCAAGCATAACACCACCCTTCAATTTAATTCCCTCGGACCTAGAACTAGGTTCTTTCTTGTCTTTCTTAGGTGGGAAAATATTTTTAGCCACTTGCTGATTTTCAGATTCAAGCGCACTCTCTTTTCTCTCATTTTCAGCTCTCTCTTTGTCACATTGCACAATTTCAGTAGGAGTCATAGGGAGCAAAGTGATTTTCTTCCCCTTGTGCATAAGAGTGTATTTGTTACTTCTACCGTGATGAATTGCATCAGTATCAAATTCCCATGGACGGCCTAACAAAAGGGAACATGCTTGCATAGGCACTACATCAAAATCAGCAAAATCATGGTATGTTCCAATGGAAAATTGCACTCTCGCAGTTTGTGTTACCTTCACCTTACCGCTGTTATTGAACCATTGAATATGGTAGGGATGAGGGTGTGCACATGTGGGCAAGCAAAGCTTCTCCACCAGATCTGAACTCACCAAGTTATTGCAGCTCCCACCATCAATTATGACACGAACACGACGGTCCTTGACGATGAGGTACATCTGAAACAAATTATGGCGTTGTAGCTTGTCCGCTTGCTCCATTTGAGCACTCAACACTCGTTGCACAATGATTGTCCTATAATTCTTGGTGGCAGCGGTCCCTAAAATCTCCTCATCATCGTCGTCCGTCTCATGGTCATCCTCATTATCTGCAAGGTTAGCTACAAGAGCATATTCATCCTCAACATCACTAGCACTAATGTACCCACCTTCTTCTGTTGCAATGTACGCTCGACGACTTCGGCAATCCTTCATGACATGGCCCATCCCCTTGCATCGGTGGCACACAATTTCCGTTGTTCGACCCGTGGAAGCCACCGATGAAGAACTCTTTGTTGGTGCCTGCACATGGTTAGATTTACTCACCTCGGGAACTCGTGATGGCGGTGATGGTGCTGCTGAACGCGCCCTACTCATGGAGGGGGCAGCAGACCGAACAGAAAGGGGTGGAGCTGATGTGGTTGTCCCCGGCGTCGTCTTTGGTGTGGGTATGTTGCCGAAATTACTCCTTGGCCTTTGCTGTTTTCCCTGCTATTCTTTTTCTGCCAACATAGCAAGCTGGAACAATCTATTGATAGAATTATATTCTTTGTAATCAATTATGTCCTGAATCTCGCGCCGTAATCCCCCATAAAAACGAGCCATCTTATCCTCCTCATCCTCAACTACCTCACAACGCAACATGCCTATTTGTAGCTCTTGGTAGTACTCCTCAACAGATTTATTATTTTGATTTAAGCGTTGCAAATTCTTGCGCATATCACGTTTATAAGAAGGAGGAACAAATCTTCTACGCATAGCTTGTTTTAATCTATCCCATGTATCAGGTGCTAATCCAGCATTTACTATCTCATTCCACCAAATGATAGCAAAATCTTTAAACTCACTAGTAGCTTGTCTAACTCTATGTATCTCAGGAACAAGATGGGAGTTAAATTTTTGTTCAACTGCCATTTCCCAATCTAAATAAACTTTAGCATCATAAGTACCAGAAAAAGATGGTATGGTAAATTTAACCCTAGCAAAAGAATCATCATGTCCACGACCATTACGAGGATTAAAATTGTTACCTCCCATACCTTGACGGTTGTTATTCAGGCGTTGTTGTTTTCACACATCCTGTGCAGCGGCGCGAGCGGCAAAGGCATCATGGCCCTCTCTATCCACTTCATCTCCCGCGACAGACTCTTCTTGATCTTCCACTCTGCGAGCTCCATTGGGAGGCGGCTGTCTCTCAAAATTTTCCAACCTGGTAAGAAGATTGGCGATGCTTCGCTCTATCCTCTCCAATCTTTGGTCGTTATCTTGGCCGATCCTTGCGATGTTTGCGTTGATGTCATTGAGCGCGTTGTTAAGCTCGTTCCGTGTAACACACTCATCTTCCTCATTACCTGCCATTGTTAGTTGAAAGAAAGACAAAAGAAACAAAAACAACCGGTGGTATAATCCCTATCAACTACTTTGGCGGCAGAAGGTGGTTTCACTCACTCTCAAGCGTCTTACCACGCTCTTACAAGTGTTCTTACCAATGCAACAGGTGGTACAACCGGCGGCTGGTTCGTGATACCGTGACAAGCTTGAGTGTAGCGATTGCCGAATTGAACCTGAACTGATCAGAAGAAAGGTGGAGCTTGGAAGGCAAAGTATAGTAGCAAGGATTAGCAAATTTCGAAAACAGTTAGCAAAGCTGAATAAAGATTCAAAGTTCTTGTCACAGTTGCTGGCCTAAGCGTGCTCCTATAACTAGTTCAACCTAGCAAGGGATATATCACAGCACAAAGGACTCAAAGGATGCAAGCAATTCTGATTTTCTACTTCTCTTTCTCTTCTCTCTGTTTTTTTTTTTTTTGCCGGTTTGGCTCTTTCTCTCCTCTTATTTTTTTTTTCTAACACAAATATATACCTCTTAACTCAGAGGAGAAACAAAAATCTCACAATTTGAAGCAACAAACGACAGGAAACCGATGCCCGAAAGAATTGACAAAACAGGACAGCAAACTTCTGGGCGTCGAAACTCTGTCTTAGAAGCTTTTTTTTTTGAGGGTCCAAAAAAATGCACAGGTCTAAAGACTTGTGGAATTTTCAGATGAGCGTCGTCGTCCCATTCGAAACAAAAAAAAGTAGACCCAAATCGGAGTTCGTATGCAAAAGTTATGCCAGTTTTAGTGAACACTGCACAATCTGGAATTGCTCGCGAATTCAGATCTTTCTGCCGGTTAGGCTAGAATAGGATTAGGTTTGCGGGTGAAAAAGGATGGCCAGCGGTGCAGGGCAATTGACACAAGGTGGCTCGCGACCTCAAACCAGCAACAAGACGATGACTATGGATCAATACTCAACAATACGATACTGAAAACGAAATTGCAAAGCTCAAAGGGTTGTAGGACAGCGGAATTGATGATGAACTTTTTTGTGGGGCAAATTTTCTGGACTCTAGGACGATGGCAAAACAAAACTAAAGGGGATACAATGATACCTGATGGGAAACTGAGGCTCTGATACCACTTGATGCGCACGGTGGCCCGATCTTCCGACAGGTAGAGGTAAGTCGATTGGTCGAGACTCGACGTTGACGATCCGGCTTCCGATCAGAACCGATCCGAACCCAGCAATCGCTACACCACGGCTCCGTTGGTTATCAACCATGCACAAACACGATTGACCTCACCAAGAAGGCTTATCCCTGCATGCGAATCGAGAACACAAGCAAGAACGAGAAAGAAGCAATCTGAAATATTGCAAATATAAATTGAATCTCACGAGTTGGGGTTCCACAAACCGATACACGGCGAAACTGTTCTTTGACAGATTAATCTAAGCAAAACCCAAACCAAACCCTAGCGGCGGCTACTGAATATAAGGGCTAAGGGACGTCCTAGAAACCCTAGACGTGTCCGTGATGGACTCCAACACGATACATGGGCCAACGGCCCAAATTGGTGACGCAGCACCCTGGGACAGATTCTGTCCGCCAACTTGCAACGCGACTTCCAGTCGACTCAGCAGTCCAATTTACCTGAAACCGGTGCCATTAGAAAGGTTATCTCCTTAGCTTTCGATACATATGTGGATCATTGAAATCGGGGTCCGTTTGTGGCCTGGACGACGATTTTAGTGAACACTGCTCCTGGTGGCCGAGGTAGTCGACTCCGAGATGAATTGGGACTCCGACTCCGAGATGAATTGGGACTCCAACTTGACTTGGACGCCCTCCTGGCCTCCCTCCTGGCCCTTGCTGGTTCCCAAGGCCTTCATGATCCTCTCCAAAGTTCCTAAGTACAATATAATCAATAATATCATTAGGTAGCATACTATCCTCACAAGTATATACACGGGCACTTAGGAACGAGCTCACCTGTTGATTCAATTGCCGTGCTCGTGCTCTTGTGATGGGTCCTTGCATCACAACTGGAGGAGTCTCGGGCGTATGCCTAGGAGTGATGTCCTCATCACTTCTCCTCCAGAAGAATCTCTCTGGAAGGAAAAGATGGAGCAGAAGAAGGCTGATCACTGGAGCCTCCAACCTCCTACATTTGCAAAAATTAGTTGTACTGACTATAACTATCAGCAAAAGGAGAGAAGAATTATTACCTGTCCCAGCTCATTGCATGTTGATATAGCCATCCTGGGAAGAGGATCATCAGATGGTGGAAGTGCAACTTTCCCACCATATGATTGCTTCGCCAACACAATATGGGAATCATCTGGTCGAGGGATAGTCACCGCTTACCGACCAGAATATTGATCACCAAAATAAAGTCAAAGGCCAAACTTGCCAAGATGCATGAACAGGAAGAGTTATAGGAACTGAAGGAAGAGAGAGACTTGCTACATTCTTCACCTTCGTTCAGCTGGAAGATTCCTCGTCAACCTTGGGTTTCTTCCTTGAAGGAGACAAGTCTTCATGCATCTGAGGCCCCTGTTCGACAACTTTCTCTTCATCACTCTCAATCTCGAAGGTGTTGTGATCTGCCATCAGGAAGTGTATGAAGAAAAGAATCAAGGTTGTCTAGGAAGGGACTTAGCCGTGGGAAGAAATTGTGAAGCTTTACAGAACCAAGGACCCGGTATTTATAGCCGCCAAGGTGACGGTTCGCATTCCAGGTACCTCGGGTTTCTACAAAGCGTTTACAATTTTCCCTCGGGTTAAAAAACATTTCAACAGTGCCATCATTGCCTGTCACATAATACCCAGAGCCTGTCTCGGGGAACCAACCGACCTATTTAGTGCGCCACTAAGCGGGGGATTTGAAGAGTCGGGTTAATAATCCGATGCATTTCTTTAAATTTAAAGTGGACACGTCCCTTCGTTTTCTTTAAATTTGGGGGCTAGCTGACGAGGATTGACACCTGAGTCAGTTCAAATAAATGCACTGTTGGCTCAAGACAGATTCGAGTCAGACACGTGCCCGGCGGTGAGAACTCAAGTCATTCTGAGAAGCATCAGCCTAAGGTCGCAGGCTTTGCGCGATCAGGTCGCAAGCCTCGTGCGATCAGACCACAGGCTTTGCGCGGTCGGAAGTTCATATGTTATACGCGAACAGAATGTGGAAGATGTTGCGCGGTTAGCCAACATCCCGCGGTCAGAACATTCTCGACCAAGGTACTTGGAATTTATCTGACCGGTTATCCCTATAGTGGGAATATTCCAAGTATCCCGAAGATTCCTCCACGTAGAAGACTAACCGCCAAGAGGTTAATACAAGTAGTTATTTCAAAAATAACACGTGCTTAACCTACTTGGAAGTTAAGAGCAGTTCAATAAACCGCATCCAACCGTCCAAACAACTGTTTGATGCAATTACGACATGGCATCCTTTCGACCAGTATAAAAGGGTGGCAAAATACATCAAACAGGGGGATCCGATCCATTTGGAAGAACAAGACTTCTGATACAAGTGAGACACAACGCATGTCAACCACTAAAAACAGCCAAGTCTACGGCCTAAATTAGATAGTGCTTACAAGCCTTCCTGGCTTTATTATGTACATTTACATAGGAAAAACCTTTCGCTTGTGAAGGGGTTTTTCTGCCATTTTGTAACCTTTTATCACCTATAGTGAAATCCTAACAGGACGTAGGGCTATTACTCCCACCATCGAGGGCCCGAACCTGTATAAATCTCTCTGTGCTCCTATTCACCATTGTTCTACATACCTTCCCGGAGGGTCATCTTGAAAGGTCTCACTATTACAAATTTTGCATAAGTTCGGCTGAGGACTCCGAGTCCGAATCGTCGACAGTAGTCGATTAGTTCTCCAAGTGGGTGGAGGCCGAACCCTTAGCCAGCATCACCTCTCGAGCAGTACAGCAGTTTTTCCAGAAGAATATTGTGTGTCATTTTGGGGTCCCCTGGGAAATCACTGTTGATAGTGGGACCCAATTCGACTCAGCGTATTTCTGGGAATTCTGCGAAGGCTTGGGGGCTACCCTGCACTTCGCCTCTGTGGCTCACCCCCAGGGCAACGGAGCCATCGAAAGGGTCAACGGCGTGATCTTGCAAGGGTACTCCAGCAAGCTGCCTCCAGAGGAGCATCCTCTCTTCCATGCGCACGACACCGAGCCGGGTGATGGGGCGCACGCCTTTCTCGCTCGTGTACGGGGCTGAAGCAGTTCTTCGCTCGGAGATTGGTTTTCAGTCACTGCGGGACGTAGGCTATTGTAGCCTAAAAGTCCCAACGACGGGAGCCCCGCTCCCGAAGGGTGGCTTACGATTACCCCTCGTGGACTGAGTGGGAAAGCGGCAACCCAGTTCTCAAGGACTGTGGTAATGAGTCAATTTGAGAGACTAGTCCCCACTCAAACACTCAGACCCGTCATCAGGCTCGTCTCCTCAGCGAGACGGGATTCTCAAAAAATTTTCTTCCCGACGGGTTTTTTACCAGGCTCCCCGTTCTCACGACGACCGCAAGAATTCTTACTGGGATTCTTGGAAAATTTTCCTCCCGAAGAGTTCTTTTACCCGGCTCCCCATTCTCACAGCGACCGGAAGATATCTTACCGGGATTCTCGGAAAATTTTCTTCCCGGAGAGTTTTTACCCGCCTCCCCGTTCTCACGGCAACCGGAGGATTTCTTACCAGGACCCCGGTAATCATTGATGTCCGGGCCCCTTTGTTCGTTCCCCACAGTGCGCGGAGCCAAGCTGCAACCTGTTGTAGGGGGGGGATAACTCATGCCCGGACTACCCTTGGAAAATTTCAAAAACAAGAAAGTAAGGAACAAGCAAACTCAGCTTTATTGATACATTTAACCGGGGGACATTCCCCCCCGGTGGGTATTGGTACAACATCTAACCTGGGGACAACCCCCCGGCGGGTTAAGACGTCCCGGGGACAAAGGCCTCGGGCAAATACAAGATACAACCCAGGGAGTTAAAGCCCCATGGGAAAATACAACCGGGGACCGCCTATAACATCCCAGTTTTTGCTAGCTCTTAGAATGCCAGTCAGCATATCTTTATTGGATTCTCCGATGTCTCAACCCCATTTTTGATCTCTTATCTCAGAATTATGATCCTAGGTATGCCACTACCTTAATTTAAAAGTTTGGCAGCTAAACTCCACCTTTCATACCATTTTCGGATTTTAGTCCAAAAGTATTTCAGATTGATCCTTTTCTGATTTTCCCAGAAGCCCAAAAAGGCTAAAAGCTACAAATCAGCCCCAAACCTTGATTTGATTCAGGGAATATCTCCCAATTGCTATTCTGAACAGAATCCTCTTCAAACAAAATCTCAAAATCTCATACTAGGTCTCAGATTTCAGCCTCATAAAAAATTCAGGCTGTGATTACCCTAATTACCCTAATATTTCTGTTTTCATTTTGCTCAAAACCTGATCAAAAACAATAGATTGTGTCTTCTATCCCTACAAACCAACTTACTAAATTTAGTGAGTCCAATTGGCAAAGCCAGTTTCAACTGAAACCAACTTTATTGCCAGATTCACAATTCAGTCCAAAATTAAGTTCCAGAAATTATGTTCCAGTCAAAAACTTCTTTTTCCAGCCCCTCCTTTCGACCAGGCCCCAACAGCTGTTCGACCAGCCCGTTAGTCGCAGCCTTCGTCGCCGGCCAGCACTCGTCTCCACCTGTGATCATGTCTGACGTGTCCGCGCGTGGTGCTCACGTCGCGCCAAAACCATCCACCGTGGCAACTACCGACGACCACCAGCAGAGTCGTCTCGTTTCGTGCGCGCGCGTGCTGCAGCCATCAGAAGCTTTTCACCACATTGCCACCATGCCGAAGCCAGCCATCCCGTCGCCCTGCTCTAGCCAGATCCTGCATGATCCTCTTCTCTGGCAGAGCCACTGTCGCGTCCCAACACTGTCTCGATCCCGCCACCATCGCCAGTCACACTGTATCCCACTCGATTCGCTTCAAGTCTCGAAGCCCCAGCCAGCTGCATATATAAACCCTCCCCCTCGCCCTGCTCCAGCAGCCACTAAGCTCCAGCCCCTCTCATGTTTCTTCTTCGTCTCTGGTGAGCCAACAGAGGGGAGCACTATGCCAGCCTCTTCTACTACACCAGACCTCAAACTGATCACACCGGTGAGTTCCTCTCATCCATATCTTCGTGTCATAGCTTTTAATTGCACCCTGGCGGACCCTGACGCCGATGATCGCCGGAACTCTATAAAACCCTGTTTCGGCAATGCTGATCAAATTAGCCCGAATTAGCTCACCTTTTTGTAGAACTTTGTGACCAGTGAAGCCTCCCTAGCAAGCCTGTGCATTTGGATTTTCAATTCGAGCTTGCTATGTAGCTTTCCCCTTTTTCGCGCGCCACCGGCGACCGGCTCACGTCGCTAGGCCACGCCACCGATTCCCCGGCCAAATCAAAATTACCAGAAGCTTTCCCTCATCAACTTATTGCTCTCACAGTGAGAAATTAACTCCTGAAGCATTGTAGCAGAAACGCCCAATTCCAGTGTCGTCTTCTCCGACGCCGATCACCGGAGATCTGTTCCCGGCCGTTCTTGCTGATGCCATCTTGTCCAGTATGCTTGCCTCGATCTCCTGAGCATTATCCCCTTCTAGCCCGACCTCTAGATCTGCCCAAATTGATAGTTATAGCCTTGCCAAGTTTGGTGCAAAACCTGTATTTGTGCCTTGTCGCCACCGTAGTTCATCATTGCCGTTCGTCATCGTCCAGCCACCTCAACCCTTGAAACTACCACCATCGTGTTCATGTTTCTCTTGCCTACCTCCCAGACATAGTTGGTGAAGCATTTGAAGTCCAGGACCAAATCTACTGCTTTACCCTAGCTTTTGACAATGTCAGCTCAGTGTCAGTGCATGTAAGCCACGGGCATTAGCCCTATTTGACCCCTTCTAGTTGAGCAAATGAAATGCCACTTTGTCCACTAGATTCCTGGAGCCATGTTCTACAATTTACTCTACTGGCACATCTTCAGAAAGCTCACCTAAATGTCGACCCTTCGACGTTCGACCCTTTTTAAACACATCTCTTCGAGCAGCGCTCAAGTATCTTTGTCCAGATTATTTTCCCTGCATGCATGTTATATTTTACTATTATTTCCTATAGAAACTATTTTCTGTAAGTTTCGGTAGCGCGATGTGTTGAATTGTCTCATTGTTTGTGTGCGAGAATAGAGCAAGAAGCAGAAGAGTCAATAGAAGACTTCAGAGAACCCTTAGCGCCGTCAGACCCCACACTGCAAGGCAAGTCTCTACCCTTGATCATGTCTCTCCCAACATTTTGAGAAAATTGGACTAATTTCGGTTTTAAAGTATATGTATGCTCTATGTTTAAATGAAGTGCTATATTGAAAGAATATGAATAGATATGACCTAATTCCTTGTAAAGCCCCTCATTTTTTGTATATATATCATGCACCCTTGTCACCCTAGGATATCATGCTTACGCTATGCTTATGCTCAAGATTATGTGTTAAGTGCTAAATGGTCACATGTGAGAAAAGTATGTTCAAAACCCCTTTTGTGAAAGAATATGTGATTGGGATCGATACTGAGGATGGTTTGATTGGTTGGTGCTCTGTGCACATTGGGAATGTGAAAGACTCCTCACTAAAGATTCATAGACAAGAACCTTGTGTTGTACTTCTATGCGGCATGAAAAACGTACTAACCACTTGCCCGATATGGGACGGGCGCAACATAGTAGCTTTCTCGGTATTAGCTTTTCCCTGCAATGGTTGTCGGTCTGGTTTCTCGAGAAGAAACTGGTGGGCCACAGAGGGCCACGAGTGGTGTGATCTAATGAGTGAATCCAGTGTATTGAAGGAAGATGCCCTACGCCGGGATTCCGAGTCGTGCGTGGCTGAATCCATAGGCTATGTGCCTTGCGGGACCATAGGCCAAGGCTAGGAAGAATTGGCTGTGGAATGTCTATTTACTGGGCAGGGAATTGTTAATGCTAGGATTGTAAACTGTTGTGTGATCTCGGCCTTGTCACATGCTTGAAAGTCGCATGGAGAGGTACCCACTTGAAAGCTGAGTGATCGGTGGATTAAAGTGGTACACCTTTGCAAAGTTGTAAAAAGTATCGGATACTCTGAGCTCCCAGGTCATGGAGTCTACGCGCGGTGGATTCTATCCACGTCGATGCAGCACAAGTAGCTTTTGGGAAAGTTTTTCATAATATTGATTAAAGTGGTGACTCATGGAAGACCGCCACGCATAACATCTTCTGAAAATCTAGTTTAAGATTTCAAAAGCCACGCTTTTTGAAAGAAAAATCTTTTCCTCAAAACATAGATTGAAAAACTATTCTATCCTTATCTATAAACTAAAGAGCCCATCTTTTGGAAATCCCCCCCCCCTCATCTATGTACCTGCATTCTTATTTGAGACTTGTTGAGCACTATGAGGACAATATGCTCACCTTGCTTTTGCAAACAAATTTAGAGGAACATTCATTGATCCCGAGTCCTACGGTTATGAACCCAATATGGGAGAAGAAGAAACTACCCCCGAGGATCCAACTTACTAGAGGGTCATTTACCAAGTTGAGTCCGATGTGGAGGAAGCCCATGCAGTACCGCTGTAGTTGAAGATGAAGATCGTTGAAGCCATTTTGTTTGTTGTTGTTGTTTCATTTTGTGCCGACCTTCGCGTCGAAGAAAACTCCTTGATTTTGTATCAACACTAAATTGCATCATTTTGGCGCTATGTTATTGTAATGTTGGTCCATGTGATCAGCACTTGTTTTAATGACTTGCATTGTTATGTAATGCATCTTGTTGTTGTGAGGTTGCAATGCATCATTGAGTGCAACCCACCTGGGCAGTTGCCACCAGATTCCTCAAATGAGGGTCCTACATAGGCCCCCCAGGAGGGCGTCCGCCCCTAATAATCCCAGAGGCCCTTCGACAACTCCCGGGAGAGGTCTCGATACAACCACCTTATGCGCCGTTGGGCTTCCCGGAGCAAGCCCTCGGGCCAATACTAGTAGCCCGGCGGTGGGGGTATACGAAGCGGCAGAACCCTCTGGGATCCCGGTCACGGAGGAGACTACTCGGCGTAGTGGTTGTCGAAGTTGTCAAGGTGCCACTCCGGGAGCCACCGCAACCGGATTGGCTCCTGGGAGGCACCCCGCCACTCCCTCTAGAGACGAGGCTTAGCAAAACTAAGGCCGCTTGGGCATCCCCCGGTGCTACCCACCGGAGCCCGGGAGCCCCATCTCCGTAGCGGCCCCTTGCCCCACCAGGGCACCTCTCAAGTCAAAGCGCTCAACTCTGAGGAGCCCTCCCCAGGGAGCAACCTCCTGGGGCGCCTGATAAAATAGATCCAAGACTTAGCAAAAAATCCATTTCATTTCATCAAAGAAAATTTTTTGTACAAGTCTCCAGGGATTAATCTAAGAAGCTACCAGGAGCAAAAATTCTAAAAAGCAAAAAAGGACCTATCTAAAGGCTTGGGGGGAGGCTCATACTTGATCACTGTTTTCCTCCCCCCGGGAGGTCTCCTCTGCTAGAGTCGCAGTGTCCGCACTCGGGGGCGCCGGAGCCAGGAACCTAACGCGCACGATCAGGTCGTAGAAGCCCCCGCGAGCTGCTCCACCTCCCGCTGTAGCGGCTCGAAGAAGTCGGGCAAGCCTCGGGGGATCCGGCCTCTGATCGCCCGGGCGCCATTTCCCCGGAGTTCCACGAGTCCCATGGTGGCGGGCACTACCGGGATCGCCTAGCCCCCGGCCTGAGCGTCGGCAGCCTCCAGGATCACAGAGACTTGCGTGTTGAGAAAATGAATAGCCTCCGCGAGTGTCGCCCGCACCACGTGATTAGGAGCCCTTCCCTTTTGTGTACCGCGGAGCCCACTGGGCGCCCGTGGCCGCGGGGACCTCGCAAGCCGAGGGGCTCGTCCGCTGGTCCACTAGCCACTCCACGCACAGAGTTGAGGCCTCCGCAAAGCGCACGTCCGGGCGCTTCGGTTCCATTGGCTCCGGAACCACCAGAGGTATAGTCACCGGGGACGGCGAGGGGTTGTAGATTGCCGAATCGGACACCCCTCCATCACCGGCTTTCTCCTTCCCACCAGCCTCGCCAGAGGCCTCGAGGAGGTGCATTAAGTCTCTCGTCCCCTCCGACGGGTGATCTTCAAGTTATGCAAGTTTTTATATTTATTTTTCTTATCTTTTTCCTTTCTTTTTGTTTTTGTTTTTAGGTTTTAACTTGCGTTGCCTTGGACCAAACCATTATATGGACCACAACACCCTCTTTCACCACATCAACTTCAACACCATCCACTCCAGACACTATGATCACAAACGGTAATCTGTATCTCTTTCCGATTTTGAGGACAATATCTAATTTAGCTTGGGGGGTAGTCACTTTACCGTTTGCTCATCCTTCAGAGAATCATCATTCCACCATCTTGCCATCATAAACTGAAAAATAAAAAAATATATCAACTTGGAACGCTTAGTTTTAAGATGTTCTTCAATCAATTTGATGACTATTTAATCACATCTTTGCATATCATCCATTGAACTTAGCTCTCTTAAAATTTTCAATTGCCTATTGGTGAGGATTATAACCCGAGTTAGTCACCTTTGTCATTCGATAGTAGAAAAGGCTATAGAACGATATTTTTAACTCGCTATGCTCTCAGGAGCCAAAGAGGGAGACAATAGACTAGTTCAAGATATTCTAGACATAACATATCCATGGTCTCACTCTGTGATGTCGCAGGCTTTGTGGTCACTATATATCCACAATACCGAAGTTGCAGAGACCATGGTCTCACATACCTACGAACACTGTGCACATGGAGCTATTTTCCCGTGGTTGCCCAGGTCATGGAGGACATAAAGATAGCCATGTATTGTTGTAGTTAATACACGACCTTGCCATACTAAAGAGTTAAAACATCCAACAGTTACATGATTAGCCTCATTCAATTGTAGTTGAGTCTATTTTACCACTACCGCCGCTTGGGTGTTTTAGCTCCTTAAGTTCCTTGTAACCAACGAGAAGGTGAAAGTGTAATCATAAACGGGCATAATTGTACATTATGGCAGAGCAGGTCTGCCTCTCAATGACCCTTCAATCCCGTAACCGACGACTGGCAACGAGCTATAAAAGGAGAATCACCAGGAGAGATCGAGACCAAGCAAGAGAGTTAAGAGACAATACTTTAAAATTAGTTAATCTAAGAATATCCTTGGTTCACTTCTTGTAACCCTCAATTTACATAGTGAAATCCCAATAGGACGTAGGGCTATTACTCAACATCAGAGGGCCCGAACCTATATAAATTCCTTTCTTCCTCTGGCGTAGATACCGTAATGTACCTGAACTTCACCTTAGATTGGCTTCACATCCTCCTTTAACATTTACATAAGTTCGACTAAGGATGAGAGTCCCATTCGTCGACAGTTGGTGCCCACCGTGGGGCCTACTTGAAGGTGTCTTTCTTCATCAGGAATTTCGGTAAGCCATGTCAGGAGTTTATGATTCTGAAAATGATTTTAATATTGCAGATTACGCTGATCTTAACATGGAGGATGAGACTCTCTACATGGAAGAAAATGAAGTTCCCTCAGAACCCTGTGCTGAGGAGTATCCTTAGGACTTGATCCATGATCGAGAGCCTATATAGGCAGTACGTTCACCTTCTGTGAGTCCTACCACATCAAATGGTGAATATGTACCAAAATCCATCATCCTAGATGATGCAGGAGATGGGGACCTTGAGTTCAGTCTAGAAGGTTTTTCTCCAAAGAACTTAAACTCTATCTTCGACTTCGAGTTTGAATCCGATGAGGAGATGCTCTCTCCGTCTATGAACTCGGTCCCCCAGGAGGTCGCTGAAGGAGGCCCTTGAGCAACGTGCTACCAGGAAGGAAGAACACAAGCGGGGAGAAGATGCAGCTCGTGAGTCGTGAGAGGTAGAGGTTCGTAAGGTCACAGAGCAAGCTCTACAACTTGCACAATCTCTCCATGATACCGCAGCTCGTGACCTGGCCCCTGTAACCTCTCGTCCGCGACATCAACATGGTCGCAGGCGGGATCAAAGTCCCTCATTAGCTCCAACTTGTTTTTCAGTGGATGAAGTTACAACAACTCCTAGGGCACCTAGAAGGAGCACACAAGAGCGTATTCGTGTCATTGCAGATACTCTTCACAATCCTCCTCCTGATTTGCCGAATGATGACAGAATTCTACTTGCAAGGATTTTGGCGGACAACCTCAATGAGGTAGAACCTGTAGTGACTCCAACATCATCCTCACGATCAACAACCTGTTCTCATGAACGGGACAGTTATCACTCGAGTCAAGAGTATTCTCATGGACACACCATTGGTCCGATATCGTAAAACCAGGTGTACAGGTAATTCTAGTGACCTTCATCGTGAGCCAATACATTCGCGATTAGGGCCGCGAGTGGATTCTTCTCGCGATTGTAATCGTGAACCGGTGCGTTCTCACCTGGGGCCATAGACTAATTCATTCCGCGGCCTTGATAAAGGTCGTGAGGAACACCAGCCACGTCCTTCATAAGTACGTTGCAAGGAACTTAAGGAGCGATTCGACGGGACCAAAAATCCTTCTTAATTTCTACAAATTTACATTACCGCCATCCAAGCGACTGGCTGTGATGAACGGGTTATGGCGAATTATATGCCAACTGTTATGGAAGGTCTGGCACAGACCTGGCTGTTTAATCAGCCTGAAGGATCCATTTACAGTTCGGAAATATTGTGTGATGTAATCGTCAATAATTTCCAAAATTGTTATCAAAAGCCTGCCAGACTTCTATAGAAACTCTTTGCAAATTTGTCAAACGATTTGTGGGGGTAAGAAATACTATACCCAACATTTTTGACAGCTCCGTCATTAGGGCATTTACACATGCCGTTCGGTATTGGAGGTTTATCGTAGATTTTCTCATTCATTGGCCACGATTAGTTGCGGATCTTTTCAACATGGCTGATCGTTATTCCAACGCAGCCGAGACTGTTGAATGGAATAAGATGGTGGATAAGGGAAATTTGCCGACTCAACCAAGTCTCGAGGCTGACAAGAAGGATGATTCACACCAGAAACTTGAGTCATCCATGGGCGGGAAATAGAAATGGTGAAGAAAGCAAGAACCAACCAATTCCGAGGGGCTACCGTCATCGACAAATAGCATCAAGGGAAAGGTAAGAAGGTTCCATTTAAAACTAACAAGGTTTCTCCTGTAGGTCACAGCAACCAAGCAGAAAAGCAAATTAAACTGCAAGGATCGAAGATATGGTGTCCATTGGACAACATTTCAACACACGACCTTCAAAATTGTTGGCTGAGGACATGTCATATCAGGCACCTAACAACCACGTTAATGTTATTTTTGGTACTTCTTCATATTATTTTTTAAGCGTCAGTATAAAAAAGTTTGCCATGAGGTAAACAGTACTGAGGTTCGTTTCGGAGAGCTTCAGTTTCCTCGTTGGTCGGAGGTTTCCATGACCTTTAGCCGGGAAGATTATCCTAAGCGGTTGATGTGACCTCGGCGCCTCACATTGGTGATATCCCCTACAATTAGCAATGCTAAGGTAGGGCGAGTATTGGTTGATTGAAGGAGTTCGCTCGATCTCCTGTTTGCCAAGGCTCTCGACAAGATGCAAATTCCTCGTTTGAAGATAAAGCCAGTGGCTCAACCATGTTTTGGGATAATTCCAAGTTCGTCTATGTTGCCAATTGGACAGATTGTTCTGCCAATAACACTTGGGCAACCAGCGAATTTTTGAACGAATTAATTACTTTTGAGGTAATTGATTTTGATTCCGCTTATAACGCCATTTTTGGTAGGCCTTCTCTCACTAAGTTCATGGCGGAAACGTATTATCCTTGTCAATGTGTCAAGGTCCCAAGTCCTCATGGCGTGATCACAGTTAAGGGCAGTCAGCATAACGCCTTAACTTGTGATTGAATTTCCCTGAAACTAGTCGATCAACTTCCTTTACAGGATGTCAACGTGGCGACCTCAGCACAAGATGCGGTCAAGGGATCCCTACGACTAGAAGATAAACACAAGAAGGTTCCATTATTCCCAGGTGATCCATATAGAACTGTTCGGATTGGGTCAATCTGGATGATAAATAGGAACTAGAACTCATTGCTTTCCTCCAGGCTAACGTGAATGTGTTTGCATGGAGAACCTCAGACATGCTTGGAGTCCCAAGGGAACTAATTGAGCACAGGCTAGCCATTCGGTCTGGATAGCGACCAATAAAGCAAAAACTTAGAAGTTTTGCTCCTGATCGGCAAGAAGCTATCCATTTAGAGTTAGACAAACTCCAGTAGGCTGTCTTCATTCTTGAAGTTGATCACACTGAGTGGCTCGTGAATCCTGTCATGGCCCTGAAATCAAACGGTAAGTGGCGCGTGTGTGTCGATTATACAAGTTTGAACAATGCTTGCCCGAAGGTTGATTTTCCTCTTCCCTGCATCGATAAGTTAATTTATTCCACAGCGAGTTGTGAAATGATGAGCTTCCTGGATGTTCACTCAGGCTATCATCAAATTAGCATGGCAGAAGCAGATGAAAAGAAGACTGCCTTCATCACCCCATTTGGCACTTACTGGTACATCAGAAGCCATTTGGGTTCAAGAATGCTGGTTCCACGTACTAGCGCCTGATGCAAATGATGTATAAGCTTATATTGATGATCTGATTATAAAGACCCTTAAGAGCTTTAGTCATATAGATGATCTTCCTGAAACTTTTTATAATTTGAATAAGCACAGAATAAAGTTGAAAAGTGCTCTTTTTGGGTTTCTTAGGGTAAGCTTTTAGGTTTCCTTGTTTGTTCACGAGGCATTGAGGTTAATCCCGAAAAAATTTGGGCCATTGAGCAAATGCGATGCCCTTTGACCACGAAGGAAGTGCAAAGTCTGATTGGTCGAATCGTGGCTTTAAGTCGTTTCATTTCATGGTTAGGAGAACGTGGTTTACCTTTCTTTAAGATCCTACGCAAGCACAATGGTTTTTGACGAGGATTGACACCCGAGTCAGTTCAAATAAATGCACTGTTGGTTCAAGACAGATTCGAGCCAGACACGTGCCTGGCGGTGCGAACTCGAGTTATTCTGAGAAGCATCAGTCCGAGGTCGCAGGCTTTGCGCAATCAGACCGCAGCTAGTCCCCGGTCAGGGATTCGTACGCAATACGCGAACAGAATGTTGGAGATGTTGCGCGGTCAGCCAACATCCCGCGGTCAGAGCACTTTCGACCAGGGTATTTGGGATTCATCTGTCCAGCTGTCGCTATAGTGGGAATATCCCAAGTTTCCCAAAGATTCTCCCACGTGGAAGACCAACCGTCAGGAGGTTAATACGTGCAGTTATCCATGAATAACATGTGTTTAACTTGAATGGAGGTTAAGAGCGGTTCTCTAAACCGCATCTAAGCAACTGTCTGATGCAGTTACTGCATGACACCCTTTCGACCAGTATAAAAGGGTGCGACATACAACACGTCTCAACCACTCAAACAGCCAAGTCTACGGCCTAGATTAGATAGTTTTTTACAAGCCTCCTTGGCTTTTCTCTGTACACTTACATAGGAAAAACCTTCGCTTGTGAAGGTCTTTTCCCGCCATTTTGTAAACCTTTCTCACATATAGTGAAATCCCAACAGGACGTAGGGCTATTACTCCCACCATCGAGGGCCCGAACCTGTATAAACCTCTCTGTGCTCCTGTTCTCCATATTTCTACATACCTTCCCGGAGGGTCATCTTGAAAGGTCTCGCTATTACAAATTTTGCGTAAGTTCGGCTGAGGACCACGAGTCCGAATCGTCGACAGTTTTCGATGGTCGGATGAAGCCAGAAAAGCCTTTCAAGAAGCGAAATCATACCTCACTAGAGCTCCGGGTTTGGTTTCCCCTATTTTGGGAGAATTATTAATCATCTATTTGGCTACTACCCCTCATGCGGTCAGCGCAGTGTTGGTCGCAGAACGAGAAGGAGAGAAATGACCGGTTTATTACCTAATTGAAGTACTTAACGGACCGAAGAAGCGTTACCCTAAAGTCCAAAAGCTCGTTTATGCTCTTTTAATGGCTTCTAGAAAGCTTCGACATTACTTTCAAGCACACATGATTTCTGTTCCATCGTCTTTTCCTATAGGGGCATTCTTCGTAACCCGGAAGTTTTTGGTCGAATTGTGAAGTGAGTAGTTGATCTTAGAGCATTCAATCTCCGTTTTACTTCTCAGGTAGCAATAAAATCCCAAGTTCTTGCAGATTTTGTGGTCGAATGGTCTAATCCTGAACCACAGGAACAAGACAAGATGGATTTGGATAATTCTGAATGTTGGACGATGTATGTTGATGGTTCTTGTAGTTATCAACACTCGGGGGCTGGAATAGTTTTAATAACACCTTAGGGTGACCAACTCCGGTATGTCATACAATTACACTTTGCTGCTACCAATAATGCAGCAGAGTATGAAGCTCTTCTTGTTGTACTTCGAGTAGCCAAATCCCTTGGAGTCCGTCGATTAGTGGTGAGGGGGACTCACAGCTTGTCGTAAACCAGGTAAACAAGGAGTACAGCATCTCCGATGAGACAATGGGTCATTACCTGGACGGGGTGAGGAAATTAGAAAAATACTTCAGTCATTTCGAAGTCCAATTTGTTTCGCAAAGAGACAATATTCTCGTAGACCAATTGTCAAAAATTGGATCCTCATGTACATCCGCTCCGGCAGGAGTGTTCATTGAGCACTTAAAATACCCTTCCATCAAAGAAAGGTCAGAAGCTATGACTGACGTCGTGACCTTACAGCAAGAAGCGGATTGGATTTATCCATTGAGAATCTATCTTGCGCATGGGATCTTGCCTGAGGATGAAACTGATAGTGATCGGTTAGTTAGAAAAGCGCGTATGTATAGACTCATTGAGGGAACTTTATATAGAAAGGGCACTCAAGGAGTACTTATGCGGTGTATTTCTCAAGAAGATGGAAAATCCCTTCTAAGAAAAGTACATGGAGGATATGTGGTACAAATGCTTCTTATCGGACACTGGTTGGAAAATTTTTCGACAGGGTTATTACTGGCCTACGACTCTAAATGATGCTATGCAATTGGTCAAGACATGCCCACAGTGTCATTTCCATGCTCGGGAAGATCATCAGCCAGCATATGCTTTGCAAGATATTCCCTTAACTTGGTCGTTTGCTGTTTGGGGAATACCTATTGTAGGACCAATGCCTCAAGTTGTCAATGGATACAAGTTTTTATTCATAGCCATTCATACATTCACTAAGTGGATTGAAGCTGAGCCAGTTCACAATATTATTGCTGCCTCTGTGAAGAAGTTCTTTCATAAGAACATAGTGTCATGATTTGGAGTCCCCAGTTGTCTCATTACCGACAATGGTTCTCAATTTGTCAGCGGTCTTTTTTTAGACTATTGCGACGACATTGGGACCAATGTCTGTTTCGTATCCATAGCTCATCCATAGAGCAATGGTACAGTAGAACGTGCCAACATGCAAATAATACAGGGTGTCAACAAACATGTTTTTGACCGCGTTAAGTTACACTCGGGGGCTTGAGTAGATGAGCTCTACTCAGTTTTATGGGCACTACGTACCACATCCAGTCAAGCTACGGGTGAAACACCTTTCCAACTGGTTTTTGGTGCTGAGGCTGTCTTACCAGTTGAAATTCAACTTGGTTCAGCTCAGCTAACTCACTTAGATATTGATAATCAAAGTGGTGCTCATGGAGATGAATTTTCTCTTCTCAAAGAAATGCGTGATCGAGCATTGGTTAAGTCTGCTACATATTGACAAGATTTGCATAAATATGATAGTAAAAAGGTGCGACCATGTAGTCTTCATGTGGCCTACATGGTTTTAAGAAAAATTGAAAACTAGTCCAATCGCAATAAGTTCTCTCCTCTGTGGGAAGGTCCTTATACTATGGTCACAATCCCGCGACCAAGATCGGCTCGATTAGCTATGAAAGATGGAAGGATCTTATCCAATTCATGGAATATAGATCAATTGAGAAAATTTTATGTGTAAGTTTTTCCCATTATCATTTCCCTGTTCAATTAGCATGTTTTCTTTAATAATAAAATATTTCTTTCACTCTATGTAATGGTTGTGTTCTCATATTTTGTCCTATGTCTTTCTTCAAGCTAAGCTTCCGCTTGATCTAAAATAATCATCTCATTATAGTGTTTTAAGTGGATTCACTGACTTATCTCATAGTCACATCCAGATAAGACATCTCTAAATAAGCCGTGTCTCTAAATACGAGACTTACTAGTATGTTGAAGGTTTCGTTCTCCATGATGACAGTGTCAATCTTTGAGTTTTGTAACTCGATGGTTGCCTGGAGGTCTTTCTTCTCTTTTGAAAGATGGCTTATTTGATTCGCTTGCGCTGCATGAATGCAATAAGCAGTTATTATAACAGTTCATACAGCAAGATGATTTCTTCTGGTCAGAAGTATACTTACAAGAGAGTTGCAATCGTGATTTCTGGGGTTCCCTCTCCAGAAAGGAAATCTTTGCAATTGTTGTTACCTCCTGATTTTCCCGGTCAGCCAGGCTCTTGTTCAAAAAGGCGTTCTCTCTATAACAAGGCAAACAATAGCTAAACTTAGACGCGAATTCAGGCAAATAAGATGCATCTCAGTTACTGTTGTAGCTAGCTGATCTCTCGCTGCGCGACCTCGATATGCTTTGCTACAGCCATCGATCTGGTCGCCACCCAGGTCAAGTCCTGGAACACGATAAGAAATTGCTCTTAGAAGCTTGAATATTCCTAAGTTTCTGCGAACTCAAAAATAATAAAAAGAGTTCTACGTACCTCTATATAATCGCTGAATGAACTGCTCTCAAAATCAGCGTGAGGTCAAGCCTCAAGACTTGATTTTTCCATGACAGGAACAGTAGATGATCTTTCCTGTTGATCCTCCTCTGTGGTTGGGATTGCGGTTTCCATCCCTTGGGATTGGATCTCTGCTGCTATTTCCATCATAATGTCCTCAGAAATTTCCTCGGCCATGGGAGTAGAATTTGGTTCACCCACGACCTCTGCGGCAGATGTTGCACCAAGGCTTGTTAAGGTTGCCAGAGTACTGAGCGCAGGATCCCTGCACCTAAAAAAAAACAAACACATCGTGATTTAGAATGTCTCATGTTGATTACATCGAAGTATCAGTAGGGGAAATTCTCACTTTATTCGAAACCCCATCCATGACTTGGGTTTCGATGATGAGCTCTTGGGCGAAAGAAGCCCACTGGGTGCTCCTGGGGAAGTATCGTCATCTGTCCTTGTTTTCCTCTTCTTGAACAGGACAGTCTCCTCTTCTCCCTATATGTACACAATTCGATGGGTATATGCAGAGAGATGACAAAATACAGGACTTTGAGAATTCTTACCATGGTCGCTCCCTCGATTAGTAGGGGAGGAATTGTTAGCCCTGGGGCTTCACAAGCCTCAGGTCTAGGGGTTTCATCTGTAACCACAAGATCATTAGTAGTCACGGGGCCCTGTGTTGCCGCTCCTGTTCCTGTCATCAGGGACAAGGTTCCAGCAGTATCAGGATCGGTTGATGTCCTTTTGCGATAAATGAGAGGGACATTGTCTTCTCTGTCCCCACTCCCCTCACCCTGTACTACTAAGAAGTAATTTCCACTCGTACTTGGGAATACGGGGGGGTACGAAAAATCTTACCGGAGTTTGCTTCGCGGCCATAGTTTTCTTTTGTGAAGAAGCTCCTCCCAAGATCTTCTTAGACTTTTCGGGAGTAGGCTCCTTCATCTTGCGCTTCGAGGGGGTCCTTGACGAGGATTGATACCCGAGCTAATTCAAATAAATACATGACTGGTTCAGGACAGATTCAAACCAGACGAGTGTCTGTTGACGCGAACTCAGGTTGCTCCGAGAAGCGCAGACATGTGATCACAGGCTTTACACGATCAGACCGTAGACAGTGCGCGGTCAGGAGTTCGTATGCGATACGTGGATAGTGCGCGGTCAGATGATTACAAGCAAAGCGCGGTCAGAACACCTTCGACTAGGAGACGCGGGATTGCTCAATCCCTACAACAGGGATAACCCGAGTATCCCAAAGATTCTTCCATGTATGGAGACAACCGTCAGGAGGTTAATACGTGCAGTTATTCCTGAGTAACACGTGTTAAACCTGCGTGGAGGTTAGGGGCAGTTACCAAAACTACACCCGAGCAACTGTTTGATGCCGTTATGCCTTGGCACCATTTTGACCACTACAACAGGTTAAGCCAATGCATCAGACGGGGGGATCGAAGGACCAAGAGATCAAAAGATTAACCGAAGACACTAGACTAAGTTAGTTAGCTTTCATAAGCCTCTCGAGTACAATCTTGTATAAACATACAGGAAAAATCTTCGCCTGTGAAGATCTTTTACTCCTACTATCGAGGGCCCGAACCTGTATAAATCTCTCTGTGCTCTAGTTCACTTTGATTCATCATACCTTCCAAGAGGGACACACTGAAAGGTCTCACAACCTACAAATTCTGCATAAGTTCGACTGAGGACCCCGAGTCCGAATCGTCGACAGCTGGTGCCCACCGTGGGGCCTTTCTCAAGGCATCCTAATTTTCATCTGGAGGTTCGCTGAATCATGGCTGGAGCATATGATTCGGAGAATGATTTCGATCTCGAGGATTATGCCCACATTCCGATGCCTTCTCCTAGTGATCCTGTTCTGATGGAGGAAACCGGAGGCGAAGATGTCCCAGATGTCGATTCGGCCACTTAGGTCATGTCTATCGACCAGGAGGCGACCAATGCAGGATCAGAACCCACTGAGGTTCTTAATGCGCTAGTGGTTGAATCTGGTCCATCATATGACCCTACTAAGGGCAAAAATGATGTTGACCAAGAAATCAGCCTGCGGAGGTTTGACCTCGATAACCTCCATCGTCTCTTTAATTTTGAGTCTAACTCAGAACAAACAGAGATGTTTTCCCTCTCGGCGACTTCTCTCCCTAGGCAGTTCGCTGCTTTATCGGATGAAACTCTTGATCAACAGGCTGCTAGGGAAGAACAGGAACAAAAACAAAAGGAGGATCAAGATCGCGAGCAACAAGACAACGAACTTCGCAGAATAGCCCTAGAGGCTCTTCAAGATGCGCAGGCTCATTACGATGCTGCTCTGAGTTCTTCCCGACGATTGCGTGGTCACAAACGCGACCAGACACCGTCTTTGCCCCCGGAGCGCATCCCGGTGGACGAAGAAACGGTAACACCTAGTGCCCCTAGGAGAAGTATGCATGGCCGGCTTCGATCTATCGTAGAGGTCATGCGTAGTTTTCCTCCTACGGTCACAGATGCGCAGAAACCGGCCTTCATGAGGTCGCATCGGAGGCGACTCCGACGGCTTCTTCCCAGTCAGTGACACGCTCCCATAACCGAGAGCACCCTCACTCTGGTTCTGGCAGGCGGAGTCACCCGCCACCTGTACCATCTCGGTAGGACAAGTCCAGATGGGCACAGGATTCACGTGATAGGGATCGAATTCCTGTCCACCCTCGTTTGGGGCCACGAGTGGCTTCTCCATTGCGTGAGGTTGCCCGTGATCAAATTGAGAGCCGCAGGACAATTCACGGTCCCTACGTTGGTTGTAAAGCTTTTTCGCTTGGCCATCATGCGGTCGTTTGGCCAGACAAGTTTAGACCAGGGGCCATAGAGAGGTTTGATGGAACACAGAACCCGTCCGAGTTCCTCCAAATCTACATTACTGCCATCCAAGCGGCAGGCGGCAATAACCGGGTCATGGCCAACTACCTGCCAACAGTCCTCGAAGGACCGGCAAGAACCCGGTTTTTTAACCAACCCGAAGGTTCAATCTATAACTGGGAAATGCTATGCAATGCCATCCTCAGCAATTTCCAAAATACTTATCAGAAGCCGGTTAAAGAGGACGACCTCCATCGACTACGGCAAACCTCGATCGAAACCCTTCGTTAGTTTGTCAAGAGATTTGTCGGGGTGAGGAATACCATCCTGAACATATCTGATAGCTCTGTTATTAGGGCATTTAAACATGTCATTCGGTATTGGAGATTCACAGAATATTTGCTCATCCATCCTCCTCGATCAGTTGCCGATCTCTTTGATATGGCTGATCGATATTCTGACGCAGCCGAGGCTGTCGAATGGAATCGGATGGTTGATAAAGGTAACCTACCGCCTCAACCAGGTCTCAAGGACGCTAGAAGGAAGGATTCAAGCAAGAAACCAGAATCTTCATCAGGCGGGAAGTCAAAGAGATCTCGGTCGCAAAGAAGCCTCCTTCGACCAAAGATAACAAGCCATCGTTTAAAAATAAAATTGCTTCTGTGGTCGTAGTGCCGACCAGCCAGAAAACTCAACTAACCCGCAGGAAGGCAAGAAATGGTGTCCGCTCCACAACTCCGCAGGCCACGACCCCAAGAACTGCAGGAGTTGGTTGAAGCAGTTAGATGACTTCTGCCAAGAGATTGGACCGATGCCGACCTTACTAACTAAGGAACAAGCATGCGGGCTAAGAGACGCCGACGGGGACGAAGAGATGTCTCACCAGGTACCTCGCAATCATGTTAATGTTATTTTCGGAGGTTCCTCCTCTTTAGTTTCCAAGAGGCAGTTTAAGGCTTTTTATTGAGAGGTTAACCAAACGAAGACTTCCCTTGGTGAACCTCAGTACCCCCGTTGGTCAGATACACCTTTGACGTTTGATCGCTCTGATTGTCCTGTGGGGCTTACTCGACCATTGAGGCTTCCTCTGGTCATTACCCCTATTATCAGTAATGCGAGACTCGGGAGGGTCCTGATTGATGGAGGTAGCTCCTTGGACATCTTATTGCTCAAGGCTCTCGACGAGATGCAAATTCCTCGTTCGAAAATTAAGCCCATAATCCATCCAATTTATGGGATAATTCCTAGTCCCTCCATGACGCCATTGAGACAGGTGGTCCTCCCAATCACGCTGGGAGAACCAGATAACTTTCGAACAAAATTACTTACTTTTGATGTAATTGATTGTGACCGGCTATCTTTGGAGATGGTGGATCAACTTCACCTCCGGGACGCTCAGGTCGCCACAGTCGCGGCTGACGCGATCAAGGCTGCTCCTCCACCTGATGAGAAACTCAAACTAGTTCCATTGTACCCAGATGATCCATCCAAGACAATTTGGGTTGGATCAGGCCTGGACGACAAATAGGAACTCGAGCTCATTACTTTCCTCTGGGCTAACGCAGATGTGTTTGCATGCAAACCATCTGACAAACCCAGTGTCCCAAGGGAGGTAATCGAGCACAGGTTAGCAATTCGACCTGGACAGCGACCAATAAAGCAAAAGCTCAGGCGTTTTGTTGTTGACCGAGAGGAAGCCATCCGAGAGGAGTTAGACAAACTCCTAAAGGCCGGGTTTATTCGCGAGGTCGATCACCCGGAATGGTTTGCAAATCCAGTCATGGTCCGCAAGTCAAATGGTAAGTGGCGCATGTGCATCGACTATACCAGCCTCAATAGTGCCTGTCCGAAGGACGACTTTCCCCTTTCCTGCATTGATCAGCTGGTCGATTCCACTGCGGGTTGCGAACTGATGACTTTCCTGAACGCTTACTCGGGATATCATCAAATTAGCATGGCAGAAGAAGATGAAGAGAAGACTGCCTTCATCACCCCGTTCGGCACCTACTGCTACATCAGAATGCCGTTCGGTCTCATGAACGCAGGTTCCACGTACCAGCACTTGATGCAAAAGACCTTCTTTCCCGGATGGGGCGTAAACTTGAAGCTTACGTAGACGACTTGGTTGTAAAAAGCACCAACAGATTGTCTCATTTAGACGATCTCGCTGAAACCTTCGGTAATTTAAACCGATATGGAATAAAATTAAACCCGGAGAAATGTTCTTTTGTGGTGTCTTCAGGAAAACTTCTTGGTTTTCTTGTTTGTTCCAGAGGAATTGAAGTCAATCCTGAAAAAATCAGGGCTATTGAATAGATGAGGTCTCCCTCGTTCATCAAGGATGTTCAGCGCCTAGCGGCTCGCATGGCAGCCTTAAGTCAGTTCATATCGCGACTAGGCGAAAGGGGACTACCTTTCTTCAAAGCCCTGCGCAAACATCATAATTTCACATGGTCCGATGAGGCCGAAAAGGCATTTCAGGAGGTGAAAGCGTATTTATCCAGTCCACCAGTCTTGGTGTCTGCCGACAAAGGAGAACCATTATTTCTCTACTTGGCGGCCACGCCACACGCGGTCAGTGCTGTCCTGATCGCGGATAGAGAAGGTATACACAGACCCGTCTACTATGTAAGCGAAGTACTTCATGGCCCTAAGGAGCGATACCCTGAGGTCCAAAAGATACTTTACGCACTACTGATGGCTTCCTGTAAGCTACGACATTACTTCCAAGCACACAAGATCACAGTACCCTCATCTTTTCCATTGGGGGATATTGTCTGTAATCCGGAGAAATCTGGTCAGATCGCCAAACGGGTTGTCGAACTCAATGCTTTCGATATCCATTACACACCTCGCACTGCGGTTAAGTCTCAGGTCTTGGCCGATTTCGTAGTCGAATGGACTAATCCTGAGTCACCCGTGCAGGTGTCCGAAGAATTGGAATGCCCCGATTACTGGACAATGTACAGTGACGGCTCTCACAGTTTTCAACACTCGGGGGCTGGAGTGGTCTTAGTTACGCCTCAGGGTGAATAGCTGAAGTTTGTCTTTCAACTACACTTTGTTGCGACCAATAACGCAGCAGAGTATGAAGGTCTTCTTGCAGGGCTCCGGGCAGCAAAATTCCTCGGAGTCCGTCGATTAGTTGTGAGGGGACACTCACAGCTGGTTGTAAACCAGGTAAATAAGAAGTACAGTACCTCCAATGAGACAATGGCTCATTACCTGGGGGAAGTGAGGAGGTTGGAAAAATACTTCAGTCATTTCGAAATCCAATACATCCCGCGAAAGGGCAACATTCTCGCAGACCAATTATCCAAAATTAGGTCCTCACGCACATCCGCTACGGCAAGAGTGTTCATTGAACACTTGGAACATCCTTTGATTATGACTTCGGTCGATGATGATCCGGTAATAGTCTGCGTTAGCAACCTCAGACAGGAACAGGATTGGACTCATCCATTGAGGGTCTATCTCGAACATGGGACCTTGCCCGAGGATGAAACCGAAAGCGATCGGTTGATTTGAAAAGCGCGTCTGTACAAACTCATAGAAGGAGTTTTGTATAGAAAAGGTACTCAAGGAGTATTCATGCGCTGCATATCTCAGGAAGAAGGTAAATCCCTCTTGAGAGAAATTCATGACGGTGTATGTGGTGTGCACGCGTCATATCGTACACTGGTCGAAAAAGCTTTCCGACAAGGATTCTATTGGCCTTCGGCACTCAATGATGCCTAGAATATGGTCAAAATGTGTCCTCAGTGTCAGTTTCATGCGTGACAGATTCACCGACCTGCCTATGCGTTGCAAACCATTCCCCTTGCATGGCCTTTTGCGGTCTGGGGATGGACATTGTCGGTCCTATGCCACAAGCGGTCAACGGTTATAAGTTCTTGTTCGTAGCCATTGACACGTTTACAAAGTAGATTGAAGCTGAGCCGTTACGCAATATTACCGCTGCTGCAGCACAAAATTTCTTCCATAAGAACATTATTGCTCAATTCGGTGTTCCAAATAATCTCATTACTGATAACGGTTCTCAGTTCGCTAGTGGTCTTTTTCTGGATTACTGCGATCAGATTGGAACCAAGGTGTGCTTTGCTTCTGTAGCTCATCCACAGAGCAATGGTGCCGTATAACGTGCCAACGGGCAAATATTGCAAGGCATCGAGAAACATGTTTTCGATCGCCTTAAGACACGCTTGGGGGCTTGGGCAGACAAGCTCTACACCATTCTATGCGCACTACGAACTACCTCTAGTCGAGCCACCGGTGAGACGCCTTTCCATTTGATCTACGGGGCTAAGGCCGTCTTATCTATGGAAATTAGTATTGGTTCTGTTCGGACAGATCAATTTGAACAAGTTGATTAGAGCAAACAGTGATCACAATATCTCATCCTCCTAGAGGAAAAACGTGATCGAGATTTAATCAAATCCATGGTATACCTTCAAGCTTTGCACAAGTACCATAACAAAAGGGTGAGACCACGTAGTCTTCACGTGGGCGATCTGATCTTACGTAAAATACAAGACCAATCTAGTCGCAACAAGTTCTCCCCGAAATGGGAAGGCCCTTATACTGTTGTTTCGGTGCCGCGACCAGGATGAACTCGGTTAGCAATGGAGGATGGTCGGATCTTGTCTAATACTTGGAACATCGATCAACTACGCAAGTTTTACGTGTAAGTATCCAATCCCTTTTCCTTTTCAATTAGCATGATTTAATAAAACAAGTGCTTTTGGTTATTTCATATGTAGAGTATTTCCTTTTGTACCCATATGTTACGAGTTTGGCTCGGGGGCTGGTCGCCGATGGTTATATCGCCACAATACCCTAATCGGATTCGCTGACTGATCTCATGATCACTTCCAGACAAGACACCCCTCAATAAGTCGTTTCTCAACACACACAGGGCTTGCTGGCATGTCCTTGGTCATCAGAGTGGCTGCCGGTTTGCAACAAGGTTGGGCATTATATCGAATATAATTGTTGGCCTGGTCGAATATCCCTGGTCATCGTTACACCCATATCTTTCCTGTGCTTATGATACTAAGTCCTTAGTATACATAACCACAGGAGGGGGCTAGGGGAATATGGTCACAGAATGAAACAAAAAGAAGTGCTTCCTTTCGAAACAAAAAATGCATGCATTGGCATTCTATAAACTGTCTGTATAGGTATAAAGACTTACATAATGCCAAGCTCATTCAAAAGTTTATCTACAAAGGTTTAACTTCCTCCATGATAACCTCAAGTTGATCTTCACTCTCAATCTCTGCCTCCCCTACCAATAGATTCAGATCCAGATCTGGGCCATGATGAAGACGGAGCCAGTAGAGGATGGCGGAGGCTATTGATCGAACTCTCAACTTGATCGCCTCTTTTTGCCGCCTAGTATCTTCAGGAAAATACTCGAGAAGTGACTCCGCTTTGGCAGCGACCAACGTGGACTAGTCACTAAGGCTAAGGTCATCCGCTGCGGTTTCGACCGCATCAGCCCTTAGCAGATCGGCCACCATGTTCAGCTTTCCGAAGATGTCTTGTTGAGCCCTGCCGCAGGTTGAGAGGGACGTGCTTAAGTCTTTATTCTCCCTGCTAATAGAGTCAATGGTCGCCTGGAGGTCCTTTTCTCTTGACCGAGCTGGCTTATTTGATCGCCTTGTGCTGCGATAAGAAGGCCATTACAAACAGTCCGTGCAACAAAATTAATTCGCTCTGGTCGATAGTTTACTTACAGGAGAGCTGTGACCGCAAAAACATGAAAGGTTCTACGAAGATTTTTGGAGGACATTATCCTTCATGTTTCTTGTAAACTTTCACGTGTTGGTCACAATGCATTTTTGTGACATCTTGATCACAAAGATATTCTATGATCATTACAAACTGCTGTGTATACAGTTGTTATTCCGTCAAGTTGTTGTATTATCAGAATTGTGTTTCTGATCAGACTTCAACTCTAGTTGCAGTGGTAGTTTTGATTGGATTTCGGTTCTGATCGCGGTAACCGTCCATATCGAATTTCAGTTCTAACCGCGGCTTTGGGTCTGATCGTAGTATCAGTACTAGTCGTGGTGTGACGTATTAATGCGTTTCTGGTCGCAGTACTCGAATTTACCTGTGTATGAGTGGTCGTAAAGACATTACTTATGGCCATATTTTCATACAGAGATTATAAAGAATTTCCATATTATGTGAAGTGAAGGAAATCTTTATTTTTGGCAATCCTTACATACAAAAGAGATGCAGGTGACCAGAGCGTCGACCTGATCCGAGAGAAGTTTACAAAGTTCTCCTAGGGACCTATTGGCGTCAGTAGGATCTACACTGACGTCCCCAAGGGAACTAGCAACTACTCTAGGTCTATCTACATCGTCCCTAACAAGAGACACACTACCATTCCTGATTGAATCGGAGAGTTCTCGCTGCTGTCGAGCGTAGTCCCTCTCCAGGAGGAATCGGTGCGCCTCTTTGCGGGATCTTTCAAAACATTCTGCCAAGTGCAGGATTGCCGAAGACATCTCTTCGGTGTTCTTCTCCAGGGCCTCTTTTTCCCCTTGGAGAGTTTGTTTGAGGGGAGGAGGTTGAATTTCAGCAGGCTGGTCACTGGGGGCTCCAACAATTTTGATCACCTACATTTGCAGACGTTAGTTTTCCTAACTATAACAACAAGCAAAGGGAGATGGAAATAATTACCAATCCTTGCAAGTGACAGGTTGAAGTATTTCTCCCAGAAAGTAGATCACCCGACAAAAGCCGAGGACCATCAGATGGTGGAAGTGCAACCTTCCCACCAGAAGATTGTTTCCCCAAAACAGGTTGAGGATTATTTGGTCGCGGAAATACAGCTTGCCAACCAGAAAATTGATCACCCGAAAAAGAACGGGGATCACTGGGTTGAAATGGAGAAAGTTGAGAAGAATGCCCTAAGGGATCATCACGAACCTCCAAAGGTGGAGATGAAGGTTCGACCTACAGAGGTGCATGAACAGGAAGAACTACGGGAACCAAAGGAAGAGAGAGCAATGATGCATCTTTCACTTTTGTCCTGCTGGAAGATCCCTCGTCAACCTTGGGTTTTTTCCATAGAGAAACTGATCTTTGGATGTCTGTGAATCCTGCTCAAACTCTAGTGACACTTCTTCTTCATCACTTTCAATCTCGATGATGTTTTGGTCTGCCATCGAGAAGTGTATAGAAGAGAAAGTAAGATAGCTTTGGAAGAAACTTAGCCAGGAGAGGATTTGTGAAGTTTTAAAGTCAAGAGGCTTCGGTATTTATAGCCCAGGGTGACGGTTCATTTTTCGAACGCCTCGAGCTTTTAAAACATTTACAATTTTATCTCGGGTTAAAAAACATTTCTACGGCGCCATCGGTACCTGTCAAATATTACCAAGAGTCCGTCTTGGGAAACAAACCACCACACTTAGTGCGCCACTAAGTGGAGAATTTGAAGTGTCGGATTACGTATCAGATGTGTGTCTTAAAATTTCAAGTAAACATGTCCCTTCATTATCTTCAAATTTGGGGGCTAGCTGATGAGGAATGATACCCGAGCTAATTCAAATAAATACACAACTAGTTCAAGACAGATTCGAACCAGACGAGTGTCTGTTGACGCGAACTCAAGTTACTCTGAGAAGCGCAGACATGTGATCACAGGCTTTACGCGATCAGACTGTAGACAATGCGTGGTCAGGAGTTCGTATGCGATATGCGGATAGTGCGCGGTCAGATGATTACAAGCAACGCGTGGTCAGAACACCTTCGACCAGTAGACGCGGGATTGCTCAGTCCCTACAACCGGGATAACCCGAGTCTCCCGAAGATTCTTCCACGTATGGAGACAATCGTCAGGAGGTTAATACGTGCAGTTATTCCTTAGTAACACGTGTTAAACCTGCGTGGAGGTTAGGAGCAGTTACCAAAACTGCATGCGAGCAATTGTTTGATGCCGTTATGCCTTGGCACCGTTTTGACCACTCTAAGAGGGTAAGCCAATGCATCAGACGAGGGAATCGAAGGACCAAGAGATCAAAAGATTAACCGAAGACACTAGACTAAGTTAGTTAGCTCTCATAAGCCTCTGGAGTACAATCTTGTATAAACAAACAGGAAAAATTTTCGCCTGTGAAGATCTTTTCCATAGTTTTGTAACTCTTTTCTCCCACATATAGTGAAATCCTAACAGGAAGTAGGGCTATTACTCCTACCATCGAGGGCCCGAACCTGTATAAATCTCTCTGTCCTCTAGTTAACTTTGATTCATCATACCTTCCCGGAGGGACACCCTGAAAGGTCTCACAACCTACAAATTCTGCATAAGTTCGACTGAGGACCCCGAGTCCGAATCATCGACAGTCCTCTTCGCCTTCTTCGCGGATAATCCCCCAGAAGATCCAACGTCATCGCCAGGACGCTTCGTCCCAGCGATTCTTCCCAGCAGCTGTGTTTTTTAAATAAATGCTTTGGTAATACAAGTCCAATGGACGGTTTGCGATAGAGCTCGTTGGAAAACGTTGTATCTTTCGACGCTCTTGTTTAAGATCATCCCTGACATTTATTAAGCTCTGGGGGTGAAGCGACCCTTTAGCTCCTTCTGCCGCAGCATTGTATAGCCGCAGAAGGTAGTTCGTCCGTTTTTCAATCTCGGACAAAGAAAGAACTACGTTGCAAAAAGAAAAAAATTACTCGATATGATATCCTTCATCGATAAAATTGCATATTTTGTAAACCAGAGAACATACCTGTATTGTAATCTAAAATGCTGTCAGCTATGGACTTCACTTCCCCAAGCCGGATGTTCCCTCTCATGCAGGGGGCTCATCCTATTCTTTACGAAGTCACGGATGATGTCACGCGCAGTTAATCCCTGTTGGACTAGGTAAAGAATAGCTTGAGCTTGCTTCTCTAATTCTACACTTAGAGAAGGAATAGAGTCCATTTCGCTATCCTTCTTGATTTGGGTGTTCGCGAACCAGAGTCCGCTCTCCGAGGGAGGGGTGCAGTAAAACCACTTATGATGCCACCAGTTCACCGAATCCCATCGAGAAGGGAATGGGTACTCTTTCTTCTCCCTTATGCGGAAGTAGATGCACCCAGCGGCATTGGCACTCTTCAACCACGCCGAGAAATAGAAGCATCGAAATAGCTCCACGCTTGGCAGCACTCCAGCGAACACTTCAGACAAGTGCTAAAAGATCGCCAGGATAAGAACAACATTTGGGTGGAGATTCACCAACTCCAACCCATAGTGGTCGAGGATTCCCCGAAGGCACTCGCTTTCCAGGAATCGAAAGCCACAACGCAAATATTCCTCGAAGATCACCAATTCGCCCTCACGAACAGATGGGGTTTCTTCATTCTTCTCCGTTGGAGTTGATCAGCAGCCGTGGGGGAAGAATTTCTTCCTTCTCTAGCGCTACCGGGCTTTCTTCAGTATGGTGGATGGATCGGCTCCAGGATATCATTGCTACCGAAGTTTGAAGAAAGGCGACGGTTTTGGAGACAACGAGGGCAAGGAGTGCAAAAGAGGGTTTTGTGCGGCGAGAATGTCTAAAGGCAACGAAGGAGTTTTGGATGCGAATCTTCTCCAGTAAGCTACCTTCTCCTCTTATATGTCCGAGACGACCTTTCGCCATATATTTTATTAATTTCCCGCAATGGGTGCCTTTCCTCTTGGAACCCGTTATCAGTACCCTGTAATGAATCTAAAGCAAAATGTATCGTTATTAAGAATCATTTTATTTCATATTCAGGGGCTATGGTACAAATAAAGATATGAGAAATTCTTAAACTTCATTAAGAAAGCAATCCCTTATGATCTTAGGATAAGCTCATATTATTTGCACTGATCGCAATGCAATTCTGTGATCGGAATATAACTTATGTTCGCAATATAAGTAATCTGTAGTCGCAGTACTCTGTCTGACCGCGGTGATTATTTTATATTGTGTGGCCTTAATGTTATTTTTTACCAAAAGAACTGTCCTGAGTTGATCTCGGACAGAAACTTACTTTTGATCACGGAGACATTTTTGTAAGCATTTTTGAGCACAGAGAATGTAAAGTATCTTAAATTTGGGATTATAAGCTTTACATAATCTTTTTTAAGGAGTCAGATATATAAGGAAAAGAAATTCTTTATTTTTGGCAATCTTTACATATAAAAGGGACACAGGCGACCAAAGCATTGACCTGATCCGAAAGTAATTTACAAAGTTCTCCTAGGGACGTAATGGCGTCAGTAGGATTTACACTGGCTGCCCCAAGAGAAGTGGCTATAGCCCTAAGCCTATCTACGTCATCCCGAAGCAAAGTAGTGCAACTGTTCCTTATGGTATCGGAGAGTTCTCACTGCTGCCGAGCATAGTCTCTCTCCACACGGTATTTCCACGCCTCTTCGCGGGAGTTGTCACAACATTCTACCAGATGCAGAATTATCGAAGACATTTCCTCAGTCTTCTTTTCTAGAGCCTCTTTTTCTTTTTGGAGAGTTCTGCACAAGGCTACTCTCTCACCAAGAAGAACCTGGATCTCAGCAAGCTGATCGCTGGGGGCTCCAAGGGCCTTCACCTCTTGTGTATTCATGGTTAGTTCATAAAACATGTAACCAACAGGGAGGGTGAAGATAGCTATTACCTGAGAAGCAGAGGAAAAAGCCAAGCTTTGGGGAGGATTTGGACGTGGAATTGTAAGACTTTCCCCAGAAAGTTGATCACCCAACAAACGCTGAGGACCGCCTGGTCGCAGGGGTGTGAGACTTCCTCCAAAAGTGGGATGGTTTGAAGGATTGTTGTGGATCTCCAAAGGTGGAGATGAAGATGCAACTAGATGAGTTGCAAGGGGCAATGTGGCAACGCTGGTACCAGCAACCTTTAGAATCTTCGATGCTGCTCCACTGGAGGATCCTTCGTCATCTCTAGATCTCTTCTTTGGAGATACCATTTCCTCAATCACCTGTGAAGTCCAAAATGAATTGCTTAGGAAAATCTTTGACTCAGAAAATCATAAGATGTTATAGAAGAAGTTTACCTTCTGGATATCTTGTGTCTTTTCTATTTTTTCCTCATCACTCTCAATCTCAATAACCGTCTTGGGATCTTGGTTCTCCATCAAGGTGAGAGTAAAGGAGGAAATGCGAGACAGGGAGTCAAAAGCAGATTTCCTAAAGGACTTAGCTAAAAATTTGTAAGTCTTACGAACTAAGAGGTTGTGCTATTTATAGAGCCCGGAGGTGACGGTTCGTTCCCACGAACGTCTCGAGTTCTTAAAACTCACTTGGACTTGTTTTCTTGATTAAACAAGTCAATAAATTCATCATTACCTATCGAGAAAAACTACAAGGTTTTCCTCGGGAGATAAACCACCGTGCGGCGTACAGAATTACAATCGAAGAAGCTGAAGCGTCAGCTTATAAATTTGACGTAGGATTAAAATTTGAAGTAGCTGACAAGGATTATCACCCGAGCTAGTTTGAGTAATACATATCGATTTCAAGTCAGGTTCAAATATGATATGCATCTATAATAACCACTATGGTCGCCGATGGGCACATAGTTAGTTTATGATCGCAGCCCTTGCGCGATCATGAGATCACAGAAGTGCGTGGTCAGAGGGTCGCTGACTATATGTGACCAAGGTAGCCTGGGGGGTGTTCAAAACTCTACAAGACACGTTCTCAGGCACGAAGCAACTTCTCCCATGTGTGAAGACAACCGCCAGGAGGTTGACATGTGCGGTTATCCATGATTGCACGTGCTTAATTGGTGAAGGAGATGAGTGCGGTTATACGAACTGCACGAGGACAACCGTCCCAAACCGCTTCACATTTGACGTCCTTTCATTTAGTATAAAAGGATGGTCGATGCATGATGTAAGGGGTGATTAACAAGAAAGACAACGAGTCAACGAAGCTTGAAGTCTTAGGCATAGTTAGATAGACAATAATATAGAAGAGATCTTCGCCTGTAATCATCTCTTCCGCCCTCTTGTAAACACTTTTTTCCTACATAGTGAAATCATAACAGGATGTAGGGCTATTACTCCCACCATCGAGGGCCCAAACCTGTATAAATTCATTTGTGTCCCTGTAGACATTACTTATCTTACCTTCCTGGAGGTGCACCGTGAAAGGTCCTATTTCCTCAGCAGGGCGCTGGACTTGGACAGCCTACACTATCGTATCCGCTGCTACCTCCTCATCTCGCTCTTCCAAAAGAAAGCACACAGTTTCCTCGATCACGGGGGGAGTAGAGATATTTCCCTGTTCGTCCACACCCATGGATGAAGGCTCGGCAGCAGTCACCTCGTCAGGTTCCCCACCGACAGTCTCTGAAATCGTGACCTCAAAAGTCATGGTGACACTTTCTACGGCCACTGCCTCTATTGCTTTGTCCACCGCCTTGGTCGATGGCATCGGTGAGGTGGCGCATGGAGCCCTGCATCTCCCCGACACAACTAAATGTCGCAAACTAATCAATGTAACTTAGTCAATGAAATGGGGCAAAACATGTACCAGATGTTGGGCCCAAGATGTTGCGGGAACCTGAAGCCACGCCCTTGTGGGACAGGAGTGCGGACAACGACTCAGAGGCATCAATCGAATTGCATATATAGTTCAAGGGTTACAATACTTCAAGCAGGTCCGCCGGATCCACGTGAACCTTCGAGGCGCAACTGCTCAGCCTTGTAGCGGCGACCTCGGCAATTGGATCTATACTATTGGACTGCATAATTCGGCTGAGGCGTTCATCCATCTCGTTCATTTGAGTGAACATGGCCAAAAAATTGTGCAGTCACATTTGACCGTATCTTCTTGGCCAGCTCCAATTCCTTTTCCTTCTAGTTATGGGCCTTCTTCCCCTGTGGGCCGGGCTCCTCGAAGCCATCCTTCCACGGTACCACAACCCCCACGGTCCGCATCCACCCTGGATGTTCCTTATTCACTAGAGCCTGGGTTAGGATGTCGTTCTCCCTATGGGGAGTAAACAATCCCTGGCTCACCTCCTTCGAGCAAGAGATCTACATTGTGAGAAAAAATATATTCAAAGTTGTGCACACACGATTGATCATAGCTTTTTCTACCACACTTTATGATTCCAACCATATTCTTTCATTTAAAACTTGGACTTTTATTTAATCCCTTTTTAATTTCCTCAATGATTAATTGGAATTCCAATTAATCATTTTTGCTAACCGTTTTTACATAAATATTAAGTAAAAAGATAGTACGAACTAGAATGAACAGTGAAGTACCAATAAATGCAATAATTTTAGGTTTTATGGTTAACTAAGAAAAAGAAAAAATCAAGGAAGTTAGCCAACTTACGATTCCATGCACGACCTCGGCGTCCTTAGGGTTTGGGAACTCCACAGACTCTGTGGACTACACAGTCCCTCTAGCCAGCCATCAGTGCTTGCATAGAGGATCGTGGATCTTGGAGATCGGCAGGTCAGGGGAGTCAACGAAAGTCGACTCCTCGTCTTCGGCCTTCTTCCACTGCTCCTCCTTCCTCGCATAGCCAAGAGATCCGAGCCGGTGCGGGTGGGCGTTCCTCCTCTGGATTGCCTTATTCTTTTCACTAAGGGCCTTCGTAGCAGAAACAAGAAAATTAATGCACTGTTGGTTACTCCATACAACTGTGTGAACAAGCAAAGGAAGCATACATACTTTGAACTCAGGGTCCCCTTCTTCTGGGTGAATTGCTCCCATACCTCCTCCATTACGAAGGGGTACTTCTCGCATGGAGATTTCCTTTAGCGAGGAAGGCACTAACGAGGAAGCTCTTGAAGGTTTTCCATATGTTGTTCATGTTCGTCAAGCAAGCCATCTTGGGTCCATCGTCGGGGATGTTCCACTTGGCCTATTTTCAAACGATGCATATAAGAAACACTCACTTAATCTTCAGGATAAGCCAAGGGAATGTGATTACTCAAGAGTTCTGGGATTTTGATTAATTTTACCTTCACTTCCGCCCACAGCATATCCCTCTCGTCGGCCTTCACGTACTTCTAACTCTGGATGGTGATCTTCACCCTTTCCTCCGCCAACAAACCAACATAGGCAGCATACTACATAGCGTTCTTTCTAATCAGTCTCTCAAACTGGCTGAATTCACAGGAATCATCCATGCGTTTGGCCAAACAGCATAACATCATTGTGCTGCGCCTTCCTCTTGTGCTGGGATGAAGCAGCATCAGCTATATTGCCCCTCGTTGAATCACTAGTATCAGACTAGGAAGATGCTGTCATGGCTTTGCCTAAAATTCCATGAACAAACCATCAATTGATATGAAGAAAGGGTTTACATGAAAATGTTCATAACTAAAATGGAATGGCAACGACGTTACTAGTAAATGGTATAGTACATATAAGATTAAACAACTTAAGTGGTCACATTTGACATAGTATTTGTTCTTAAGGGTAGCAATTGATGAACTACCACCTATTACCTAAATTCATTTCAAATTGCATACAAGTTTTACTAAGAATTTAATCATCAAATATTTTTCTCTGCAACCAAGGAAAAGATGCATCCTCTAATTCAACATATGCACAGAAAAGAAACTGACATACTTTTCAAAGAATCAACAACAACTAGTAGGCAAACTCCTAATTCATATACAAATATCACAAACAACTTGTAAATTGAAGTGTGGCCTTTGCAGGGCAGTTTACAAACTAAAAACAGTAGCTAAATTAGAAGTTACATACTTAGCCTTAAACTCAATTGATATGAAGAAAGGGTTTAGGATGTCAGTTACTTGGAAAGATTATTTTGGACTCATCCCCAAAGTTGTATGTTAACCTCAATGTAGGCCATATGGTATATGTATAGTAAAAATATTGCTACATGTCCATACCTTCACACATACACATGTAGAGACATGCACTAAACAAAACTTGCATCCACTGTATATATACACATATACACATATTCTTAACACAAATTTCCAGCTTTTCTTTGTGTGTGTTGCATTGCAAGTTGGAATGTAGGAAACAATTCTAAGTTAAGGCATCACATGTACATGGCAGCATACTATTATATAAACAGCTAGATTGTGCATGCAGTACACCAGTACATGTATATATGTCTATGGGCTCTTCAGATTTGTGTGGATACCTCTGCACAAGCATACACATAAAAACTATATATATTGAAATATATATATATATACAGAGAGAGAGGAAGCAGCTAGACACTTTACTAGGACAGAAGATATTGATATATATTCTTCGAAGGGGGCAAAGTTTTAAGAAGATATCAATGACATGGTTGCCACTACTACTACTCTCTCTCCCCTTGTCTACCAACTCACCTACAGATGCCACTTGCAGCTTTCTAGCTGGTTGTTTATTAAAGACACAAGGTTATAATAATGCATGCATATATATGCAGAAACTTTACATAGGTTAGCTAATGATAGCTTATTTAACTAACTTAAAAGCTTTATTGCTGATATGAATTGATATAGGCTGCTTTTCATGTTATATCATGAAAGCAAAATATTATTTCAAAAAATTGAAAAGAAAATGCATAACTAGGTATGTTCAGCCTGTTTTTGCGAAAGACTGGCTGGTTCTAAGTGAAGCTCTATCAGAGTTAAAATATAGGGGTTAGCATAAGAATCTCACCTAGCCTGGAATCATTGGGGAATAGCTGTTAACTACTAACTGTGTCTGTGTCTGACATGCTGCAATCCAATTAGAATTTGGTTGAAGTTCAGCCACCATCGCAAATCCTATAACAAGATTTTCTCAGTGTCTATGGTTGGAATGGTCAGATTCTGGCCAGATATAGGATACAACAACTTTTCAGCAGATTTCACTAGGACATGTTGCAACCCAATTAGAATTTGGTTGAAGTTCAGCAGCCATCCCAAATCCTATAACCAGATTTGCTCAATGTATTTCTGGTTGTAATGGTCAGATTCTGGCCAGAAATAGGATACAACAACTTGGTTGGTTCCAGTCCTAAATATATTGGCGAACCCTACTTGTAACAATTGTTGACATCTTAATGGAGTATTGTCCATGAGAACTTGAATAGTCAAACCAAGTTCAATTTCAATTTAAGAAACTAAATATGAACTGAACCTATTGAATCTCTTGGGAATGGTTGCTTCTCTCTCAAAACTGATTCAAGAGGAGAAAGAAATTACAAAAGTATCAAATATTTATGAGTTCCTAAGTTGCTTATATTTTCTCTCCAAAACTGATAGAAGTGGAGACGATGATAAAAATAGTTCTCATGAAGGAGATGTTTTTCTCTCTTCCCTTTTCATGTTTTCTAACTCTCCATTTGATGTTTGAGATGAAATATCATCTTTAGTTCTTTTATCATCTATTAGGCATTGAAAAAAATATAATGCGAGCAGATTTCATTCAAACTTGATAGTTGTCATACTTTTCAATTTCCTTCATATTTGTATACAGCTAATATGAACTAGGGATAGGTGAGGAGAACTCTATGGCGCGAGTTGGTCGAAAACACTTACAGTTCGTGGAGTGGCCGACGGCAGTGAAGAACCAAAATCCTGGTGGCGATGGTGTTTTGGGAGCGAAAAAGTGGACAGCGGTGAGGCTAGGGTTTTGCGCGCGCGAGTAGAGAAACCCAAGATCCTGGTGTGCGCGAGGCTAGGGATTTGGAAGTGTGTTTGGTTCAATTGGAGGGAAAATTACACGGTTTATTTAGAGTGGACTTATTCTAACAGTTCAACATGACGAACCATTAGTAAAATGGCATTTCTTCTAGCGGTTAACATTAAGAAGCCGTTAGAATAAATAACATGGTATCTTCTAACGGTTCTTTAGTAGTAACTACTAGAAGAGAGGTGAGGACACTTTTTCTAACAGTATGACCATACGAACCGTTAGTAAAACACAATTTCTTCTCTTGTTTCGTTGGTATTAACATATAGCATACAATGCACTAACAGTGCATACGATCCACCGGTTAGAATACACTTTGTGAGATCTAGACTGAAGTGTTGTATTATTCTTTCATGTGACTAGTACCAACGGTTTTTCCCAAGAACAGTTAGAGATAGCATATATATATATATATATAAACATATGGTGTTGTTCCATGTATTACTTGTAAAATGAATAGGCATATATAGGTACAAGCTAGAGCAAACATATATAAATATTTATTGCATGTGCTTGAGTGCATAACCACAGTAATCACGAGTTTCACACTATGATCAGCATATATATTAATTCTTCAATTAAAGCTCCAACTAATATATGTCACTTAGATTGCAAAATAGTCAAGAATGGCTGTCAATCCATAGTCCTTCTTCATGATCGTCTCGCAGGTAACTTGTTTCGCCAATATCTTCAGTAGGGATAGATTGATGAATTCCATCTAAAAATGGAGGTAGTTCGTCAAACTGATTTATACTCTTCTTCGTCGACAACATCTTCGACCCCAACAATACGTCTCTTACTGTAAAGGACAACGTGCAACTTTGGATTGGCCGAATCAACGATGTAGAATACCTATGTGGCATGCTTAGCAAGTATAAATGGATCGTCTTAGTGTGTGATTCTACTAAGATTGATGAGAGTAAACCCGTAATTGTCGACTTTAACACCTCGAGGGATTTCAACCCGTTGGCATCGAAACAAAGGAATCTTCAATAATACGTAATCGAGCTCCCATATTTCTTCAAGAACACCATAATATGAGTTGACTGCCCTTACTGCCCTAGCATCCTCTAAAATAGCAATTAGTCTCACTCCTCTACATTGTATAGTACTCTTCTCGTCCTGAGTTCTTGTGTAAAATGAATAGCAAGTAGTGTCAGTTCAACTACGTTGCCCTTAGAAGATCGCAGGACTCTATTTTCGATCCATCCAGCAAACTTCCTATTATGTTCTCTGGTGACCCAAATCTCTGGCTTCGAAGCATTCTGCTTCCATAACATTTCCTTGTGCTCGTGTATGTATGGCTCCACCCCCGTCATGTGTTGTAACACCCAAAAAATGTGCTTTTGCATATAGATCACTGGAGGGGACGACTGCTTTGAATCCAATCGTTCAATGCCCTGAAGCCTACCCTCGTGCCTGGACATAGGAACACCAATTGGGTCAACCCCGGCCATATAGTTGGTGCAAAATTCAATCACCTCCTCGGTGGCATAACTTTGAATGATACTGCCCTCAGGCTGATTACGATTCCTTACATATCCCTTCAAGATACCCATAAATCTCTTAAATGGATAAATGTAGTGCAGGAACACGTGTCCACAAAACTTAATTTCTCTGACAAGGTGAACAATTAGATGGACCATAACATCAAAAAAGGATGGAGGGAAATACATCTCAAGTTGACAAAGAGTTGTAGTCATATCGCGTTGCAAATCATCCAGTCCATCCGGATCAATTACCTGCAAGGTCACAATTGTAGCAAATATTCAGATAAAAAAATCTAGCAAGTTCTATGAATGGAGCTAATTAACTAAGTAGGAATACACACTTACGTTCCAAGATATTGTGTTGAAGAAATAACATAGCTTTGTAATTGTCTCTCTGACTTTGACTAGGAGAATGCCTCTGATAGCAATGAGAAGCATTTGTGACATTAATACATGAAAATCATGGGACTTCATACCAACTAATTTAAGTCCTTCATGGACACAAGTTTTTTCAAGTTTGCAGAATACTGGCATGGAACTTTGACACCATACAAGCACTGACAGAGTTCTGTTTTTTCCCTTTTTGACAAAGTATAGCAGGCCGGGGGGAGGTATGTACGCTTTCTCTTCTCCAACAGTGCAAGCTCAGTCCTTATGCCCATTTCCAGCATGTCACAGTGAACTTTGATGTCATCTTTCTTCTTTCCCGGAATGTTCAACAACAAACCAATAAAACTATCTCAAACAATTTTGTCTACATGCATGACATCAACGCAATGTCGAACTTGTAAGTGCTCCCAGTATGGCAGGCCTAAGGAATCAATCTTTTCTTCCAAACATTTTTTTCTGGAGGTTTAGAACAGTTACCAAACTCAAATTTGATGTCCTTCAAGCGCAAGTAAAGCTCCTTACCTATCAAAAACACTGAGGCTGATCCTTTCTCAGGCTTCCCATTAAATGACTTCCTCTTCTTACAGTAGGCTTGATGCATCGGAAGAAAACTGCAGTGACCCATGTACACTGTTTTTCTGTAGTTTTGTAACCACATCCTTTCAGTTTCATCTAGGCAAATAGGACAAACCTTGCCTTCTTTTGTACTATACCCCAAAAAATTTCTTTAAGTCGGCAAATCATTCATGGTGCAAAATATCATGGCCCTCAATATGAAATTCTCTCGCTTATATGCATCCCACACCCGCACCACTTCGCTCCACAATTTCGGTAAGTCCTCGATTAAAGGCACTAGAAACACATCAATATCTTTCTTGGGTTGTCAGGGCCCTGAGATTAGTACCGACATCATGATGTACTTGCGCTTCATACATAACCAAGGACGAAGGTTGTAGATGCATAAAAAAACCGGCCAAGTGCTATGCCGACTACTCATATTTCTGTGTGGATTCATGCCATCTGTACTCAGCCCAAACCTTATATTCCTCTCCTCGCCGCCAAACTCACCAAATGTTCTATTAATGTTTGTCCATTGCATAGAATCAGCTGGATGTCTTAGTTTTCCATCTTGTTTCCGGCCTTCAACATGCCATTGCAAGTACTTCGTATCTTTCTCATTTGCAAACAACCATTTCAATCTAGAAATCTTAGGCAAATACCACATAGTTTTGGCCGGAGGCCCTTTCTTTACCTCGTCATATTCACTGTGATAAATTCAGTCCCTACGTTTATACCGCGATGCACCACATCTAGGACAAACATACAAATCCGCATATTTGTTATGGTACAGCACACAATCTTTTGGGCATGCATGTATTCCTTCGATTTCCATTCCCAATGAACACAATAGTTTTTTGGCCTGATAAACCGATCTTGGCAACTCATTTCCCTCTGGAAGCATGTCCGCTAAGAGATCTTATAGCGCCGTGAAACTCTTATCACTCCAACCGTTGCTTGCCTTCAAGTTATATAATCTTAGCACAGAAGTCAACTTTGTAAATTTTGCACATCCAAGGAACAAAGGCTTCTTAGAATCAATAATCAATTTCTCCAATTTACCAAAGTGGTTATCACTGTAATCTTCTTCTACATCACGTAACATTTCATCTAAATTGTCATCATCTACATGCACATCTGAACGAGCATTAACAAGGTTCTGATGATCATCATTACTACAATCCACTTCCGAGTCCTGTTGATTGATAGCGGTGCTCATTTCCTCAAGATCTTCGCCATGCCATATCTAACGGGAATACTGTGCGTTAAAATCACGATGAATCAAATGACTCTTAATCTGATCAGAGTTGCTAAACCTCTTTAAGTTCATACAATCTATACAAGGACAATGCATATCTTTCTCCTCCTTCTTCACCTTTTCTTGCTCGGCAAATTTAATAAACCAATTCACACCCTCCAAATACTCAAGAGTAGTACGTTTTATTCCATACATTCAATTTTCTCGGTCCATCTACAATTAATTCACAAAATTAACAAATTGAAAAAAATAATTAATGACTCATGCATGCATGCATGAAACATGAGCAATTAGGCTATATGTATACAGCTTCTTACAATTGATATATGAAACCCTAACTTGATGCATTAATTGTAAGAGCCAGCTAGATAGCTTATTAACTTCAGCCATAAATCATTCCTAGCTTAACTTCAGCAAGCTATAGCTAGCTAGCTAACCTCTTAGCTTGGAGCTACAGCTAGTTTAATTGGAAGTACAGAGAGAGAGGGGGAGAGAGTGATCGAGAGAGAGTGAGGTGATGAGAAGTTTATATTACCGAGAGGGATCGAATTAACTTCCGTCCAGCTAGCTTGCCCAGATCACTCTAGCTTGGAGCGTGGAAAGGTAGAAACTTAATAGAGAGATCGAGGATGAAAAGCAAGGGTCGAGTGAATTAATTAATTTGTGGAACTTTTGCTAACGGTTCCAAAAAACAACCGTTAGTAAACTTGTGTCACGCCCCCGCCTTCAGGACAACGACTACTCCCGTGGGGACCTAGCTCGCTGCAGCTGATCCCATACATGCATACTATTGACTTCCCAAGATAAGTCAAGCACATGAGTATATTTTCATTACAGCAGAGTAACTTACAAATATTTAAGCAGTGTGGCCTACTGGCCTTAATACAACATAAAGAAATTACAATGCCTTTGCAGCATACATGGTCTATAAAAATAACAACTACATAGCAGAAGATAGGTGAACCCCCACTGCAAGAAGTTGATGACAGAACAACCCTCATCAGGGCTCTGGCGGAACTGGCTGTCCTCCTTCTGGATCCACACAGTTCTCCACGCCTTCATCTTGATCATGGAACGCTTCATCTATTGGGTTGTAGGTTGCAAGGGTGAGTACTTATGTACTCAGCAAGTCATAGGTAACAGTAGATACATATAGTTGTAAAATAGTCTTTTCCTTTATATCTCATCTCATGGCAATATTTTTCATAGCATAGTATTGCTATTCTTGTTCACTATTTATAGCACTACCGCGACACGTCGACACACGACAGACCATGGCAGCACTCCTTATCATGACGACACATGTCATTTGGGTAATCTTGACTTATCAAATTTTATTTAGAAAACATACTTGTGCCACACCCTGTGGATTTGATCCACCGCAGCAGACTCCTATAAACCCGGGAGCTTGGAGTATTCGAATACATTTTTAACTCTGCAGAGTGGTACCAATTTACCCGCAAGATATTCCACGTTCATGCCCATCCTATCAAGATGATTAGACCCTTCCTCACTACACAGTGTGAGTGGCAAGGTGGAGATAATAAGAACTTTTGTTATGTTTCACTCACAATTCACCCCTGACCCTGTGGTTTTCACGCAAACCACAGTTGTGGCAGGCTATACCCCCACCCCATACTGCATCTTCCCATTACTAGGTCAGCATGCATCATCACATCCGGTGATATGTGTAGGAGCCGCACTCTGTGCCAATCGTGCACAACTTTCCATCTCACGCAGGGGTTTCATGTGCGATCCGCATACCTACTTGTCAGGCCAGTCCCATACCAGGCTTGCTGTTAGCACGATTTTCATGCCACTAGATGCACAACACAACATTCTAGTCCTTATATGCCAGTGACCAGGCCATCCACAGCCACGCACATCCAATTCTCACACATCCAGTGCCACCACCATTCCATACCAAATTCTGGTCACGGCTAGCGTTTTATTTCATGAATATACATAAATACACATATAATAGTTCATGGCTCATTACTTGATCATTTCACATTTCTCAGGCATTCAGCCTTTTATTGCCATTTCACATTTCAATCATTCTTTCACATGAAATACTACTTATAGTCAAGGTTATATTTAGCGACTCATAAAATATAGGGTCAATATGCTCAAGAATATGACTTGGCTTCCGCGTCGTAAAAATCAGCAGTTGGTGTTGGGTCAACAGTGAAGTTCTTGAACTCAGGTTCTAGATTTGCTCGGCGACAAACAAACACACATGATTACTAATTATTTTAAAATGTTTTATGGTCTACATGCAGATATGCTTTAAAAATAATAACTAAACGATGCTAAAGATGATTGAGACTGCAAGCTGAACTGAGTCGAGATTCTAGGGTTTCAAGGAATCTGGGCTAAGATTGAGTATTGGAGGTTACTAGAGTGTCAAGACATAAAAATTGGCATAGGGTTCATGGTTGGTTTGATAAAAAATGACGAACGTTGATAGGTCGACATTTGGTTCAAGCCTAACATGGCTTTAGAGAACTCTAGGGGGCTTATTTCAAGTTGTGGTAGTTGAAGAAAATGTAGAACATGGTTCTGCAAGCATGGTAGACAAAGTGGGTTCCAATTTGCATAACCAGAAGTGGTTGAACTGGGTTGATGCCACTGGTTTACATATGTTGACAAAGGCTGACAATGTCCAAGAATGGCATTGACATGATTTAGGAGATTTCCAGTGGACAAAACAGATTTGGATCAAGGCATTAGGTGCATAATTGAACAAGGTATCTTTTTGACAATAGGGTTTTCACAGGAAAGTCCAGAAGTTCAAAGAATTAGCAAAAATACCCTTGGACACAGTGAACTGAAAGCCAGCGCATTGTCAAGAACTAGGGCTCAAGTAATTGATCGATTTACTCATGTGTTGCTTCGCCAACTATGTCAAATGGGTAGGCGAGGTCAAGGCGAAGTTGCTAGAGAAATGAATTGAACAACAAAGGCAAAACGGCGGCGAACGATAAGGTCGAAGTCGTCAGCCTTGAAGAATAGAAGTGGGCTACGGTGATAGCGAGCTACAGATGATGAAACCTGAAATTGATCGAGGGCTTTTTCTCCTGAGGTAGTGCTGATGGTGCTAGAGCGAGGAATCTGGTTGCAATTGAGGTTTGGAGTTCACCGGCGTTGACACCGGAGTTGAAAACAACGACAAATGAGGCGAAGATGATCTAGGGCAATGCATATCAAATGGGCTCGGCTACACCATCTACAGGATACAAGAAATGATTTGGTGCAATTGGTTTGGTCAGAGGTGAGGTGGAGCTCACCGGCGACGTGAGGCGTTCATGGCGGCGCGCGAAGAACAGGAAAGCTCCAATTCGAGCTCAAATTTAAATTCTAATTGAACAGGCTTGCTCAAGAGGTTTGTGTGATCAATTTATTCTACTACAAAGAAGGCTAATTTGGGCTAAATCAAATGGCATTCCCGGAATAGGGAAATATTACAATCCCAGTGATCACCAGCGTTAGGGTCCACCGGAGTTCAATTAATTTTCACAGAACAAAGAGGTGAAGAGAAGGAACTTACTTGTCGATTTAGTTTGGATGTTGATGCAGGGAAATGATCTGGCGTCGTGCTCCTCCTCGGCGGCTCACCGGAGAAGAAGACGAAAACAAAGAAGATTTTGTTTAAAAGAGTAAGAAGACTCGGGAGTGAACTGGTGAAGACAAAGCTGATCTGGGGCTGCTATTTAAAGGCACAGGACAAAGATGGCGAGGCTAGAGCCGTGATAATTGTGCCGACGACAAGTAACTGATCGAAGCAACACCGGCAACGACGGGACGGCGAGTAGCCGGCTCTGCTGCGTTTGGTCGGTGTATTGGAACTTGGCGTTGGGCGGCGCAAAGCGGTGGCGTCAAAACTGGCACGGGCGAGGCGACGTGGCGCGAAGCTACTGACAAAAGTGCTACTGCGGTCGCTGCTGGTAGCGCGTGCAGTTGCCGATTGTAACTGGTGCCGGCACGGCGACGCTCTAGGCGCGGACAAGTGCACGCATGCAGGCGCAAGCGAACACGAGCACAAGCGAGGGCGAAACTGGCCAGCGGCGAAGATCGCGGTGAAGGAGCAAAGCACGGCTAGGCTCTAATCGAAAACACGGCTGAGAGTTCTGGTCGAATCTGGACTAATCTGTAAAATCTGGGATATAAGTGATTAGGGTAGATTTTGACTTCACAAATTTGGCAAACTTTGTTCAGCAAATAAGTTGGCAAAGATAGAAGATAAGATTTGGGACATTTGAATAGTTTTTGAATAAAAATGATGTCGACGATTCGGACTCAGGGTCCTCAGCCGAACTTATGCAGAATTTGTAATTGTGAGACCTTTCAAGATGACCCTCCGGGAAGGTATGCTGAACAATGGTGAACAGGAGCACAGAGAGTTTAGACAGGTTCGGGCCCTCGATGGTGGGAGTAATAGCCCTACGTCCTGTTGAGATTTCACTAAGTGTGGTAAAAGGTTTACAAATGGAGGAAAAAGTCCTCACAGGCGAGGATTTTTCCTGTAAGAGTGTACAAGGATAAGCCAAAGAGGGCTTGCTGAAATACTATTTAAGGTGGGCCGTAGACTTGGCTAACTTGAGAGATTTTGGATTTCTTGATTAATCTTCTGATCTCTCAGTTGATGTTTTGATCGATCTCCCCCCTGATTGATGCTCCATGCCATCCTTTTGTACTGTTTGAAAGGGCGCCATGTGGAGGAAACTGCATCAAACGGTTGCACGGACGTTTGGATGCAGTTTTTTGGAACTGCTCTTAACCTCCACGTAGGTTAAACACGTGTTATTCATGGATAACTGTATGTGTTAACCTTCTGACGGTCGATTCTCCACGTGTAGGAATCTTCGGGATACTTAGAATATCCCGTTGTATGGGCAACCGAATAGATAGATCCTAAGTATCCTGATCGGCAGATGTTCTGACCGCGGGATATTGGCTGACCGCGCAATATCCCGAATATGTAGTTCGCGTATAGCATACGAACTTCTGACCGCGCAAGGCTTACGGTCTGACCGCGTAAAGCTGGCGATCACATAGCGACGTCCCTCAGAACAACTTGAGCTCGTATCGCCAGATACACTTCTGACTCGAACCTGCCTTTAACCAGAAGTCCAATAGAAGTGGTCCGGGTGTCAATCCTCGTCAGCTAGCCCCCAAATTCGAAAGAAACGAAGTGACGTGTTTATTTCGAATTTTAAGACCATGCATCGGATTTTTAACCCGGCCCTTTAGCTTCTCCACTTAGTAGCGCACTAAGTGAAAACGGTTGGTTTTTCAAGACGAGTTCTGACATTACGTGACGGGCAATGATGGCGCCGTAGAAATGTTTTTATCTCGAGGTAAAATTGTAAATGTTTTGATGAAACCCGAGGCGCCTGGAATGCAAACTGTCATCTAGGCGGCTATAAATACCAGGTTCTTGGATTTGTAAAGCTTCACAATTTCCCTCCACGCCTAAAGTCCTTTTCTTGTTATCCTGCCTCCTTCCTTTTCACATACTCCTCCCAATGGCAGATCATGAAATCATCGAGATTGAGAGCGATGAAGGGGAAATTGTCGAACAAAGGCCTCAAATGATTGAAGCCTTGTCCCCCTTAAGGAAGAAACCCAAGGTTGACGAAGGATCTTCTAGTGGAACAAAAGTGAAGAATGTAGCAAGTTTCTTTCTTCCTTCAGTTCCTTTGACCCTCCCCGTTCATGCCTCTCGGCAAGTTAGGCCTTTATCCTTAGAGAAAGATCCCATCACATTCAATTCTCCCATTCTTTTGGGTGATCAACATCCTGGTCGGCAAGCGGTGACTATCCCTCGATCAAATGATCGCCATATTGGGTTGGCGAAGCAATCTTCTGATGGGAAGGTTGCTCTTCCACCATATGATGATCTTCCTCCCAAGATGGGTGTATTAACGGGTTATGCACCGGGACAGGTAACAATTCTTCTCCCTTTTTGCTGATAATTTTAGTTAGTATGACTAACTTTTGCAAAATGCAGGAGGTAGGAGGCTCCAGCTATCAGCCTTCTGCTGCTCCATCTCTTCCTTCCGGACAGACTCTTCTGGAAGAGAAGAATGCCCTGGAGAAGAGGACCGAGGAGATGGCCTCGAAGATTCTGCGTTTAGCAGAATGTCTTGATCGATCCCGAGAAGAGGCGCACCATTTCCGTCGAGAGAGGGACTTCGCTCAGCAACAGCGAGAACTCTCTGACTTGATTAGGGACAATAGTGCGTCTGTTGTTAGGGACGATATAGATAGACTTAGGGTAGTTGCTAGTTCCCTGGGGGTTGCCAGTGTAAATTCTACTGACAACAACATGTCCCTTGGGGAACTTTGTAAACTTCTTTCGGAACAGGTCGATGCTTTTATCGACCGTATCCCTTTTGTATGTAAAGAATGTAATAAATAAAGTTTCTTTTATTCATATGAACATTCTTCATACCTTCTGTGTGAAATTATGGCCAAAAGCTTAGTTCGCGACCATTCATACACAGGAAATTTCAGTTCTGCGATTAGAATCGCGCTTTAAAAGATCACCGTGACCTGCCCTGATGCCGCGATCAGACTTAAGGCCGCGGTTAGAACTGAATTGCAACTAGAGTCGAACGTTCAGTTAGACCATTACTTCGATCAGAAATGAAGTTAAATAACATGGTTTTAACCAAACCATAACCCAATTAGAATATACCCGTACGTCAAAATTTGAGTTACATGATATTTTTTACAAAAATGTTCAAGTAAAAAGAAAGGTAAATACCCCTCAAAAAGCCTTAGCAGACTTCTCGAGTTTTAGCCCTTTCAGCTTCCGAAATAAAGAAGTCTTTTTATTTCAGATCCGATACCTGAAACGCTTTAAAGGGTTTATCAGAGAGTATCCAAACAATTGTAATTACAATGCCATGTATGTAAAACTATTTTTTAAAAGAAAGTGCATATTCACATCATAAGTTTCATACTATAAGTATATCCCCCTAGCCCCCGCCTCTGTTTTGTGAATACTGAAGCCTTAGTATTTTAAGCAGAGGGGAAAACATAAGTATGATGACCAGGGATATGTGCTTCAAGCCGATGGTCAAGATTAAAGTAACATTTTAACCTTATTGCAAACTGGTAGCCACCCAGATGACCGAGGACTAGCCAGATAGTCCCGTGTGCGTTGAGAAACGGCTTATTTAGGAGTGACTTATCTGGAAGTGATCATGAGATCGACCAGCGAATCCGGTTGAAAAATGCTGTAATAACCTAACCGCCGGCGATCAGCCCCCAGGTCGAATTTGTATAATTTGGGCTGAAGGAAAAACACTCATTGTATGAAAACAAGACATGCTTTTTATGAAAAGATGCTAATTGAACAGGAAAAGGGTTGTGGTACTTACACGTAAAACTTGCAAAGTTGATCGATGTTCCAAGTATTGGACAAAATCCGACCATCCTCCATGGCTAACCGCGCAGATCCTGGCCGCGGCACTGAGACGACAGTGTATGGTCCTTCCCACTTTGGGGAGAATTTATTGCGGTTAGACTGGTCTTGAATTTTTCGTAAAACCAAGTCGCCCACGTTGAGATCACGTGGTCGCACCTTTTTACTATGGTACTTGCGTAGAGCCTGCAAGTATACCGCAGACTTGATCAGGGCGCGATCACGCCGTTCTTCCAGGAGGATGAGATCTTGCGATCGCTGTTCGGATTGGTTGACCTGTTCGAATTGATTCGTGCGAACAGATCCAATACTAACTTCCATAGGCAACACAGCCTCGGCCCCATAGACCAAATGGAAGGGTGTCTCACCGGTGGCTCGACTAGAGGTAGTCCGTAGTGCCCATAGAATAGTATAAAGCTCGTCTGCCCAAGCCCCCGAGCGGGTCTTGAGGCGATCAAAAACACGTTTTTTGATGCCTTGCAATACTTGCCCATTGGCCCGTTCTACGGCACCATTGCTTTGTGGATGTGCCACAGAAGCAAAGCACACCTTGGTCCCAATCTGATCGCAGTAGTCTAGGAAGAGACCGCTAGCGAACTGAGAACCGTTGTCTGTGATGAGACAGTTTGGAACACCAAATCGTGCCACAATGTTCTTGTGAAAGAACTTTTGTGCGGCTGATGCAGTAATATTTCGTACTGGTTCGGCCTCAATCCACTTTGTGAACGTGTCAATGGCTACGAACAGAAACTTGTACCCATTGACCGCTTGTGGCATAGGACCGACGATGTCCATTCCCCAGATCGCGAAGGGCCATGCGAGAGGAATAGTTTGCAATGCATAAGCAGGTTGATGAACCTGTCTTGCATGAAATTGACACTGTGGACACATCTTGACCATAAGCTTGGCATCATCGAGTGCCGAAGGCTAGTAGAATCCCTGTCGAAAAACTTTTCCGACCAGTGTTCGGTATGACGCGTGTGCACCGCATACACCGTCATGTATTTCTTTCAAGAGGGATTTTCCTTCCTCCTGAGATATGCAGCGCATGAATACTCCTTGAGTACCCTTTCTGTACATAACCTGATCTATGAGTTTGTACAGACGCGCCTTTCGAATTAACCGATTGCTTTTGGTTTCGTCCTGGGGTAGGGTCCCATGTTCAAGATAGACCCTCAATGGATGAGTCCAATCTTGTTCCTGACCGAGGTTGGCAACGAAGGCTATTGCCGGATCATCCTCGACCAAAGTCATGATCGAAGGATGGTCCAAGTGTTCAATGAACACTCCTGCCGGAGCGGATGAGCGTGAGGATCCAATTTTGGATAATTGGTCTGCGAGAATATTGTCCTTTCGCGGGATGTATTGGACTTCGAAGTGACTGAAGTGTTTTTCCAATCTCCTCACCTCCCCCAGGTAATGAGCCATTGTCTCATCGGAGGTGCTGTACTCCTTGTTTACCTGGTTTACGACTAGCTGTGAGTCCCCCCTCACCACTAATCGACGGACTCCGAAGAATTTTGCTGCCCGGAGCCCTGCAAGAAGACCTTCATACTCTGCTGCGTTGTTGGTTGCAACAAAGTGTAGTTGAATGACATACTTAAGCTGTTCGCCCTGGGGCGTAACTAAGACTATTCCAGCCCCCGAGTGTTGAAAACAACGGGAGCCGTCAAAGTACATTGTCCAATAATCGGGGCACTCCAGTTCCTCTGCCAACTCTACGGGTGGCTCAGGGTTGGTCCATTCGACCACAAAGTCGGCCAAAACCTGAGACTTAACCGCCGTGCGAGGGGTGAAATGGATCTCGAAGGCACCGAGTTCGACTGCCCATTTGGCGATTCGACCAGATTTTTCTGGATTTCGGACAATATCCCCTAAAGGAAAAGAGGAGGGTACTGTGATCTTGTGTGCTTGAAAGTAATGTCGTAGCTTACGGGAAGCCATCAGTAGCGCGTAAAGTATCTTCTGGACCTCAGGGTAGCGCTCCTTAGGGCCATGAAGTACTTCGCTCACATAGTAGACGGGTCTATGTATTCCTCCTCTATCCGCGATCAGAACGGCACTGACCGCGTGTGGTGTGGCCGCCAGGTAAAGAAGCAACGGTTCTCCTTTGTCAGGAGACACCAATACTGGCGGACTGGATAGATATGTTTTTACCTCCTGGAATGCTTTTTCGGCCTCATCCGACCATGTAAAGTTATGATGCTTCTGCAAGGCTTTGAAGAAAGGTAATCCCCTTTCGCCTAATCGCGATATAAAGCGACTTAAAGCCGCCATGCGACCAGCCAGGCGTTGAACATCCTTCATGGTCGAGGGCGACCTCATTTGTTCAATAGCTCTGATTTTCTCAGGATTAACCTCAATGCCCCTGGAACACACAAGGAAACCAAGAAGCTTTCCTGAAGAAACCCCGAAAGAACATTTCTCCGGGTTCAATTTTATTCCAAAGCGATTCAAGTTACAGAAGGTTTCAGCAAGATCGTCCAAATGAGACAATCTTTTGGTGCTCTTTACAACCAAGTCGTCTACATATGCTTCGAGATTACGCCCTATCTGGGAAAGAAAGGTCTTTTGCATCAAGCGCTGGTACGTAGAACCTGCGTTCTTGAGACCGAACGGCATTCTGACGTAGCAGTATGTACCGAACGGGGTGATGAAGGCAGTTTTCTCTTCATCGTCTTCTGCCATGCTAATTTGATGATATCCTGAGTAGGCATCCAGAAAACACATCAGTTCGCAACCCGCAGTGGAGTCGACCAGCTGGTCGATGCGGGGAAGGGGAAAGTCATCCTTCGGACAGGCACTGTTGAGGCTAGTGTAGTCGACGCACATGCGCCACTTGCCATTTGACTTGCGGACCATGACCGGATTGGCGAGCCAGTCCGGGTGATTCACTTCGCGGATAAACCCGGCTTGTAAGAGTTTGTCTAACTCTTCTCGGATGTCTTCCTGTCGGTCGGTGGCAAAACGCCTGAGCTTTTGCTTTATTGGTCGTTGTCCAAGTCGAATTGCTAACCTGTGCTCAATTACTTCCCTTGGGACACCGGGCATGTCGGACGGTTTCCACGCAAACACGTCTGCGTTAGCCCGGAGGAAAGCAACGAGGTCGAGTTCCTATTTGTCATCCAGGGCTGACCCAACCCGAATTGTCTTGGATGGGTCATCTGGGTACAAAGGAACTTGTTTGAGTTTCTCATCTGGTCGAGGAGCAGCCCTGATCGCATCGGTGTCAACGGTGGCGACCTGAGCGTCCCGGAGGGGAAGTTGATCGACCATCTCCAAAGATAGCGAGTCGCACGTGAGCGCCACGTTGCGACTACCTCGGACCGAAATGATACCTTTGGGGCCAGGCAATTTCCCGCACTGATAAGCATAGTGCGTTGCCATCATGAAGTTAGCAAGAGTCGGCCTGCCAAAGATTGCATTATAAGCTGAATCACAATCGATTACATCGAAAGTAACCAATTCTGTTCGGAAGTTGTCTGGTTCTCCCAGAGTGACCGGGAGGACCACTTGTCCCAATGGCATCATGGAGGGGCCTGGGATTATCCCATAAAACGGATGGATTATGGGCTTGATCTTCAAACGAGGAATTTGCATCTCGTCGAGTGCCTTGACCAATAAAAGATCAAGGGAACTTCCCCCACAATCAGGACCCTTTTGACTCTCGCGTTACTGATGATTGGGGTTATAACCAGAGGTAGCCTCAATGGTCGAGTTAGCCCCACAGGACAGTCAGCGCGATCGAACGTCAAAGGCATATCCGACCAACGGGGATATTGAGGTTCGCCAAGGGATGTCTCCGTTTGGTTAACCTCTCGGCAAAAGGTTTTAAACTGCCTTTTGGAAGCGAAAGAGGAGGAACCTCCAAAAATGACATTAACATGATTTTGAGGTACCTGGTAAGCCATTTCTTCATCTCCGTCGATGTCTCTAATCTCGCACGCCTGCTCTTTAGGCGGTAAGGTTGGCATTGGCCCAGCTCCTTGGTAGAAATCATCCAGCTGTTTCAACCAACTCCTGCAGTTTTTGAGGTCGTGGCCTGCGGAGTTGTGGAGTGGACACCACCTCTTGCCCTCCTGCAGATTAGTTGATTTTTCTGGCTGGTCGGAATCCCGGCCACCAGAGGCAGTTTTACTTTTAAAAGAAGACTTATTACCTTTGGTCGAAGGTGGTTTCTCCGTGACTGCGACCTCACGGTACTGTCCAGAGCGGTTCCTCTTCGACTTTTTTGACTTCCCACCCGGTGAAGACTCCGGCTTTTTGCTTGAATCTTCTTTCCTGGCGTCCTTGAAGCCTGGTTGGGGCAGTAGGTCCCCCTTGTCAACCATTCGGTTCCATTCGACTACCTCGGCTGCATCGGAGTATCGATCAGCCATATTGAACAGATCGGCCACTGATCGTGGAGGGTGGATAAGCAAGTCTTCAATGAATCTCCGGTATCGAACGGCATGCTTAAATGCCCTGATTACGGAGCCATCAGATATGTTCGGGATGGTATTTCTTACCCCGACAAACCTCTTGACAAACTGCCGAAGTGTTTCGGTCGAAGTTTGCCGCAGTCTATGCAGGTCGTCCTCCTTACCCGGCTTTTGGTAACAGTTTTGGAAATTGCTGAGGATGGCATCGCATAGCATTTCCCAATTGTAGATGGAACCCTCAGGCTGATTAAACAACCAGGTTCTAGCCGGTCCTGCGAGGACTGTTGGCAGGTAGTTGGCCATGACCTTGTCATCGCCTCCTGCTGCTTGGATGGCAGTAATATAGATCTGAAGGAACTCGGATGGGTTCTGAGTTCCATCAAACCTCTCAATGGCCCCTGGTCGAAACTTATCGGGCCAAACGACTGCTCGTAGGCCAGGCGAGAAAGCTTTGCAACCAACGTAAGGACCGTGAACCGTCCTGTGACTTTCGGTTCGGTTTCGAGCAAACTCACGTAATGGCGAGGTTACTCGTGGTCCCAAACGAGAGTGAACGGGAACTCGATCCCTACTACGAGAGTCCTGCATTCGCCGGTATTTGTCCTGTCGGGACGGTACAGGCGGCGGGTAACTCCGCCGGCCAGAGCCAAAATGAGGACCATCCCGTTCACGGGAATGTGTTACTGAGTGGGAAGAGGCTGTTGGGGTCGCCTCGGATGCGACCTCGTCCAGTCTTTCCGCCAGGATCCTGAAAAAGGCTGGTCTCTGCGCATCCGTGACCGTAGGAGGAAAATTGCGCATGACTTCCGCGATAGATCGCAGTCGACCATGGGTACTTCTCCTAGGGGCACCAGGTGTTATTGTTTCTTCGTCCACTGGGAAATGCTCCGGTGGTAAAGAAGGAGTCTGGTCACGTCTACGACCACGCGACCGTCGAGAAGAACTCGGGGCAGCATCGTAATGAGCCTGCGCATCTTGAAGAGCCTCTAGGGCAGTTCTGCGTAGTTTGTTGTTCTGTTGCTCGAGATCTTGCTCCTCCTTCTGTTTGCGATCTTGTTCTTCCCTGGCAGCCTGTTGATCGGGAGTTTCTTCCGACAACGCAGCAAACTGCCTAGGGAGAGAAGTCGCCGATGGCGAAAACATCACGGTTTGTTCCGAGTCGGACTCGAAATCAAAGAGACGGTGGCGGTTATCAGGGTCGAACCTTCCTGGGCTAATTTCAGGGTCACCATCATATTTTCCCTCAGCGGGATCGTATGACGGGCCGGATTCATCACCTAGCACATTAAGAACCTCTGCGGGTTCTGACCTTGTGCCAGTTACCTCCTGGTCGATTAACATGACTTGGGGAGATGATTCAACCTGTGGAAGATTCTGGCCTTCGACCTCTTCCATCGGAACAGGATCGCTTGGAGAAGGCATTGGTATATGGGCATAATCCTCGAGATCGAAATCATTCTCGGAATCATATGCTCCAGCCATGTTTCGGCGAACCTCCGAATTTCAATTAGGACGCCTTGAGAAAGGCCCCACGGTGGGCGCCAGCTGTCGACGATTCGGACTCAGGGTCCTCAGCCGAACTTATGCAGAATTTGTAATTGTGAGACCTTTCAAGATGACCCTCCGGGAAGGTATGCTGAACAATGGTGAACAGGAGCACAGAGAGTTTAGACAGGTTCGGGCCCTCGATGGTGGGAGTAATAGCCCTACGTCCTGTTGAGATTTCACTAAGTGTGGTAAAAGGTTTACAAATGGAGGAAAAAGTCCTCACAGGCGAGGATTTTTCCTGTAAGAGTGTACAAGGATAAGCCAAAGAGGGCTTGCTGAAATACTATTTAAGGTGGGCCGTAGACTTGGCTAACTTGAGAGATTTTGGATTTCTTGATTAATCTTCCGATCTCTCAGTTGATGTTTTGATCGATCTCCCCCCTGATTGATGCTCCATGCCATCCTTTTGTACTGTTTGAAAGGGTGCCATGTGGAGGAAACTGCATCAAACGGTTGCATGGACGGTTGGATGCGGTTTTTTGGAACTGCTCTTAACCTCCACGCAGGTTAAACACGTGTTATTCATGGATAACTGTATGTGTTAACCTTCTGACGGTCGATTCTCCACGTGTAGGAATCTTCGGGATACTTAGAATATCCCGTTGTATGAGCAACCAGATAGATAGATCCCAAGTATCCTGATCGGCAGATGTTCTGACCGCGGGATATTGGCTGACCGCGCAATATCCCGAATATGTAGTTCGCGTATAGCATACGAACTTCTGACCGCGCAAGGCTTACGGTCTGACCGCGTAAAGCTGGCGATCACATAGCGACGTCCCTTAGAACAACTTGAGCTCGTATCGCCAGATACACTTCTGACTCGAACCTGCCTTTAACCAGAAGTCCAATAGAAGTGGTCCGGGTGTCAATCCTCGTCAAATGACAATAGGGTATTTGAATCTGAATTTTGTCAAAATTGAAATTCTGGGATTTAGGATAGGATTTTGAAATCCTCACAGAAGTAGATTTTGTATGCAATAGCATTTGGGAGGTGTTCCCTGAAACAAATTTGAATTTGGAGTTGATTTGTGGCTTTTAGCCTTTTCAGGCTTCTGGAAAATCTGAGAAGGATTGATCTGCATTACTTCTTGGACTAATTTGCGAAAAGAGTCCAGATGATAGAATTTGATTGCCAACTTTTTTGATTAAGGTAGTAGCATACCCTTGATCATAATCCAAGGATAATCTGTCTGGATTAGGATAAGATGTGATTAAATCTGAGTTCAGAGTATTTATGGTAATTAGGATACTTAATTAATTTTTTGTTTTCGAAAACAGAAAGAATTGGCAAATCTGGAAGATAGACATGGAATCGAATCTGGCTTCTGAAGAATTTTATTCTCAGGATAAATAGTAGGTCAAATCTAGAAAGTCAGATCTTGATTTGGTTCACAGGAAAGATTTTGAAATTTTAGGGCTTAGGATAAAATAAATCTAGGCATGCATGACTTTTTTTTATGAAAAGAATTTTCACCCCAAACCCAAGGTGTTACAACTTTCCTTGTTTTCTTACGGTTCATACTGTTATAACTGTTAGAATAAATAACGTAGTTTTACTAACTGTTAAAAAACAAACCATTAGTACTATTTTCTCTCTTCTAATGGTCCATACAGTAATAACCATTAAAATAAATAATGTGGTTTTACTAACGGTTACAAAAAATAAACCATTAGTAAAATTTTCTATCTTCTAATGGTTCATGATATAATAGCCATTAGAATAAATAATGTAGTTTTCACTAACGGTTTCCCAAAACTTAACCATTAGTAGAAAAGCTCTTCTGCACTGCGGACCTTGTACACTAATGGTTTTTCTTCAGATTGCTTATAACCTTTAGAAGATAGTGGTTAGTGGACTGTATTTCTATAGTAGTGAGTGTTCTTGAACATTTTCATTCATCTCCATGTGGTGGACATGTTGGAGCTTCAAAAATAGTGGCTATGGTATTGCAATCAGGTTTGTTCTAGCCTTCTTTATTTAAAGATGTTTATGACTTTGTGCAAAAATGCGATCCTTGCCAACATTCTGGAAATTTGAGTAAATCAGATGAAATGCCCTTAACAAACATTCTTAAAATTGAGCTCTTCGATGTATGAGGAGTAGATTATATGGGTACCTTTTCCATCTTCTATGGGTAACTCCTACAGTAGTTGATTATGTTTCAAAGTGGGTAGAGGCTATTGCTACACCAACAAATGTATCAAAACATGTGATCAAGCTTTTAAAAACAGTCATGTTTTCCTGATTTGGTGTTCTGTGAGTAGTGATTAGTGATGACGGTGCGCATTTCACTAATTCCCAATTTCAGAAATTATTAATGAAATATGGTGTTATTCATAAAGTTACTCTTGCATATCACCCTCAAACAAGTGGACAGGTTGAAGTCTCAAACAGGGAAGTCGAGACAATCTTACAAAAGGTGGTGACACTGTCTCGTACGGATTGGGCACTCAAACTTCCAGATGTGCTTTGGGCATATCGCGCTACATTCAAGACTCCGCTAGGTATGACAGCTTACAAACTTGTATTTGGTAGAAACTATCATTTGCCTGTTGAACTGTCATACAGAGCATTCAAAGAACTCAATTGGCACTTTGACAAAGCGGGGTGAAGGCGAATCCTTGAATTTCATGAATTAGAAGAACTTCGGAACAACACCTACGAAAGTGCTTTGATCTATAAAGACAACATGAGGAAGTGGCATGACAAAAGGATCCTCAACCGTGAGTATAAACTAGGTGATTTGATTTTATTATTCAATACTCAGCTCAAATTATCACAGGGAAATTGAAATTGCGTGGCGTGGGCCAAACACGATAGAAAAGGTCTTTCCGTATCTTGCCATAGAGCTTCGAGCGCAAAACGGCACCACTTTCAAGGTAAGCATGCACCATATCAAGCTTTACAATGCGGGAGACCAGGTAAGTACACTGAACTTGGTCGATTCTTTCAGTTCTATATATTTTTGAACAGCCAAGGACGTTCTGTCGAGCAGGACATTAAACCAGTGCTAGTTGGGAGGCAACCCGGTACACTAACATGTAGTTCTCTCTTTTATGAACATAGCAGTGTGGAAATCAATCAATTCTGGCGTTGTTTGACCACCCAAACTTTGTTTTCGTAGACTAGGGCTGACACTTTTCATAAAAACAAAAAATAAAAAGATTTCAAACTGGCCGAGACATCCACGACCACTAGCACGACCAGTGTTAGGGTTTGGTTTGGTTAAAATTTCAAAGACCAATTTTTCTTCTCAGCCGAATTGACCACGACGAGGTTTACGACCAGTGGAGGCTTCGGTTTGATGATCTTTCAAAAACTCAAAGTTTTTTCTTTTTACCCGATATGAGCACAACCAGTGTTTTGACCAATGTCGCGTTCAGGTGAGAAATTTCAAAGGAAAATAAAATTTCCAAAACCAACCGAGGCGAGCACAACCTCAACCACGACCAGTCCCGCTTTCGGGTGCATTTTTCCAAATAAAAGTTGTTGCGGGAAATCTCCGCGGGACTAAGTCCAGGTAAGTTGCGCCACGATGGCCCGGGGACGTGGCCTCCGGGGCCTCCCCGGGCGCCGCCTTTTTTGGCCCCCGGGACCTGGCCTCCGGCGCTGTCCCGGGCGCCACCGTTGGCCCGGGACGTGGCCTCCGGGGCCTCCCCGGGCGCCGCTGTTGGCCCCCGGGGCCTGGCCTCCGGTGGCCCGGGGACGTGGCCTCTGGCCCCTCCCCGGGCGCCGCCTTTTGGCCCACGGGACCTGGCCTCCGGCGCCGTCCCAAGCGCCGCCATTGGCCAGGGGACGTGGCCTCCGGGGCCTCCCCGGGCGCCGCCTTTTGGCCCCCGGGACCTGGCCTCCGGCGCCGTCCCGAGTGCCGCCATTGGCCTGGGGACGTGGCCTCCAGCCCCTCCCCGGGCACCGCCATTGGCCCGGGGACGTGGCCTCCGGGGCCTCCCCGGGCGCCGCCATTGGCCCAGGGACGTGGCCTCCAGCCCCTCCTCGGGCGCCGCCTCCCCGGGACCTGGCCTCCGGCGCCATCCCGGGCGCCGCCATTGGCCCGGGGACGTGGCCTCCGGGGCCCCCAGGGCGCCGCCTTTTGGCCCCCGGGACTTGGTCTCCGATTCCATCCCGGGCCTCATCGCCCACCTAAAGGTAAAGTCTCGAACTGTTTGTCACGTGGAGGTCACACGAGGAGCGCCTCGGGAAATAGCGACCACCTGTCAAGCATCCAAGGTGTTTGACCGGCAGAAGGACGGTCTTGCCCTTCAATCCGATGGTGGCTTCCGGGGTAGTTTAGGTTTTTTGCTTCGTTTTGGGACTATAAATAGCCCTTGTACCCCTCTGTTGTAAGGATCGGTTCACTTTTATTGGAATAGCTAAACTCACAGACGTGCTCCGGAAGCCTCTCCCCCTGGAGAGAGCCTCCCCAGCTGACTCCGGTCGGGAGCGCGTCGACAGGACTAGGGCCCCCACCGGGACCCGAACCTGTATAAATCCGTGTGTCATTTCTTGTGCTTGTCCGGCGGGGGAGGACCGGTCATCCAGTCAACCCGCGCTGCGTAATCTTTGCTAGGATCATTCTCAAAACCTGCCGGGGTATTCGCAATACCACGACAGTTGGCGCCGACCGTGGGGATCTCGTGACAAGACGCCATGGCTCCCCCAAGAACAAGGGCTCGCACCCTTCCCAGCGACCCGGGTCTCAGAGACCCGGCGCCGTCCGCACGGGACACCGCTGTCCCGGCGGTCCCTTCCGGAGGCGACCTGGCCCAGGTACCGCCTCCCCCTCTTCCTCTTAACTTAGATGCTTCCACCTCCAGGTCGTTCCCGGTGACCGCGGGGACCTCGGCCGGGACCAGTCTCCCCCCGACGGCTCCCTCGGCCCCCCGGGACGCCCTGCTTGAAGCTCTCGTGGAAGGGCAGCTCCGCGCCCAGCGCTCTATGGACGAACTCCTTAGCGTGTTGGCGCGGCCTCCGGCCCCCACATTTGCGTCACACCCGTATCCGGGGAACATGCCCCCGTTTATGGGTTACCTGGTGGCCCCTCCGGCCTCCGGGGGTCTGTCCGCCCCGTATGATCCTGCCAGGGGGTTCCCTCCCCCTGCGGGATATACGTCCGGACCCTTCCCGGCATCCGGGCCCGTCCCGGTACTGGGAGGTTACTTCATGCTAGGGCCCTTCGTGGCACCAGGGGGGTACCCCGTCCAAGGCCTATTCCCGGGGCCGGGAGCCCACTTTACGCCGGGGGTTTTCCCTGCGCCGGGTGCCAGTCCCGCCCCCCGCGTCGTGTTTACCTCACCGGGGGCGGTTGGCAGAGCAGCTCCCGTGCCGCAGCGGACTTCCCCCAGCATGGGCTCCCCGGTTCCGGATGTCGCCACGAGGGCTCTCCCCTCGCCGGTTCCGGCTGCTCCGGGGGCTCCCCCCTTTTCGGTTCTGGTCGTTGCCACTGGGGCCCCCTCCAGTTCGATTCCTGGCGTCACCGTGGGCGCCCCCTTCCTGGTTCGGGATAATACAGGGGCTTCCCCCTTTCCGGTCCCAGGGGTCACCGCAGGGGGCTCCCCTCCACCGGCTCCGGAAGCCTCCGGGGCGGCAGCTACAGTGCATGAGCTCCCTCCCTCAGCGGCACAGGTCCGTTTCGCCCGGGGGGAGGTCGAGCGAATGCATTCACCAGAGCGCGGGGAAGAACTTCCCCCCGGCCGCGGGCGCGGGGAGCCTCGCTCTCGCGCCGGTCGGCGGAAGAGACCCGCTGAAGAGCCAACCTCTCCGGCGGAGAGCCCGGACGTCCGGGAACTCAGTCCCGGTCCAGAGGAAAAGTGTCGCCACCGCCATTCTGGCGGACCTCTCGGACCGCTTCCAGACTCAGACAACGAAGGTCCCGTGAAGGAAGACAGCGACCGGGACTCTCCCCGGGAGGTGCAGGGGGCCAACCAGCCCCTGTGCCAAAGACTTCACAGCATCCGGTGGCCGCGGCCCTACCACCCTCCGCACATCGAGCACTATAACGGTGAGGCAGATCCTTACGAGTTTGTGCAGGTTTACTCCACTGCCATCTCCGCGGCCGGGGGGGACGAGACGGTACAGTGCAACGTCTTCCCCCTCTACCTCTCTGGCATTGCCCGCTCCTGGTTCTACAACTTGAAGGCGGGCTCCATCAAGTCCTTCTCGCAGCTTAAGCGGGAGTTCTGTGCCAACTTCCAGGGGAACTACGTGCGTCCCCTGGACTCCTCGCAGCTGTACACTGTCCGGCAGAGGACTGGGGAAACCATCAGAAGCTTTTTCAAGCGCTTTGCTCTGGTGAAGAGCAAAGTGGCCCATGTTCCCGACTCTACGGTCATCGAGGCCTGCAAAAGCGGCATCCTCCCGGGGGAGCTCCACCGAAGGCTCTCCCGGAGCTGCCCCTCTTCCGTCGACGAGCTCTTCAACGTACTCGAAAAGTACGCCCGGGCGGAGGAAGACGACATCTTGAAGAAGACCCAGGGGGCTCCCGCTCCCGCCGACCGGGGGGCCAGGGATCCCCCCAAACGCCCCAGGCAGGGGGGCCGTAGCGAGCCACGGCCTCGGGACACCTTTGTCCTCGAAGGCGGAGGCGGCTCGCGCGACCCCCAGAGGGGCAACCGCCCCTTCCCCAAGCCGAAGGGCCATGGGGGAGGACAGTCTTCGCGCGGCCGGGAAGGCCCCGCGGGGAGAAGGCGGGAAGGACCGTGGTGCAGCTTCCACAGGTCCAGTACCCACGATACCCGAGATTGTAGCCAGCTGCTACAGCACTTTGCGGACTTCCTCGACCAGCGCGGGCAGGGGGGGGGGACTCCGGCCTCCTTGCCCCCTCGGCCAGCTATTCCGGCCCTTCCCGCTCCCGCGGGGGGTCAGCAGACGCAGGAGGGGGAGCCTTCAGAAGCTCTCCCCTTTCAAACTTCGCAGCGGCACGTCAATGTCATCGTTGGACGATCTGCCTCCGGGCGGGACTCTAAGTGCCAACGTAAGGAGTACGCGCGCGAGGTGAAGGTTGTGGGGGTGCTACGCGCGTCCCCGCCACCTAAGTGGTCGGACATCCCCCTCACCTTCACGGCAGAAGACGCGCGGGGGGTCCGCTTCCCCCACGATGATGCGCTCATTGTCTCCACGACCATCTACAACTGCCACCTGGCCCGCATCCTCGTGGACGGCGGGAGCTCCGCCGACGTTCTATTCATGAAGGCCTTCAAAGAGATGCAGGTGGATGAAAAGCTCCTGCAGCCCGCCGCAGGGCCCCAGCAAAGGTTTGTCCCGGGGAAGGCGATCCACCCCGTGGGCAAGGTAGATCTTCCAATGACCTCCGGCACCCCGGAGAACTACCGGACCGAACTGGTCCGCTTCGACGTAGTGGACCTCCCCTCTTCCTACAATGCGATAATGGGGAGGACTACAATCAACCAGTTGGGGGCTGCCACCCATCAAAACTACCTCTGCATGAAGATCCCCGGGCCGCATGGTGTGATCAACGTCCGGGGAGACCAAGACATGGCCCGTGCTCTATACGAGCGCACTGCCGCCACAATTGGAAGCGTCAACCTCATAAAGACGCCCGGGCGGGAGGCGTCTCCCCCGGAATTAGACGCCACTGCGCCACCGCCCGGGAGGCCCCTCCTCAAGCCACGTCCGGAAGGGGGCCTCCGGAAGGTCCCGCTGTCCCCGGGCAACGAAGACAAAACCGTCCAGATCGGGGCGGAGCTCCCCGAGGAGCACACAGCGTAACTTGCGGCTTTTCTGCGCGAAAACTCCGACGTTTTTCCTTGGAAACCTTCGGACATGCGGGGCGTCGCCCTGGAGGTCATTGAGCACAAGCTCGCAGTGGCCCCCGATCACCCCCCAGTCAAACAGAAGCTGTGGAAACTCTCCCTCGAGCGCCAAGAAGCAATCAAGGTGGAGATTACCCAGCTCCGAGGGGCGGGGTTCATTGGGAGGTCCTGCACCCCGAGTGGCTCGCGAATCCCATCCTCGTCAAGAAATCAACCGGCAGGTGGCGGATGTGCGTGGACTTCACCGACCTTAACCGCGCCTGCCCCAAAGACAACTTCCCGCTCCCGCGGATTGATCAGCTCGTCGACTCCACTGCGGGGTGCGAGCTCATGAGCTTCCTAGATGCCTACTCGGGCTACCATCAAGTCCGGATGGCGAAAGGGGACGAGGAAAAGACGAGTTTTATTACTCCCCTCGGAACCTTCTGCTACATCCATATGCCCTTCGAGCTCAAGAACGCGGGAGCAACCTTCCAGCGCCTCATGACGTTGGTTTTCAAGGAGCAAGTCGGCCGCAACGTCGAAGTCTACGTAGACGACGCGGTCGTTAAGAGTCCCCGCGCAGCCTCCTACATCGACGACCTGGCTGAAACCTTCCGCAACCTCCGTACCTTCGGGCTCAAACTTAACCCGGAGAAGTACGCCTTCGGGGTGCGCGGCGGGAAGCTCCTAGGTTTCCTCGTGTCCCAGCGGGGCATAGAGGCAAACCCCGAGAAGATCCGGGCGTTCCTAGACATGCCCCCGCCGCGCTCCATCAAGGATGTCCAGCGGCTCTCCGGCCGCCTCGCCGCGTTAAGCCGCTTCGTCTCCCGGTCGGGGGAGCGGGGCCTCCAGTTCTTCAAGATCCTCCGGGGGCTCGAGGGGTTCCGCTGGACCCCCGAGGCCCCGGAAGCCTTCAACGACCTCAAGAAGTACCTCACGAGCCCTCCAATGCTCATGAGTCCGTCTCCAGAAGAGCCCTTGCTCCTCTACCTCGCCGCGACCCCCGTCGCCATCAGCGCGGTCTTGGTGAAGGAGCAAGGGGGGCAGCAGCGTCCCGTGTACTACGTGAGTGAGGCCTTCCAAGGGGCCAAAACTCGGTACACGGAGATGGAGAAAATCTGCTACACCCTCCTCATGGCGTCCCAGAAGCTTCGGCATTACTTCTTGGGGCACCCCATCACCGTCCCGTCGTCCCTCCCCCTCGGGGAGGTACTGCGAAACAAGGAAGCCACCGGCCGGATCGGGAAGTGGGGGGCCGAGCTCGCCCCCTTCTCCCTGTCCCTTACCGGCCGCTCCACCATCAAGTCGCAGGTCCTCGCCGACTTCGTCGCAGAGTGGACTCCCGCCTCAGGGTCCGTTGACGAAGATCTCCCCGTGCCGCCCCGACGCAGTGATCAATGGACTCTCATGTTCGATGGGTCGCTGTGTCTCGCGGGGGCTGGTGCGGGAGTAGTCCTCCGGAGCCCCGAGGGGAAGGAACTCGAGTACGCCGCGCGGCTCGAGTTCCCCGCAACCAACAACGTCGCTGAATACGAGGCTTTGCTCCTCGGGATGCGCCTTGCGCGCTCCCTGGGGATCCGGCGCCTCCTAGTCAAGGGAGATTCTCAGCTCATAGTTTGCCAAATGGACAAGTCTTACCTGTGCCATGACGCAAACTTAAGTCTTTATTTGCAGGAAGTGCGAAAGATGGAGAGGCATTTCGACGGCCTCGAGGCCCGGCATATCCCACGGAGGGACAATGATCGGGCCGATGCCTTGGCCCGGGCGGCAAGCGCCCGGGAATCGCTCCCCAAAGGGGCTTTCCTGGAGATCATCACGAAGCCCTCGGTGGCCTCCCCGGACACGGGCGATGAGCCTCATGTCCCGGAGGTCGCCGAGATCATCCGGACTCCGTCTTGGATGGACCCCCTCATCTCCTTCATCAAGGGGGAGGGGGACCCTCCTAGTGAGACCGAGGCTAAACGCCTCCTGGCTAAAGCCCGGGCATATCTCCTGCTGGAGGGGAGGCTCTACAAGCGGGGGGCTTGCGCCCTCCTGCGCTGCCTCCCCCGGCCTGAGGGACTTCGACTTCTCGAAGACATCCACGTGGGGAGCTGTGGTTCTCAGCTAGCCCTGCGTGCCATCGCGGCCAAGGCCCTCCGGTAGGGCTTCTACTGGCCCACGGTCATGCGCGACGCGCGAGACCTTGTCTCCGCGTGCGGGACATGCCAGAAGATGGCCAAGGGCTCGAACCTCCCCCCTATAGCGCTGCAGACAATCCCCATCACTTGGCCCTTCGTGCGCCCGGGGGATACAAGTATGCGGTAGTCGCAGTCGACTATATTTTACAAAGTGGGTTGAGGCGGAGCCTTTGGCCAGCATCACGTCTCGGGCCGTTCAGCGGTTTTTCTGGAAAAACGTCGTATGTCGTTTTGGTGTCCCCCGGGAAATCACCGTGGACAACGGGACCCAATTCGACTCGGCTTATTTCTGGGAATTCTGCGAAGGCCTGGGGCTCGTCGTCCACTTCGCCTCGGTGGCCCATCCCCGGAGCAATGGGGCTGTCGAGAGGGTCAACGGCGTGATCCTACAGGGGTTGCGCCGGAGACTCGAGCAAACCGCTTCTAAGCGGGGTGCATGGGCGAAGGACCTCCCTAGTATCCTCTGCTCCATGCGCACGACCCCATCCCGGGCGACGGGGCGTACTCCCTTCTCCCTGGTCTACGGGGCGGCGGCAATCCTCCCCCCGGAGATCGGCTTCCGGTCACTGCGGGTCGAGCTCCTGGAGGGAGCTACGCCCGCAGCATACCAGGTCAACGAGGCCAACCAGCGTCTGGAGATCGACCTCGTGGAGGAGGAACGTGACCGAGCGCTCCTCCGCCACGCCATCTACGAGCAAGAAATGGTGCGCGCGTACAATCAGCACGTGCGCGAGAGGGCTTTCCGCCTTGGGGACCTTGTCCTCAAGCGTGTGACGGACCCCCAGGCCCAGGGTAAGCTCTCCCCCAAGTGGGAGGGCCCCTACAGGATCTCCGCGGTCCTGAGCTCGGGGGCCTACAAGCTCTCCAACCTTCAAGAGCAGGAGCTGAAGCACACGTGGAACTTGCGTTTACTTCGCAAGTTCTATGTTTAGCCTTACGGGCGTGCCCCCTCCCCCGGAGCGTTCACGCCAGAGGGGGAGGAGGGACACTGTACTTTCCTCCCCTTTCGCGACTTCGCAGGGGGAGGCCCTGTACTTCATTTTATTAGCAATACATAGGTGTTGCTTTTCAAACTGTCTCATTGCAGGTCTCTCTCATTACCGCCCCTACTGGCGATGCCCTCCCCGCGAGGATGCCCTCCCCGCGAGGAAGTGGGCCAGGCCCAACAAGTCCCTACAACGGGAGTCCCACTCCCGTAGGGCAGCTTACGATCAGCCCTCGTGGACTGAGGGTGTAAGCGGCAACCCGGTCACAGTGGCTGCGGTAACGAGTCACTTTGGGAGACTAGTCCCCTGCCCAAACACTCAAGACCCATCCTCCGGCATTTCCTCCTCCGGGAGTAGACGCTCTCCCCAGTGGGACGTCTAATGGCCTTCATGGATCTATCTTCCTCCTACGGGAGTCGACGTTATTCCCAGCTCCCCGTTTTCACGGCGATCGGACGATTGGTCCCCAGCGACCTCATTCCCGGCTCCCCGTCTTCACGGCGACCAGACGAATGCCTCCCAGAGACCCTATTCCTGGCTCCCCGCTCTCACGGTGACCGGACGATTGTCTCCCGGAGAAGTCACGCATTTCTCGGACATTTTCTTCCCCGAAGACCCTATCCCCGGCTCCCCGTTCTCACGGCGACCGGACGATTGTCTCCTAGGAAGCTCACCTCCGGAAATCTCATCGGGTTCTCTTGGACGTTTCTTCCACATGAGGCCTTATTCCCGGCTCCCCGTTCTCACGGCGACCGGACGATTGTCTCCCGGAAGGTCTTCTCCTTGAAAACCTCGTTTTAAAAATTTTCTAACTTAGAAAATTTCCTATGCTACAGGTGACTTCCACCCCGGGGGCCTTGTTACCCCCATAGCGCGCGGAGCTATTCTCCGGCCCGCTGTGGGCGGGGGGGATAAGGAACCCCCGGGTGTCGACCGCACCGCCCACAAACAAACTTATCTCATCCTTGTTAAGATGAGTCGTCCGGACCATCCAAGAAGAAGAAAATAGAGACAATGAAAGAAGAAGCAACAACACAGCTTTATTGATTATCAAACCCGGAGGACATCTTCCCCCTCCGGTGGGCGTCGGAAACGATACAACCCGGGTTCTAACCCGGGGGATTCTCTATGCCCTAAAAGCTCCTACGCCTAATACTCTCGAAGGCTCTCCGCTAGCTCCCGGGTCAAGTCCCGGTACAATGCTCGCACGCGGCGCCAAGCGTCCCGGAGCACATCTTCGGGCCAAAACTCGTATCCCACCGGTGGGAGTATCCGGAGGGGGTGTACCATCCGGAACCCCGGTCGTGGAGGGGGCAATTCGGCACGATGATTGTCAAAATTGTCCAAGTGCCACTCCGGACGCCACCTCAACCGGATTGGCTCCTGGATGCTATCCCCGCCGCGATTCCCGGAGACAAGACTTAGCAAGATTAAAGCCGCTTGAGCGTCCCCCGGGGAGCCCCTCCCAGACCTTCACCCGGGAGCAACCTCCCGGGAACCCTGGTAACAGTAAATTCAATTCAAAGACTTAGAAAAAATTCTAACTTCATTGCATTCAAAATGTTTCTGTACAAGTGTCCGGGGCTTCTTCTAAGAAGCTACCGGAATCAAAAGTCCTAACAAAACAAAAAAGGGCCCTAGCTAAGGCCCGGGGGGAGGCTCATACATGTTCGTTGGCGTCCTCCCCCCGGGGGGCTTCTTCCAAGGCCGGGGCTGGGACGTCCCCCACCGGAGGCGCCGGAGTCGGGAATCTCGCCCGGATGAGCCGGTCGTAGAATCCTCCGGTGAGCTGCTCGATCTCCCGGCGCGACGGCTCGAAGGAGTCCGGGAAGCTTCGGGGGATGCGGCCCCCGATCGCCCGGGCGCCGACCCCCCGGAACTCAACGAGCCCCGCAGCAGCTGCGACGACGGGGATCGCCCGTCCCCGCGCCCGAACGTCGGCAACCTCCAGGATGGCGGAGACTTGTGTGTTGAGAAAACGCACAGCCTCCGCGAGGGTCGCCGGCGGCACCTCCCTGCTCCCGGAGCCTAGGCTTACGCCAAGGCTCTCAACGGCTGACCAGACGGAGCGGCCCGCGTCCGCCACCGCCCGGACGCTCGAGCCCTCAAGCTCCCGGAGCGCCTCCTCCCTCGCCTTAGCCTCCTCTCGGAGGCGGCCGTTGACAGCCTCGGAGATATGGACCTGGGCCCGGACCTGGGTCAATTCCGCGAGGGCCTCATCGCGCTCCCGGAGGGCCTCCTCGCGCTGCCCTATGGAGGCCACGGCCCGGCCCTCCGCTTCCTTCAGCAGCCGGGCGACCGCTGCTCAAGGCCCCAAGAAACAGCCGCCACCTAAAAAATATATAGAGTTAGAAAAATCTCAAAGTGCAGGAGTTGAATGAAGACGTCATCGACTCGGGTTACCTGGGCCCCGAGGGACTGAAGCCCCTCGAAACGCTCATGGAGCGTCCGCTCCGCGAAGAAGGCCTGCACCCTCCGGGTGTGCAGGCCCTCCGTGTAGCGGGCAACTTCCCCCGCGGGAACCAGAGGGGCCCGGACATGCATGTCCGGTAACGCGGCCGGCGTCACCGGCGTCTTCATGGCCGAGGTCTCCTCCGAAGACGTGGCCGAGGAGCTTCGGGCGGGGGTCCCCGCCCGGGGAGGGATCATCAGACCCTTCCCCGCACCAGGACGAAAGGCCCTCGGGGCCTCCTCCGGAGGAACCTCGTAGACCGAGGGGTTCCCCCCCTCGTCCACCGGCCAAACCCGCGGAGGCGAGGCCTCCGCGAACCTCACCTCCAGCCTCTCCGGCTCCAAAGAAGCCGGAAGGGGCAGGAGGGGCTCCACCAAGAGTGGCGACGGGGCGTAGTTCGCCGAGTCGGACGCCGCCCCGCCCGCGGCCGCCTCCTTCCCCCGGGCCTCGATGGGGCCCTTCGGGGGAGGAGGTGTTGCTTCCTTCCTGGCCGGTGCCCGGGCACGCTCGCTCCCGGGGCTCTCGTCCCGGGGCTTCACCGGTGTCGCCGCCGGCGTCATCGACGGGCCGGGGGTCTTTTGGACCCGGGCCTTCTTGGGCTCAGAGCCCCCGGCCGCCTCCTTCCCCCGTTTGTGCGACCCGGGGGTGGGGAGAGGCTTCCTCTCCGGCAGCTTTAGCCCGTAGGCTGCCGCTACCAAGTTCCGGGGGAGCCCTCCCCCACGGCGCGCACGACGCGCTCGTGCTCATCGGCGAAGTACCTCCCCAGGAAGTTCTCCGCCTTCTCTCGCTCCGCTGGGTACGGCCGGACTGCAAGAGGTAAAGAGTTAGTTAAATTTTCAAAAATTCGTAAGTCTGATGCAGCAGGTTCCCGGAGCTTACGTCACGTCACCGGCTTCACCGGGGGCCGCTGTTCCGAGCCCATGCCGACTCCCCTCTTCCCACGCGAGAAGGGGGAGATCCGGAGGAGAGCCATCTCCTCGGCAGCGTCCCGCATTCAGCGGGTCTTCTTGGAGAGGATCACCATGCCGAGGAGCTCGAACTCCTCGTCCGTCCACACCGGAGGCTTCGGTGCGGACGACCGGCTCTAGGAGGGGGGTTCCGGGGCGTACACCACCGCCTCGTCCCGGACCCGGAGGTAAAACCACCTCCGGACCCAGTCACCCCAGTGGTCCCGGGAGGCCGCCGCCGGGTAGTCGATCACCCGGGACGGCAGCATTTGCACCATCATCGAGCCAAAGGGGGACTTGGGGCCCCCCTTCACCAAGTGGGAGGTCCGTGCCGCCGGTTCGTAGAAGTACCAGAAGGCACGAAGGGTGGGCTCCCGCCCGGTCGCCGTCGTAGAGCCAGATAAAGAGGCCCATCCGGACGAGCGCGTTCGGGGTGAGGTGGTTGAGGGCCACCCCATACTCCTTCAGAAACTCCCGGAGCATGGGATGCACCGGGAGCCGGAGCCCCACCTCCAGGAAGGCCTCGAAGGCCACGACCTCTACGGGCCTGGGGCGGGGGGCTCCGTCTTTCTTCACGGGGACTCGAATGTCCCCGTCCGCGACGACGCATCTTTCGACCAAGGACTCGGTGTCCTCGGCCGTGAACTCCGACGCCCAGAGGAAATCCGGAGGGATTTCCTCCGGGGGCACTTCCGTCGTCTTCGCTCGACCCTTGGATGCCATGAGGTTAGTCTTCTTTCTTTTCGGTGGCTAACCTCGCAGGAGGCTACTACTAAAATTTCCGGACGTCTGCTACCGGGAGCTAACTACCGGAAAGAGTTACTGGGAGAGGGCTACCGGGAGACCAAAGATCGCTAAGGCTGGAAGTTTGGAATGAGCTTCCGGGCCCCCCAAGGCCCTATTTATAGGGGCGGGACGTGGTCTAGATGCGCGCCACATGGCACTCACGGAGCAATCTGGACCGTAGAAGTTCAAACCGTGCGCGGGAAACGAAGAGACGGGCGCTTGAATCGAGGCGCCGGTTCGAACCGCGCGCGCATTTATGGCAAAACGGCGCGGCCTTAAGAGCGGGGCACGAGAACCGAAGCGCCGCAACTCCGGTGGCTTGGCCAGGAGAATTTCCCGGTGACGTGTACCATACCCACCGGGGACTCGAGCATCGTCCCCGGCGTGCATGGGGGGCTGCTGTTGGGGGAAATCTCCGCGGGACTAAGTCCAGGTAAGTTGCGCCACGATTGCCCGGGGACGTGGCCTCCGGGGCCTCCCCGGGCGCCGCCTTTTTTGGCCCCCGGGACCTAGCCTCCGGCGCCGTCCCGGGCGCCACCATTGCCCCGGGGACGTGGCCTCCAGGGCCTCCCCGGGCGCCGCCTTCTTTGGCCCTCGGGACTTGGCCTCCGACGCCGTCCCGGGCGCCGCCACTGGCCCGGGGACGTGGCCTCCGGCCCCTCCCAGGGCGCCGCCTTTTGGCCCCTGGGACCTGGCCTCCGGCGCCGTCCCGGGCGCCGCCATTGGCCCGGGGACGTGGCCTCCGGCACCTCCCCGGGCGCCGCCTTTTGGCCCCCGGGACCTGGCCTCCGGCACCGTCCCGGGCGCCGCCACTGGCCCGGGGACGTGGCCTCTGGCCCCTCCCCGGGCGCCGCCTTTTGGCACCCGGGACCTGGCCTCCGGCGCCGTCCCGGGCGCCGCCATTGGACCGGGGATGTGGCCTCCGGCCCCTCCCCGGGCGCCGCCTTTTGGCCCCTGGGACCTGGCCTCCGGCGCCGTCCCGGGCTCCGCCATTGGCTCGGGGACGTGGCCTCCGGGGCCTCCCCGGGCGCCGCCTTTTGGCCCCCGGGACTTGGTCTCCGGTGCCATCCCGGGCCTTGGTCTCCGGTGCCATCCCGGGCCTCATCGCCCACCTAAAGGTAATGTCTCGAACTGTTTGTCACGTGCAGGTCACACGAGGAGCGCCTCGGGAACTAGCGACCACCTGTCAAGCATCCAAGGTGTTTGACCGGGAGAAGGACGGTCCTGCCCTTCAATCCGACAGTGGCTTCTGGGGTAGTTTAGGTTTTTTGCTTCTTTTTGGGGCTATAAATAGCCCTTGTACCCCTCTGTTGTAAGGATCGGTTCACTTTTGTTGGAATAGCTAAACTCACAGACATGCTCCGGAAGCCTCTCCCCCTGGAGAGAGCCTCCCCAGCTGACTCCGGTCGGGAGCGCGTCGATAGGACTAGGGCCCCCACCGGGACCCGAACCTGTATAAATCCGTGTGTCATTTCTTGTGCTTGTCCGGCGGGGGAGGACCGGTCATCCGGTCAGCCCGTGCCGCGTAATCTTTGCTAGGATCATTCTCAAAACCTGCCGGGGTATTCGCAATACCACGACAAAAGAAAAGTTTTCTTTTTTTACACGAGTCAAGCACGACGTCGACCACTGGTCTCGGATTGATTTTCAAAAGAAAACTGACAAGGATTATCACCCCAGCTAGTTCAAAATAATACACGTCTGGTTTAAGACAGAATCGTATTAGAAGTGTGTCTATAAGTTGGTCGCTACGGTCTCACACGACCGGAAGGGCGCGGATACAAAGATGATTTATGATAGCGGCGCTTGCGCGATCATGAGACCGCAGACAGTGAGCAGTCAGAAGACTGTAGACAGTGCGCAGTCAGAGGGTCGTTGACTATTTGTGACCAGAATAATTCGAGAAGGTCTAACCCTTTGAACAGGCATATCCCGAGGATCGCGAGGATCTTTCCACGTATGAAGGCAACTACCAGGAAGCTAACATGTGCGGTTATCCCTTGATTGCACTTGTCAAGCCTGCGTGGAAGTTAAGTGCAGTTAACATACTACATCGCAGTAACCGTTCGAGGTCATTTCACGTTGGCGCCCTTTTGGTCGATATAAAAGGGTCGTCAATGCACGTTCCAAGGGCGATTAAGCATGCAAGCATTACCAGGAGCCCAACTAACCTGAAGACTTAGACATAGTTAGATAGATACTGACATAGAAGAGATCTCTGCGTGTGATCATCTCTTCCACCCTCTTGTAAACATTTTTTCACACATAGTGAAATCACAACATGACATAGGGCTATTACTCCCACCACCGAGAGCCCGAACCTGTATAAATTCTCTTGTGCCCGTACAAATATTACTCATCCTACCTTCCCGGAGGAGCGTCCTGAAAGGTCCCCAACTCACAAATTTGCATAAGATCGACCAAGGACCCCGAGTCCAAATCGTCGACAGCTGGCGCCCACCGTGGGGCCTTTTCTCAAGGTGCTTTCCCTTCATCTGGAGGTTTGGTGAGCCATGTCTGGGGCATATATTTCCGAGAACGACTTCGATCTCGACGATTATGCCCATATACAAATGCCTTCGCCTAGCAATCCTGTTCCAATGGAAGAGGTCGATTGCGAAGACATTCCAAAGGAACGTCAGGAGGACACGGCTTCCCCTACCCAGGTCATGTTCATCGACCAGGGGATGGAAGAGATAGGTCCAGAACTTGATGTCAGTTCCACCATATGCAAAATCGAGTCTCGGTCACCATGCGTCCCCGTCGGGGACCAGGATGGCAGCAACCAGGAACTCAGTCCAGGGAGGTTTGATCCGGACAACCTCCACTCTCTCTTTGATTTTGAGTCCGACTTGGAGCAAACAGAGATGTTCACTCGTTCTGTAGCTTCGCTCCCCAGAGAATTCGCTGCCTTGTCGGAGGAAAATCCCAATCAGTGGATTGCTAGGGAAGAACAGGAACGTCACGAGGATTGTTACCCAAGCTAGATCAAAATAATGCACATTTGGTTCAAGACCGATTCAAACCAGATGAGTATCTGAAGGTCCGCTGTTATGGTCTTAGACGACCTGAGAAGCGCGGACACAAGAATGACTTATGGTCGCAGGCGTTGCGCGATCATGAGATCGCAGACGTTACGCGGTCAGGAGGCCATAGAAAATGCGTGGTCAGAAGGTAGTTGCCTATCCTTGACCAGAGTAACTCGGTGTTGCTTAGCACTTTGTACGAGCATATCCCGAGAATCACAAAGATCTTTCCACGTATGAAGAGAACTACCAGCAGGTTAACATGTGCGGTTATCCCTTGATTGCACGTGTTAAGCCTGCGTGGGAGTTAAGTGCGGTTACCAAAACTGCGCTTCTACAATCGTTCAAAACCGTTGTGCATTGGCGCCCTTTTCACCGGTATAAAAGGGTGAGCAAATGTACAAGACGAGAACATGAGAGACGACGACGGATCAACCACAAGCTTTCATAAGTTAGTTTACTCGTTTGTAGACAACAACACAGAAGAGATCTTCGTCTATGATGATCTTTTCTTCAATCTTGTAAACATTTTCCATACATAGTGAAATCACAACAGGACGTAGGGCTATTACTCCCACCATCGAGGGCCCGAACCTGTATAAATATCTTTATGCCCAAACTGACATTGCTCATCATCCCTTTCCGGAGGGACACTTTGATAGGCCTCACAACTCACAAATTCTGCAAAAGATAGACTAAGGACCCCGAGTCCGAATCGTCGACAGCTGGTGCCCACCTTGGGGCCTTTCTCAAGGCGTTCTTTTTTCTATCCGGAGGTTCGGTGAGCCATGTCTGGGGCATATGATTCCGAGAATGACTTTGATCTCAAGGATTATGCCCATAAACAGATAGCTTCACCTAGTGATCCTGTTCCAATGGAGGAAACCAGAGGCGAAGACGTCCCAGAGGTCGATTCAACCACTCAGGTCATGTCTATCGACCAGGGGACAACCGACGCAGAACCAGAACCCAATGTTGTTTCTACTGCATTAGGGGTTGAGCCCGATCCATCGTACGACCCTGCTGAGGGCAAAGGCGATGTTGACCAAGAACTTAGCCAGGGGAGGTCTGATCCTGATAACCTCCACTGTCTTTTTGATTTCGAGTCTGACTCGGAACAAACAGAGATATTCTCTCCATCGGTGACTTCGTTCCCTAGGCAATTCGCTACCTTATCGGAAGAAACTGCAGATCAACGGGCTGCTAGGGAAGAATAGGAGCGCAAGCAAAAAGAAGAACAAGAGCACAGACAAAAGGAGGATCAAGATCCCGAGCAGCAAGATAATGAGCTCCGCAAAACAGCCCTAGAGGCTCTTCAAAATGCGCAAGCTCGTAACAACGCTGCTCCTAGTTCCTCCCGTTGTCCGTATGGTCGCAGATGCGACCAGACACCTTCTTTACCTCCGGGACATTTACCGGCGGACGAGCAGACAGTGACACCTGGCACACCATGGAGGAGCACGCATGGCCTGCTTTGATCCATCGCAGAGGTCCTGCGTAATTTCCCTCCTACTGTCACAGATGCGCAGAAACCAGCTTTCGCCAGAATCTTGGCTGAGGGGTTAGACGAGGTCACATCTGAGGTGACCCCTATAGCCTCTTCCCGGTCGGTAATACGTTCCCTTGAAAGAGAATACTCTAACTCTAGTTCTGGTAGACGGAATCGGCCACCACTAGTGCCTTCTCAGCATGACAAAGCCAGACGGGTGGGGAATTCTCGTGATCGGGAATGAATTCCTGTTCACTCTCGCTTGGGGCCACGCGTGATGTCTCTTTCGCATGAGGTCGCCCGAGATCAGGTCGAGAGTCCCAGAATCATCCATGGTCCTCATGTCGGTGTAAAGCTTTCTCGCCCGGCCTTCGTGTGGTCGTTTGGCCAGATAAGTTTCAACCAGGGGCCATTGAAAGATTTGACGGAACTCAGAATCCATCGGAGTTCCTTCAAATTTATATCACTGCTATTCAGGCAGCAGGTGGCGATGATCGGGTCATGGCCAACTATTTACCTACAGTCCGAGGGTTCAATATATAACTGGGAAATGTTGTGCGATGCCATCCTCAACAATTTCCAGAATTATTAACAAAAGCCGGGAAAAGAGGATGACCTCCATCGACTATGACAAACATCGACCGAAACTCTTCGTCAGTTTGTCAAAAGATTCATTGGGGTGAGGAATACCATCCCAAACATATCTGATAATTCCATTATCAGGGCGTTTAAACACGCCGTTCGATATCAGAGGTTTACCGAGGATTTGCTCATCCACCCCCCTCGATCAGTAGCCGATCTTTTTGATATGGCTGATCGATATTCCGATGCGGCCAAGGCCGTTGAGTGGAATCGAATGGTGGACAAAGGAAACTTACCGCCTCAACCAGGTCTTAACGATGTTAAGAGAGAGGATTCGAACAAGAAGCTGGAATCTTCATCGGGCGGGAAGTCAAAGAAATCAAAAAGGAGTCCAATTGGACAATACCGAGAGGTCGTGGTCACAGAGGAACCTTCGTCGACCAAAGGTAACAAATCTTCGTTTAAAAATAAAACTACTTCTGCTGGTCGCAGTGCCGACCAATCAGAGAAGTCGACTAACCCGCAGGAAGGCAAGAGGTGGTGTCCACTCCACAACTCTACAGGCCACGACATCAAGAATTGCCGGAGTTGGTTGAAGTAGTTGGATGACTTCTACCAGGGGATCGGACCAATGCCGATCTTGCCACCAAAAGAACAGACTTGCGGGCTAAGAGACGCCAACGGGGATGAAGAGATGTCCTACCAGGTACCTCGTAATCATGTCAATGTTATTTTTGGAGGTTCCTCCTATTTTGTTTCTAAACGGCAATTTAAAGCTTTTTATCGAGAGGTGAACCAAGCGAAGACTCCCCTTGGTGAACCTCAGTACCCCCGTTGGTCGGATACTCCTTTGACGTTTGATCACTCTAATTGCCCTGTGGGGCTTACTCGACCATTGAGGCTACCTTTGGTCATTACCCCAATTATCAGTAATGCGAGGGTCGAAAGGGTCTTGGTCGATGGAGGTAGTTCCTTGGACATTTTATTGGTCAAGGCATTGGACGAGATGCAAATTCCTCATTCGAAAATCATACCCATAATTCATCCGTTTTATGGGATAATTCCTGGTCCCTCCATGATACCATTGGGACAAGTGGTGCTCCCGGTCACACTGTGTGAACGAGATAACTTCTGAACAGAATTGGTTACCTTTGATGTAATTGATAGTGATTCAGCTTATAACGCATTCTTTGGTAGGCCAACTCTAACAAAATTCATGATGGCTACGCACTACGCTTACCAGTGCAGTAAGTTGCTTAGCCCCAAGGGCGTTATTTCGGTCAGAGGCAGTCGCAACGTGGCATTGACGTGTGACCGGTTATCCCTGGAGATGGTAGATCAGCTTCCCCTCTGAGAAGCCCAGATTGCCACAATGTCTACTGATACGATCAAAGCCACTCCTTGACCAGATGAAACATTAAAATTGGTTCCGTTCTACCCAGATGATCCATCCAGGACAATTCAGATTGGATCAGGCCTGGATGACAAATAGGAACTCATGCTCATTACTTTCCTCCGAGCTAACACAGATGTGTTTGCGTGGAAACCATCCAACATGCCCGGTGTCCCAAGGGAGGTAATTGAGCACAGGTTAGCAATTCGACCTGGACAGCGACCAATAAAGCAGAAGCTCAGGCCTTTTGCTATTGACTAGTAGGAAGCCATCCAAGTGGAGTTAGATAAGCTCCAAAAGGCCAAATTTATTCGCGTAGTCGATCATCCGGAATGGCTTGCAAATCCGCCCCTAGTTCTGCAAAGTGAACATTTACCGGCGGATGAAGAAACGATTACACCTGGCGCACCAAAGAGAAGTACGCATGGCCAACTTCGATCTATCGTGGAGGTATTGCATAATTTTCCTCCTACCCTCACAGACGCGGACAAATTGTCTTTTGCTAGAATCCTGGCGGAGAAGCTGGATGAGGTTGCATCTGATGCGACCCCTACAGCTTCCTCCCGGTCTACGATATGTTCCCATGAAAAGGAGTATTCCCGCTCTAGTCATGGTAGACGTAATCGATTACCATCCGGATCACTTCGACATGAAAAATACAGACGCGTGGGAAGTTCCCATGATCGGGATCGAGTTCCCATGCATTCTTGTCTGGGGCCACGTGGCGCATCTCCATCACGTGAAATCGCTCATGGTTATGCTGGAAATCATGGAACTCTCCATAGTCCCTATGTGGGTTGTAAAGCTTTTTCGCCGGGCCTCCGTGCGGTCATCTGGCCAGAAAAGTCTAAGCCAGGAGCTATTGAGAGGTTTGATGGGACCCAAAATCCGTCGGAGTTCCTTCAAATTTACATCACCGCTATTCAAGCCACTGGTGGGGATGATCGCGTCATGGCCAACTACTTGCTGATGGTCCTTGAGGGACCGACAAGGACATGGCTATTCAATCAGCCCGAAGGTTCGATATATAACTAGGAAATGTTGTGCGGTGCTATCCTCAACAATTTCCAGAATTGTTATCAAAAACTTGGGAAAGAGGACGATCTTCATCGTCTACGACAAACCTCTACGGAGACAATTCGACAATTTGTCAAAAGGTTTGTTGAGGTGAGAAATACCATCCCAAACATATACGGTAACTCCGTTATCAGGATGTTTAAGCACATTGTTCGATATTGGAGGTTTACGGAAGCTTTACTTATCCACCCTCCTCAGTCAATAGCCGATCTCTTTGAAATGGCTGATCCCTACTCAGACGCGGCCGAGGCCGTTGAATGGAATAGGATGGTGGATAAAGGGAATTTATCCCCCCAACCAGGTCTCAAAGACGTGGAAAAAGAAGATACAAGCAAGATGACAGAGTCTTCATCGGGCGGGAAGTCGAAGAAGTCCAAAAAGAATCAAACCAGACAGTACCGGGAGGTCGCAGTCACGGAAAAGGCTCCACTGGCCAAAGCTAATAAGTTTTCGTTTAAAAATAAAACTGCCTCTGGTGGTATTCCACCGGGGAGAGAATGTTACGGCGTCCAGGCGGCGTGGAGACCCCAGACGGGAAAGACCTTCCTCCGGGAGAAAGTCCCCCTGAGAGAGAACATCTTCCCCCGGGACAAATTCCACCGGGGAGAGAATGTAGCCGCATCCAGATGGCATGAAGCCCCCAGATGAGAGGAAACCTTCTTCTCGGACAGAGTCCACCGGGGAGAGAATGTTATCACGTCTGGGCGGCACGGAGCCCCAGGACGGGAAAAACCTTCTCCCGGGGCAAAGTCCCCCCGAGAGAGAACACCTTCCATCGATACAAAATCCACCAGGGAGAAAATGTTACCACATCTGGGCGGCGCGGAGCCCCCGGACGGGAAAAACCTTCTCCTGGGACAAAGTCCCCTCGAGATAGAACATCTTCCCCCAGGAAAAATTCCACCGGGGAGAGAATGTTACCCCGTCCGGGCGGCTTGGAGCCCCCGAATGGGAAAAACCTTCTCCCTGGACAAAGTCCCCCCAGGAGAGAAACTCCCGGTCGCTGTGAAAACGGGGAGCCGATAAAGAATTGCTCGGTTGAAAAATTCCGAGATCCGGTCAAAAATTCCCCCAGTCACCATGAGAATGGGGAGCTGGTCAAGAAATTTTGTGTATGGAAATTTGCTCCCGGAGGAGGCCGAGCGCCATGATGGGCTCTGGAGTATTTCCAAACAAAACTTTCTCTCGTTCGCTGCATCGGACCGTGTCTAGTTTCCTCTCAATATCCCGTAACCAATCATCGGCAACCATGGGATCGGTCGCACTAGAGAATGTTGGTGGACGGGTCTTTTGGAAATCTGTTAATCTTGCTCCTACAGCAGAAGTAGTTCCTTCTGTTGTTCCAGTAGGCAGTTTTTGAACTATCTGAGCTAACAACTGGGTATGAGCTATCTGAGCTTCCTGTCGAGTTTTCTCCATTGACAACAAAATTTCCTGAAGACTGGGTTGTTCATTCTGAGGTCGATTAGAACTCTGAGATCCTTGCTGAAACAAAGGGTCTCTTGTCATAGTTTCTTCTTCTTGCGGAGTCTGACCTATATCTTCTCTTCCACTTTGAGATCTCCTTCTGGTGTCAACCATGGTGGCTCTGAAAAAGTTTAGACGGATCTAACTAACTAAGCCCAACTAAGATAACAATGCAGAAATTAATGCAACTACTCTAATGCATAAAATTACTTAGGCTATTAGCCATAATACACAAATTAACCATTGCAAAAGCAACAGCGAATCACAAAGCTATCAAGAGCATTCACTAGCTCTGTCTACACCAACCTCTAAGACACTCTGGAACAGAACGCACTCTCACAATCTTACCGAATTTTAGAAATCCAAATAAAATTTTGAAATGAAGGTTTTTCAAGAGCTACAAAGCTCATTATTTTTACCAAAATAAAGTTTTCAACAAATAGTTTTCTGATTAAATTACGTTTTCCTGGCACGGCCAATTTCCTAAAGGTGTCGTCCTACAGTCAAGTTCTCATGTTGCTCTGATACCAACTTTTCTTTGTCGCGCCCCGAGACTGGGACAACGACTACTCCTGTAGAGACCTAGCTCGCTGCAGCTAGTCCCATACCACAAACCTTTGATTTCCCAGGATGAGTCAAACACAGGAGTATATTACATTGCAACAGAGTACTCACAAAATATTAAGCAGTGTGGCCTGCTGGCCTTAATATTACATAAAGAGGATTACAATGCCTACAAGGCATTCAGGGTTTAGCAAAATATTTAACTACACAGCAGAAGATAGGTGACCCTCCCACAAAAGAAGTTGACGGCAGAACAACACGCTTCAGGGTTCTGGCGGAACTGATTCTCTCCCTTCTGGATCCACGAAGTACTCCGTGCCATCATCTTGATCAAAGTAGGCTCCATCTATTGAGTTGAATGTTGCAAGGGTGAGCACTTACGTACTCAGCAAGTCATAGGTAAGAGTAGATACATATAGTAGTGATGATATGAACCTAGACTAGTCAAGAATTATGGATATTTGTAAAATAATCTTTTCCTTTCTCATCTCATCTTATGGCAGCACTTTTCATAAAGTAACATCATCATTCATGTTCACTAGATTATAGCACTACCGCGACACGTCGACACACGACAGCCCACGGCAGCACTCCTTATCATGACAACACATGTCATTTGGGTAATCTTGATTTAAACATATTTTATTTAGAAAATAGTACTTGTGTCACACCCCTTGGATTTAATCCACCGCAGCAGAGTCCTATAAACCCGGGAGCTCGGAGTATTCGAATACATTTTTAACTCTGCAGAGAGGTACCAATTTACCCGCAAGATATTCCACTTTCAAACCTTTCCTATCATAACAAAATGATTGGACCCCTGACTCACTTCATACTGTGAGCGGCAAGGTGGAAATAACAAGAACTTTTGTTATGTTTTACTCACAATTCACCCCCGACCCTGTGGCTCTCAGCGAGGCACAGTTGTGGCAGGTTGTATCCAAACCTCCACCCCTTTGCTTATTCCCATTACTGGGTCAGCGTGCTTGATCACCTTCAGTGATATGTGTGGGAGCCGCGCTCCGTGTTTATCGTGCATCACAACACATCTCATGCAGGGGTTTCATGTGCGATCCACATAATTACTTGTTCAGGCCTGTCCCATACCAGGCTTGCGGTTAGCACGTTGTTCATGCCACTAGACGCACAACACAAGGTTCTAGTCCTTATATGCCAATGACCAGACCATCCACAACCCTGCACCTTTAGTGCCTGCATTCCTTTGCAGTCTAGCACCTCCAGTGCTACAGCCATCCATACCATTTTTCTGATCACGGCTAGGGGTTTTATTTCATGAATATAAGTATATAAATACATATAATAGTTCATGGCTCAAAACTTGTTTATTTCACATTTCACAGATAATCAGTCTAGTACTGCCAATTGATAAATCAACCATTCTCAATCTTTCACATGCAATATTGCCTATATCAAGGTTATGTTTTAGCAACATTTAAAATATAGGTTCAAGATGAACAAGGATATGACTTGCCTTCCGCGTCGTAAGATACAGCAGTTGACGTCGGATCCGCAATGAAGTCCTCGAACTCGGGCTCTTGATCTGCTCTCCAATCAAACAAACAACCAATAATCATAATCTTTTCCATACATTATTATACTATATGCAATGATGCAAAGATGAAGTCTTGATGATTCTGAAATGATTGGGTTTAGAGGCTGATTAGGGTTAAGTTAAGGAAACCAATGTTAAGATTAGCTGTCAAAGGTTTACAAGGTTCCCAATGTCTCAAAATATCAGAATGATATCAAGGTTGCGACTGGTTCGCTCAAAAACAGCGAACGTCTTTAGGTCGACATTTGGTTCAAAGCATCGACATAGGGTCGATGAATGTTAGAGGGGTCATCTCAACTTGTGGTAGTAGAATAAAATGTAGATCACAACTCTACAAATTCAGTGGACAAAGTGGATTTCAAATTGTACAACCAGAAGTGGGTAAATAAGGTCAATGCCACTGGCTGGCAAGCTCTGGCATAGAGTTGACAATGCCAAAAACTAGGGCTTAGCATAACTTTTGATCTGGAGCTCCAAATGATGCACCACTTTGTCTGGGAGGTAGGCTTTGATAACAGGAACAATTAAGTCAACAGGATCTAGGGCAAGAAATGGCTGGAAAGCAAGAAATTTGATAATGAACTGAGGTGAACTGGATGCACTAGATCAGTTCTGGACAAGATCTTGGCATGGCTGTAACTTCTAATCTAGGCCGATCTAGGTGTCGGGCTAGAAGACAAAAATGCTCAGGAGGCTAAGGTACATCTAAATGACAAGGTTTCGAGTGCTGAAATGGCCGGGATCACTTTTCCGATCATCGGCGCCGGAGAAGAGACACTGCCAGTTGGGGGTTTCTGCTACAGGCCGAGAGAACTAAATTCCTTGCTTGGAGAGCATCTAGGAGGTATAGGGAAGCTTCTGGTAACATCAAATTGACCGGAGGATCACCGGAGAAGCCTGGCGACGATCGCTGGTTTCTGGTGAAGCTCGGTTTAGAGAAAAGCTTCGAATGATGTTTAATTAGGGATTCTAAGCTTACAGGCTTGCTTGAAATAACCCACTGATCAATTTTGTTTACAGGATCGAGGGCTAATTCGAGGTAGATTGGCCAGCATTGCCGGAACAGGGCATCTTCGACTTTCAGCCATTTCCGGCGATCATCGGCGTTAGAGTCCACCGGAGAACAATTAAATGATATCACACAGAGAGGATGAGTATGGGAACTCACTGATGTTGTTAATTTGGCAGGAAATTAAGTGTAGAGCGCTGGTACCGTGAGCCTCCTTGACGGCTCGCCGGAGAAGATGACTGAAACAGGAATTTCTGGGACTTGGCTGATTTCCAGTGAGGTGTGAGGGAGTTGCTGAGCACAGTGGTGTTTAAATAGACCAGGCGAAGCTTGCAAGGATGGAGCAGTGAATTGATTTGGCAGTTGGTGATGCGATTGGTTGCGTGCTGGAGCAACAGCGGCGAAGACACAGCGAAGAACGGTGATGCGACGGCGACAAGCTTGCAGCTGATCACAGTGTCGCCTCATCGGGACTTTGCAACGCTAGAGCACACGGTGGCGACAACAACTGGCACGGCGCAAAAGCAACTGACAAAAGCCTGGTGTTTCTGCTGCTGGTCGCGCACGAGGGCGGTGCTGTCGTCGACGCTGCCACGGTGTTGCCACGGCGATGGCTGAGACACTGACGCGTGCGCAATAGGAAGAGCAAGCATGCACGAGCACGAGCGAAGCCTCACCGGCGGCAAGCAACCACGGCGCACAAGCACGGCGGTCCCTGGTCGAATGCTGCTGTTGACCTGGTCGAAAATGGATTCATTTGCAATTTCAATTCTTTGAGTTTTGGACTGAAATGTAAATCTGAAATTCTGGAAGGTTTAAACTGAATTTGCTTCTACTGTTTTGGTAATCTTTATTCAACAGATGATTTGGCAGAGATTGAAGATAAAATTTGGCACATTTGGATAGCTTTTGATACAATTGAAAATAGGGTAATTTAGGGTAAATTAGGATTTGAGTTTTGTCGATTTTGAATTCTGGCATTTAGGGTTTGATTTTGATATCTGTACAGAAGAGAAACTTGTGGCAAATAGCATTTTGAGAAGATTTGCTGAAGAAATTCTGAATTTGGAGTTAATCTGGAGATTTTAGCCTTTCTGGGTTTTCAGATATCAGATAAGGACTATTTTGCGATAACTTTTGGACTGATTTGTGAAAAGAGTCTAGATGGTGAAATATGGCTGTCAACTTTTTATATTAAGGTATTGACACACCCATGATCATATTCCAGGAATAATCTGGTCTGAACTTGGTCAAGATTTTGATTAAATCTGTATTTCTGAAACTTAGGGTATTTGGGTAATATAAGGTATTTCTGTTTTCGAAAACAGAAGGAGTTGATAATTCTGGGAGTTAGAGATATAATTGGATCTAGGTTCTGAAGACTTTTAAGTTCAAAGTAACTGATAGATCACATCTGAACAATTTGATCTTGATTTGAGGTCACAGGATAGATTTTGGAGATTTTAGGGCTTAGGATAGATACTGATCTGGCTATTACTACTGATACATGCATGCATGCTATTGATGAAAAAGGAAATTTTCACCCCTAACTCAGGGTGTTACAGTGACTCGTTACCACAGTTAAGAACTGGTTTGCCGCTTACCCCCTCATTCCACAAGGGGTTATCGTATGGCACTTGGGGAGCGAGGCTCCCATTGTCGAGACTTTTGGAGTGTTTGAGGGGGGGGACTCATCCCTCAAAGTGACTCGTTACTGTGGTTTCTGGGAACCAGTTTGCCGCTTATGCGCTCGGTCCACGAGGGGGATTGTATGCAGCCCTAGGGGAGCAGGGCTGCCACTGTCAACACTTGGGCTAAGCAGGAGCCCATGACCCTCATTCTAGGGCATCCTCGAAAGGGCATCCTTCGGGGAGGGCATACTCTTAAGGTCATCCTCGCAAGGAGGGCATCCTCATGGGGAGGGGGAACAATACACCCTGCAAAAGAAGATTCATAGGGGAACGACTAATTTGCATTAATTGATTAAGTAAATTGATACAACGCCTCCCCTCCTGCAAAGCGCAAGAGGGGGAGGGAGAGGCTGGGGGGCCGAGTGTAGACATCCTCATGGGGAGGGCATCACTTTGAGGGTCCAGCGTGGGGCTTGTGGATAGGATCCCCCCCCCCCCAAGTCAGGAGACATGTCTCTGGGAGTTTTGGAAAGGGGCCATGTCGGTTGAGCCCCTTTCTTGGGCCAGCTCCCAGTGTCCCCCATAGGGAGTGGGGAGGGCCGCCTATGCCGACTGATGGGACAAGGCAGGTCTCTCCCCCTACCCATGTTGCTCGACGAATGCCACGAAGTGCTGACAAAGTGCGTTACATTCTCGAGTGGCATGGGAACTGGACTGGTAGAAGGCGCACCATAAGTTGGCCCTAACCTCATTGCTTCCTGGCGCGGATTGTCCCAAGCACGGGAGAGCTGGCCTCCCCCTCCTTTTGACTTGGGGGAGGGGTGGCCGCCCCGATCACTTTGTGAGAACCGCCTCCGTCTTCGAGAATGAAGATGTCCCGAGACCTTGTCTCGCAGCGATGTCCCTCCTTGAGACGTTTGTGGGATGAGTCCCCAACGTCCCTCTTTGCAGGGGGGGGGAGACCCCTTGGTTCTCCTTTCAGATGTCGTCCCCCTCTACCCTTGCGTCTTTTGAAGTACATTGAAGAGCTCATCAGCAGACGAGGGGTAGCTCCGGGAAAGCCTCCAGTGGAGCTCCTCGGGGAGGATCCCACTCTTGCACGCCTCGATGGCTGTAGAGTCGGGGACGTGGGCCACTTTGCTCTTGACTTGAGCAAAGCATTTGAAGAAGCTACGGATGGTCTCCCCCGTCTTCTGCTTCATGGTGTATACTTGTGGTGAATCCAGGGGACGCACGTAATTCCCCTGGAAGTTTGCGCAGAACTCGCGCTTGAGTTGTGCGAAGGACTTGATGGAACCGGTCCTCAGGTTGTAAAACCATGAGCGGGCAATTCCGATAAGGTAGAGGGGGAAGACGTTGCATTGCACCGTCTCATCCCCCCAGCCGCTGAGATGGGCGTGGAGTACACCTACATAAATTCATAAGGATCGGCGTCACCATTGTAGTGCTCGATGTGGGGCAGGCGATATGGCTTTGGCCATCGAACGCGTCGGAGCCAACAGCACAAGTGTTGGTTGGCCCCCTCAACTCCCCGGGAAGGTTCCCGATCGCGATCCCCCCTTGCAGGGGAGAAGAAGGATCAAGGATGCCGACTAGAGGGGGGTGAATAGGAGGCTTCAAATCTTTAAGTAAGAACAAATTTTGCAAAGAGAAGAAACAAATTGCAATTTGATAAATTAAAAAGAAAAGATGGAGAAAACGAACACAAGATTTTTTCCTGAGGTCTTGGAGACACGCCCAGTCTCCCCTAATCCTCGTTGAAGCACTCAAGTGAATTGAATCTTGCTTCAATATCCACGAAGGATATTTCTCACTAGTGGTTGCTCCTTGTCCACTCCAGAAAGGCGAGCACCGATGCCTTTTACAAACACACCGAGCCTCTCCTACAATCTCTGAATGAGAGAGGTCAATGGCCACGCCACCAAACCGTCTAGGTGGTAATAAGCAGCAAGGTCTCTTCTAGACCTCCAACATGCACCGAGAAACTCTAAGTATGCAAGAATGATGCGAACAAAAAACTCGGTGGATCTCAGAACTCACGACTTGTTCAACATATCAAGATTTTTAAACTCTAAAAGAATGCTCAAGTGTATAAGAGAGTATGAGGCTGCTCAGTGTATGAACCGATAGCTCAATGCCTCTATTTATAGCCTCAAGAAACAAAAGAGCCGTTGGAGCTCGGACACAAAAGCAACAATACAAACTGACAGTAAGTTTAGGTCACGACCAGAAAGAAGTAAAATCAGGAGAAAACTGAGCTAGCCGTTTGAGGTCGTTTATGAAAACAAAATAGCACAAACTGACAGTCAGTTCCTACCTCAACGGCTGACAAAAATCACAGATAAAACTTTGCTGGTCGTATATGGAAACTGGTACTCCAAACTGACAGTAAGTATCACAAACTGATAGTCAGTTTCGACCAAAACATCGACCAGTTAAAATAGAAACTCAAATCAAACAGCTCGAGGTCAAAATGCAAACTGACAGTTAGTTTAGGTTGGCCCAAAAAACAACCTCTCTGGACAAATGTCAGTTAACAAAACTGACAATCCAAATTGATAGTCAGTTTAGCAAACTGACAGTCAGCATAGATAAAAACAGCTATAACTTTTAATCCAGAGATTTGATTGAACTGTTTGATAGCTCGTTTGAAAGATAATTTAAAGGGCTACCTTTTTGTCAACGGAAGAAAAAGCTAGGTCTGCCTAGCTCTTTCTAGAAAATGCAAAACCTCCTCTGCTGTCAAAAACTCATCTGAAAATCCAAATCAAATCCAACCGAAACAAATGCAATGCAATGACCTAGTAGTTTATCGGTTTATGCTGGAAATGTAGAGAGGACTTGCAACCCCTCTTTATAGTACGGTTAAAGTACGATTAAAACTAAAAACAAATTTCTATAAATCGATCAAACTCCGAACACCGAGATCGGTAAAATAAATGTAACACCCCGATTTTTCCCAAATCGTGGCTTGCCTCGTCCCTCTCTATTTCAGAATGAGATCCCAATTGTGCCAGTATCTTACCCCAAAAGGTTGGCAATCAAACTCTTTCGTTCAGATCTTTTTCACAAATCAGCCCTTTTCAGATTTGTCAGAAGCCCCAAAAAGACTAAAAGTCTCAGACCACCTCCAAACTTTGATCTGATTCAGTGAATATCTCCCATTCACTATTCTGAACATTTTTCCCTTCTGGAAGAATTTCCAAATCCTGCCCTAAACCTGAGTTTCAACCCTCGCCGTTTTTGAAACCCTAATTACCCTGTTTTACCCTAAAGTCGTTTTCCCCACTTTTGTCGAAACCCTTCAGATCTTGCCCGATCTTGTCAAACTTTGGCTAGATGAGTTCCATTAATCTTATGCAACTCATTCCTGACATCAAATTTCAAATCAGCCCTCCAGATCTCCAGATTTACAATCAAGCCCATTTCCAATTCAACTTTTCCTCGCAGATCAGTCCCTGGAGCAAGTTTCAAAATTGCAAAGCAGCCCAAACCATCTTTTCAGGTCCTGTTCGACTAGCACCTGGTCATTGCCTTCGACCAGTGCACGTCGCCGGAGCCGCGCTGTGTTTTCGCCGCATTTGTTCGCCGCCGGCCACCGCTTCTTGTCGCTTGTGCCCGTGAGTTGCTGTGCCACCCCGCGCGCACGTGCCAGCAACCAAACCCTCGCCAAGTCCAGCAGTTAAACGCCCGCGCTCTAGCAGCGTTTTCGCGCGCGCACGCCCGTTGCCGTGGCATTGCATGCGTGTACGTGTCACCGCCGGAGCTGTGCTGTTGCCTCCGCATCCGCGCCGTTTCAAACCCAGTTCCAATGCGCTCCCGACAATGGTGGAAAAGCAACTGCACAGCCGCATGCGTCACGTCGTCGTCACCGTTGTTCCGCCTGCGCCCGACAAGCTTCTACCCGGCGCAAGCAATCGTTGTTGTTTCCCCCTCGCTAGCTCCGCCTCTTAGCCTATTTAAACCCCCCCTGTGCTGTGAAAGCTCCAAACCTCCAGAAAATCGGCTAAGTCCCAAACCTCGCCGCTGTCTCCTTCTTCTCCGGCGAGCCAGTGAAAGAGCTCACGGTGCTAGCCCACTTCACAGCCCCTCTCTTCAATCCAAAGCCACCGGTGAGTTCCCCTCTTCTCTCTCTTTGTGTAGTAGCTCCCAATTGCACCCCGACGATCCCCATCGCCGGTGATCGCCGGAAAAGCCCAATTGCCCTGTTCCCTCAATGCTATCAGATTCAGCCCGAATTAGCTCTCATCCCAGTAGCAGAAACTGATCCTTAGTCATTTCTTAACAAGCCTGTAGAATCAAAATCCCCAATTCTGCCAAAATCGAAGAAATCCCGATCTGGAAGTTCATCAGTTCGCTGGACATCGTCGTTGAGCTTCTCCGGCCATCTCCCAAAAAAATTGACCCCTCCAGTAGCCTTGTTGTACCCCAGAGATCGTTCTCAAGCTTGGAATCGAACTCATTTGCTGGCAATCAAAAATCCCCAATTCTGTGTCTTCTTCTCCGGCACAGTTCACCGGAATTCGTTTCCCGGCCGATTCAGCCGACACCACTTTGTCTCTTAGCTTCGCCTCAGCTTCCTGAGCAACTTTGCCTTCTATCTCGACATCTGGATTTTCCCAGATCGTGAGATATGCCCTTGTCAAGATTTTGTCCAGAGTTGTGTCTGTGCCGTGTCGCCACCGTGTTTACTTTCCAGATTTGGCCGCCCTCCGGCCACTTTCAGCCCTTGTTCCTATTGAGTATCTTGTCCCTGTTATCAAGGCCTAACTCCCAGACAAAGTTGTGCATCAATTGGAGCCCTGTATCAAAAGTTAAGCTTTGCCCTAGTTTTTGGCAATGTCTGCACTATGTCAGTGCATGTCAGCCACTAGCATTAGCCTTGTTTGATCTCTTCTGGTTGAGCAATGGAAATGTCACTTTGTCCCCTAGATTCCTGGAGTTGTGTTCTACATCTTTCTCTTCTGCCACTTCTCCAGAAAACCTACCTAAGACCAACTTATGGCTATGTCTTGCCGTGGACTGAATGTCGGCCTTTGACATTCAACTTCTTTTGAGCCCATCTCTTCGACCAGCACCCAAGTGACTCTGTCCAAATCTTTTCCCTTGCATGCATGATATATGTACTTATTATTTTCTATTGCAACTATTTTATGTATGCTTATGTAGTGTATGTATTGTATTGCTTGTGTCCGCCGCAGAGCCCGAAGCTGAAGGAGCGGAAGAAGTCTTCAAGGTTCCATTCAAGTAATTAGACCCAGCAGTGCAAGGCAAGTCTCAACCCCTTGATCATGTCTCGCCTAATATTTTCAAATGAAGTATATTAGTTGTTTTCAAAGTATATGCATGCCTTATATTCAAATGAGAGTATGTTCAAATAATGTGGTTAGATATAACCTAAATGATTGTGAAACCCCTCTTGTGATTGAATACCCATGCATCCTTGTCACCCTAGGATATATGCTTAGAATTATGCTTATGCTTGAAAACTTATGCTAAATATCAAATGGTCGCTTATGTGAAAAGCATATTTGAAAACCCCTTTTTGTGAAAGAAAATGTGAAATTAGTATTGGTAGTGAGGATTGGTTTGGATGGTGAGGGTGCAGTGCGCACCAGGGAATGTGGATGTCTCCTCACTATTAATTCATAAGGACAAGAAGCTTGTGTTGTGCCTCTATGCGGCATGAAAAACGTACCAACCACTTGCCTGGTATGGGACAGGCACGACTTAGTAGCTTTTTGGTATTAGCAGTTCCCTGCATGGTTTGTCGGTCTGGTTTCTCGCGTGGAGAAACTGGTTGGACGCAGTTCATCCGTGAGTGATGTGAGTTCAGAAAAAGTATGAGAGGAAAAGGTGGAAAGAAGGAAGACGCCCTATGCCTCTGATTAAGCCGTGCGCGGTTGTAATCATGACGGTCAGATGTCTCGCGTGGACAGACCAAGGCTATGTGTCCTGCGGGAGCATAGGCCAAAGGCTAGGAAGTAAGGCAGTGGGGAGGACCCACAACGGTACTTGAGACTGAATTGTATATTTACTGGGCGGGGATACTGTTAATACTGAACTGCAAAAGCGTTGTGTGATCTCGGCCTTGTCACATGTGTATAAGTCACATGGAGCTGTACCGACTTGAAAGCCGAGTGAAGAAGTGGATTTAAAAAGAGGTACACCTTTGCAAAGTGTAAGAAAAGTATCAGATACTCTGTACTCCCAGGTCATGGAGTATGTTCGCGGTGGATTTATCCATGTGGTTCAACACAAGTAACTATTTGGAATGTTTTCATAATATGGGTTGATAAAAGTGATGACTCATGGGAGACCATCACATAACAATTTCTTAAAGTCTATTATAAGATTGACAAAACCCCGCTGTTGAAAATAAAACCCTTATTTGAGAGATCAAAGAATTGAAATCTATACTATTTATAATTATAAAACTTAAACCCTTTTCTTGATCACTCCTCATCTATATACCTGCATTCTTGTAACGAGACTTGCTGAGCATTGTGTAAAAACATGCTCACCCTTGCCTTTACAAACAAATTCAGAAGAAAGATTCGAGGATTCCGATCCCCCTGGCCTTGAGCACCAAGAATAGGAAGGAGCCTTTCCAGACGATTTGAGCTTCTAGGAGAGTCATGAGCCAACTTGAGTCCGATGTGGAGGAAGCCCTTCCAGAGCCGCTGCAGAAGGAAGTGAAGACCTTTGTGGTTGCTTTTTGTGTTGTTTTTCTGTGTTCGGTACTTCGTTACCGATTCTTGATTTTGAAAAACTCTCTACTTTTGTATAAAATTTAATTAGTGCCACCCTTGGCATTATGATATTGTAATAGTGGTCCTCGTGACCTTGTACTTGTTTTACCTATCAGCCTTATTGTTTAAAGTGAGTCTTGTTGTTGTGAGCTTGTGATGTACCCTTCTGTGCGCAATCCACCTGGGCGGTTGCCACGGGATTCCTCAAAGGAGGGTCCCACAATAAATATGCATTTTACCTTAAGTCTTTTACTGCTTCATTCTTGGCGACTTTGCGCTTGCGACCATGGCTCGCGACCTTGTGCTTGCAACTTACATATCCGGACGGATTTCTTCTTGCCGACCTTGTGCTTGGGACTTTGGGTAATACTGCGACCTTAGGCAAAATAGGTCTCTGCATACAGATAGCTCAAAGACATGATTAGATCAAAAACACTTAATGTCATCAATAATCAAAATCAACAATAGTAGGGGTCTAGATGCAACAATCTCCCCCTTTTTGATGATTGATGACAACAAGTGTTTAAATGAATAAAATCAAATAACTCCCCCTAAGTATATGCATAATTAACAGATATTCAAGAACTCCCCCTGAATGCATGCATATATCCATAAATTTCTGCTTCATCAACAAAATTTGAGCACAACAATTTCCTGCAGACACATATTCCACTTCAGCAGTAGAGAGAGCTACAGAGTTCTGTTTCTTAGATGACCATGATACTAATGATCTTTCCAAAAGCTAACAGCTACCAGATGTACTTTTTCGATCAATCTTGCACCCAGCATAATCAGAATCCGAATATCCAATTAATTCAAAATTTGCATCTTTCGGATGCCAAAGGCCTAGGTTGGGATAGAATTTCAAATACCTAAGGATTCTTTTAATAGAAATCAAATGACATTCCTTAGGATCTGACTGGAATCTAGCACATAAGCACACACTAAACATAATATCAGGCCTAGATGCAGTAAGATATAGCAAGCTACCAATCATAGACCTATAAAGTTTAGAATCAACCGATTTACCATTGTTGTCCATATCCAGATGTCCATTTGTGGCCATGGGAGTTTTGACTGCTTTCGTATCTTCCATCCCAAAGCGCTTGAGCAAGTCCTTCACGTACTTCATTTGACTCACAAACGTACCGTTCTTAAGTTGCTTGATTTGAAGTCCAAGGAAGAAGCTTAGCTTGCCAATCATTGACATCTCGAATTCCCTAGACATCATTTCTCCAAACTCATGACAGAAATGTTCATTAGTAGATCCAAAAATAATATCATCAACATATATCTGACAAATGAACAAATCTTTTTCAATTATTTTTTGTAAAGAGAGTCGTATCAACCTTCCCAATTTTAAAACCTTTTAACAAAAGAAAGTCTCTAAGTTGTTCATACCAAGCTCGAGGAGCTTGCTTGAGACCATAGAGAGTTTTAGACAATTTAAACACATGGTTTGGAAATTTAGAATCTTCAAAACCGGGAGGTTGTTCAACAAAGACTACTTCAGATATCTCACCATTTAAAAAAGCACTTTTTATATCCATTTGAAATAGCTTAATATTAAAACTAGATGCATAAGCAAGAAGTATACGAATAGCTTCAAGTCTTGTTACAGGTGCAAAGGTTTCACCAAAGTCTAAACCTTCGACTTGAGAAAATCCTTGTGCAACAAGACGAGCTTTATTTCTAATTACTACACCATTTTCATCTTGCTTATGTCTAAAAACTCATTTTGTTCCAATTACATTATGATCCTTGGGTCTTTTTACTAAAGTCCAAAATTCATTTCTAGAAAAATTATTAAATTCCTCATGCATAGCATTAACCCAATATGGATCACTAAGAGCTTCATCTATATGTTTAGGTTCTAGAGATGATACAAAAGAGTGATGTTCACAAAATGAAGCAATGCGAGAGCGAGTTTGGACACCCTTACTGACATCACCCAGCATTTGATCTAGAGGGTGATCCTTGGTGATGGTTTGATGTTGCCTTGGTGCTTCTTCTTGACTTTGTTTTGGTGGATTAACAATAAGAGGTGATGATGTATGTTGATCATCATACTCTATATTGTCATCATCTTCTTGATCATCATCTCTTGGTTTGATGTCTCCAATAGTAATGTTCTTCATAGCTTCTTAAAGATCTTCACCTGAAACTTCACAAGAGACTTGCTCCTTTTGCAAGCCATTAGTTTCATCAAATTCTATGTCGCATGATTCTTCAATACAATCAGTATTTTTATTAAAAACACGATAAGCTTTGCTAGTAGTAGAGTATCCGACTAGAAACCCTTCATCTACTCTTCTCTGAAATTTACCACAAAAGTTTTTTTTTCTAAGGATGTAACATTTACATCCAAAAACTCGAAAATAAGAAATATTTGGCTTACACTCAATAAGAAGCTCATAGGGAGTTAAATTCAGAAGATGATGCAAATAAAGCCGATTAATAGAATAGCAAGTAGTATGCACGGCTTCAGCCCAAAAGCAAGTAAGAGTGTCATACTCACTTAGCATTGTTCTTACCATTTCTAATAATATTCGATTTTTCCTTTCCACAACTCCATTTTGCTGTGGAGTGTAAGAAGTAGAAAATTCGTGTTTAATACCTAGCGAGTCACAAAAATCAACTAAAGTTGAATTAACGAATTCTCCACCATGATCACTAGGATTTTCTTGATGGAAAGTTCGAATTCAGTGGTAACGCATTTTGCAAAACTTTTGAAAACATCGGGGGTTTCAGATTTTTGGGAAATAAAGAAAACCCAAGTATAGCGAGTAAAATCATCAACAATAACAAAACCATAGTTGTTACCCCCGATAATTTGGAACTTAGAAGGTCCAAATAAATCCATATGCAACAGTTCCAAAGGTTTGCAAGTTGAAAGAACACACTTAATTGGATGTGAAGTAGCTACTTGCTTGCCATCTTGACAAGTGCTACAAGTTTATCCTTTTCAAAATTCACATCTTTTAAGCCAACAACCAAATCACATTTTAAAAGCTTTTTCAGTTGATGCATACCAACATGTGCAAGTCTCCTATTCCATAACCAACCTTTTGAGGTTTGAGAGACAATACATGTTGAAAGAGATGCATCTTTTGAATTAAAATCAACTAGATAATGATTTCCAAAACGAAAGCCTTTGAAAATCAAAGAATTGTCTTTTAAACATTCAACTAGAACTTCTTTAGGATAAAATGTGCAACGAAATCCAAAATCAAAAATTTGTGCAATGGAAAGAAAATTAAAATTCAGAGATTCAACCAATAAAACATTAGAAAATTTCGCTCGAGTTGTCTTCTAGTGAGGTGAACAACTTCTTGTTTCTGGTCATATGTTCGGAGCATCCGCTGTCTAGTACCCAATGCTTCCCACCAGTCTTGTAGTTCACCTGCATAAAAGAATCAATTCTTTTTAGGTACTCAAACCTTTTTGGGTCCTTCAATGTTAGCAATCAAAGCTTTGGGCACCCAAATTGATTTCTTCTTTTTATTTAGCATGGGTGCTCCCACAAACTTTGCTATAGCATACCCTTTCTTCGACCTTTGAAGCATGTAGCAAGTATCAAAATAGTTTGGAGTCATTAAAGGACATGCTTCATGGGAATGACCAGTTTCATGGCATTTAAAGCAAAATGTGTTGCATGCTTTTACAAAAATAGTTTTTGTACTTGGTTTATTTCCTTTTTTTTGGAAAGTATCCAAGTCCTTCTTTTCTAAATGTGCATTTTTGTTTGCTAAGAATAAGATCTAGAGATACTTTTCCTTTGTAGCAATTTTCTAGACCTTTTCCAAGTTTTTCAACTTGTGCCTTAAGTTCATTATTTTCATTTAAAATTGTTTCATTTAAAGCACATGAAATATCAAGAGAACAAGTAGGAATAGCATGAGAAGGAGTGTCATCTAGATCACATGAAATGGCTACATCAACCTTAGATGGAGCATGTGTAATATCTTTAATGAGCAGACTTTCATCTGAATCTTTTAATTCTGAGTATTTAGTACGTAAAGAAGAAATCTCTTCTTTAAGTGCTCTATACTTCTTTTTAGTGATTCCAAACACTTCATTCAATTCAGTGATCATTTCAACAAGTTCATCATATGAAGGGTCAGAAGAATGTACCTTTTCATCACCCTTAGCCATAAGACAAAGGGATGAACTAGTCAAAATGTTGCCAAGAGCTAGTCCAACTAGCTTCTTGGAGCAACCTCCTTCATTGTCAGAGTCGGAGTCGGAGCTTTCTCCTCCGGACATCCATTCTCCGAAGCATGCTTCCTTGGTTGCACCATTGTTCTTTTTGAAGAATTTCTTCTTCTTTTCCCAATTCTTGTTCTTGTTTGGACATCTTGAGGCTATATGTCCCTTTTCATGACATCCATAGCATATGATGTCCTTGAAGTTTAATTTCTTTGGCACCTTTGGTCGTGTGTCGATGTTGACACCCTTCTTGTGTAACCTGCGAAGAAGTTTTTGAGTATTCTTTACCATAAGAGCTAGATCTTCGTCGGAGGAGCCATCGCTAGAGTCCTTTTTGGAGTTGTCTTTGAAAGCCAATGCCTTCTTCTTTGTCTCCGAAGGTTCGGTTGCTTCCTTCTTTTCCTTTCGATGCATCTCACGGGTAATGAGATTCCCATCGAGATCAGTCGGTGTGGTGGTCGATAGATCCGAGTTGGTAGTACCGTCACCAATGTGTCGAAGCTTTCTGGAAGAGCCTTGAGCATCTTTCTTACAATTTCAAGGTCAGTAAAAACAACTCCTAGCCCCTTGAGTTCATTTACAATGTTGTTCAACCGAGTAAACATGGAGTCTACAGACTCAATTGACGACATGGTGAATGTCTCGTATCGTTGCCTTATCATGAGCAACTTTGCCTCTTTAACTTTAGTCGTGCCCTCAAAAATATCTTCGAGGGTGGTCCAAACCTTGTGAGCTGTCGTGAGATTGCTCACACGGTTGAACTCATTTAAATATAAATCGGCAAAGAGCGCATTTTTGGCCCGGGCATTTAAATGTAGTTTTCTACTGTCGTCATCAGAGTGACTTGCCAGATCATTTGGAGGTGTAAAACCAATTAAGTTTAATGATGTCCCATACATCAAGCCCCATGGCCTCTAGAAATACTGACATGCGCACTTTCCAATAGGGATAGTTAGTCCCATCAAAGATAGGCGCACGTCTGGTATCACCGAGATGAAAGCCCTCATTTGATGTCATCCTCTCTCTAGGCGGTGAAGCCTAATTAATCAAGAGACCAAGCTCTGATACCAATTGAAGGATCAAGGATGCCGACTAGAGTGGGGGTGAATAGGAGGCTTTAAAACTTTAAGTAAGAACAAATTTTGCAAAGAGAAGAACCAAATTGCAATTCGATAAATTAAAATGAAAAGATGGAGAGAACGAACGCAAGATTTTTTCCCAAGGTCTCAGAGATACGCCTGGTCTCCCCTAATCCTCATTGAAGCACTCAAGTGAATTGAGTCTAGCTTCAATATCCACGAAGGATATTTCTCACTAGTGGTTGCTCCTTGTCCACTCCGGAAAGGTGAGCACTGATGCCTTTTACAAACACGCCGTGCCTCTCCTACAATCTCGGAACGAGAGAGGTCAATGGCCACGCACCCAAACTGTCTAGGTGAGGGCGTTCACCAAGAATCTCTTCTAGTTTGAATTGTGTAATCTCCAATTATTCTGAGATCCACCGAGTTTATTGTTCGCATCATTCTTGCATACTTAGAGTTTCTCAATGTATAAGAGAGTATGAGGCTGCTTGGTGTATGAAACAATAGCTCAATGCCTATATTTATGGCCTGAAGAAACAAAAAAGCCGTTCGAGCTCGCACACAAAAGCAACAGTACAAACTGACAGTCAGTTTGGGTCACGACCAGAAAGAAGTAAAATCAGGAGAAAACTCAGCTAGCCATTTGAGGTCATTTATGGAAACAAAATAGCACAAACGGACAGTCAGTTCCTACCTCAACAATTGACAAAAATCACGGATAAAATTTTGCTGGTCGTATATGGAAACTGATACTCCAAACTGACAGTCAGTTTTGACCAAAACATCGACCAGTTAAAACAGAAACTCAAATCAAACAGCTCGAAGTCGAAATGCAAACTAACAGTCAGTTTAGGTCAAAAATTTGTGGCTCAAAAAACAACCTTTCTGGACAACTGTCAGTTAACAAAACTGACAATCCAAACTGACTGTCAGTTTAGCCAACTGACAGGCAGTTTAGCGAACTGACAGGTAGCATGGATAAAAATAGTTATAACTGTTAATCCAAAGGTGCGATTGAAGTGTTTGATAGCTCGTTTGAAAGATAATTTAAAGGCTATCTTTTTGTCAATAGAAGCAAAACCTAGATCTGCCTAGATCTTACTAGAAAATGCAAAAACTCTTATGCTATCAAAAACTCATCTGAAAATCCAAATCAAATCCAACCGAAAGAAATGCAATGCAATGACCTAGTAGTTTCTAGGTTTATGCTGGAAATGTAGAGAGGACTTGCAACCCCTCTTTATAGTACGGTTAAAGTACAGTTAAAACTAAAAACAAATTTCTATAAACCGATCAAACTCCAAACACCGAGATCGGTAAAATAAATATGCATTTTACCTTAAGTCTTTTGCTGCTTCATTCTTGGCGACTTTGCGCTTGTGACCATGGCTCGCAACCTTGTGCTTGCGACTTACAGATCCAGACGGCTTTCTTCTTGTCGACCTTGTGCTTGTGACTTTGGGTAATACTGCGACCTTAGGCGAAATAGGTCTCTGCATACAGATAGCTCAAAGACATGATTAGATCAAAAACACTTAATTTCATCAATAATCAAAATCAACAATAATACGGGCCTAGATGCAACAGGAGAGCGCTCATTATCAGAGTCAGGGAGAGGCCCCAGCGGTCTAGAGGTAGCAGTGGCTTCATTGATTGGTTTGCCTCCCTGGTTGACCCAGGGGCATATCCCCGGCCTGTGCAGGAGGGAGCTTCGCTAGGCTTGACGGCACGCATGCGCTTTACCTCCTCCCGAGTGAGTTGAGTCTGTTCCACCGGGGGAGCCCTCCGAGGCGGCCCTGGGTGAGGAGGGAGCTGATGCGCGTCGGCCGCCGATCGGGAGGGCGCCGCTGGCACGCGGGCAAGGCCCGGCGTTGGGCATGTCTCTGGGGCGGCCTTGGGAGCTATCCCCATGCCGGGGGTTAACCCTCGCGGGGGAGGTTGCCGCAAGCGCCGGCGCCGTCCCGAGCGCAATGGAAACCACCGACCCAGGAGCCACTTCGGATGCAGTGGCAAACATCCGCGGCACGGGGAAAGGCCCCGGCGCGGGGAGAGCTCCTAGCGCAAGGTAAGATCCCGGCGTGGGGACAGCTCTCGGTGAGGGGACAACCCCCGGCGTGGGGAAAGCACCTGTCGCAGGGTAAGCCCCCTGGGCGGGGAAGCTCCCGGCGAGGAAAACATGCCTGGCGCAGGGAAAGCCACCGGATGCCCCATGAAAAACGGAGGCGTTGACCCCAGAAACTGGAATGGGGGCGGATAGACGAGAGCCGGAGGCCGCGCTAAGGCACGTAACAACTCCTCCATGGTGCGCTGGGCACGGAGTTGGCGCTCGACTAGAGCCCCGAGTAACGGGTCTCTGGGAGCCAGGACTGCTGCCTGGGAGGCACTAGTCCCCGCCAGCTCGGTTGTGGCCACCGGGCCGGACCCGGGGGCTCCTCTACCAGAAATAACGGGGACAGTACAAGAAGGCGGTATCTCGATCCGATCGCATCTGGTCCAAGGTACCCAGACAGCAGCATCTTGCGAGGTGGTGCCGGGTCACCAAGAACGGCATCACCGGTGAGGCAGCGAGCCCTCGTTTTTGGGGAAGCCATGGAGATTCGTCACGAGTCCCCACGGATGGTGCCAAATGTCGTGGTATTACGAATACCCCAGCAGGTTTCTTCGGACGTGTGTAACACGTGTAAGTGATGCGAGCTGACTGTGCAACTGGTCACCTCCCACCGGGCGAGCACAGAGATTGACACTGGAAATTTATACAGGTTCGGGTACCGGTGGGGACCCTAGTCTTGTTGGCACCTCCCCGGACGTGGGTCCGCTGGGGAGGTTCTCTGTCGGGGAGAGAGGTCTCCAAGGGATACCTGTTGCTTTGAGTGTGTAAAATGAATTGAGCATTGGTTACAAATGAGGTACAAGGGGGGTATATATAGGCCCCAAAACATGCAAAAAGACTAAAAAGCCCTAGCTATCGGAACGAGGGGCATTGACGCCATTTCACCGGCCAAAGGGCTTGGATGCTTGACAAGTGTCCTCGCTAGTTCCCGAAGCATCCTTGATGTCACCCGCAGATGACCTTGCACGGGATACCTTCGTGGCTTTCCACGGGAGGCGTTTGGGACATTCCCTGATAGGCGTCCGGGACTTTCCCCGATACCCCTTTGGGACTCACCACTGGAGGCATCTAGCACGGGATTTCCCCCAACACCACGGCACCCGGGGCCCGGAGCCCCAGCCACCCGCAAGGAACCGTCTATGCGCGAAGGATCCAGGCGATCGGGGGATCACGCGGGACCTGGGGCCGCAGGCCCAAGCACCGCTGGGAACCGTCTCCGCACAAAGGACTCAAGCGCTCGGGAGATCCGGTGGGACCCAGGTCCTAGAGGCCCAGGGACTGCTGGGAACCGTCTCCGCACGAAGGACCCATGCGCTCGGGGGATCCGGCGAGACCGAGGGCTCAGAGTCCTAGGAACCACCGGGAACCGTCTCCGCACGACAGACGCAGGCGCTACGGGGATCCTATGGGACCCAGGGGCCAGAGGCCTAGGGAACCACTACGAACCGTCTCCTCACAAAGGACCGAGGCGCTTGGGGATCCCACGGGACCCGGGGCTTAGAGGCACAGGGAGCGCTAGGAACCATCTCTGCACAATGGACGTTCGGGCTCCGAGGATGTTGTGGGACCCGGGGCGCCGAGGCCCAGGGACCCCCCGGGAACCGTCTCTGCACAACGGTCGCAGGTGCTTCGGGGATCCCAAGCGATCCGGGGTCTGGATGCCCAGGATCCTGTCGGGCATCGTCTTCTCACGACAGACGCAGGCGCTTTGGGGATACCATGGGACCCGGGGCCCGGAGGACCAGAGACCCACCGGGAACCATCTCTGCACGACGAATGCAGGCGCTTCGGGGATCCCATGGGACCTGGGGCTTGGAGGACCAAGGACGAGCCGGGAAACGGCTCCACACGAAGGACCCATGCGCTCGAGGGATCCTGTGAGACCCAGGGCCCTGAGGCCCAGGGATTGCCGAGAACCGTTTCCACACAAAGGACCCAGGCGCTTGGGGATCCCGCGGACCCAGGGCCCGGAGGCCCGAGGATCACCGGGAACCTTCTCTGCACGATGGAAGCAGGGGCTCTGGAGATCCCATGGGACCCGGGGCCCGGAGGCCTAGGGACCCGCTGGGAACCATCTCCGCACGAAGGACCCATGCGCTCGGGGGATCTCGCTGGACACGGGGCCCCAAGGCACGGGGAGCGCCGCAAACCTTCTCTGCACGATGGATACTAGCACTCCGGGGATACCGTATTTTTATGTCGCGCCCCACTTAGGGGACCACGACTACTCCCGTGGGGACCCAGCTCACTACAGCTGGACCCATACATTCATACCATTGACTTCCTAGGAGAAGTCAAGCATAGGAGTTCATTGCAGCTGAGTAACTTACAAAATAACATAAGCAGTACGGCCTGCTGACCTTAATACATCAAAAGGTATTACAATTCCTTCACAGCACAAATGGTCTAATTAAAAACAAAATAACAACTACTCTGCGGAAGCTAAGCGAACCACCACAGCAAGAAGTTGACAGCAGAACTGTTGAGTCTTGAGCCCTACTTCAGCTTTTGGTGATTAATGACATCCGTAGTACACGCAACTAATCTTTGTAAATGAGATTTAGGTTAACCGGTGATGGAAACCACTCAAAAGTGAAGAATGAAGATCGTCAAGACCTCTCGAACAACACTCAACGATGCAACTCAGTATAAGGGCAAAATACCGAGTAATATGCGCTCTTTTCTTTTGAAATCTTCTAGTTTAATATGGTCGTACTATTAAGAGGGGTCTCAGCACAAGTCACTTGATCAAACTTTGTGTTTTGAAAACAAAATTGCATTTGCATCTACTCAAAAATCAAATTTGAGCAAAATTGTGAAGTTATGTTTCCATTTTGAACTAGCAGGACATTATCAGTGATGGCCGGACAATGTCCGGCCAATACAAAATCATCTCAGTATTTTCAAAATGAAACCAGAGACAAATAAATCTGTCTGGTGCATCTGTCCGCTGAAGGCCGGACATTGTCTGTGATGGCCGGACAATGTCTGGCCAATACAAAATCATCTCAGCATTTTCAAAACAACACCAGAGACAAATGAATCTGTCCGGGGGCTTTTGCCCGGGATGTGCCGGACATTGTCCGGATGTGGCCGGACAATGTACGGCCTGTATATTTCTCATGAGCTGTTAAATTTGAGTGTCAACAGAGACATATCCATCTATCCGGGGTTTATGTCCAGACAAATAACTCTCATCCGGCCTTCACAAAAAATTTTAAAATGGTAGCGGTCACTCTTTATTTTTACTGACCGGACATTGTCCGAAATGGCCCGACAATGTCCGGGCTGTACAACTTTCGCCCTGGTTCTTGCAAACGGCTATTTTCTCTGAAGCTATATATAATGTTTCGACTTTGGCAGCTTAAGGGTAACTTATTCATCTCCAAAACATTGTGCTAAAGCTTGCCAAAAGCTCTCACACATACTCTCTTGCATTTGAAGCAAATCTTTGAGCAAAGTTGTTGATAGAAAATTGAGTAAAGATTGCAATTGAGTCATTTGCACTTGCATCCTTGTTTTTCAAGCTTTGTGTTTGATCAAGTGAAGTGCTAGGCTTATTACTCTTGGTGCTTGCCGTCACCTAGACGACCCGGAAGGTCCAGTGATCTCTCCACCGACGGTGTGTGTCAGAGAGGCCCGGCGATTGGGTGTAAAGGCTCGGAGCTCGCCTATCATGAGAGGAGAAGGGCTACCTCTAGTGGAATCGAAGCAAAAGCTCTAGTGAAGAGTGCTTCAACGAGGATTAGTGCAAATCGGTAAATTTCCGATACCTTGGAGAAAATTTGATCTCTTTCGGTTACTTCTATTACTTGCTTCATACTTCTAGAAATTGAAATATTGTTTTTGTCTCTCTAGTATTGCAAAACTTAAATTGTGTCATCATCTATATAATTTGTGAATTGATATTGCAATTTAGGTTTTATATTATTCAATCAAAATTAGAATTAGAAAAACCGCCTATTCACCCCCCTCTAGTCGGCATCCTTCGATCAACACGTGGTATCAGAGCACTAGGTCCCTCCTTTTAGGACTTAACCGTCTAGAGAGAGGATGTCGTTGATCAAATAAAACTATAATGGAAAGGTCCCCTTCTTTAAGGGTGAAAATTATTGCTATTGGAAATTAGGATGGCGGTTTATCTTGAGTCCATTAGTCTTGATGTTTGGAGGGTCACTAGAGACAGATTTAGAGCTCCCGTTGATTTAGAGAATCTTACACCTCTAGAAACAAAAAATCTCCAAGCAAATGCTCAAGCAAAAAATGATATATTTAATGGACTAGATTTAAATGAGTTCAACAGCATTAGTAATCTTGACACGTCATATGAAATGTGGAAAACCTTAGAAGTAATTCATGAAGGTACCTCTAAGGTCAAGGAAGCTAAGCTAATTAAATTAACTAGAGAATACAATTCCCTCTTCATGCTTGAAACTGAAATGTGAGTGACATGTTCACTCGACTTAACCTTTTAATCAATGATCTTAAATGTTTAGGTACAAAATTTGAAGACATTGACATCGTACGCAAGATGCTTATGATTTTACCAACGAGCTTTGGCACAATTGTGACAGTGCTTATCAATGGTGACCTCACATCTACAACTCCAACCGAGCTCTTGGGTACTCTCATTACCCATGAAATGCAAAAGTGGAGAAGAAAGGAAATGTAGATGCCTCCGGATCGAGGAAGAAAAATTTGGCTTTTAAGGCCAACGTCGAGGAGGCCAAGGAGGATAGCTCGGATGATGGATCTAATGGTGATCTAGCTCTCCTTGTGAGAAAAACCCGAAAGCTACTAAATAAAATCAACAAGAAAGGGTTTGATTTTGAAAAGAGGCGAGGACCGCACAAGAAAACTGGATTTAAGAACATTACATGCTATGAGTGCCATGAGAAGGGACATTTTGCTTCTAGATGTCCAAACAGGAAGAGTGATCATCAAAGATCACAAGAAAGGAAAGATGACAATGAAGGCTCAAAAGGCAAAAAGAAGCTTTTTAAGAAGCTCTACAACAATAGAGGCAAGGGCCAAGCTTATATCAGTGAATGGTACTCCGGATCGGAGGAGTCCGACTCGGACGATGAAGTTCCATCAACTCCCAAGAAGATGGCGGGAATTGCTCTTGGAAAGGCCTCTCCTTTCAAAAATGAGTCATCATTTTGTATTATGGCAAGTGATGATGCAAAGGTATTGGATCCCGAACCTTCTTATGAGGAACTTGTTGATATGGTTATAGAATTAGATGAGGCACTAGGTACGTTGACTAAGGAAAATAAAATGCTTAAAAAGGAATACTCAACACTTAATGATTTATATGTTGAACTAAATGACTCACATAAGACACTTCTAGTTAAGAAAATTATTGATTCCAAACAAACTAGTGATATAGGAATTACTTGTGATATTCTAGATGAATCACCTCATATTGTTTCTCATTCAAAATTAGCTACTTGTAATGATTTAGAAATTAATCATGAAAATGCTTGTGATTTAATTGTTGGTAATGATTCAAATTTAATTTTAGAAAATTTAGAACTCAAAGCACAAGTGGAAAAGTTAAATCTAGGATTACCAAAATGCTTTAAAGGAAAAGAAATCCTAGACAAACTTCTTAGTGAGCAACGATGTTCATTTAGGAAAGAAAGTTTAGGATATAAACCAAACAAAAGAAAGAAGATGTGTACTAAAGTGACTTTTGTTAAGGCTACTAATATGTTTTGTCACAAATGTCATGATGTAGATCATTTACCAAATGATTGTCCCTCAACTTCTAGAGCTAATGAAAATGAGTCTCACTCCCATTACATGCTTAAGAAAAATAAGTATGGAAAAGTGATTGCTAAATTTATTGGTATACCTTACCTAAATAAATATAAAAAGAGGATTTGGGTTCCAAAAACCCTTGTTGCTAACTTCCAAGGACCCAAACAAGTTTGAGTACCTAAAAGCATCTAACCTTTCTTTTAGGTGAACTACAAGACCGGTGGGAGGCATTGGGTGCGTGATAGTAGGTGCACTCAACACATGACCGGTGATGGAAATCGGTTCTCCTCTTTTGAGAATGGTTGCAATGACATAGACAAAATCACGTTTGGTGATAATAGCAAAGGAAAGGTAATTGGATTAGGTAAAGTTGCGATCACTAACAACTTTTCCATCTCAAACGTATTACTTGTTGAATCCTTGAACTTCAATTTGCTTTCAGTTGCAAAAAATTGTGATTTGGGTCTTCGATGCATTTTTGAACCAAATGGAGTTACCATTGAAAGCTTAGAAGAAAAATCTCTAGTGTTCAAAGGTTTTCGATATGAAAATTTGTATTTGGTGGATTTCGGTTCAAAAGATTCTTGCATTTCAACTTGCTTGGTTGCCAAAAATTCTTTGGGGTGGCTTTGGCATCGTCGTTTGGCTCATGTTGGGATGCATCAATTGAACAAGCTTTTAAAAAGATATTTGGTTTTGGCAATGAAAGATGTAATGTTTGAAAAGAATAAATTTTGTAGTGCTTGTCAAGCTGGAAAACAAGTTGATAGTACTCATCCCGCCAAAAACGTTTTATCAACATCTAGACCACTTGAGCTTTTGCATATGAACTTGTTTGATCAATCCGAAACTCAAAGTATTGGTGGTAGCAATTATTGCTTTGTCATTGTTGATGATTTCTCCCGATTTACTTGGATTTTCTTTTTAAATCATAAGTCCGAAGCTCCAAGTGTTTTTAAAAGATTTGCAAAACGTGTTGAAAATGAATTTGAATTCTTCATTAAGAAACTTCGAACTGATCATGGTGGAGAGTTTCAAAATTCAGAATTTATTGAGCTTTGTGATGAATCTGGGATTAAACACGAATTTTCCGTGCCATACACTCCTCAACAAAACGGTGTTGTGGAAAGGAAAAATCAAACATTAAACGAAATGGCTCGAACCTTGTTGAATGAATATAAAACCGCCACTAGGTTTTTGGCCGAGGCCGTCAATACTTCTTGTTATGCTATAAACCAGCTTTACACTCATCCACTTTTAAACAAAACTCCTTACAAGCTAATTGTTGGAAGAAAACCAAATATTTCATATTTTTGAGTTTTTGGTTGCAAATGTTACATTCTTAAAAAGCGCATGCATCTTGGAAAGTTTCAAAGACGTGTTGATGAGGGCTTTCTAGTTGGATACTCATCAACTAGCAAGGCTTATCGTGTTTTTAACACTATAACCGAATGCATTGAGGAAACTTGTAATGTTGAGTTTGACGAAACTAACGGCTCTCAAGAAGAGTATGAAAATCTTGAGAATGTAGGAAATGAGGAACTACAAGAAGCAATGAAGAACATGACGGTTGGGGACATCAAGCCTAAAGATGAAGATTCAAAGTCACCAGGCCAAGAAAATGAAGTAGCTCCTATGGTTCCGGAGACTGCTGCTCAAGTTGAGCTTAATCCGGAGATGAAGGAAAATGAAGATCAGGCATTGCAAAATCCAAGACTTCATCAAACCATGACTAAGGATCACCCCATCAACCAAATAATAGGTGATGTTGGTAAAGGTGTTCAAACTCGCTCTAGAGTCGCGTCTTTTTGTGAGCACGCATCATTCATTTCTAGTCTTGAGCCCAAATGCATTAATGAAGCTCTAGCGGACCCGGATTGGGTAAATGCCATGCATGAGGAATTGAACAACTTTACTAGAAACAATGTTTGGAAACTTGTAGAAAAACCTCTTGATCACAATATAATTGGTACAAAATGGTTCTTTCGAAATAAGCAAGATGAAAATGGCATAGTTGTAAGGAATAAAGCTAGATTGGTAGCACAAGGTTATTCTCAAATTGAAGGATTAGATTTTGATGAAACCTTTGCTCCCGTGGCTAGACTAGAAGCCATTTGTATCTTACTTGCATTTTCATCAAGTTTTGAAATCAAACTATTTCAAATGGATGTTAAAAGTGCCTTCTTAAATGGTGAAATTTCGGAACTTGTATTTGTAAAGCAACCGCCGGGCTTTGAAGATCCAAAATATCCTAATCATGTCTATAAAATTTCAAAAGCCCTCTATGGTCTTAAGCAAGCTCCTAGGGCTTAGTATGAACGGTTGCGAAATTCTCTAATTTCACAAGGTTTTAAAGTTGGAAAAATTGATACAACTCTCTTTACCAAAATCATAAATGATGATTTCTTTGTATGTCAAATTTATGTTGATGATATAATTTTTGGTTCCACTAATGAATCCCTTTGTCAAGCTTTTGGTGAAACCATGTCAAAGGAATTTGAGATGTCTATGATAGGTGAATTGAGCTTTTTCCTTGGACTTCAAATTAAGCAAATCAAAGAAGGAATATTCGTGAGTCAAAGCAAATACGTGAAGGATTTGCTCAAGAAATTTGGCATGGAGGATGAAAAGCCAATCAAGACCCCCATGGTTACAAATGGTCATTTGGGCATGGACGATGGAGGTAAACCGGTGGAATTTAAATTATATCGTTCTATGATTGGTAGTTTATTATACCTTACTGCTTCTAGACCGTACATTATGTTTAGTGTATGCATGTATGCTAGATTTCAAGCAGCCCCTAGAGAATGTCACTTGATTGCAGTGAAAAGAGTACTTAGATATTTAAAACATACACCAAACATGGGTCTTTGGTACCCTAAAAATGCTAGTTTTGATCTTCTTGGATATTCGGATTTTGATTATGCCGGTTGTAAAATTGATAGAAAAAGTACTTCTGTTGGATGTCAACTTCTAGGAAGATCATTAGTCTCATGGACTTCTAAGAAACAAAATTCGGTTGCACTCTCAACCGCCGAGGCGGAATATGTTTCGGCCGGTAGTTGTTGTGCACAACTATTATGGATGAAGCAAACTTTGCTAGATTATGGCATAAAAGTCAATTGTGTTCCACTTTTATGTGATAATGAGAGTGCCGTTAAAATTGCTAACAATCCCGTTCAACACTCTCGAACTAAGCACATTGACATTAGACATCACTTCTTAAGGGATCATGTACAAAAGAGGGATATAGTGATTAGTCATGTTTCAACTGACAATCAATTAGCGGACTTATTCACTAAACCCTTGGATGAGTCAAGATTTAGTAAGTTAAGAAATGAATTGAATGTTATTGACATTTCAAATGTTATTTGATCTCTTGCTTGTTTTGGAATGGTCTTTAGTATGATCTTATCTAGTACGTATACTTATACTTATACATATGTGTATATATATACAAGTAATGTAGGCATCTATACCAATCACTTCCTATTTTGAAGAAAAAGACCAAAAAATCACCTCTTTATCTCTTTTCAACAAAACTTAAATGACACATTATGGGGGAGCAACTTCAAGCTCATTGAATACGTGTATACCCCAAAAATTGTGTACAAAAATGAAAATTATGCATGTCTTTTGTTAAAAGAGTCATTTCCAAATCAAAAAGGTGAAAAAGTTCTCAAAACCTTCAACATGTGCAAAATTAACACAAAACCTTCAAAAATACATTTCAAATATGTTCTCAAAGGTTTTGAAAGTGAAAAGAAAGGATTTTGAGCCAAAATGCAGAATTTTGACAAAATTGAAGATTTCGGGATCTTGTTTTGGCCTAAAATGACTTATTTCCATAAACTAAGATTGGTTGAGCTTTGACAACAATTTTCTACATGAAACACTTAGAACTCAATCACCTGAAGATAGTCCACATTCTCAAAAGACCTACAGTTTTCAAGTTATCAAATTTTCTATGTCACCCGAAAACTACCTTTGACACGACAATACGCAAAATGTGCATTTTGTGAATTTAGCTATTTGAGCCAAAATCTCTTCCATGTTTTGGCTTGAAATAGTATTTCAAATTCATACAAATCCAAATATTTTAGAAAAATCCAAGTTTCATTGAGAATTGAAGATTTGGTGAAAATCTGGTTGTTTTACCCGTTTTACCCGAAAATCTCTTTTGGAGGCTCATATCAAGACTTCTTTGACTCTTATCCATCTAAATGCTATCTATCTCTATTCCTACCATGATATTTGAGCTCATTCTGAAATTAAATTCCTTTTTGAAACAATTGCAAAAATCTCAAAAATTCAGAAGGTTCAGCAATTTGTTTTAACTGTTCGGACTTTGTCCGCCCAGTGCCGGACTCTGTCCGGCCCGAGCGGACTCTGTCCGGCCTGTGCACGCCTGGGCAGTTACTTAATCCTTTGACCTCTTCTTCTTGCCCAAATCGTTTTAGATGCAATCTTTCCTCCTTCCAGTGTCTCTCTCACAAAGCTCTCACTCCCCTCACTGGACGCAAGGATCTGTCCGACCATGTTTCGTCCGGCTTCAAGATCTTGGCTCCAGTTCCTCTTCTCCTCGTTTGGCTTAGTCAGATTTCCTCTTCTCCCTCTCCCTTTTCCTTGCAGTTCATCTTGATTCACTGGCTAGGGTTTGAAATTTTTTTTGCATGATAAAATTGATCTCAAATCCATACTGGTTCCTTATGCCTCTACTATTTTGAATCATCTTGTAGACATGCATGCCATGAGTAATTGAAATGCCTTGTTTAGGGTTACAAACTACTTGGTATAATCTGGTATAGTTCTTGTGAGAATATGATGAACATCTTGAATTAACTATTGAACACATACCTCATCACTTCTTGCAAGTTCATTTATTCTAGTTCTATGACATGCATGGTATGAGTATATAGATGCTACAATTTGGCTTGAACTAGATTTTTCAAAAGCTTAAGACTAAATAAGTAGGGCTAAAAGTGAAAGAGATCATAACTAAAATGTAGAAAATGAAAATATGAAATCTAAATTTAAAAGTGCATTTGTTGATTACGCATTTTATTGCATTCTCTTGTATCTGATCGGATCTTCTTCTTATCAAACTCCATATCAAACTTTCTCTCCACAAAGTCAGCATGTCGGGATGAGTCAAACAGACTAGTCATCGCCGTGGCTCTGGGTCTTCCCAACCGACCCAACCCTTCGATTGGGATGCGTTGGAGGTAGACGAGGATGACGCTGCTCCTGTTCCTCCCATGGGCTCCCTCTAATTCAGATGATAGCAGCAGTGGCGGTGATCAGAGGCCTAGTGGCGCTCAGACTTTCTCAGCCAGCGCAGTTCGACGGCTTTGCCGAAAGAACCCATATTAGCACCCACGAACATGCACGAAACGAAACTGCTAGAATACCTTCCAGATGTCGCAATATTGCACTCGGTTCTCCTCCGCCAAGGTTTTCCGACATCAGGCAGTTGATTGGAACCTGATTGAGAGCAAAGTCTCCTATCCTCTGAAGGGCAAGTTCCTAGCAATCAATATGTGTTCGTTCACTGAGATGCAGGAAGAATGGAAATGGAACGAGGATATTATTCGATCCTTCTTTGCATCCCTTCACATTGCCTCGGACCGATCTCACATCATCTTCATGAACAACAATTCGAAGAAGACACTCACCAGGGTGCAGTTCGAGGAAGCTCTTCAGATTGAGCATGTTGACCATAGCCTTTTTGCCTTGGATGAGGTACGAGTTGAAGATGTCGCCCATCTCTTTGATAATCCAGACCCAATCATCGGCAAAGTCTCTTAGTTGATTACCCCAGTTACGATCATTGAGAAGATCAATCGGATGACCATTCTGCCGAAGATCGAGGATCGAGGGGCCGTCACCTCTACCATGCTACGCCTTCTGAAGGCTCAGATTGATGAGACCCCGTTTGATATCATTGAGTTTATGTACCATGAGATGCAGGACGTTCAGATGGATCTGAAGAGCCTTTTGCCCTTCGCGCCTTTTATTGCTCACACCTTATCTTACTTTGGTCTGCACCGTGTGTCTCATCCTACTTCGATGGAGTACTACCGGATGAAGAGTCTAGGGATTCTCACTCGTTATGAGGCTCAGGTAGAGCCACCAGTTGATGATGATGAGCATATGACAGACATTTTAGCCGTGGCAGACGCTCCCTCTCCACTTCAGTCCTATTCTCTATCTCCGAGTCTAGATGTCTCTGCCCCCTATATAATGATCATGGAGCGTCTCGACCAGATGTCTATGGGCTTCGAGGCCCGTTTTGATGCAGTTGACTCAGTCTCAATTCCATTGATCATCGGCTGAACATCATCGAGCCTCGACTAGATTCCATGAGCCAGGATATCTCCGAGCTGCACGAGCGCTTTGATGGAAGACAGTATCAACGTCGCCGTCGTGGCGATTCTTCCTCCGATTATCCTCCACAGTCTTAGATATTAGAGTGGTTGATAGACTTTTCTATGTGTATATGGATATGATGGTTGTATGTTTGCATGAGCTGTTCTCAGCTACTTTTGTATGCTTTTCTCCTTTTGTGGTTGTTTGATGACAAAGGGGGAGAGTTATCTAAGTTATCTTCATTGGTCAAACTGCATTGTTGTATATGTTTGGATGTTTGTATATATATGTGGTTTATGTGTTTGGTTGATTCACATATGCTTGACTATTGTTTACTGCTTGGTTGATTCACATATGCTTGTATATTGTTTACTGCATGTATGCACATGATTCAGGGGGAGCACTGTATGGCTTATCTTTATTTTGTATAACAGTTGTCATCAATCACCAAAAAGGCGGAGATTGTTGAGTCTTGAGCCCTAATTCGGCTTTTGGTGATTAATGACATCCAGAGTACATGCAACTAATCTTTGTAAATGAGATTTAGGTTAAGGAGTGATGGAAAGCACTCAAAAGTGAAGAATGAATATTGTCAAGACCTCTCGAAGCACACTCAACGATGCAACTCAGTATAAGGGAAAAATACCGAGTAATATGCGCTCTTTTCTTTTGAAATCTTCTAGTTTAAGATGGTCGTACTATTAAGAGGGGTCTCAGCACAAGTCACTTGATCAAACTTTGTGTTTTGAAAACAAAATTGCATTTGCATCTACTCAAAAATCAAATTTGAGAAAAATTGTGAAGTTCTGTTTTCGTTCTGAACTGGCCAGACATTGTCTGTGATGGCCGGACAATGTCCGGCCAATACAAAATCATCTCACCATTTTCAAAATGAAACCAGAGACAAATAAATCTGCCCGGTGCATCTGTCCGCTAAAGGCCGGACATTGTCTGTGTTGGCTGGACATTGTCCGGCCAATACAAAATCATCTCAGCATTTTCAAAACAACACCAGAGACAAATGAATCCGTCTGGGGGCTTTTGTCCGGGACGTGCCGGACATTGTTGGGATGTGGCCGGACATGCATATTTTTCGTGAGCTGTTAAATTTGAGTGTCAACAGAGACATATCCATTTGTCCTGGGTTTATGTCCGAACAAATAACTCTCGTCCGGCCTTCACAAAAATTTTTAAAACTGTAACTGACACTCCTGCGTTTGTGAGTAACGGTCACTATTTATTTTTACTGACCGGACACTGTCCGAAATGGCCAGACAATGTCCGACCTGTACAACTTTCGCCCTGGCTCTTGCAAACGGCTATTTTCTCTGAAGCTATATATAATGTTTCGACTTTGGCAGCTTAAGGGTAACTTATTCATCTTCAAAACTCTATGCTAAAGCTTGCTAAAACCTCTCACACATACTCTCTTGCATTTGAAGCAAATCTTTGAGTAAAGTTGTTGAGAGAAAATTGAGTAAAGATTGCAATTGAGTCATTTGTACTTGCATCCTTGTTTTTCAAGCTTTGTGTTTGATCAAGTGAAGTGCTAGGCTTATTACTCTTGGTGATTGCTGTCACCTAGACGACCCGAAAGGTCTCGTGATCTCTCCATCGACGGTCTGTGTCGGAGAGGCCTGGCGATTGGGTGTAAAGGCTTGGAGCTCGCCTATCCAGAGAGGAGAAGGGCTACCTCTAGTGGAATCGAAGAAAAAGCTCTAGTGAAGAGTGCTTCAATGAGGATTAGTGGAAATCAACAAATTTCTGATACCTTGGAGAAAATTCGATCTCTTTCGGTTACTTCTATTACTTGCTTCATACTTCTAGAAATTGAAATATTGTTTTTGTCTCTCTAGTATTGCAAAACTTAAATTGTGTCATCATCTATATCATTTGTGAATTGATATTGCAATTTAGGTTTTAAATTATTCAATCAAAATTAGAATTAGAAAAACCGCCTATTCACCCCCCTCTAGTCGGCATCCTTCGATCAACAAGAACAACACACATCAGGGCTCCAGTGGAATTGGCTCTCCTCCTTCTGGATCGAAGAAATCTTCCACGCATTCATCTTGGTCATGGAGCACTCCATCTATTTTATTATAGATTGCAAGTGTGACACTTTCGTACTCAGCAAGTCATTAGGGTAAGAATAAATATACATATAGTAGTGATGATATTAATCCTATGCTAATAGGGAAAGAGGGAAAGGTTTCAAAATACTTTTTCTTTTATCACAACTTATGCTCATGGCAGCACATTTCATAACATAGCATTGCTATTCATGTTCACTATTTATAGTACTACCACGACACGTCGACACACGACAGCCCACGGCAGCACCCCTTATCATGACAACACATGTCATGTGGATAATCCTGACTTATCAAATTTTATTTAGAAAATATACTTGTGTCACATCGACGTGGACCGTCTCCGCATGAAGGACCCATGTGCTTGGAGGACCCTGCAGGACCCAAGGCCCGGAGGCCCGGTGACCCGTCGGGAAGCAACTCTGCATGAAGGACCTAGGCGCTTGGGTGATCCCACGGGACCCGGAGCCCGGAGGCCCGGGGACCACCAGTAATTGTCACCGCACGACGGGCGCAGGAGCTTCGGGAATCCCATAGGACCCGGGGCTCGGGGGCCTATGACCCACCGGGAACCATCTCCGCATGACGGACGCAGCCGCTCCAGGGATCCCGCAACACCCAGGGCGCAGAGACCCAGGGACCCTCCGGGAACCATCTCCGCAAGAAGGACCCCAGTGCATAGGGGATCCCGTGCGAGCCGGGGCCTGGAGGCCCAGGGACCGCCGGGAACCGTTTCCGCACGACGAACGCAGGTGCTCTGGGGATCCCATGAAGGACCCATGCGCTCGGGGGATCCCACTGGACCCACGGCCAGGAGGCCCAGGGACCCACTGGGAACCATCTCCGCGCGATGGACCCAGGCGCTCAGCGGATCCGGTGGGAACCAGGGCTCAGAGGCCGGAGCACCGCTGGGAATTGTCGCCGCACGAAGGACCCATACGCTCAGGGGATCGCACGGGACCTGGGGCCCAGAGGCCCAGGGACCCATCGGGAAGCATCTTCGCACAACGGTCCAAGGCGCTCGGGGGATCCCACGGGACCTGGAGCCCAGAGGCCTAGGGACCCATCGGGAACCATCTCCGCACGAAGGACCCAAGAGCTCGGGTGATCACGCGGGAACTAGAGCCCAGAGGCCCGGGGACCACCGGGAACTGTCGCCACACGAAGGACCGATGCGCTCGGTGGATCCCACGGGACCCAGGGCCCGGAGGCGCAGGGACCTGTTGGGAAGTATCTCCGCACGACCAAGCCAGGCGCTCGGGGCATCCCACGGGACACGGAGCCCAGAGGCCCGGGGATCGCTGGGAACCGTCTCCGCACGACGGACACAAGTGCTCCGGGGATCCCATGGGATCCAAGCGCCGGAGGCCCAGGGACCCGCAAGGAACCATCTCCGCACGAAGGACCTAGGCGCTCGGGGGATCCCGGGGGAACTGAGGCCCGGAGGCCCGGGGACATGTCGGGAAGCATCTCCACACGACAGAGCCAGGCGCTTGGGGGATCCGATGGGACCCAGAGCCCAGAGGCCCAGGGACCCACCGGGAACCATCTCCGAACGAAGGACACAGGTGCTTGGGAGCCCACTCCGAAGACCGCTGGAGACACAGGATTTCCCCCAACACATAAAAACACGAATTGTGTTCTTTCTACAAAAAAATTTATCAAATCTCATATCACTAGAAGGGAAAAGAATAAAAATAGTAAAGAAATAAAATTAGATTAATTTCAATGAATCAAAAAAATCTTTTGCATTTCAATTCATCATTCTATTGAATAAATTACAGATAATTTTAATGTTTATTGTAATCAACCTTAATTCTAATTTTGTAGGCGGCTATCTGTTAAAAGGATGCATTCCACCCTTGCGACGCTGGATTATACATCCCACTTTCACGACGTCACTAAGCAATCTAATGAATTTTTACGTTTTGTGGTAATCATTTTCTCCTTGAATAAATATGCGTATGCCCTTCACGTTCGCTGGTGGTGGAAGACTTGCTATGACATCTATTTTTGCCTTGTTGACTTCAATCCCTTCTTCAGAAATCACGTGGCACGCCTTCTTGAACCATGAATTGGCACTCACTAGTACAGAAAAGCTTTCTTCTAACAATACAAAACTCACTTCTACTAACGGTTTTTGGACCGTTAGAGATAGACACGATATAACAAGACAAGACATTTTCTAATGGTAAATAACCATTAGAAAAGTGTCCTATTCTAACGGTATTTTCCAAAATAACTAGTAGAAAAAAAGTTCTAGTCTAACGGTTAACTAGAACTATCCGTTAGAAAAAAAATAGTATTCTCACGGTTGTTTAGTAGTTTACCGTCAGAAAAACTTACATTCTTCTAACGGTTAATTAAGAGTATACCGATAGACAAAAAATAGTATACTCACGGTTGTTCAGTAGTTTACCGTAAAAAAAACTTACACTCTTCTAAAGGTGAATTAAGAGTATACCGTTAGAAAAAAAGATAGTATTCTCACAGTTGTTCAGTAGTTTACCGTCAGAAAAACTTACACTCTTCTAATAGTGAATTAAGAGTATATCGTTAGAAAAAAGATAGTATTCTCACGGTTGTGCAGTAGTTTACCGTCAGAAAAACTTACACTCTTTTAACGTTTAATGAAGTGTATACTGTTAGATAATGTTGTTGTTTTCTAACTCTGTTTGCTATTTTAGCCATTAGAAAAGCTTGGATACACAATACAGTACACATGCAAAAAAGGGTATGTTCACATATACATACATTGAACAGATTGACACATTAGACAGTTATTCACATTTATTCACATATATACGAACCAATACAAATACTGACAAATTAGCTAAGATGCTTACTTGGGGGAATTGGGAGAAGTTTGTCCTGACTAGGTCATACATGTACCGCAGCACATAAAATCCACATTCCCGCGAGTTTGTTTACTGATGGCACTCAGATAATTGCACATGCGAAGACATGTTAGCTATTCTTTCCATAAACTAATTAAGCATCAACTAAAAGACTCGTGAGTACTGTTGCATCTAGTCCTTTATGCCTAACCCTAATTTTGATGATTAATGAAAACAACGTGTTTGAAACTAACTGTGCTTTTGAGAATTTTTCATACAGAGCTCCGTTGGGAAAATATGCAAGATGAACAAAACGAACCCAACACAAAAGTGATAAAAGCACAAGTCAAGGATGAGACGCAAGTCAAAAAATCCAAAGGACCTAAGGTAATCCGAATTTATTTCTACCGATCTCAGCGTATGGAGTTGATCGGTGTAGGATTTTATTTTTAGATTTAACCGTATTATAAAGAGGGGTTGCAAGTCCTATCAACACCTCTGAATAAACCGAGAAATTATTAGGTCATTGCATTGCATCTTTTTGGTTGGATTTGATTTGATTTTGTTTTGAAAGATTTGGTTTTCAGTTGAGTTTTTGATAGCAAAAGAGTTTTCAGTTTTCTAGAAAGATCTAAGCATACATGGCTTTTTCTTCTGTTGACAAAAATGTAGCCCTTAAAATTATCTTTCAAATGAGCTATTAAACTCTCAATTTGGACTTATGGTTTCAAAGTTATGACTATTTTTTTCATGCTAACTATCAGTTTGCTATGCTGACTGTCAGTTTGAATGTCAGTCCAGTTAAACTGACAGTTGTCCAGAGAGGTTGTTTTTTGAGCTGAAATTTTTTGTACTAAACTGACTATCAGTATGCCCATGCTGACTATCAGTTCGTATTTCGACCTCAAACTGATTTGCTTGTGTTTCTATTTGATCTGGTCGCTTTTGTGGTCGAACTGACTGTCAGTTTGGATAACTGACTCTCAGTTTGTATTATCAGTTTCCATATACGACCAAATATGGCTAGCAAAGTTTTATCCGTGATTTTTGTCAGCCGTTGAGTTTGGAACTGACTGTCAGTTCCTCATACTGACTGTCAGTTTGCACTGATTTGTTTCCTTTTTCGACCTCAAACGGCTAACTGTGTTTTCTCCGGATTTTACTTCTTTCTGGTCGTGACCCAAACTGACAGTCAGTTTGCCTAACTGACTGTCAGTTTGCCTAACTGACTGTCAGTTTGAGCTGCTGATTTTCTGCTCGAGCTCCAATGGTTGTTTTGTTTGTTGAGGCTATAAATAGGAGCTTTGAGCATTGGTTTTATACAACGAGCAGCCTCACACCCTTATACACTCTTGAGCTTTAGTTCTTATAAAAAATCTTGATCTTTTGATCAAGTTGAGAGCTTTTCAGATCCACCGAGTGCTTTCTGTTCACATGATTTGCATCCTATTAGTGTCTCGGTGATTATTAGAGGTCTAGAGAAGACCTTGCTGCTTATTACTCTTGGTGAGCGCCCTCACCTAGACGGTTTGGTGGCGTGGCCATTCACCTCTCCTGTTCGGAGATTGTCAGAGAGGCTGGGCAAGGTTGTAAAAGGCATCGGTGCTCGCCTTTTTGGAGTGGACAAGGAGCAACCACTAGTGGATAATATCCTTCGTGGATATTGGAGCAAGACTCAAATTTTTTTGTGTGCTTCAACGAGGATTAGGGGAGACTGGACGAGTCTCCGAGACCTCGGTAATAATCGTTGTATTCATTCTCTCAATCTTTTCTTATTGAACTGTATTTGATTCTTCTCTTTGCAAAAGTTGATTTAAATTAAAGTTTTTAAAAGCCTCCTATTCACCCCCCCTCTAGTTGGCATCCTTGATCCTACACGTGGTATCAGAGCAAGGTCTCTCGATTTATTAGGCTTTACCTCCTAGAGAGAGGATGACGTCTAATGAGGGCTTTTCTCTCAGTTATACCGGCCGTGCACCTATGTTTGATGGGACTAACTATCCCTACTGGAAAGTGCGCATGTCGGTATTCCTAGAGGCCATGGGGCTTGATGTATGGGACATCGTTGAACTTGGTTTTACTCCTCCGGATGATCTGGCAAGTCACTCCGATGACGACAGGAGAAAACTACATTTAAATGCCCGTGCAAAAAATGCACTCTTTGCCGGTTTGTCCTTAAATGAGTTCAACCGTGTGAGTAATCTTACGACCGCTCACAAGGTTTGGACCACCCTCGAAGAAATCTACGAGGGCACAACTAAAGTCAAAGAGGCAAAGTTGCTCATGGTAAGGCAACGATATGAGACATTCACAATGTCGTCAACCGAGTCCATGGATTCTATGTTCACTCAGTTGAACAATATTGTGAGTGAACTCAAGGGCTAGGAGTTGTTTTTACTGACCTTGATATTGTAAGAAATATGCTCAGGGCGCTTCCCGAAAGCTTCGACACTCTGGTCACCGTACTCACCAACTCTGATCTGTCGACCACCACGCCTACTGATCTCTATGGGAACCTCATCACCCATGAGATGCATCAGAAGGAAAAGAAGGAAGCAGCCGAACCTTCGGAAACAAAGAAGAAGGCGTTGGCTTTCAAAGCCGGCTCCAAAATGGACTCAAGCAACGGCTCCTTCGACGAAGATCTAGCTCTAATGGAAAAAAATACTCAACAACTTCTTCGCAGGTTGCACAAAAAGGGTGTCAACATCGACACTCGACCAAAGGGGACGAAACAAACAAACTTCAAATACATCATATGCTACGGATGTCACGAAAAGGGACATATAGCATCAAAATGTCCTAACAAGAACAAGACTTTAAATAACAAGAAGAAATTCTTCAAGAAGAGAAATGAAGCAACAAAAGAAGCCTGCTTTGGTGAATGGATGTCAGGAGGTGAGAGCTCCGACTCCGACTCCGACATTGAAGGAGGTTGCTCCAAGAAGCTAGCCGGACTAGCTCTCGGCAACATTTCTACTAGTTCATCCCTCTGTCTTATGGCTAAGGGTGATGAAAAGGTACACTGTAACGATCCTTCATATGATGAATTAGTTGAAATGATCACTGAATTAAATGAAGTTTATGAAGCTACAAAAAAGAAGTATAAAGCACTTAAAGAAGAACATTCTTCTCTACGCACTCAATACTCTGAATTGAAAGAATCTTATGAAAGTCTGCTCATTAAAGATACAACAAATGATCCACCTACAGTAGATGTAGCGATTTCATGTGATCTAGATTCTGATACTATTTCTACTAGTCATCATATACCATGTGCTTCAAATGATACTATCTTAAATGAGAATAATGAACTTAAGGCACAAGTTGAAAAACTTGGAAAAGGTTTTGAAAACCATTACAGAGGAAAAGTATCCCTTGATCTCATTCTGAGTAAACAGAAGTGTTCATTTAGAAAAGAAGGTCTTGGATACTTTCCGAAGAAAGGAAAGAAACCAAATACTAAAACTACTTTTGTAAAAGCATGCAACAAATTTTGTTTAAATGTCATGAAACTGGTCATTCGCATGAAGCATGTCCTCTAATGACTCCAAACTACTTTGATACTTGCTACATGCTTCAACAGTCGAAGAAAGGTTATGCTATAGCAAAGTTTATTGGCACACCCATGCTAAATAAAAAGAAGAAATCAATTTGGGTGCCCAAAGCTTTGATCGCTAACATTGAAGGACCCAAAAAGATTTTGGTACCTAAAAAGACTTGATTCTTTTGTTTATGTAGGTGAACTACAAGACCGACAAAAAACATTGGGTGCTTGATAGCGGATGCTCCGAACACATAACCGGCAACAAGAAATTGTTCACCTCAATAGAAGACAACTCAAGCGAAAATCACACCTTTGGCAATAATCGTCAAGGAATGTGGTAGGCTTGGGTAAAATTGCTATATCCAACGATCTCTCAATTTCAAATGTTTTGCTAGTTGAATCTCTGAATTTTAATTTGCTTTCCGTTGTACAAATTTGTGATCTTGGATTTCGTTGCACATTTTATCCTAAAGAAGTTTTGGTTTGAAAGTCTGAAAGACAATTCTTTGATCTTCAAAGGCTTTCGTTTTGGAAATCTTTATCTGGTTGATTTTCACTAAAAGGATGGATCTCTTTCAACATGCCTTGTCTCTCAAACCTCAAAAGGTTGGTTATGGCATAGGAGACTCGCACATGTTGGAATGCATCAATTGAAAAAGCTTTTGAAATGTGATTTGGTAGTTGGCTTAAAAGATGTGAATTTTGAAAAGGATAAACCCTATAGCGCTTGTCAAGCTGGCAAGAAAGTAGCTACTTCACATCCAATTAAGCGTGTTCTTTCAACTTGCAAACCTTTGGAACTATTGCATATGGATTTATTTGGATCTTCTGAGTTCCAAAGTATCGGGGGCAACAACTATGGTTTTGTGATTATTGATGATTTTACTCACTATACTTGGGTTTTCTTTATTTGTCAAAAATCTAAAACCCCCCATGTTCTCAAAAGTTTTGCAAAACATGTTTCCACTGAATTCGAACATTCCATCAAGAAAATCTGTAGTGATCATGGTGGAGAGTTTGTTAATTCAACTTTGGTTGATTTTTGTGATTTGCTTGGAATTAAACATGAATTTTCTACCTCTTACACTCCACAGCAAAATGGAGTCGTAGAAAGGAAAAATTGAACACTAATAAAAATGGCAAGAATAATGCTAAGTGAGTATGATACTCCTACTCGCTTTTGGGCTGAAGCCGTGCGTACCGCTTGTTATTCTATTAATCGGCTCTATTTGCATCCTCTTCTGAACTTAACTCCTTATGAAATTCTTCTTGGGCGTAAGCCAAATAGTTCTTATTTCTGAGTTTTTGGATGCAAATGCTACATTCTTAAGAAAAGAAATTTTGGTGGCAAATTTCAAAGAAGAGTAGATGAAGGCTTTCTAGTCGGATACTCCACCACTAACAAAGCTTATCGCGTTTTTAATAAAAATACTGGTTGTATTGAAGAATCTTGTGATGTAGAATTTGATGAAACTAATGGCTCACAAAAGGAGCAAGTCTCTTGTGAAGTTTCAGGTGAGGATCTTCAAGAAGCCATGAAGAACATCACCATTGGAGATATCAAGCCAAGAGAAGATGATCAAGAAGATGATGAGAACATTGAGAATGACAATCAGAATGTATCATCATCTCATGTTAATCCTCCAGAACCAAGTCAGGAAGAAGCAGCACAAGAAGAAGCACAAGGCAACATCAAACCCTCACCAAGGATCACCCTCTAGATCAAATCTTGGGTGATGTCAGTAAGGGTGTTCAAATTCGCTCTCGTATTGCTGCATTTTGTGAACATCATTCTTTTATATCTTCTTTAGAACCTAAATATGTTAATGAAGCTTTAAATGATCCTGATTGGGTAAATGCCATGCATGATGAACGTAACAATTTTTCTAGAAATAAAGTTTGCACTTTAGTTGAAAGACCCTAGGATCATAATGTAATTGGAACTAAATGGGTTTTCAGAAATAAGCAAGATGAAAATGGAGTAGTAATTAGAAACAAAGCTCGTCTTGTTGCTCAAGATTTCACTCAAGTCGTAGGTTTAGACTTTGGTGAAACTTTTGCACCTGTAGCAAGACTTGAAGCTATTCGTGTTCTTCTTGCTTATGCATCAAAATTTAATATTAAGTTATTTCAAATGGATGTTAAAAGTGCATTTTTAAATGGTGAGATATCTGAACTAGTATTTGTTGAACAACCTCCCGGTTTTGAAGATTCAAAATTTCCAAACCATGTGTTTAAATTGTCTAAAGCTCTCTATGGTCGCAAGCAAGCTCCTCGAGCTTGGTATGAATGACTTAGACACTTTCTTTTATCAAAAGGTTTTAAAATTGAGAAAGTTGATACAACTTTGTTTACAAAAAAAATTGAAAAAGATTTGTTCATTTGTCAAATACATGTTGATCATATTATCTTTGGATCTACTAATGAACATTTCTGTCATGAGTTTGGGGAAAGGATGTCTAGGGAATTCGAGATGTCAATGATCGGTGAGCTAAGCTTCTTCCTTGGTCTTCAAATCAAGCAACTCAAGAACAGGCTGTTCGTGAGTCAAACGAAGTATGTGAAGGACTTGCTCAAGCACTTTGGGATGGAAGACGCTAAGGCAATCAAAACCCCCATGGCGACAAATGGACATCTGGATATGGACAAAAGTGGGAAATCGGTTGATTCTAAACTCTATAGGTCTATGATTGATATCTTGTTGCATCTTACTGCATCTAGGACTGATATCATGTTTAGTGTGTGCTTATATGCAAGATTTCAATCAGATCCTAAGGAATGTCATTTGATTGCTGTTAAGAGAATCCTTAGGTATTTAAAATGTTATCCCAACCTAGGTCTTTGGTATCCGAAAGATACAAACATTGAATTAATTGGATATTCGGATTCTGATTATGCTGGGTGCAAGATTGATTGAAAAAGTACATCTGGTAGCTGTCAGCTTTTGGGGAGATATTTAGTATCATGGTCACCTAGGAAACAAAATTCTGTAGCTCTCTCCACCGCTGAGGCTGAATATGTGTCTGCAGGAAGTTGTTGTGCTCAATTATTATGGATGAAGCAGACATTTTTGGATTATGGAATGAAATTTGATAAAGTGCTACTCTTGTGTGATAATGAAAGTGCCATTAAAATTGCAAATAATCCTGTTCAGCATTCTAGAACTAAGCATATTGAAATACGGCACCATTTTATTAGAGATCATGTGGCAAAAGGGGATATTGATGTGAGTTATGTTAGAACAGACATGGAACTAGCAGATATTTTCACCAAACCCCTAGATGAAACTAGATTTTGCTTTCTCAGAGGTGAACTGAACATAATTGATATATCTAATGCTAGTTGATGTGTTAATGGAATTACAATATTTTAAAAATATAATTTTATTCCCTTTCACTACAACACGGTAGGCCAGCACAAGCTGTAAAACTGCTGGGAAAAACTTTTTCTCAGCAGTCCTGCAGATGAAAATATAATTTTGATTTTTCATCGATGTGTCAGCTGGGAAAAGTTATTATTTTTAGTAGATTTACTGCTAGGAATAAGTAATATATAGCAAGCTGTAGATCAGTTTGGAAAAAAATATATAGGATCTGTGAAAGAGCTGGCAATGTTTTTTATGCTGGAAAAATCTTTTTTTTACCAGCAGTCGTACAGGTGAAAATAAAATTTTGATTTTTCACCAATGTGTCAATTGGGAAAAATTATCATTTTTAACAGATCTACCGCTAGGACTAAATAATATATTTTTTGGCAAAACTGAAAATTTTCAGCACAACAAAAACATATATATTATTTTGAGATTGAAAATTTTTAGCACAAAAATAACAGATATATTATTTTGAGAGAGAAAATTTTCAGAGGAAAAAATAACAGAAAATATTTCGGGAGATTTTTTCAGCCAAATATAAACCCTCCTCGCGCTAAATTCACCTATCCCTCACGACCGGCCGACACCCCACCTAAATCTCCTCTTAATTACCCTCGCTGCACCTCTCCGCCACAGCCGCCGACACCCCCACCTCTCCACCACTAATCCTCCACCAATTCCGCACCCCCACCAATCCCCACCGCACCTCCACCTCAATGTCCTAGCGGCAGCGGCCTGCAGCAGAGGGAGGAGGCGGAGCGGCAGCAGCCTGTGGCGGAGGGAGGTGGCTTGTGGCGGAGGGAGGAGGCGGTACGGTAGATCTGCAGGTCGGGCACGACGCGACAGATTGGCTTGGTGAGGGGTCGAGGCCGGCGGCCAAGCGCGGCAGAGGGACCAGTGAGGTCCAGTGCGGTAGAGGGGCAGAGGGGGAGAGGGCTGGTGCCAAGGCAACTCGCGGGCAGTGGTGGACCTGTTCTACATCCACGTCACGCCCGACGGCTACTTCTGGCAAGCAAAGGTGTGTGATCCTCTTCCGCTTTCTCCACTGGTTAAATTTCTCAGTAAATGTCTCTTCGATAACCTTATTGTCCTCACGTTTTACCAAGATTACTCCACCCCGCAATTTCTTCAACTTTTCTTCCATTTCTTGGACCTTCATGAACATGAGAGCCACCATCAACATTGGTTAAAAAGAACACATTAATAAATAAATGGCTGGCCTTGGAACATACTTCGCTTTGCAATTTAGCCTCCTTAGAATTAATTTCTTTCAGAGTCAAGTTTGACTGCAGAGCTCGTACCTATGCAAAATTGGATTTGAACTTGGATATTTCTAAGCTCCAATCAAATTGCGTACAACACTCAAAGATAACAGGACCATATACTACAGAGTACAGAGTACAGAAAACTTACCAGCTTCAACCTCACTAATTGCCTTCTTTTGAGCTGCGAGTTCTTCCTGTGGCTTGCTATTTTCATTCTTCATCTCCTCAAGTTCTGAGCCATTTGGTATCTTGAATTGATCTTGCTGGGAAAGGTAAATTTTCTGCTTGCCATACTCCTTGAAGGAAACCTGTCCACTATCAGCTAATGCATCCAGTGCTTTCTGCACTACAGTTTTCTTAAGATTAAACTTCTGCAGTGCATCAACAACATTTTGAGAATTCAAGGGCCTATTTTGCTGCAGAGTCATGATAATAGTCAACACAACCAAATGACAATGCTCAAGTTGAGCCCACAAGAAATCATCTTCTAGTAAGGTAAAGATCAAAGATATGTGAACAAACTATCAATAAAGTGAGAACCTGACATCCATCTAAAGTAACTAAAGTAGTCACTGAAGTGAAAGAACTCACCATTCAATGGAACAAACAATCTAGCTTCAGGAAACTGAACACACAACTTAATGGACTTGGATTCTGAATTTAGTCACTGAATTGAAAAATTTACCAGTGAATTGAAAAACTTACCTACCATCCAAAATGATAGGGATGCCTCAAATTAAATACACACTCATAGGACTATAACGCCATGGCCCGATGTCTGAAATGTGTAACAGATATCTATGAGAAAATCAAAAAAATACAACACAAAACTTTACTACACATAGCTATCAGCACTTCAATAGTATAAGCCATTCAAAGGCATGCTCTGGCCATTTTTCATTATTAAACTCATGGTGTCATCCAGCACAGTTTTTTATTCTAATTTTATCATCTTATGAGATTGGTTATATCGACTGCCTATGTTTCTGTTATAAGTAGAAATCCGTGAAAGCCCAATGATTGAATTTCTACCCATCACAAATCCGTGAAAGCACCAATTGATCCTTCTATGTCTAAGTGTTGTCTCAGGAGCATAGAAATATATTGGCATTCTTCATGGAAGCATTATTTACAGCTAGTTTCTTTCCAACCACATTCTACCAAGATTGCTTCGGCGGTGCCATCACTTGCATTGCTGAAAATGTGACAAGCTTATAGAGAAGAATTTTAGCAAAATTTTTCTAGATGATACCTTTTCCTCTTGTTTTATTGGGTAGAGGATGAGGAAGGATTGCTGTGCTAGTTGCGTTTACGCTGGTTGATTTACCAATTGTTGATTTGTTTTAGCTGTAACCCTGTTTCCTACACTAGTCGAGCCTTGTCTTCTTCTTGAATGAGTTAGGGAAGAACTGCTCATGAGCAACAGCATCCAAATACCATAAGTAGAGATTATCATGGCATCAATATGATATCACATACAGTAGGGTATGGCCATTTAGAATGAGCTTGCCACCAAGCTTTCAAAGTGGATGCAGTATCTCCTGGGAGTTTACCAGCTCTTCGCTTGCGTATTATCTCCTCCCTAATATCGACAAGTTTCTCTCTGTAACCCTGCAGGTTGGGAGCATTGTTTAGCCAACAACATGATAATTAATTAACATTTTAGAAGGTTGTCATGCTTGTATGGAAGGATATCTTATCATAGCACTTTAATATCAACATATAGTGGTATGTGTTCAAGGCATCCTACCTATTGATCAGTCTTTCAACACTCTCTTTTTGCCTATTTTCCATCAATAGCTCTCTTGTTGCAATGTACAACTTAGGACAAGTCAAAAGAACTATTCAACATATGCTGAGATCCTAGGAAGCCCACAAGTTGCATACTAATGCGATATTTAGCATCACAATCTCTTATTCTTAGCATAGCCAAAAAAAAAAAAGAATAAGAATCAGCTTGCTTAGTACCTTCTTTAGAACATTCTCATAGCTTGCCCTACTGACCAGAGAGAAGGACAATATGAATACATCAGCTCCCCCGTAGCTAAGAGGTATCAATCTGCTGTAATTCTCCCGACCTGCAAAAAAATTTCACATCAAAATGGACCCAAAAAAAACATTCCAAAGCACAAACCAAACAAGAAATACTTTAAAAAAAAATTTGTGTTTTTGTAATCTAAGCTCCCCACCTGCTGTGTCCCAGAGTCCCAAGTTCACAATGATCCCATCCATAAAAACATTGGCACTGAAGTTGTCAAACACAGTGGGGATGTAATCCTGTCAAAACCCAACAAACAAAGTTAAAAAAGAAAATCAAGATTGGCATCAAAGAATCTTCAGAAGAAAAAAAAAAGGGGGAAGAGATGAATCAAGATTCAAGAACCAAATCATATGAGGTCAGATCATAGTGAAGCAAGCAACCATTGATTGAGCAAGAAAAGAAGATTTGAAGAAATGATTAGCTGAAATACTTATAGTGGGGAACTTGTTGCAGGTGTAGTAGATGAGCATGCATGTCTTGCCCACAGCACCATCCCGCACAGCATCGAAATGGAGAGTTATTTTTTGTAAAAAATAATTAATGTGGACTATTTCTGTAATTCTTTTTTATGGGTTATTTCCAAAGAAAATTCATCTAAAAAAGAAATTTTGGTTTGCAACCATTTATTGTTTTACACCTTCTAGGTAACACTACCTCCGAAATATATAAAGTACTGAAAGACTATGAGTATGAAAGGTTTACTGTGAAATATCTGTTAAGGATGCTTATGAAATAAAATTACTTGCTTTAAATTTGAAGTTATAAGTGGTTCATGGCTTGCTTCTCTTCCATGTTACACTTCCTAATTACACATGTTAAACTTACCAAAAGTACCAAGAATCTATTATTGTAACAAAATAGTTTGTTGAAAAGCACAAGTATTGAGCACATGCCAATGATATTTTTTAAAAGAATAGTGGAATAATTGGTAGATAAGCAATGTTTGATTATATGATGTATACCAACAAAACAAAACTATTTTGTAACAATGGAGACAAGTTAGTGAAACATTTTGAAAACAAAATAAACATTAGAGTAGAGCAAATCAAATTTAGCAAACATGTTAGAACTTCTCTTCAAGCAGGTTTTGTCACTCACCATAGGCAAACAAACAGCAACAAACACCTCCACATGGTGGTCGTGGTATGACTAAATAGTGCTTGATGTAACCATCTAAGTTGCGAAACCTTTAAGTCTTTGGTGTTATTGACACAATACTTGTCGCGCCCCGAAACTGGGACTACGACTACTCCTGTAGAGACCTAGCACACTGCAGCTAGTCCCATATATGCATACCCTTGACTTCCCAGGATAAGTCAAGCACAGGAGTATATTACATTGCAACAGAGTAACTTACAAAATATTTAAGCAGTGTGGCCTACTGGCCTTGATATTACATAAGAAGATTACAATGCCTTCACGGCATACATGGTCTAGCATAATAACAACTACACAGCAGAAGATAGGTGACCCACCCACAATGAGAAGTGGACGGCAGAACAACACACATCAGGGCACTGACGGGACTGACTCTCCTTCTTCTGGATCCAAGAAATTCTTCACGCCTTCATCTTGATTATTGAACGCTCCATCTACTGATTTGTAGGTTGCAAGGGTGAGCACTTACGTACTCAGCAAGTCATAGGTAAGAGTAGATACATATAGTAGGGATGATATGAACCTAGACTAGTCAAGAATTATGGATGTTTATAAAATAACCTTTTTCTTTCATACCTCATCTCATCTCATCTTATGGCAGCACTTTTCATAATATAGCATCACTATTCATATTCACTAGATTATAGCACTACCGCGACACGTCGACACATGACAGCCCACGGCAGCACTCCTTATCATGACAACACATGTCATTTGGGTAATCTTGATTTAACAAATAATTATTTAGAAAACATACTTGAGTCACACCCCGTGGATTTAATCCACCGTAGCAGACTCCTATAAACCCGGGAGCTCGGAGTATTCGAATATATTTTTAAACTCTGCAGAGAGGTACCAATTTACCCGCAAGATATTCCACTCTCAAGCCCTTCCTATCATAACATAATGATTGGACCCCTGGCTCACTTCATATTGTGAGTGGCAAGGTGGAGATAACAAGAACTTTTATTATGTTTCATTTACAATTCACCCCTGACCCTGTGGCTCTCCGCGAACCACAGTTGTGGCCGGTTGTATCCAAACCTCCACCCCTACTCATATTCCCATTGCTGGGTCAGGTACATGATCACCTTCAGTGATATATGTGGGAGCCATTCTCTATGTCAATTATGCATCACTACACAACTCATGCAGGGGTTTCATGTGCGATCCGCATAAGTACTTGTTCAGGCCTGTCCCATTCCAGGCTTGCGGTTAGCACGTTGTTCATGCCACTAGACGCACAACACAAGGTTCTAGTCCTTATATGCCAGTGACCAGACCATCCACAACCCTGCACCTTCAGTGCCTGCTATCCTTCGCAGTTTAGCACCTCCAGTGCTACCGCCATCCATACCAAATTTCTGGTCACGGCTAGCAGTTTTATTTCATAAATATATATAAATACATATATAATAGTTCATGGCTCAAAACTTGTTTATTTCACATTTCACAGATAACCAGTCTAGTACTGCCAATTCATAATTCAACCATTCTCAATCTTTCACATGCAATATTATCTATATTCAAGGTTATGTTATAGCAATATTTAAAATATAGGTTCAAGATGACCAAGGATATGACTTACCTTCCGCGTCGTAAGAAACAGCAGTTGATGTTGAGTCAACAGCGAAGTCCTCGAACTTAGTTTCTAGATCTGCTCGGCGACAAACAAGCATACAATAATTACTAACTATGTTAAAATGATTTATGATCTATATGCAGATATGCTTAACAGAATAACTGAACAATATTGGAGATAGTTGGGATTGCAAGCTGAACTGAGTCGAGATTCTAGGGTTTTAAGGAATTTGGCTAAGGATGGGTGTTAGAAGCTCTTAAGATCTCAAGGCTGCAATAAGAACATCAATTTTATGGCTGGTTTGATAAAAAAAAGTGAATGTCAGCAGATTGACATTCGGATCAAGGCTCTGACATAGCTTCAAGGAAAGCTAGAGAGCTTATCTCAAGTTGTGACAATAGAAGAAAGTGTAGATCATAACTCTACAAATTCAGTGGATAAAGTGGCTTTCAAATTGCACAACCAGAAGTGGGTAAACAAGGCCAATGCCACTGGCTGGCATGCACTGACATAGTGCTGACAATGTCAAAAACTAGGGCTACGCAGCAAATACAATTCAAGGGCTCAAATCAAGTTGTGGTAGAAGAAGAAATTGTAGATCACAACCTCAGGAATCTAAGGGACAAAGTTATGCTCAAAATGCACATCTAGAAGGAAGTAAAAAGGGCGAATGCCACTGACTGACATAGTCTGGCATTGAACTGACATGGCCAGAAATTAGGGCTTGCCATATCTTTTGATCTAGGACTCCAAATGATGCACCACTTTGTCTGGGAGGTAGGCCTTGATAACAGGAACAAATGATTCAATAGGTTTCAGGGCTGAAGATGGCTGGAAGGTGATGAAAAACAGTGAAGAAGTGTGGTGGCGACACGGCACAGTGAAGCCACTGGACAAGATCTTGGCATGGCTATATCTTGCAATCTGGACAGTTTCAGAGATCGGGCTAGAAGACAAAAATGCTCAGGAGATTGAAGCACATCTGGAGGACAAGGTGGCTGAAGCTAGATCGGCCGTAATCACTTTTCCGGTGAACGGCGCCGGAGAAGATGACACGGGAATTCGGGGTTTTAACTACACGAGGTTTGAGCTCAATTTGAAGCTTAGGGAGTGATAGAGAAGCATAAGGATGCTATTGGGACGGTCAATTCGGTCAAAGTATCGCCGGTGAGGCCTGGCGACGTGAGCCAGCGGCTGGTGGAGTTCAAATCTGGGGAAAGCTTCGATTCGAGCTTAATTTGGAAATCTGGATGAATAGGCTTGCTAAATAGAGATCACTGATCATCTTGTTCTACAGAATCAAAAGCTAATTTGGATTGAATCAAGATGCATTGCCGGAACAGGGCATTTGGCATTTCCGGCGATCACCGGCGTTAGGGTCCATCGGATAGCAATTGAATGCAACAGCACGATCAGGAGGACAAGAGATACTCACTGGTGGCTTCAATTTGGCAGGAGGTGTAGTGATTGGAGCTGGCACCGTGAGGCCTCGTGCTGGACTCGCCGGAGAAGAAGACGACAGCGAGGAGATTTGGGATTTAGCTAAGTTCTGGTGAAGTAGAGATTACACAAGGTATGGGGCTGCATAAATAGACCAAGGACGGAGCTTGCAAGGAGGGAGAAACAAAGAATTTGGCGTCGGTGACTTGACTGGCCGGGCGCAGGTGCGGCAGCGGCGAGCGGTGACGCGATGGCGCACAGGCGGTGCAAAGCTGATCAAATTGTCGGCTCATTGGAACTCAAGAATGCTGGGCGGTGCAAGGCGGTGGCGACAAGAGCTGGCAAAGCAAAGCAACGTGGCGAGGAGTTGCTGACAACGGTTGCTGCCGGTCACGCGCGGGAGCAATTGCTGGTCGTCGACGTTGCAACAGCGTTGCCACGGCGATGGCTGAGACACAGACGCGTGTGCACATGCAAACACAAGTGAGCACGAGCTCAGGCACAGGCAAGGCTTGGCCGGCGGTGAGCAAACGCGGCGCAAGATCACAGCGAGCTCTGGTCGAAATCTCAGCAGCTGCCCTAGTCGAATTTAGACTGATTTGTGATTTCAGATTCTGGGTTTTGGGCTGAATTGTAAATCTGGAGATTTAGATGGTTAGGGTTGAATTTGATTCTGCTGATTTGGCAAACTTAATTCAACAGATAATTTGGCACAGATAGAAGATAAAATTTGAAATATTTGAATGGTTTTTGATATAAACTGAAAATAGAGTAGATTAGGGTAAAATAGATCTGAATTTTGTTGATCTCGAATTCTGGGATTTAGGATTTGATTTTGAGATACTCATATAAGAAGATTTTGTGTTGAATGGCATTAGGGTAAAATAGATCTGAATCAGATTTAGATTTGGAGATGATTTGTAACATTTTGCCTTTTCAGGCTTCTAGAAAATCTGGAAAAGGACTGATCTGCGATACTCTTGGACTGATTTGCGAAAAAGGTTTAGATGATAAAATCTGACTACCAAATTTTTGGATTAAGGTATTGGCATACCCTTGATCATAATCCAAGAATAATCTGGTCTGAACTTGGCCAAGATTTTGATTAAATCTGAATTTCTGAAACTTAGGGTATTTAGGTAATATAAGATATTTCTGTTTTCGAAAATAGAAAGGAGTTGATAAATCTGGAAGTTAGAGATAGAATTGAATCTGGGTTCTGAAGGCTTTTATACTCAAGATAGATAGTAGATCAAATCTGAAAAGTCAGATCTTGATTTGGGTCTACAGGATAGATTTTAAGATTTTTGGGCTTAGAACAGAATAAAGCTGGGGTTGATTTGGCTGATCTAGAAGAGACATATGCATGCATGACTTTTTAAGAAAGAAATTTTCACCCCTAAACTCAGGATGTTACAATACTTAGCATCAATAAGGATGGCCATGTAGAGGGAGTTGAAGTAAGGAAGTCGTCAAACATAGGTAGGTGTCTTACCAAATAGTATGATATTAAACCAATGGAGAAGTAAGGAAACAAAAAGTGACGTGATCAAGATACATGGTGACTAGGATTTTGAACTGAATAGTGTAGATGAATGGCATGAACTAGATCAATATAAGGATTAGGGATGAAGTACCCAAAGAAAGCTGATACAATTTTTTATTGTAGTTGTAAAAACGCAAGGCAACAAACTCAACAAGCAATAACAAAGTTGTCATGTGGCTAGAAAATGGTCTTATATTGTGCATCTAGATTGTTATGACAAAAAATCCCATGAATAATCCCATATAAAATTGCATTTGTATTTTTTTGCCTTAAAAGTTGTTTCTTCAATCTATTTTCTGTTTGCATAATTTCAGATTTCATAGATTGGACTTCCAACTTGGAGATTGTTCCTGTCAGGTTTCATCTTTGGAAAAATTAGTTGCAATCAGATAATATTATTATTATTTTTGCTGCTATATGATTCTTGTTTGTGCTATTTGTATATGAATAAGGAGTTTGTGTGCTATAGATTCTTTGAAACGTATCTCAAAGAGAGGAACTAACTAGTGGCTATTGTGCAAATTTTTAGTTCATTTGGAGTAATATAGCATTGGCATGAGCTAGTGATTTAGATATGATATTTAGAGATTCAAATTGTAACTCCAAATTTTTGTAATTGGTTATTGTATAAAGATTTTAGTTTATTTGGAGTAATATAGTATCAACAAAAGCTAGTGATTTAGATATGATATTTACAAATTCAAATTGTAACACCAAATTTCTGTACTTTCTAGTCTTATATTGATCAAATTCTTGTTAATAGGCTCTTCTATTCCCATGTTGCATAGGTGGATGAATGTTCAGGACTATTTTGACCAAACTAATAAAGTGCAAGGACTCAAGGATCAATGATCAACAACAAAGTGGATTCTATATTAGTTGGTGCACATGGTCCTAAAGAACAAGGGATTTGAGCATGGATAATGTGCAAACTAATAATGCTATATTTTGAGTAGTTTCCATCACTGATCACCCTTAAAAAGTTCTATATATCAAGAAGGTTGGACAGAGCCAATCATTGTGTTCTAAAAGGCATGCATGCCCTTTAATTTATAGGTGTTACACAATGCATCCACTAAACAGAAAAAAATAGTAGTCTTATGTTATATAGTCATAACTATTTAACAATTCTGTATCTATCTTTTTAGATAGACATTAGTAAATTTTTTATAATTTTGGTGTACAGATGTGAAATGTATGGAAATACTCCTAGTTATGTAATTGTGTTTGTGCATATATATGCTCCTACAGAATCCGCAGGTTAGATCCATTGTGGTGTTGGTGCTTCTGCATGAAGCTGAAACCACTTTTACACTAAAGAATTTGATGTGCTTGAACAGCTCTAACTTCAAGTTTACAAATACCCATAAAGTTCGAATTATTTATATGGCTATGTCATTGATTACAACTACAATTACCTTCTATTATAAGATGTAAATTTTATTTAAAACAACAAAATAATAGTCTTTTGTCAAACACTATAAAAACTCTAGTTTTTAGTATATGTCGCAGTAGGGTTATATCATATATGACTTTAGTTTCTCTATGATAGAAGTTGAATCCAAAACTTGACCAAACTAAGTCTTGAACATCAATTCTTTAAAACTAGCATTTAATTTTTTTGAAATATTATTTAACTTGGAAACCAATGATTTAGAGGGACCAATAGTATATTTTTTTTGGCATACAATGTTAATCATATAAGTCTTTAGACTCTTAATTGGAGAAGTTAAATATCAAATGGGTTTCTATTTTCACTTTGGTGAGAAAAATTGGACAAGTACGAAGAAAGTCTCACCAATTGTGTGCCTTAATTTGAATTTTTTATGGTTTTTGGAAAAGTAATTTTTACTCCTAATCCCATATTTTTCAATTTTCCTGGTAGATCTATATTTTTTCCATTTAAGTACTTATATTTGTTTGCAGGTTGTAATTATGCCTTTGTGTCATATACTTTCCTTTTCACAATTTAATACTATTTTTATTTTTCTATATTTCACAATATAAACCTTACTATAATTCCAATATATTATTTAGTACATGTTTGACTTCTTTATCCTCTATGGTATCCTCTCACGCCTCCATTTACATTTTTCCTCACACATCCAAACTTTATATAATAGAGGCATCATTAATTTATTATGATTATTTTCTCTCATTCAATACTCTTAATTCGCATGTGAATAAGAAGTAAACTTATATTATGAATCAAAAGAAGTATTTCAACAAAGAATGAATGACTATATAGAATGATGTTATTGCTTGCTTACATGAACAATAACATGGTGTGATGGGCCAATACTTACCTTATCAAATTGTATTTTGCTAGCCAATTTTTGTAGTTAGCTGAGATTATTATTAAAATTAACCTAGTAATTTCAAATCACTTTGGAGAGAGAAATTTTTGCAGTAAGCTATTACTTCTTTCTAAATAGGAAGTATTTGTTAACCCTCCCTACCCCGTCTATTTGTGTTCTTGTTTATAAACTCATTTCAGACTAAAATCCGTATTAAACTAGTAATGATACTAGCTGATTTTATTTCAGATATACTAGCTGATTCTTACAGTAAGCCATATAATAAGGAAAGACTACGAGGATTTTAAGGTCTTTGGCATTTATTATGGACAAGCGTTGGATGAGTGCAGCTAGGTAGAAAACAAACACTCAATCACTAAATCAAATACAATGCTACTTTATGTGATTCTTTTGATTGAAACTAATGATAATTAAATGTAGGTACTCAACTGAATATAACCAAGGCATAAAGGACTTCATAGAGTTTGCTGTTGCAAATTCTGCAAAAGCAAATGAAATTCTCTGCCCTTGTAGAAAATGTGTGAACTGTGTTTGGAGAGAAGCTGAAGTTGTTTATGAACACTTGATTTGTGATTGGTTTTTAAAAGGATACACCAAGTGGATATTTCATGGTGAACAAGCATCATTGCACAGGACAAACAAGAAATCTAATATAGAAAATGTTCCTAATATGGACAGTGAGCCGCAGCTAGATAAGATCACTGAAATGATCCATGACATACGATGTGGATACCAAGAAGTTGGTGATATAGGTGGTGATAGTTCCGATTCAGAGGATCAAGATGTAGATGTTGAGACATTCTATAGGTTAGCAAGTGATGCTAGTCAAGAGCTCTACCCTAGGTGCAAACTCACAAAGCTACAATTTATTGTGAGGCTCCTTCACATAAAATTCCTAGGTGGATGGAGTAACAGTAGCTTTGATTTGTTATTAGACTTACTGAAGGAAGCATTTCCAAAGAATGCCACAATGCCAAAAAACTTCCATGATACAAAGAAGATGGTGAGAAGTCTCGGGTTGGGTTATGGGAATATTGATGCATGTGAACATGACTGTATACTATTTTGGAAAGAGCATGCAAATATAGACTCATGCCCAAAATGTGGAACTTCCAGATGGAAGATAGAAAAGAAGAGCCCTGATGGGAAGCGAATACACAAAATTCCTAGAAAGGTTCTTCGATATTTTCCACTTAAAAAAAGGCTCCAGAGACTGTATATGTCATCAAATATAGCAGCTGATATGAGATGGCATAGTGAAGGGCGCACTAGAGATGGGTTGCTACGCCATCCAGCTGATTCTCCCGCTTGGAAGGATTTCGACCACAGGTACCCAGACTTCAGTTCTGACTATCGCAATATTAGGCTGTGTTTGGCAACAGATGGTTTTAATCCTTTCCGAAGCCTAAGTTCATTACATAGCATATGGCATGTTGTCTTGATTCCCTACAACCTTCCACCATGGATTTGTATGAAGCAGCCAAATTTTATCCTCTCTCTGCTTATTCCTGGTCCTAAAGCTCCTGGAAATGATATTGACGTCTACCTTCAACCTTTGATCGATGATTTGTTAGAGATGTGGCATGGTGTCAAAACTCGTGATGCATCATCTGGTCAATGGTTTCAATTGCGTGCCTCCTTGTTCTAGACTATTACTGATTATCTAGGATATGGATATGTATCTGGACAAGTTACTTCTGATGAGGTTGGATGTGTTGTTTGCCATGCAAATACTTGCTCACTTCATCTTAAAAATGGTAAAAAACATTGCTTCATGGGACATCGTCGATTCTTGCATTCTTGTCATGAATTTAGAAATGATAGTGAGTCATTTGATGGTACCAAAGAGTATAGGGAAGCCCCAATTTCTCTTTCTGGATATGATGTTATAGAACAAACAAAAGATGTAAAAAATGATTTTGGCAAGGACCCAACAGGGAAAAGACCATCCCGAAAGTGTAAGGGTAAGGATGGTGAACCAAAAACTATTTGGAAAAAACAACCAATATGGGTGCAATTGCCCTATTGGAAGGATATTTTGTTGCGGCATAATCTTGATGTGATGCATATCGAGAAAAATGTTTGTGACAATATAATTAACACACTTTTGGATATTGATGGCAAATCAAAAGACAATTTGAACACTCGCTTGGACCTCCAACTGTTAGGTATCAAGAAGGATCTGCATCCTATCTCAGTAGGGGACAAGTTCTATTTACCTCCTGCATCTTACTCATTGAGTTCTGCAGAGAAAAGAATGTTTTGTGAAGTATTAAAAGGTGTTAAATTTCCAGATGGATATGCAGCTGATATACGAAGTCATGTAAATGTTCATGATAAGAAGATAATTGGGTTAAAAAGCCATGACAGTCATATTCTTTTAGAACACATGCTTCCATTGGCTATTAGAAGGATACCACCAGAAAATGTTAGTATTGCATTGATTCGTGTAAGCAACTTCTTCAAGAAAATATTTTGTCCTGTAATCAACGTAACTGATATGGAGAGATTAGAGTCTGAAATTTCTGAAACCTTGTGCCTTCTTGAAAAAATATTTCCGCCATCATTTTTTGATGTTATGGTGCATTTAATGGTTCATCTTCCTACTGAGGCAAGGATTGCTAGCACTGTCCAGTACCGCAAAATGTATCCCATAGAAAGGTATATTAATTCCATAGTAGAAGGCTCAATTTCATTAGACTGTTATTAATATTTTTGATCAGGTTGAAGAGCTATGTTCGAACTAGAAGTCACCCAGAAGGATCAATTGCGGAAGGTTATATATTTGATGAGGGTATGACATTTTGATCTCGTTATTTGCATGGTTGTGAGACTAGATTTAATCGGCCGAGTCGAAATGATGATGCACAATTCAATACCTTGTCAACTGGTACCACATACTTGAACAACATAGGTCGCGGTTTGACAGCAAGTGCACTATTACGTTGGACCATAAAACATGGATTCAAGCTCACAGATATGTCTTATTTAATTATGAGCATATTGAGCCATATTTGATGTATGTTCTCTAGCTAATTTTTTATTAAATGTTATTAAATTAGTTCAAATATATATTTTATAATATCTTACATTCAAAAAATATTTTGCAAAAAACATTTGGGGTATCTTTCATCTATTGGTCATCAAAGGATTCATGAGAGAGAGCGTATACATCATGCAACATTTCATGAGTGGTTTAGATTGCATGTAAGTTCATAAACAACAATTTTAGCTGAATACATATTTCAATGTTTTTGTATTAATCGTATAAATAAATTTTTCTAGGTGAATGAGTTACTATCAACTAGGGAAGATGTAGGAGAAGAGATTCAGATACTAGCAAGTGAGCCTTTTATGGTCGCAACAAAATATAACAGTTATTCAATAAATGGATACAATTTTCATACAATATCTTATGATGAGGGTAGATCAGTTCAGAGTAGTGGGGTAGCTATTGTTGCAAAAACTTGAAGTTTTTCTAGTTCAAAGGATCAAAATCCACAAATAGGAGATATAACATACTATGGTGTCATAACTGAGATACTTGAGTTAGATTATCGTTGAAAGGGTAATGTTGTTCTCTTCAAATGTGATTGGGTTGATGTTCTCAGAAAGGACAAATGGGTTAAGAAACATAGATTTGGGATTACGATAGTGAACTTCAAGCATTTAATTAATACGGGGGAAAAATTATCAGATGAGCCATATATTTTAGCATCACAAGCTACTCAAGTCTATTATGTTGAGGATCCTATCGATAAAGACTGGAAAGCTGTCATTGAGTCAAGGCCAAGAGACCTCTATGACATGTCTGCGGAGGAAGAAATTGAAAATACAGTGGTAACTGACAAAGTTAGTGAAATCTCTGAGTTGAATGTTGGTGCTGAAATAAATCTTTTAGATGGCAACAATAATTGTGTTAGAACAAACATTGATGGTATACTTGTTGAGAAATCTCCACCTCAAATGGGGAAGTAAGATGATATTCATTGAATGTGTTGTTTATGTCTATGTTCTTTTATTTTTCGTCTAATATTGTAAAATTTTATTGTAGCCGTAAAGATGCAAAACGCAAGAGGAAGAAATAATGGAGTTATGCGGAATGAGTATGAAGAGTTACGGCAAGCAAACATTGAAAGAAACAATGACCCCTCGCCTCATTGAGGAACTTTGGTCGGAGCACGTATTGAGAGCATTGCACTTGCCTATACGACTTCCTGGAAATGAAATGAGGGAAAATGTCTTGAGACCATCTACAAGAACTAAAAAGGTTATTTGTTTTACTTGATGTGTTGCTAATTTCTGTTTCTAAGAACTATTTTGTAATTATCTCCCAATATGATGCATGTTGATTATGTCATAGCACACCAATGATCAGCCTGTAGTTCCCCATCAAGAGCCATCACAACGTCAAAGGCATATCACTAGCAATGAACGTATTGAAAATGAAGATCCTGACGACATTTCTATGGAAGAACAACAACTTGGTGATAATGAAGATGAAACATTGAATATAGGTATATTTAAGTATAGTTTTGCATTATTTTGCTCTCTTTTTTATATCATTGGTTATTATTTTCAATTGCATATTTGTGTAGAGCAAACTCATCCAGGTCAAAAAAATAAAAGGAAGGGACGAGGACCCACTACCAAGCATGACATATGGAAGCGAAGGAATGAACCAAAAATTCATGTTGACCATAATATGAATAATCAACCAGTTGGTGATCAAGCTTCATCATTAACCAACTTTATTTCTACAATAGTGAGATCAAGAATACCACTTTCCTATAAAGACTGGAATGAAATTGATGCAGATAAAAAGGAATCTGTTTGGGCTACTGTAAAGGTACATTTGTATACTACTAAGAATAAAAAATCTAAATTAATTTGCTCTCATTTTAGCCTTACATGTATATTTTAATAGAACTGAGATATGCTTCAATAGCCCCTCTTACTATACATAGCACTGACTAATTTTCCTTCTAATTAAGGGTGAAAATATATATGTGGAGCTTTGTAATTTATTATTAGATGTGTCATTCTAATATGAAGAGAGAGTTTGATTCTATATTTTATTTTTCACTTGCATTTTGAATTTTACTTCATAAATTGGATAGCATTCCTTTATAGTTATTTAAAATCATCAAAAATAGTAACTAGTGACAAGTTTTGTAGCACTACTACAGAAATGCTTTTCACTATCGGTTAAAAATCCACTCTACTATTGGTTCTCTTACCAATAGTGATCGGCATGATAGTAGAAACGTTGCACACTTCTATCGGTTGAAAACCGTTAGTAAAACATCTACATTCCCAACGTTCACTAATCGCTATCGACTATTTCTTCTATCGGCTCGGATTTAAACCGAAAGTATTGTGTACGTTTTTTCTATCGGCTCTTATATAAACCGATAGTATTGTGTAGGTTTTTTCTATCGGCTAGAATCTAAACCGATAGTAATGTAAATGTTTTTTTCTATCGGCTCTTATATAAACCGATAGTATTGTGTAGACACAGTAAGTACTGGAAACTTTATTCTATCGGTTGTTATATATAAACTAATAGTATTGTGTAAACACAGTTAGCACTGGAAACTTTATTCTATCGGTTTATATATGAACCGATAGTACTGAAATATTTATTCTATCGGTTGTAGTATATAACCGATAGTAATATTAGTTTTTCCTATCGGTTATGTACTGGACACGGTTAGTACTGAAATCATGCTCATATACATACAGCAATACAGAGATACATTGGATCATTCACAAATACACCAATATTTACAAATATACACCAATATTCACATATTGAATTTGTTCACAAATACACTAATACAGTAATATACACATGCATTGGACAGATTGAATTTATGCACATATTGATCGAGTTTATTCACAAATATATCAATGAATCTATTCACATATTGAGTTTATTCACAAATACAGCAATCAACACATTCAATATATATTACACAAGTCAGTTACTATCGATCGTTGATAACCACTTCTTCCATGACATATTGAGCCCAAATTGTTCGTAGCTCCTTCAATTGACCCAACCCATATTGCTCTTTCAACATGGCGCTCTGCATATATGCGTGTATGAAGTTGGATCGTACGTCACATCCAATTAAAGTTCGACTTTGAGTCAGGAAAAATGGTTACCTTAGGGAATTGGGCAAAGTTTCTCCTGATCAGGTCATACATGAATCTCATGACATAGAAGCCACATTCCCACGATTGTGGCTGCTGATGGCACTGGAAAAATTGCATATGCAAAGACATAAACCCACATTAACTCGAAAGAACTAATTAAGCTTAAATTAAAAGACTCATCATGAGTACTTCCATCCATATTAATTACCTCATATTCTTTCCAAGAAATTGTTGTGCCCTTCGACGCGTCATGCCTCCCTCCAGCACTAGCATAATTTTTGAAAGCCCTGTATTTAATTTAGCATTGCCGGTTAATATGTTATCATTAATTAGCTAGTCAGAGAAAAATTTAAAACAACTATGTTACTTACGCGTCTATGTGCCATGTGAGGGTGAAAACATGCGCCACCTTGTCGGTCATCGAATCGAGGTAATAGACCTCATTCATCCATGGGCAAATGACGGCGAGGACCCAGTGGCCCCTACATTGCATATATAAGCGAATCGTTTCATACATATGTTAGGCGTAACATACAAGAATGAGTTAAATTAGTAGGAAATGCACTAATCTTTGGTGGTACGGCGCAAGGATGAACTCTCGGTCCTGCTGTGCTAGTAGTGCCCTTGATATGTATTCCTCGGCATGTTCTTGGTCGTGCTCTAGCATCGTGAGGCTTCTTTTCTCTGGGTCGAGGAAACCCACCTTGTCACATGCCCTCATCGACGCCAGCCTATACATGCACCTGGATGCAAAGTAGACATTAGTAAGTAGTGCATACAAAGTGATTAGATTTATGAAACAAACTGTGATAACTTTAGACAACAGCAAACTCACAGGACTCCAGTCCGTATGATGGACATATCAAGCTCCCGCCAGTTGAGGAGGTCGAACAAATCCTCGTGGGCCACCGATATGCTCCCGGCCTCACGGTGAAAATGGCCTGGCCTGAAGTGAACCAAGAAGTTGATGTGGCGCCTAGACCTAGTCAGGTACCACTCGTGGAGACTTCTGGTTATTTGATCCATATTGCGCAGAAGGTACTCCGACACGAGTGGGGACCCGTTCTTGAACGTACCCGGCTGGCTTTGTTTGGCCTTGCCTTTGGCCTTGCCCTTGCCTTTGGGCGGGGAGCGAGTGTATACCTTCGAAGGTTGGGGTGTGGTGCCGCCGGCTTCATTTGATGGCGAAGGGTTTGAGGCCATTGGAGGAGGCATGGGGGCCAAAGGAGTTCGCTCATGCGTTGTGGCGGGGGTGGTGTCCTCAGGATGTGAGCTGGTATCCATCGTCCACTTTAAGTACAAACGCATAAGTTAGATTTTGCAAATTGAGTATATTAACTGAGATGTAAGCTAGAATGGCTAGGGTCTACCTCCTGTAGTCTAACACCCTTCTTGGGCCACTGTATGTACGAGCCCAATGCCTCGCCAATTGTCCGCATTTCGTCCGTTGGGACGGGCAATTAACGGAAAAGAGCTGTAGCCCGGGAGGGCCATGTCCACCTGTACCTTTGCGAATCCAGGCTCCAGAGGTACTCAGTGGATCCGGACATCCTCCCAAGACTGGTATACGACACCGTTTGCAACTGCAACAGGTTTGTCGCCTATGTTATCAATAGGCTATAGCTCTCCGGCTTCTGCAATTTGTAACAATTATAACAGGTTAGTGAAACAATTCTAACGTAACGGGAGTGGCATCAACCGAACTGCATATATAGCTGAAGAGTTGCAATACCTCGATTAGGTCCACCGGATCCACGTGAACCTTCGAGCAGCAACTACTCGGCCTGGCAGCGTCGACCTCGGCAGCTGGATCTAAACCCTTGGACTGCACAACTCGGCTGAGGTGTTCATACTTCTCGTTCATTTGAGCGAACATGTCCGCAAATTGTGCAGTCACATCTGCCCGTATCTTCTGAGATAGCTCCACTTCCCTTTCCTTCCAGCTGCCAGCCTTCTTCGCCTTTTGCCCGGGCTCCGAGAAGCCTTCCTTCCATGGCACCACAGCCCCCACGGTTCACTTCCGCCCTGGATGCTCCTTGTTCCCTAGAGCCCGGGTAAGGATGTCATTCTCCCTATGGGGAGTGAACAATCCCTCGGTCGCCTCCTTCGAGCAAGAGATCTGTTACATTGAAAGCTCTCCATTGTGAGGAAGAAATATATACAAACTTGTGCGCACACTAGTGATCATAGTTTTTTCTACCACACTCTATGATTCCAACCAGGAAGTTAGCCAACTTACGAGTCGCTGCACGACCTCGACGTCCCTGGGGTTTGGGAACGCCACAGTCCCCGTGGCCGACACGGTCCTTCTGGCCAGCCACCAGCGCTTGCATCGCTGATCGCAGATCTCGGAGAGTGGTAGGTCAGGGGAGTCGACGAAATTCGACGCCTCGTCTTCAGCCTTCTTCCACTGCTCCTCCTTCCCCGCATAGCCGCGAGAGCCGAGCCGGTGTGGGTGGTCGTTCCTCCTCTGGATTGCCTTGTTCTTCTCGCTGAGGGCCTTCATACCAGAAACAAGAAAATTAATGCACCGCTACTTACTACATACAATGGTGTAACCAAGCAAAGGAACCATACATACCTTGAACTCAGGAGTCCCCTTCTGTTGGGCGAATTGCTCCCATACCTCCTCCGTTATGAAGGGGTACTTCTCGCATGGAGATTCACCTTTAGCGAGGAAGGTACTGACGAGGACGCTCTTGAAGGTTTTTCACGTGTTGTTCATGTCCTTCAAGCAAGCTATCTTGGGACCATCCTCGGGGATGTTCCACTTGGCCTGTTTCAAATGGTGCATATAAGCAGGACTTACCTAATCTCTGGGATAAACCAAGGGAATGTGATTACTCAAGAGTTCAGGGATTTTGATTAATTTTACCTTCACTTCCGCCCACAGCCTATCCCTCTCGTCGGCCTTGACGTCCTTCCAGCTCTGGACGGTGATCTTCACCCTTTCCTTCGCCAACAAGGCAACATAGGCAGCATAGTGGCCGGCGTTCTTCCCGATCGGTCCCCCGAACTGGTTGAACTCACATGAAAGATCCGCGCGTTTGGCCAAACGACCCAACATCATCTGTGAGACCCCCATTTGAGGATCACCTTGGTAACCGCCCAGGTAGGTTACACACAGCAGGATGACACATGAGTTCCAAACCACACAAGCATAGTAATAACATTAAACAAGTAGCAGGCCAGCATGGCCAATATTACATAGCCAAAGCACCGAAAATGGCGCTAAGTAGAGTTGCTAAGAAAATAACTAGTTTATCAGAACCAGAATCGGTATCCAAGTACCGAACACACAACATAAAGCACAAAGCAACTACAAACAGCTTGACTTCCATCCGCAGCGGGGTTGGAGTGGCCTCTCCCACATCTGACTTGACTTGGTGCCCAATCCTCCTAGAACGTGGGCTCGTCCGGGGCACTTCCATCTTCCGTTGGGAACTCATAACTAAAGGAATCGGGATCCTCGAATCCCTCTTCTACAGTTGGATATAAATGCAAGGGTGAGCACTTGGTGCTCAGCAACACTCATTCCAGGGATTAATGCAATTGTAATTACATGAGGGTGAAACATATGATTCCGGGGTTTTAGTTTCATATGGATAGAGATATATAGATTTCCAAGTTAATTGTTCAGTAAAACAATACTTTTGTCATGAAAATGATACTTTAAACATTAAACAGGTTTTCAATAAAACGTTAGATGTAGTAGTCTCCCATGAGTTACTACTTTGTTAACCGCATTATGAAAACATTCCAAAACATTACTTGTGCTATAACCCATGGATAACATCCACTACGAAAAGACTCCTGAACCTGGGAGTACAGAGTATCCGATACTTCTTTTACACTTTGCAAAGGTGTACCTCTTTTTAAATCCACTGGTTCACTCGGCTTTCAAGTCGGATCAGCTCCATGTGACTTATACACATGTGACAAGGCCGAGATCACACAACGCTTTTACAGTTCAGTATTAACAGTATCCCCGCCCGGTAAATAGACAATTAAGTCTCAAGTACCGTTGTGGGTCTTCCCCACTGCCTTACTTCCTAGCCTTTCTGGTCTATGTTTCCTCAGGACACATAGCCTTGGCCTATGTCCACGTGAGACATACGACCATTTAAGATTACAACCACTTACGACTTAATCAGGTCTAGGGCGCCTTCCTTCTTTTACGCCTTTTCCTCTCATCATTTTTCTGACTCACATCACTCATGGCCGAACCTTGGCCTTCCAGTTTCCACGCGAGAAACCAGATCGTCAAACCATGCAGGGAACTGCTAATACCAAAAAGCTACTAAGTTGTGCCTGTCCCATACTAGGCAAGTGGTTGGTACGTTTACAATTCGTATAGAGACACAGCACAAGGTTCTTGTCCTTATGAACCAATAGTGAGGAGCATTCACATACTCTGGTGCGCACCGCGCCCTCTCCATACAAACCAATCCTCACTACTGATCCCTTTTATCAGTTTTCTTGACAACACGGTTCTCATTATAACTTCTCATGTATTTGACCATTTCAAGTTTAATGTGGATATTCAGTATATGAGTCCTAGGGTGACAAAAGCATATACATGATGGTTCAATAGCAAAAAGGGGTTTCATGATCCATTAGGTGATATCTATTCATGTCATTCAAACATAACTTGTACTTCAAATAATCATGCATAGTAAGAAACAGTGAATATACTTCATATGAAAATATTAGGTGAGACATGATCAAAGGAATGAGGCTTGCCTTGCGACGTTGGGTCTAAATACTCAGATGGATCTTCAAAGCCTTCTTCCGTTCCTTCAGCTTCTGACTCTGCGGCAATCAACCAACACACAAACACATACCACATAAGCATACAGAAAATAGTTTCCATAGAAATTATTAAGTAAATAAGTCATGCATGCAGGGGAAAAGGTTAGGGCAAGGTCACAAGGGTTCTGGTCGAAGAAACGGCTAAAAAGGATTGAACGTCGAAGGGTCGACATTCGGTTCATGGCTTTGGCGTAACTTTAAACTGATCTTAGGATGGTTTTCTGGAGAGGTGATAGTAGAGAAAGATGTAGAACACAACTCCAGGAATCTAAAGGACAAGGTGGCATTTCAATTGCTCAACCAGAAGGGGTCAAACAAGGCTAATGCCAGTGGCTGACATGCACTGACATAGTGCTGGACATGGCCAGAAACTAGGGCATGGCTTAACTTTTTATCCAGGGCTCCAATTGATGCACCACTTTGTCTGGGAGGTAGGCATTACTAACAGGAACAATATACTCAACAGGCACAAGGGCTGGAAATGGCCAGAGGGTGGCCAAATCCGGCGAGAAAACACGGTGGCCTGGACATGAACTGAGCTACTGGACAGTGATCTTGGCATTGGAATAACTTTTGATTCAGGTCGATTCAGGGATCGAGCTAGTGGATAATATTGCTCAGGGTACTGGAATCTATCTAAGGGACAAGGTCTCAGGGGCTAGATCGGCCGGGAAATAATTCCGGCGACCGGCGCAGATGTGGAGGCGACAGCGTAGCTCCGGCAACGACACGTACGCGCATGCAAATGCCACGGCAACGGGAGCGCGCGCGCGAAACGCTACTGGAGTACGGCCGTTTAACCGCTGGGCAAGGCGACGCACTGTGCTGGCACGTGCGCACGGGGTGGCTCGGTTGTTCACAACGCAGGTGACAAGAAGCGGTGGCCGGCGGCGAGCAAGCACGGCGAAATCCACGGCGCGGCAACGGCGACTCGCGCTGGTCGTAGGCCACGACCAAGTGCTGGTCGAATGAACCTGAAAAGAATATTTGGGCTGTTCTGTAATTCTGAAACTTGTTCCAGGGACTGTTCTGTGAGGAAAATTTGAATAGAACTTGGGCCTGATTGCAAATTTGGAGATCTGAGGGTCCGATCTGAAATCTGATTTCGCAGCTAAGTTGCAAAAGATTATTAGAACTTATCCGGCCAAAGTTTGGTAAGATCAGGCAAGATCTGAAGGGTTTCGACAAAATTGGGGAAAACAGTTTAGGGTAAAATTAGGGTAATTAGGGTTTCAAAATGGCGAGGGTTAAAATTCAGCTTTAGGATGGGATTTTGGAGATGATCCCGAAGGGAAAAATGTTCTGAACAACAATTAGAAGGGAATGGCTGAAGCAGATTAGGGTTTGGGGTCAAGATGTGGATTTTGGCTATTTTAGGGTTTGGCAGAAACAGGGGTGTTACAAATCTACCCACCTTAGAAACAATCTCGTCCTCGAGATTAGGGTAGGTCAGAGAATAGGAAGGGAAATTCTCAGCGGAGATCTTCTTCTTTTTCCCAAGTTGACTCCTCCTCTGAGTGATTATTCCACTGGACTCTGCAGAATCGGAGGGTTCTTGACTTCAGCACTTTCTCTCTGGTTTCCAGAATTCTAACAGGGTATTCTTGACAAGATAAGTCTGGTTGAATCTCAATCTCTGTAGGAGATATCTGTTCTGTTGGTTTTCTCAAGCATTTCTTCAGTTGAGATACATGAAATACGTCATGAATTCCGGTCAGTTCTAGTGGCAATTCCAACTTGTATGCCATTTCACCTCGCTTTTCCAGAATTCGATATGGTCCCACATATCTAGGTTTTAACTTTCCCTTCATCTGGAATCTTCGAACTCCTTTGTATGGCATAACCTTGAGATACACGTAATCGCCCTCTTCAAATGATAGCTCTCTTCTACGATTATCTGCATAGCTTTTCTGTCTAGATTGAGCTGTTTTCAGTTTTTCTTGTATGATCCTGACATGGGTTGTGGCTTCTTCTACCAACTGGGGTCCTAGATGTTGCTTTTGACCAATTTCTGTCCAATACAGAGGCGTGCGGCATCTTCTTCCATATAGAGCTTCATATGGTGCCATTTGTAGGCTTGCTTGAAAACTGTTGTTGTATGTGAACTCTGCATACGGTAGAAATAACTATCAAGAGTCTCCATAATCCAAAACACAAGCCCTCAACATATCTTCCAAAATTTGGTTTACTCTTTCAGTCTGACCTCCAGTTTGAGGGTGGTAAGCGGTACTGAACTTTAACTTTGTGCCCAGGGCTTTCTGCAACTCTTGCCAAAATCTTGAAATGAACTGGGCTCCTCTGTCGGAAACGATAGCCTTCGGCACTCCGTGCAGGACGACTATTCTGCTGAGATACAGCTCTGCTAAGTCCTTAGCTGTATATAGGGTCTTTACTGGGAGAAAATGTGCTACCTTTGTTAATCTATCTACTATGACCCATATAGAATCGAATCCTTTTCTCGTCCTTGGTAGTCCCACAATAAAATCCATTCCGATTTCATCCCACTTCCACTCTGGGATTTGTAGAGGTTGTAACGGTCCCGCAGGCTTTTGATGTTCTGCTTTCACTCTTTGGCATGTGTCACAAGTTGCGACAAACTTGGCAATTTCTCTCTTCATTCCTTTCCACCAAAAATTTTTCTTCAAGTCCTTGTACATTTTGGTGCTGCCTGGGTGTATGGAATATGGGGTTTGATGAGCCTCTTGCATGATCAGGCCTTTGATCTCGTTGTCATTTGGAATGCAGATACGGTCATCGTACCATAGAATTCCCTGTTCATCTTCTCGAAGGTTGGTTGTATCTTTGTTCCTCATGTCCTCCTTCATCTCTTGAAGGTCTGGGTCAATCGCTTGAGCTTGTCGGATTTTATCCTTCAACTCACATTCCATCTTCAGGGTAGTGATGGTTCCTTGGTCCACTAATTCCAATTGCAACCTTTCGAAGTCCTTAACTAGTTGCGTTGGCACTTCTAGCTGGGTTATCTGGTTGCATCGAGACTTCCTGCTCAAAGCATCAGCTACTACATTGGCTTTTCCTGGGTGATAGTGGATCTCTAGATCATAATCTTTGATCAGTTCTAGCCATCTTCTCTGCCTCATATTCAACTCCTGTTGCGTGAAGATATACTTCAGGCTCTTATGATCCGTATAAATTTCGCATTTATTGCCTAGTAAGTAGTGTCTCCATATCTTCAGTGCATGTACGACAGCAGCTAACTCCAAATCATGTGTTGGATAATTCTCCTCATGAGGTCGTAGCTGTCTAGAAGCATAAGCTATCACTTTCCTTTCTTGCATCAATACGCATCCCAATCCTTGTTTGGAGGCGTCACAGTAGACTTGAAAATCCTTTTTGACGTCCGGTAGTATCAGGATTGGTGCAGTTGTCAGTCTTTTCTTCAATTCCTCAAAACTTCTTTCGCACTCCTTGGTCCAATTAAAAGAGGCGTTCTTCTTCAGTAGCTGGGTCAGCGGTTTGGTGATCTTCGAGAATCCTTCTACGAACCTTCGATAATATCCCGCTAATCCCAAGAAACTTCTAACTTCTGTTGCGGTTTCTGGTTGTTTCCAATCAGTAACAGCTTGTATCTTCAATGGGTCCATAAATATTCCTTCTCCTGAGATGATGTGTCCTAAGAAAGAGATCTTCTTCAACCAAAAAGCACATTTGCTAAACTTGGTGTATAGCTGGTGATCTGCCAGTTTCTGTAGCACTATCCTCAGGTGATGTGCGTGTTCCTCCTCTGTCTTGGAATATACAAGGATATCATCTACAAATACAATGATGCACTTATCCAGGAATTCCATAAGGATCTTATTCATTAGATTCATGAATACCGTGGGTGCATTAGTCAATCCGAAGGGCATCACTGTGAACTCATGCAACCCGTATCTGGTCACGAAAGCAGTTTTAGGGATGTCCTGTTCTCGGATCCTTAACTGGTGGTATCCCGATCTCAGGTCTATTCTTGAGAACACTTTTGCTTCTCTGAGCTGGTCAAAAAGATCATCTATCCTTGGTAAGGGGTATTTGTTCTTAATGGTCATGTCATTTAGCTTGCGGTAGTCTATGCAAAGTCGCATGCTACCATCTTTCTTCTTAACAAAGAGCACTGGGGCTCCCCATGGTGATGAGCTTGATCTGATGAATCCTTTTTCTTCCAATTCAGCTATCTGCTTCTTCAGTTCCTCTTGCTCATGACCAGTCATCCGAAACAACTTCCTAGCATACGGAGCAGATCCGGGTTTCAGTTCAATAGTGAACTCTATGTCCCTATTTGGTGGTAATCCGGGAAGTTCTTCTGGAAAGACTTCTGGGTACTCATTGACAATCGGTACCTCTTCAAGCTTCACTTCTTCAATGCAGTTCAATCTCTGCAGGTGGTCGCAGATTGGAGTTCTGTCTGCATGGAATGTAACTTGCTTTCCAATGGCATTTGTCAGGGTGATTGTTTTCTTCTCACAATCCATTAATCCCTTATGCTTGGCCAGCCAATCCATTCCAAGAATGACATCTAATCCTTGAAGGTTTAGAACTAGCATGTCTGCCAGGAATTCTAGATTGCCGATACAGAAGGCAACATTTCTACAGATAGAATTAACAATCATCCTAGCACCAGGTGACTGAATGATGATAGGATGCTCTAAAGTAACCACAGGCAAGTTATTACTCAACAAGCGATCTTTTGACATGAATGAATGAGTTGCACCGGGATCAAATAAAACAACTGAAATCTGAGAGGAGATCAAGAGTCTACCGATCACGACGTCAGTTGCCTCTCCTGCTTCTGCAGCAGTCACGAAGTTGAGTCTTCCTCCGGCGGTTGGTGTTCCTCTCCCTCTGTTGGTTTGGAATCTTCCTCCTCTGGTTTGTGGTGCTCCTCTGGCAATAGTTCGTGCAGGTGCAGGGGATTTGGCTGCCTGAGCTTTAGCGACGCTGGGAGGTAAATGCCGAAGTGGACAAGTCTCTCTGTGGTGTCCTCTTCTACCACAATGGAAACACTCTGCATTCTTCAGTGTACAATCTTTATAGAGGTGACTCCCTTTGCATCCGGGACATGTTAGAGTTGTTGGTGATGAAGTCCTCTGGGGTCTTGGAGGTGCGGGTGCTCTGAAAGAGGCTTTGGCATATGGTGCTGGTCTTCCTCGGCAAGAATTTCCTTGAAAAGGGTATGCTATACTTTTCCTCTTGCGGTCCTCTTCTACGATGCCTCTTTTCTCCTCCATTTTGAGCACTCGATTCACAAGGACTTGGAAGTCCGTGAACTCGTGTGTTGATAGGTGATACTGATATGAGTTTTGTAGGCCTTCGCAAAATCTGTCAATCTTCCGCTCTTCTGTCATGATATCTTCAGGTGCATACCTGGCCAACTTGATGAATTCATGCAAATACTGCTTCACCGTCCTTCCTCCTTGCCTTAAATTCAAGAATTCTCTGCGTTTGGCTTGGATAGCTCCTTTGGGGACGTGGTACTTACGGAACTGTTCCTTGAATTCATTCCAGGTAATTGAATTCTGATTAGGGTGTACCGTCTTGTAATTTTCCCACCATGCTGCAGCCGATCCTGTGAGCTGATGGGGTCCATACAGCAGCTTCTCTTCATCATTACACCTGACAGTATCCAATTTTCTTTCAATTTCTCTTAACCAATCGTCTGCCACAATCGGGTCTTCAGTGCAGGAAAAAGTTGGAGGACGCGTCTTTTGAAAGTCTGTCAGTCTTGCTCCAATGTTCGAACCTTCCTCGCGACCTGTTGTGGAGTTTTGCATCAACTGTTCCAGAATTTGACTCTGTACCTCCGCAGATCTCTGTCGGTTTTGCTCCATCCATATCAGTATTTCTGTCAGATTTCCTCCTTGCGGTACTGAGGTCGATGAATTTGGCTGATCTGAGGTATCCCTAGTCCTTCTTGTTGATGTGTTCCTTGGGACTTCTTCCGAGCCTTGGATTCTACCTCTGGTGTTCACCATTCAGTTCTGGCAAGATAATTGAGAAAAGACTACTAATTCAAGAGAGCACAGATTGAACACAAGCTGAAATGAAAGATCAATCCAAGAGATTGGATTGGAACATGCGATTGCTCTTTTCAAAGGTTTTCAAAAGATACAAGGTTTTCACCTTTACAGCCTTAGAGTTACCAACAAACAATACAAACAAAGCAACTACCACAACAAGAGCTAAAAACTAACGATTACAAGGGTTAGAGCAGAAGGGTCAAGCTGAAGAGAAAACTAGGATCTCCTGTCGGTCCTGGAAGAACTGCAAGGTTCCACTTCTTCAGGGTCTTCCTCTTCTTGATCTTCGTCGGCATCCATAGGGTCCCATTCCATATCATTGTCCTCTTCTTCCTCTGATGAATCGTTGGTGTTGCATGTAGCAATCTTTTTTCCTTTGCCTTCAGGAATTTCCTTCCCTTTTGCGAGAGTAGGATATTCTGGTGCAGGGGTGTTGATCACAATGCCACGCGAAGCAGGCGTGAAATAACCCAGGTAATCCCTAGGTCTTCCCACACTCTTGCGGGCTGTGAGTCTTATCTTCAAGCGGTTCTTCTTGTTCACCGATCCTTCATCTTCGACTTCTCGCGCTTTGCTAGGTTCAGCCAACTCCTGAATCTGTTTTTCTTTCTCTTGGAGTTCTGAGCGAACCTTTGCAAGCGCTCCTTCGAGATAGTGACGGTCATCCCGAGCATTCTCATGCTCACGCAACAACCGAGTGTAGCTTGACTCCAAAGCTTGCACTACATCTCTGGTTTTGGTCAGGATGGCGTCTCTCTGGTTGGTGGAGGGATGAACAGTTCGACGATCTGATCTGGGAACTTGGTAGGGTACAAAGCAGAAAGGAGAACCTATAAGAAAATCATCGTACAGCTGGCGTATGGTACCTATAGCACGACGAGCAGCGTCTTGGATAGCATCTTCTTCATCTTCTCTACGAGCTTCCTTTCTTGTTGATCCTCTCCCGATCTCTGGAATCTCGTACACAATCACCGAGGCACGGAAACCAAAAGGTCTACCATCGACTTCTTCTCGACGGACGTAGTAGACGGGTCGCTGGTTGTCTCTTGCTCCCAGAAATTGCAACATCATCCAAAGCATCAACGCCCATGATCCCAACTCGTCTCCGTGAATTAGCTTCTTGCCAGGGGCCATCTGCGATGATGAGGCACGGAACACTTAAAAGTAGGAAAACGGTTTTGAAAACTTTCAAATAATACTCATTATGCTTTTCTTAAACAAATTAGGTTTTTCACAATTAGATTTTTACCAAATAATCTAGCGATTCTCTACTTTAGGGACGCCCATTCTAGTAAGGGTCACGACCTACAGTCAAGCTTCATGCTCTGATACCATTCGCTGTGAGACCCCCATTTGAGGATCACCTTGGTAACCGCCCAGGTAGGTTACACACAGCAGGATGACACATGAGTTCCAAACCACACAAGCATAGTAATAACATTAAACAAGTAGCAGGCCAGCATGGCCAATATTACATAGCCAAAGCACCGAAAATGGCGCTAAGTAGAGTTGCTAAGAAAATAACTAGTTTATCAGAACCAGAATCGGTATCCAAGTACCGAACACACAACATAAAGCACAAAGCAACTACAAACAGCTTGACTTCCATCCGCAGCGGGGTTAGAGTGGCCTCTCCCACATCTGACTTGACTTGGTGCGCAATCCTCCTAGAACGTGGGCTCGTCCGGGGCACTTCCATCTTCCGTTGGGAACTCATAACTAAAGGAATCGGGATCCTCGAATCCCTCTTCTACAGTTGGATATAAATGCAAGGGTGAGCACTTGGTGCTCAGCAACACTCATTCCAGGGATTAATGCAATTGTAATTACATGACGGTGAAACATATGATTCCGGGGTTTTAGTTTCATATGGATAGAGATATATAGATTTCCAAGTTAATTGTTCAGTAAAACAATACTTTTGTCATGAAAATGATACTTTAAACATTAAACAGGTTTTCAATAAAACGTTAGATGTAGTAGTCTCCCATGAGTTACTACTTTGTTAACCGCATTATGAAAACATTCCAAAACATTACTTGTGCTATAACCCATGGATAACATCCACTACGAAAAGACTCCTGAACCTGGGAGTACAGAGTATCCGATACTTCTTTTACACTTTGCAAAGGTGTACCTCTTTTTAAATCCACTGGTTCACTCGGCTTTCAAGTCGGATCAGCTCCATGTGACTTATACACATGTGACAAGGCCGAGATCACACAACGCTTTTACAGTTCAGTATTAACAGTATCCCCGCCCGGTAAATAGACAATTAAGTCTCAAGTACCGTTGTGGGTCTTCCCCACTGCCTTACTTCCTAGCCTTTCTGGTCTATGTTCCCTCAGGACACATAGCCTTGGCCTATGTCCACGCGAGACATACGACCATTTAAGATTACAACCGCTTACGGCTTAATCAGGTCTAGGGCGCCTTCCTTCTTTTACGCCTTTTCCTCTCATCATTTTTCTGACTCACATCACTCATGGCCGAACCTTGGCCTTCCAGTTTCCACGCGAGAAACCAGATCGTCAAACCATGCAGGGAACTGCTAATACCAAAAAGCTACTAAGTTGTGCCTGTCCCATACCAGGCAAGTGGTTGGTACGTTTACAATTCGTATAGAGACACAGCACAAGGTTCTTGTCCTTATGAACCAATAGTGAGGAGCATTCACATACCCTGGTGCGCACCGCACCCTCTCCATACAAACCAATCCTCACTACTGATCCCTTTTATCAGTTTTCTTGACCACACGGTTCTCATTATAACTTCTCATGTATTTGACCATTTCAAGTTTAATGTGGATATTCAGTATATGAGTCCTAGGGTGACAAAAGCATATACATGATGGTTCAATAGCAAAAAGGGGTTTCATGATCCATTAGGTGATATCTATTCATGTCATTCAAACATAACTTGTACTTCAAATAATCATGCATAGTAAGAAACAGTGAATATACTTCATATGAAAATATTAGGTGAGACATGATCAAAGGAATGAGGCTTGCCTTGCGACGTTGGGTCTAAATACTCAGATGGATCTTCAAAGCCTTCTTCCGTTCCTTCAGCTTCTGACTCTGCGGCAATCAACCAACACACAAACACATACCACATAAGCATACAGAAAATAGTTTCCACAGAAATTATTAAGTAAATAAGTCATGCATGCAGGGGAAAAGGTTAGGGCAAGGTCACAAGGGTTCTGGTCGAAGAAACGGCTAAAAAGGATTGAACGTCGAAGGGTCGACATTCGGTTCATGGCTTTGGCGTAACTTTAAACTGATCTTAGGATGGTTTTCTGGAGAGGTGATAGTAGAGAAAGATGTAGAACACAACTCCAGGAATCTAAAGGACAAGGTGGCATTTCAATTGCTCAACCAGAAGGGGTCAAACAAGGCTAATGCCAGTGGCTGACATGCACTGACATAGTGCTGGACATGGCCAGAAACTAGGGCATGGCTTAACTTTTGATCCAGGGCTCCAATTGATGCACCACTTTGTCTGGGAGGTAGGCATTACTAACAGGAACAATATACTCAACAGGCACAAGGGCTGGAAATGGCCGGAGGGTGGCCAAATCCGGCGAGAAAACACGGTGGCCTGGACATGAACTGAGCTACTGGACAGTGATCTTGGCATTGGAATAACTTTTGATTCAGGTCGATTCAGGGATTGAGCTAGTGGATAATATTGCTCAGGGTACTGGAATCTATCTAAGGGACAAGGTCTCAGGGGCTAGATCGGCCGGGAAATAATTCCGGCGACCGGCGCAGATGTGGAGGCGACAGCGTAGCTCCGGCAACGACACGTACGCGCATGCAAATGCCACGGCAACGGGAGCGCGTGCCCGAAACGCTACTGGAGTACGGCCGTTTAACCGCTGGGCAAGGCGACGCACTGTGCTGGCACGTGCGCACGGGGTGGCTCGGTTGTTCACAACGCAGGCGACAAGAAGCGGTGGCCGGCGGCGAGCAAGCACGGCGAAATCCACGGCGCGGCAACGGCAACTCGCGCTGGTCGTAGGCCACGACCAGGTGCTGGTCGAATAGACCTGAAAAGAATATTTGGGCTGTTCTGTAATTCTGAAACTTGTTCCAGGGACTATTCTGTGAGGAAAATTTGAATAGAACTTGGGCCTGATTGCAAATTTGGAGATCTGAGGGTCCGATCTGAAATCTGATTTCGCAGCTAAGTTGCAAAAGATTATTAGAACTTATCCGGCCAAAGTTTGGTAAGATCAGGCAAGATCTGAAGGGTTTCGACAAAATTGGGGAAAACAGTTTAGGGTAAAATTAGGGTAATTAGGGTTTCAAAATGGCGAGGGTTAAAATTCAGCTTTAGGATGGGATTTGGAGATGATCCCGAAGGGAAAAATGCTCTGAACAACAATTAGAAGGGAATGGCTGAAGCAGATTAGGGTTTGGGGTCAAGATGTGGATTTTGGCTATTTTAGGGTTTGGCAGAAACAGGGGTGTTACATCATCACACCTCGCGCCTTCCTCTTGCGCTGGGACGAGGCAGTGCCATCTACGTTCGCCCTCCCCGAATCACTCCTATCAGCCGAGGAAGATGCCGACATGGCTTTACCTAAAATTCCATGAACAGACCATCAATTGATATGAAGATTAGCAGTGTAAACTATGCTAGTCTCTCTGCAGGAACATAAAGTATGTTAAAATTTAAATGAACTAAAATTTCAGAAGAAAATTAGAAAATGGGAAGTAATTAACAGAAAATTCAGATTAGCAGTGCAAACTATGACATACACTATTTCCTATCGGTTTTCCAAGTAAAACCGATAGTACTCAACTTTATATTCAGGAAAACTTATAAGATTAGTAGTGCAAACTATGCTAGTCTCTCTGCAGGAACATAAAGTATGTTAAAATTTAAATGAACTAAAATTTCAGAAGAAAATTAGAAAATGGGAAGTAATTAATAGAAAATTCAGATTAGTAGTGCAAACTATGACATACACTATTTCCTATCGGTTTTCCAAGTAAAACTGATAGTACTCAACTTTATATTCAGGAAAACTTATAAGATTAGCAGTGCAAACTATGCTAGTCTCTCTGCAGGAACATAAAGTCTGTTAAAATTTAAATGAACTAAAATTTTAGATGAAAATTAGAAAATGGGAAGTAATTAACAGAAAATTCAGATTAGTCTATTTCCTATCGGTTTTCCAAGTCAAACCGATAGTAATCAAGTTTGTATTCAGTAAAATCTATAAGATTAGCAGTGCAAACTATGCTAGTCTCTCAGCAGGAACATAAAGTATGTTAAAATGTAAATGAACCAAAATTTTAGATGAAAATTAGAAAATGGAAAATAATTAACAGAAAATTCAGTTTAAGGTATTTACTATCGGTTCTAAATAAGAAACCGATAGTGGACTACACTGTATGACAAATTGCTAGTGATTTTCATCAATTCTGTCATTCTCATAGCTATCAAGTTTGTAGTTCATGAATTTTACTCTAGTTTTATATTTGTAATCCATTGAACGGGATATGAACCATTGCATACAAACTTAAGCATACACACGAGCGATTTGGTCAAGAACACTTACAGTCGATCGTGGAGTGGCCGGAGGCGGTGGCGCAATGCAGTGCCGGAGGCGGTGGAGAACCAGATTCTGATCGGCAATGGTGGCGTAGAGGAGCAAAGAAGCGAACGTTGGGGAATCTAGGGTTTTCCGCGCGAGTATTTGGAAATTGGAATGTGATCAGTTGCAATGGAGGGAAAATCGTGCAAAGTTATAACCTAATGTATGAATATTTACTATCGGTTCATAACCACCAACCGATAGTAAAAACATGTAAGTTAGGGTTTGCAGTGTTGGCACTGTTCACTATCGGTTTTATTATACCAAACCGATAGTAAACTAAGAACAGGGGCTCATAACACAGTATAAATCAGTATTGGTTATGAACAATAAACCGATAGTATAGTTTAATTTCATATCGGTTTCACAGTTCAAACCGATAGTAAAATACAATGTTATTGACCCTTCCCTTAGAAGAATTACAGATGATCTCAGTACATCATTTTGCATTGTATTTTACTATCGGTGTTATGACAATAAACCGATAGTATATGTTAATTTCATATCAGTTTGGAAGTTGAAACCGATAGTAGAATACTGTTAAATTTATCTAAAGGGATTTCCTGAGAACAATTACAGATGGGTCTCAGTACATCATTTTGCACTTGAAAAGACACCTAAAACCCCATGCAAATGACTTCCAATAATTTTGAAATAAATTAACAGTAAAGACCAATCATGGAATGAAAATTTGCAGTTTTCATATTGATTTGTGAAAAGAATCAATTATTGCTCAAATCAAGTATATACTCCAATTGAAATGAAAATTTGCATAAATGATTCTCAATGCATCACGTATGTTTTCCCAAAGAATTTTTGAAAAATGATTTGAAGAATTCTTCGATTAAAGATCCAAGTAATATACGTCACTTACATATTGCAAATTAGTCAAGAATGGTTGTCCACCCATAATCCTTCTTCGTGGTCGTCTCGCAAGTAACTTGTTTCGTCAATATCTTCGGTAGGGACAGATTGAAGAATTCCATCTAAAAATGGAGGTAGTTCGTCGAACTGATCGTACTCTTCTTCATCCACAACGTCTTCGACTCCAACAATACGTCTCTTACTGTGAAGGACAACGTGCAACTTTGGGTTGGCCGGGTCAACGATGTAGAACACCTGTGTGGCTTGCTCAACAAGTATAAATGGATCATCTTTGTGTGCGACTCTACTGAGATCGACGAGAGTAAACCCATAATTGTCGACTTTAACACCTCGAGGGATTTCCACCCATTGGCATCGAAACAGAGGAATCTTAAGTAATACATAATCGAGCTCCCATATTTCCTCAATAACACCGTAATATGAGTCGAGTGCTCTTACTGCCCTGGCATCCTCCGAAATAGCAAGTAGTGTCACTCCACTACATTGCATAGTACTCTTCTCGTCCTGAGTTCTTATGTAAAATGAATAGCTGTTGATGTCATACCCCTGCCAAGTCCCTACAGTAAATTTAGGCCCTCTGGCCAACCATGTAACAACTTCATCTACGTCGCCCTCAGAAGCTTGCAGGACTCTATTTTCGATCCACCCAGCAAACTTCCTATCATGTTCTCTGGTGACCCAAATCTCTGGCTTCGAGGGATTCTGTTTCCGTAACATTTCCTTGTGCTCGTGTATGTATGGCTCCACCCCCATCATGTGCTGTAAGACCCAAAAATGGGCTTTTGCATACAGATCACTAGAGGGGACAACTGCTTTAAATCCAATCGTTCCAATGCCCTGAAGCCTGCCCTCATGCCGGGACGTAGGAACGCCAATTGGGTCAACCCCGGCCATATAGTTGGTGCAAAATTCGATCACCTCCTCGGCGGCATAACCTTCAATGATACTGCCCTCAGGCCGATGTCGATTCCTTACATATCCCTTCAAGATACCCATAAATCTCTCAAATGGATACATGTAGCGCAGGAACACGGGTCCACAAAACTTAATTTCTCTGACAAGGTGAACAATTAGATGGACCATAACATCAAAAAAGGATGGAGGGAAATACATCTCCAGCTGACAAAGAGTGGTAGTCCCATCGCGTTGCAAATCGTCCAGTCCATCCATATCAATTACCTGCAAGGACACAGTTGCAGCAAATACTCAGATCCAAAAAATCTGACAAGTTCCACGAATGGAGCTAATTAACTTGCTAGGAGTACATGCTTACGTACCTTGCCAGATATTGTGTTGAAGAAATAACATAGCTTTGTAATTGTCTCTCTGACTTTGACTGGGAGAATGCCTCTGATAGCAATGGGAAGCATTTGTGACATCAGTACATGACAATCATGGGACTTCATATCAACCAGTTTCAAGTCTTTCATGGACACAAGTTTTTTCAAGTTCGCAGAATACCCGCATGGAACTTTGACACCATGTAGGCACTGACAGAGTTCTATTTTTTCTCTTTTTGACAAAGTATAGCAGGCCGGGGGGAGGTATGTCCGCTTTCCCTTGTCCAATGGTGCAAGCTCAGTCCTTATGCCCATGTCGAGCATGTCACAGCGAACGTTGATGCCATCTTTCGTCTTTCCTGGAATGGTGAACAACAAACCAGTCAAACTGTCACAAACATTTTTCTCTACGTGCATGACATCAATGCAATATCGAACTTGTAAGTGCTCCCAATATGGCAGATCCCAAAGAATCGATCTCTTCTTCCAAACATTTTTTTCTGGAGGTTTAGAACATTTACCGAACTCAACTTTGATGTCCTTCACGCGCAAGTAAAGCTCCTTACTAGTCACAAACACTGGGGCTGATCCTTTCTCAGGCTTCCCATTGAATGACTTCCTCTTCTTACGGTAGGCGTGATGCATCGGAAGGAATCTGCGGTGACCCATGTACACTGTTTTTCTGTAGTTCGATAACCACATGCTTTCAGTTTCATGCAGGCAAATAGGACAAGCCTTGCCTCCTTTCGTACTATACCCGACAAATTTCCATAGGACGGGAAATCATTTATGGTGCAAAATATCATGGCCCGCAACATGAAATTCTCTCACTTATGTGCATCCCACACCCGCACCCCTTCGCTCCACAATTTATGTAAGTCCTCGACTAACGGTGATAGAAACACGTCAATATCATTCCCGGGTTGTCTGGGTCCTGAAATTAGTAACGACATCATGATGTACTTGCGCTTCATACATAACCAAGGAGGAAGATTGTAGATGCATAAAAGAACCGACCAAGTGCTATGTCGACTGCTCATATTTCCGTGTGGATTCATACCATCCGTACTCAGCCCAAACCTTATTTTCCTCACTTCGCCGTCAAACTCACCGAATGTTCTATTAATGTTTCTCCATTGAATGGAATCAGCTGAATGTCTTAGTTTTCCGTCTTGTTTCTGACCTTCAACATGCCAACGCAAGTACTTCGCATCTTTCGGATTTTCAAACAGCCGTTTCAATCTGGGAATCACAGGCAAATACCACACAGTTTTGGCCGGAGGCCCTTTCTTTAACTCATCACATCCATTGTGATAAATTCTGTCCCCATGCTTATACCGCGTTGCACCGCATCTTGGACAAACATGCAAATCCTCGTACTCGATACGGTACAGAACACAATCATTTGGGCATGCATGTATTCTTTCGATTTCCATTCCCAACGGACACAATAGTTTTTTGGCCTAGTAAACCGATCTTGGCAACTCATTTCCCTCTGGAAGCATATCTGCTAACAGATCCAATAGCGCCGTGAAACTCTTATCGCTCCAACTGTTGCTTGCCTTCAAGTTATATAATCTCAACACAGAAGACAACTTTGTAAATTTTGTACATCCGGGGAACAAAGGCTTCTCAGAATCAACGATTAATTTCTCAAATTTAGCTAAATCGTTTTCGCTGTAGTCTTCTTCTACATCACGTAACATTTCATCTAAATTGTCGTCATCTACATGGACTTCCGAATGAACATTACCAATGTTCTGATAATGATCATCATTACTGCAATCCACTTCCGGGTGCTGCTGAGTGGTAGCGGTGCTCGTTTCCTTAAGATCTTCACCATGCCAAATCCAACGGGTATAGCGTGCGTTAAAACCACGACGAATCAAATGACTCCTAATCTGATCAGAGTTGCCGAACCTTTTTAAGTTCATACAATCTATACAAGGACAATGCATATCTTTCTCTCCCTTCTTCGCCTTTTCTTGCTCAGCAAATTTAATAAACCCATTCACACCCTCCAAATACTCAACAGTAGTACGTTTTATTCCATACATCCAATATTCTCGGTCCATCTACAATTATTTCACAAAATTGACAAATTCAAATAAATAATTAGTGACTCAGGGCATGTATATATGCATGAAACATAATTAGCTAGGCCATATGTGTGTACATGAGCTGCTTAATTACATTAAATGGATTTGTATGTATGAAACCCTAATTAACTTGATGCATGCATTAATTGGAAGAGCCAGCTAGCTAGCTGCTTAAATTCAACAAGCTATAGCTAGCTAGCCAACCTAGCCTTCTAGCTAGTTTGGAGCTACATGTATCTAGTTTAATGAATTGCAAGTAGAGAGAGGGAGAGTGTGAAAGAGAGATCGAGAGAGAGAGAGAGGTGATGAGAAGATGACAATACCGAGGGGGATGGAAATATGATCAACCTATCAGCTAGCTTCTCCAGATCACTCTAGCTTGGAGTCGGGCGCGGCTGAAATGATTCCAACATGCAGAGCGCAGAGCAGGGGTCGACCTAATTAAGTTGTACAATTTTACTATCGGTTCAAAAACACAAACTGATAGTAAAATCAGGTCCCCACTGTTATAACCATTAGTTTATATGAAGCCATTTTACAATCGATTTTTTTATATAACCGATAGTAAAATTTACTATATTGTATCGATTAGTACAGTAAGAACCGATAGTAAAAAGTCAGTAATTTCACAATCAGTTACGCGAGAAAAACCGATAGTACTATTTAATATATTATATCGGTTGGTACAGTAATAACCGATAGTATAAAGTGCGTAATTTTACTATCAGTTAAAAATGGAAAACCGATAGTACTATTTAATATATTATATCAGTTTGTATAGTAATGACCGATAGTAAAAAGTATTTGCATTTCACTAACGTTGGACTAGTGTGTAACCGATAGTAAAATGCCTCTTTTCCGCCGCTGTCGTCCTATTCTATCGGATTTTTCCCAGATTGCTTATAACCGTTAGAAAATATGGGTTAGTGGAATGCACTTCTGTAGTAGTGTAGGCTCATGATCTATGTATTCCATAGAGATGTATAGTATAATAGTATATAATCATTGACAACTTGATAATTTTGTAGGAATTTTTTGATGTTCATGATGACCTTGAGGATTGGGTTTTACAAAAAGTGGCAGTGAAATGGAAAGATTTCAAATGTGAAATAAAGAGGAATTATTTTGATGAAACAAAAACTGATGAGGAACTTTTTTCTATGAAGATTGATTCTAGAGTACCTAAAACAGATTGGATGCTGCTTATAGAGCATTGGAGAGCTCTGAAAAGTCAGGTAAAACTTCTTTATAAATTATTCTTAATTACAAATTAAATATATTTTATGCAATTAATTATATTCTCATCTTATAGGCTCTAAGTGAAATTGGAAAAGCAAATAGTGCAAAAATGACAATGACACATACTGCTGGAATGGTATTAAATGACTTAATATTTATTTCTACTTTCTTTAGATAACTAATTGTCAATATTAATGGAAGTGTAGTCCAAAGAGCTGGGTTATATGCCCGCTAGACATGAAGTTTTTATCAAAACACATACCCATAAAAATGGAGTTCCAAAAAAAGGAGCTGAAGACATAATTGTAAGTGTCATTGAAGGGTTACATGTATTATATATATATGTCGTGGTATTAAGAATACCCCGGCAGGTTTTGAAGACGATCCTAGCGGAGATTACGCGGCGCGGGTTGATCGGGAGACCGGTCCTCTCCCGCCGGACAAACACAAGAATTGACACGTGGATTTATACAGGTTCGGGTCCCGGTGGGGGCCCTAGTCCTGTTGACGCGCTCCCGACCGGAGCCAGCTGGGGAGGCTCTCTCCGGGGGAGAGGCTTCCGGAGCACGTCTGTGAGTTTAGCTATTCCAAAATATAATGAGCTGATCCTTTACAACAGAGGGGTACAAGGGCTATTTATAGCCTCAAAAAAGAAGCAAAAAGCCTAAACTACCCCGGAAGCCACCGTCGGATTGAAGGGTAGGACCGTCCTTCTCCCGGTCAAACGTCTTGGATGCTTGACAGGTGGTCGCTGATTTCCGAGGCGTCCCTCGCGTGACCTGCACGTGATAAACAAACAGGGATTTTACCTTTTAGGAGGGCGATGACGTCCGGGACCCCTTCCGGAGAGCAGGGTCCCGGGAGCCTGAAGGCGGCGCCCGGGGCAGGCACCGGGGGCCACTGTCCCCAGGCGAATGGCGTCGCCCGGGACTCACCCGGGGGGCAAGGTCCCGGGAGCCAAATGGCGGCGCCCGGGGCAGGCACCGGAGGCCACTGTCCCCGGGCAAATGGCGGCGCCCGGGACCCGCCCAGGGGGCACGGTCCCGGGGGCCTAAAAGGTGGCGCCCGGGGCAGGCACCGGAGGCCACTGTCCCCGGGCAAATGGCGGCGCCCGGGACCCGCCCGGGGGGCACGGTCCCAGGGGCCTAAAAGGCGGCGCCCGGGGCAGGCACCGGAGGCCACTGTCCCCGGGCAAATGGCGGCGCCCGGGACCCGCCCGGGGGGCACGGTCCCGGGGGCCTAAAGGCGGCGCCCGGGGCAGGCACTGGAGGCCACTGTCCCCGGGCGAATGGCGGCGCCCGGGACTCGCCCGGGGGGCAAGGTCCCGGGAGCCAAAAGGCGGCGCCCGGGACATGTTGCATCTAGGCCTTCATGCCTAACCCTAATTTTGATGATTAATGAAAACAAGGTGTTCTGGACTAATCGTGCTTTTGAGATTGATTGATACAGGGATCAGTTGGGAAGAAATGCAAGAAGATCAAGATGAACCCGACTTGAGGTGAAGCACAAGACACAGAAGAGCAAGAGACGAGTCGCAAAATCTTGAAGATGCGAAAGACCTCAGGTATTACGAGTTTTTATTTTTACCGATCTTGGCATGTGGAGATGATCGGTTAGGAAAATTCTTTTTTAGTTTTAACCGTACTATAAAGAGGGGTAGCGAAAGTCCTCCTTTTATCTCCAGCACAAAACCGAGAATTCTAGGTCATTGCATTGCATCTTTTTGGTTGGATTTGGTTTTGAACTTATTTGAAAAATCTGGTTTTTCAGTTCAGTTTTTGATAGCAGAAGAGTATTTGCAATTTTCAGAAAGATCTAGGCAGATCTGGCTTTTGGTTCTGTTGACAAAAATGTAGCTCTTTAAATTATCTTTCAAACGAGCTATTAAAAACTCAATTTGAGTTTCTGGATCAAAAGTTATGGATGTTTTTATCGGACTGTCAGTTATTTGGTTTTTCAGTTTAGTTTTTGACAGCAGAAGAGTTTTTGCATTTTCTGGAAAGATCTAGAGATATCTGGCTTTTTCTTCTGTTGATAAAAAGATAGTCCTTTAAAATATCTTTCAAATGAGATATTAAACACCTCTTTTGGATTTCTGGTTTTAAAGTTATAGCTGTTTATGTTCAGACTGACTGTCAGTTTGCTGAACTGACTGTCAGTTTGAATGTCAGTTTGTGTTAACTGACAATTGTCCAGAGAGTGTGTTTTTCGGGCCAAAAATTTTTGTACTAAACTGACTGTCAGTATGCCCATGCTGACTGTCAGTTTGGGTTTCGACCACAACTGTTTTTATCTGAGTTTCTATTTGATCTGGTCGATGTTTTGGTCGAACTGACTGTCAGTTTGAATAACTGACTGTCAGTTGTGGGTTTCAGCTTTCCTGTTTTGGCTGCAAACGGCTAGCTATTTTTTATCCGTAAATTTTGTCGGCCGTTGTGCACTAAACTGACTGTCAGTTTGCATAACTGACTGTCAGTTTGGGTTGCTGATTTTCAGCTCTAGCTCCAACGGTTCATTTGCTTCTTGAGGCTATAAAAAGGGGCTTTGGGCATAAGTTTTCAACAACAACCAGTAGCAGCATTTCATACACACTCTTGAGCTCTAGTTTCATATATAAAATCTTGATCTTTTGATCAAGTCGAGTGCTTTTCGATCCACCGAGAGCTTCAGTTCTTTTGCTTTTGCATACACTTAGTTTCTCGGTGCGTGTTTGGAGGTCTAGAGAAGACCTCGCTGCCTGTTACTCTTGGTGAGCGCCCTCACCTAGACGGTTCGGAGGCGTGGCCGTTGATCTCTCCGTTCGGAGATTGTCGGAGAGGCTCGGCAAGTGTGTACAAGGCATCGGTGCTCGCCTTTCCGGAGTGGACAAGGAGCAACCATTAGTGATAATATCCTTTGTGGATATTGAAGCGAGACTCAAGTGATTTGAGTGCTTCAACGAGGATTAGTGGAGACTGGGCGAGTCTCCGATACCTCGGTAAAAACCATTGTGTTCGTTTTCTTTCCCTTGCTTACATTATTTGTTCTTGATTTGTTCATTATTTGCTTTAAGTTTTTAAGTTTTAAAAGCCTCCTATTCACCCCCCCCTCTAGTCGGCATCCTTGATCCAACACGTGGTATCAGAGCTTGGTCTCTCGAATCATTAGGCTTTACCGCCTAGAGAGAGGATGTCGTCAAGCGGGGATTTTCTTCTTGGACATACCGGTCGTGCGCCCATCTTTGATGGAACAAATTATCCTTATTGGAAAGTGCGCATGTCGGTATTCCTAGAAGCCATGGGGCTTGACGTATGGGATATTGTTAAACTCGGCTTTACTCCTCCGGTTGATCCGGCAAGTCAATCCGAAAACGATAGGAGAAAGTTGCATTTAAATGCCCGTGCAAAAAATGCTCTCTTTGCCGGTTTATCCTTAAACGAGTTCAACCGTGTGAGCAATCTCACGACTGCTCATAAGGTTTGGACTACCCTCGAAGAAATTTACGAGGGCACTACAAAGGTTAAAGAGGCAAAATTGCTAATGGTGAGGCAAAAATATGAGATATTCACCATGTCATCAACCGAGTCCGTGGATTCTATGTTTACTCGGTTAAATAACATTGTGAATGAACTCAAGGGTCTTGGTGTTGTTTTTACTGACCTTGAGCTTGTGAGAAAGATGCTTAGGGCCTTGCCGGAAAGTTTCGACACCTTGGTCACGGTTCTCACAAACTCCGATCTATCGACCACAACACCAACCGATCTTTATGGGAACCTCATCACCCATGAGATGCACAAGAAGGAGAAGAAGGAAGCGGCCGAACCATCGGAGACGAAGAAGAAAGCTTTGGCCTTCAAAGCTAATGCAAGGAACGATTCAAGCGAAGGCTCCTCCGATGAAGACCTCGCACTTATGGTAAAGAACACTCAAAAACTTCTTCGCAGGTTACATAAGAAGGGTGTCAACATTGACACACGACCGAAGGGGCAAAAGCAAAACAACTTCAAGGACATCATTTGCTATGGATGTCATGAGAAGGGACACATAGCTTCAAGATGCCCAAACAAGAACAAGGCGTGGAACAAGAAGAAGTTTTTCAAGAAGAAGAACGAAGAAATCAAAGAAGCCTGTTTTGGAGAATGGATGTCCGGCGGAGAGAGCTCCGACTCCGACTCCGACAACGAACGAAGTTGCTCCAAGAAGATGGCCGGACTAGCTCTCGGCAACAACACTTCATCCATGTGCCTTATGGCCAAAGCCGATGAAAAGGTACACTCCAATGATCCATCATATGATGATTTAGTTGAGATGATAACTGAATTAAATGAAGTTTTTGGAAAAACTAAGATGAAGTATAAGGCGCTTAAGGAAGAGCATTCTTCCCTACGTGCTCAATACTTTGAACTTAAAGATTCATATGAAAGCATGCTTATAAAAGATGTTACAAATGCTTCATCTAAGGTAGATGCTTCAACTTCATGTAACTTGAATGAATCTCCCTCTAGTAGTCATCACACTCCATGTGTTTCAAATGACAACATCTTAAATGAAAATAATGTACTTAAGGCACAAGTTGAAAAACTTGGAAAAGGCTTAGAAAATTGCTTTAAAGGTAAAGTATCTCTTGATCTAATCCTTAGTAAACAAAGATGTTCTTTTAGAAAAGAAGGATTAGGATATTTTCAAAAGAAAGGAAGGAAACAAAATTCTAAAACTATATTTGTTAAAGCATGCAACACATTTTGTCATAAATGCCATGAAACCGGTCATCCACATGAAGCATGTCCCTTAATGACTCCGAATTATTTTGATACTTGCTACATGCTTCAAAAGTCGAGAAAAGGTTATGCTATAGCAAAGTATGTTGGTGCACCCATGTTAAACAAAAAGAAGAAATCTATTTGGGTACCCAAAGCTTTGATTGCTAACATTGAAGGACCCAAAAAGGTTTGGGTACCTAAAAGAACTTAATTCTTTTCATGTAGGTGAACTACAAGACCGGTGGGAGACATTGGGTGCTAGATAGCGGATGCTCCGAACACATGAGCGGTAACAAGAAGTTGTTCACCTCAATAGAAGACAACTCAAGCGAGAACCAAAAGATTACCTTTGGCGACAACCGTCAAGGAAATGTGGTCGGCTTGGGTAAAATCGCAATCTCAAATGATCTATCTATTTCAAATGTTTTATTGGTCGAATCTCTAAATTTCAATTTGCTTTCCGTTGCACAAATTTGCGATTTTGGTTTTAGTTGCACATTCTTCCCAAAAGAAGTTTTGGTTGAAATTTTAAAAGATAAAACCTTGATCTTTAAAGGCTTTCGCTTTGGAAATCTCTACTTGGTTGATTTTCATTCAAAAGATGCATCTCTTTCAACATGTCTTGTCTCTCAAACCTCAAAAGGTTGGCTATGGCATAGACGACTCGCACATGTTGGAATGCATCAATTGAGAAAACTTTTAAAACGTGATTTGGTTGTTGGCTTAAAGGATGTGAATTTTGAAAAGGACAAACCTTGTAGCGCTTGTCAAGCGGGCAAGCAAGTAGCTACTTTACATCCTACTAAGCGCATTCTTTCAACTTGCAAACCTTTGGAACTTCTTCATATGGATTTATTTGGACCTTCCGAGTTCCAAAGTATCGGGGGTAGCAATTATGGTTTTGTGATTGTTGATGATTTTACTCGCTATACTTGGGTTTTCTTTATTTCTCAAAAATCCGAAACCCCCGATGTTTTCAAAAGTTTTGCAAAACGTGTTTCTACTGAATTCGAATTATCCATCAAGAAAATCCGTAGTGATCATGGTGGAGAGTTCGTTAATTCAACTCTATTTGATTTTTGTGACTCTCTTGGAATCAAACACGAATTTTCCACATCCTACACTCCACAGCAAAATGGAGTTGTTGAAAGGAAAAATCGAACACTTATAGAAATGGCAAGAACTATGCTAAGTGAGTATGATACTCCTACTCGCTTCTGGGCTGAAGCTGTGCATACCGCTTGCTATTCTATAAATCGGCTTTATTTGCATCCTCTTCTGCATTTGACTCCTTATGAACTTCTTGTTGGGCGCAAGCCAAATATTTCTTATTTCCGAGTCTTTGGTTGCAAATGTTATATTCTTAAGAAAAGAAATTTTGGTGGAAAATTTCAAAGAAGAGTAGATGAAGGCTTTCTAGTTGGATACTCCACCACTAGTAAAGCTTATCGTGTTTTTAATAAAAATACAAGTTGTATTGAAGAATCAGGTGATGTCGAATTTGATGAAACTAATGGCTCACAAAAGGAGCAAGTATCTCATGAAGTTTCAGGTGACGATCTTCAAGAAGCCATGAAAAACATAACCATTGGAGACATCAAGCCAACAGAGGAAGATCAAGAAGATGATGTCAACGTTGAAAATGTTGATCAAGACGCATCATCATCTCAGGTTGATCCTCCAGAACAAAGTCAAGATGAAGCAGTACAAGATGAAGAACCAAGGCAACACCAAACCATCACCAAGGATCACCCTCTAGACCAAATATTGGGTGACGTCAGTAAGGGTGTTCAAACTCGATCTCGTATTGCTGCATTTTGTGAACATCATTCATTTGTGTCTTCTTTAGAACCCAAACATGTTAATGAAGCTTTAAATGATCCTGATTGGGTTAATGCCATGCATGAAGAACTTAATAACTTTGCTAGAAATGAAGTTTGGACTCTAGTTGAAAGACCCAAAGATCATAATGTTATTGGAATAAAATGGGTTTTCAGAAATAAGCAAGATGAAAATGGTATTGTAATTAGAAACAAAGCTCGTCTTGTTGCTCAAGGCTTCACTCAAGTCGAAGGTTTAGACTTTGGTGAAACTTTTGCACCTGTAGCAAGACTTGAAGCTATTCGCATTCTTCTTGCCTATGCATCATGTTTTAATATCAAACTTTTTCAAATGTATGTAAAAAGTGCTTTCTTAAATGGTGAAATTTCTGAACTTGTGTTTGTTGAACAACCTCCTGGTTTTGAAAGTTCTAAATTTCCAAATCATGTATTTAAATTGTCAAAAGCTCTCTATGGTCTCAAACAAGCTCCTCGGGCTTGGTATGAGCGTCTTAGAGACTTTCTATTATCAAAAGGTTTTAAAATTGGGAAGGTTGATACAACTCTCTTTACAAAGAAAATTGAAAAAGATTTGTTCATTTGTCAGATTTATGTTGATGATATCATATTTGGATCTACTAATGAACATTTATGTCATGAGTTTGGAGAGATGATGTCTAGGGAGTTCGAGATGTCCATGATTGGTGAGCTGAGCTTCTTCCTTGGACTTCAAATCAAGCAACTCAGGAACGGTACGTTCGTGAGTCAAATAAAGTAGGTGAAGGACCTGCTCAAGCGCTTTGGGATGGAAGACGCCAAACCAATCAAAACTCCCATGGCGACAAATGGACACTTGGACATGGACAAAAGCGGCAAATCGGTTGATTCTAAACTGTATAGGTCTATGATTGGTAGTCTTTTATATCTTACTGCATCTAGGCCTGATATCATGTTTAGTGTGTGCTTATGTGCTAGATTTCAGTCTGATCATAAGGAATGTCACTTAACTGCTCTTAAAAGAATCCTTAGGTATTTAAAATGCTATCCCAGTTTAGGCCTTTGGTATCCGAAAGATGCAAATTTTGAATTAATTGGGTATTCGGATTCTGATTATGCTGGGTGTAAGATTGATCGAAAAAGCACATCTGGTAGCTGTCAGCTGTTGGGGAGATCATTAGTATCATGGTCATCTAGGAAGCAAAATTCTGTAGCTCTCTCCACAGCTGAAGCTGAATATGTGTCTGCAGGTAGTTGCTGTGCTCAATTATTATGGATGAAGCAGACATTTTTGGATTATGGGATTATATTTGATAAAGTGCCACTATTGTGTGATAATGAAAGTGCCATTAAAATTGCTAATAATCCTGTTCAACATTCTAGAACTAAGCATATTGAAATAAGGCACCATTTTATTAGAGATCATGTGGCAAAAGGAAATATTGATGTGAATTATGTTAGAACTGATATGCAACTAGCAGATATTTTCACTAAACCCTTAGATGAATCAAGATTTTGCTTTCTAAGAGGTGAACTGAACATTATTGATATATCAAATGCTAGTTGATCTAAAATAACTGTCTGATTTTCCTGTCCTCCCGCCTTTTTGTGCTTGATGACAAAGGGGGAGAGATTCTTGAGTCTTCTTGCTTCATTATTGACATTGTTTATGCTTAGGGCAGAGATTGGGGAGAAGTATTTTGGATAGTATTTTATTTTGGATATTAGAGTCTGTCTTTTGATGTATTGAACAGATGGTCTTTATATATATATGGAGATGTTTTTGTTCATCATATATGTCTGTGTGTCATGTGTTTATCTTTTTAGATCTTTTTAGCTCTGATACATATGATGACTTGTGCTTTGCTCTGATATACATGATGTCATTGTTTTTCTTGAGATGATGCTCTTGAGCTCTGATATGTGATTATAGCTCTGATACATTGATATATATGATGTCTTGATGTGCATGTGTATGCTTTGATATGTCTTGTGGAAATTTGCACATCCGTGACAGACTTGCTTATGTATGAGATGCCCCTGATGTATATGTATTAGTTTATGATCTTGTATGATGAGATGCATATACTCAGGGGGAGCTATTTCATTTATTTTGTTATTGAACACTTGTTGTCATCAATCATCAAAAAGGGGGAGATTGTTGCATCTAGGCCTTCATGCCTAACCCTAATTTTGATGATTAATAAAAACAAGGTGTTCTGGACTAATCGTGCTTTTGAGATTGATTGATACAGGGATCAGTTGGGAAGAAATGCAAGAAGATCAAGATGAACCCGACTTGAGGTGAAGCACAAGACACAGAAGAGCAAGAGACGAGTCGCAAAATCTTGAAGATGCGAAAGACCTCAGGTATTACGAGTTTTTATTTTTACCGATCTTGGCATGTGGAGATGATCGGTTAGGAAAATTCTTTTTTAGTTTTAACCGTACTATAAAGAGGGGTAGCGAAAGTCCTCCTTTTATCTCCAGCACAAAACCGAGAATTCTAGGTCATTGCATTGCATCTTTTTGGTTGGATTTGGTTTTGAACTTATTTGAAAAATATGGTTTTTCAGTTCAGTTTTTGATAGCAGAAGAGTATTTGCAATTTTCAGAAAGATCTAGGCAGATCTGGCTTTTGGTTCTGTTGACAAAAATGTAGCTCTTTAAATTATCTTTCAAACGAGCTATTAAAAACTCAATTTGAGTTTCTGGATCAAAAGTTATGGATGTTTTTATCGGACTGTCAGTTATTTGGTTTTTCAGTTTAGTTTTTGACAGCAGAAGAGTTTTTGCATTTTCTGGAAAGATCTAGAGAGATCTGGCTTTTTCTTCTGTTGATAAAAAGATAGTCCTTTAAAATATCTTTCAAATGAGATATTAAACACCTCTTTTGGATTTCTGGTTTTAAAGTTATAGCTGTTTATGTTCAGACTGACTGTCAGTTTGCTGAACTGACTGTCAGTTTGAATGTCAGTTTGTGTTAACTGACAATTGTCCAGAGAGTGTGTTTTTCGGGCCAAAAATTTTTGTACTAAACTGACTGTCAGTATGCCCATGCTGACTGTCAGTTTGGGTTTCGACCACAACTGTTTTTATCTGAGTTTCTATTTGATCTGGTCGATGTTTTGGTCGAACTGACTGTCAGTTTGAATAACTGACTGTCAGTTGTGGGTTTCAGCTTTCCTGTTTTGGCTGCAAACGGCTAGCTATTTTTTATCCGTAAATTTTGTCGGCCGTTGTGCACTAAACTGACTGTCAGTTTGCATAACTGACTGTCAGTTTGGGTTGCTGATTTTCAGCTCTAGCTCCAACGGTTCATTTGCTTCTTGAGGCTATAAAAAGGGGCTTTGGGCATAAGTTTTCAACAACAACCAGTAGCAGCATTTCATACACACTCTTGAGCTCTAGTTTCATATATAAAATCTTGATCTTTTGATCAAGTCGAGTGCTTTTCGATCCACCGAGAGCTTCAGTTCTTTTGCTTTTGCATACACTTAGTTTCTCGGTGCGTGTTTGGAGGTCTAGAGAAGACCTCGCTGCCTGTTACTCTTGGTGAGCGCCCTCACCTAGACGGTTCGGAGGCGTGGCCGTTGATCTCTCCGTTCGGAGATTGTCGGAGAGGCTCGGCAAGTGTGTACAAGGCATCGGTGCTCGCCTTTCCGGAGTGGACAAGGAGCAACCATTAGTGATAATATCCTTTGTGGATATTGAAGCGAGACTCAAGTGATTTGAGTGCTTCAACGAGGATTAGTGGAGACTGGGCGAGTCTCCGATACCTCGGTAAAAACCATTGTGTTCGTTTTCTTTCCCTTGCTTACATTATTTGTTCTTGATTTGTTCATTATTTGCTTTAAGTTTTTAAGTTTTAAAAGCCTCCTATTCACCCCCCCCTCTAGTCGGCATCCTTGATCCAACAGGACATACCCTGGAGGCACGGTCCCGGGAGCCTAAAAGGCGGCGCCCGGGCAGGCACCGGAGGCCACTGTCCCCGGGCAATTGGCGGCGCCCGGGACCCGCCCGGGGGGCACGGTCCCGGGGGCCTAAAAGGCGGCGCCCGGGGCAGGCACCGGAGGCCACTATCCCAGAGCAAATGGCGGCGCCCGGGACCCGCCCGGGGGGCACGGTCCCGGGGGCCTAAAAGGCGGCGCCCGGGGCAGGCACCGGAGGCCACTATCCCCGGGCAAATGGCGGCGCCCGGGACCCGCCCGGGGGGCACGGTCCCGGGGGCCTAAAAGGCGACGCCCGGGGCAGGCACCGGAGGCCACTCTCCCCGGGCAAATGGCGACGCCCGGGGCAGGCACCGGAGGCCACTGTCCCCTGGCAATCATGAACTTACCTGGGCTTGACCGCGTGGAGATTTCCCCCAACAGCAGCCCCCCATGCCCTCCGGGGACGAAGCTTGAGCCCCCGGAGGAAATGGTTACGATATCGGGAAAATCTCCGGGCGAAACCTCCGGACGAAAATCACCGGACCCCCGGCGACGCTTCGGTTTCTGTGCCGGGCGCTTTATGGCCGCGCCGTTTTCGCAATAAATGCACGCGCGGTTCGAACCGGCGTCTCGATTTACACGCCTGTCCCTTCGTTTCCCGCGCACGGTTTGAATTTCAGTGGTCCAGATTGCTCCGAGGGGGCCACGTGGCGCGCATCTAGATCACGGCCAACCTCTATAAATAGGGCCGTAGGGGGCCCCGGTAGCTCATTCCAAATTTTCCAACTCCAGCTTCAGCTCTCCCGGTAGCGCTCTCCCGGTAGCATTTCCGGTAGCTAATGGCGCCCAAAGGTCGAGTGAAGACCACGGAGGTGCCCCCGAAGGAAATCCCCGTGGATTTCCTCTGGGCCTCCGAGTTCTCGGTCTCGGACGCGGAGTCCCTGGTCAAGAAGGGCGTCGTTGGAGAGGGGGACATCCGGGTCCCCCTGAAGAAGGACGGAGCCCCCCGCCCCAGGCCCGGAGAGGTCGTGGCCTTCGAGGCCTTCCTCGAGGCGGGGCTCCGGCTTCCGGTGCATCCGATGCTCCGGGAGTTTCTCAAAGAGTACGGGGTGGCTCTCAACCACCTCACCCCGAACGCGCTCGTCCGTATGGGCCTTTTTATATGGCTCTACGAGACAGCGACCGGGCGGGAGCCCACCCTCCGCGCCTTCCGGTACTTCTATGAATCGGCAGCGCGGAGCTCCCACCTGGTGAAGGGAGGACCGAAGTCGCCCTTCGGCTCGGTGATGGTCCAAATGCTGCCCTCCCGAGTGGCGGACTACCCAGCGGCGGCCTCCCGGGACCACTGGGGGGACTGGCTCCGGAGGTGGTTCTACCTCTGGGTTCGGGACGAGGCGGTGGTCTACGCCCCGGAGCCTCCCACCTACAGCCGGTCATCCGCACCAAAGCCGCCGGTGTGGACGGACGAGGAGTTCGAGCTCCTCGGGAAGGTGGTGCTGACGAAGAAGGCCCGCTCGATGCGGGACGCCGCGGAGGAGCTGGCGCTCCTGCGGCTTTCCCCCTTCTCACGCGGGGGAAGGGGGATCGGCATGGGCCCGGAGCAGCGGCCCCCGGTCAAGCCGGTGACGCGGCGTAAGTCCCCTGCATTTTTGTACTTGCAGTTTTTTATGAGAAATTGACTAACTTTTTACCTCTTGCAGTGCGCCCGTACCCGGCGGCGAGGGACAAGGCGGAGCACCTCCGGGAGCTCGAGAGCTCCAGCATCCGGGCGCTGTCGGACGCGGGCCGCTCCGTCCGCTCGGCCTTGGAAAGTCTTGGCGTTAGCCTGGGCTCCGGGAGCGGCCCGGAGGTGCCCCCGGTGACCCTCGCGGAGGCTGTGCGTTTTCTTAACGCACAAGTCTCCGCCATCCCGGAGGCTACGGACGTCCGGGCACGGGGCCGGGCGATCCCCGTCATCGCGGCCGCCGCGGGGCTCGTCGACTATCGGGGGGTTGGCGCCCGTGCGATCGGGGGGCGCATCCCCCGGAGCTTCCCAGAGGCCTTCGAGCCAACGCGCCGGGAGGTGGAGCTGCTGGCGGAGGGATTCTACGACCGGATCGTCCGGACGAGGTTCCCGACACCGGCGCCTCCGGCCGCGGATGCCCCTGCCCCGGCCACGGAGGAAGCTCCCCGGGGGGAGGACCCCAATGCTAAAGTATGAGCCTCCCCGGGTCTTTAGCTAGGATCCCTTTTATTTTTGTTAGACATTTTGATTCCGGTAGCTTCTTAGGAGAAGCCCCGGGCACTTGTACAAAAACATTTAGCAATGAAATATATTTGAAATTTTCTAAGTCTTTGCGATGAAATGTTACCAGGGTTCCCGGGGGGTTACTCCCGGGCAACGGTCCGGGAGAGGCTCTCCGGGGGACGCCCAAGCGGCTTTGATTTTGCTGAGCCTTGTCTCCGGAGAACGCGACGGGGGTACTGCCCGGGAGCCTGTCCGGTTGAGGTGGCGCCCGGAGTGGCACTTGGATAATTTTGACAACAGCCGTGCTGAATTAACTCCCCCGCGCCCGAAGGCCCAGATGATACCTCCTCTCCGGATACTTCCGCCAGCAGGGTACGAGTTTTGGCCCGAAGACGTACTTCGGGACTCTCAGCGTCGCGTCCGGGCGCTGTACCGGGACTTGGCCCGGGAGCTGAGGGAGCGCCTTCGGGAGCTTTAGGCGTAGGGGCCTTACGCTCGTAGAAAATCCCCCGGGTTAGGACCCAGGTTGTATCATTTCCGAAACCCACCGGAGGGGGAAGATGTCCTCCGGATCTCTCAATAAATAAAGCTCCTTTCTGTTGATTACTTTGTCTTATTTTTTCTTCTTGTATGGTCTGTGGGGCTCATCTTCAAAAGAATGAGCTATGTTTGTTCGTGGGTGACCCGGGGGCCCCCTGTCCCCCCCCCCCCCCGCCCACAGCGGGCGGGAGGAGGCCTCCGCGCGCTGTGGGGGTAACAGGGTCCCCGGGGGGAGCATAACCTGTAGGAGAAATATTTTCTAAGTTAGAAAATTGTAAAAACAGGATTTCCGAGGGAGGGACCTTCCGGGGTGCCCGGGGACACCGGGAGAGGTTCATCCGGCCGCCGGGAGAGCGGGGAACCGGGAACAAGGCGCGGAAGGGGCTCATGAAAAGCCAATAGGACCTCCGGAGGGGAGCTTCCCAGGAGACTTCGTCCGGTCGCCGTGAGAACGGGGAACCGGGAATAATGTCTCCGGGGGAAAATACATCTGAGAAATCCATATCTTCGTAAAGCAATTGTCCGGTCGCCGTGAGAACGGGGAGCCGGGAATAAGGTCTTCAAGAGGTAATCACCCGGTCGCCGTGAGAACGGGGAGCCGGGAATAAGGTCTTCGAGAGATAATCATCCGGTCGCCGTGAGAACGGGGAGCCGGGAATAAGGTCTTCGAGAGGTAATCATCCGGTCGCCGTGAGAACAGGGAGCCGGGAATAGACTTCGGGGAAGGAAATGCCCGAGAAATCCGACTTCTCCGAGAGACAATCGTCCGGTCGCCGTGAGAACGGGGAGCCGGGAATAGGGACTCCGGGAGGCATTCATCCGGTCGCCGTGAGAACGGGGAGCCAGGAATAAGGTCGCTGGGGACCAATCGTCCGGTCGCCGTGAAAACGGGGAGCCGGGAATAAGGTCGCTGGGGACCAATCGTCCGGTCGCCGTGAAAACGAGGAGCCGGGAATAACGTCGACTCCCGGAGGAGGAAGATAGATCCAATCAAGCCGCAAGGGGCTGATCTTCCGGTCGCCGTGAGAACGGGGAGCCGAGAATAACGTCGACTCCCGGAGGAGGAAGATAGATCCAATCAAGCCGCAAGGGGCTGATCTTCCGGTCGCCGTGAGAACGGGGAGCCGGGAATAACGTCGACTCCCGGAGGAGGAAGTGCCCGAAGACGGGACTTGAGTGTTTGGGCAGGGGACTAGTCTCCCAAAGTGACTCGTTACCACGGCCACTGTGACCGGGTTGCCGCTTACACCCTCAGTCCACGAGGGCTGATCGTAAGCCGCCCTACGGGAGTGCAGGCTCCGTTGTAGGGACTTGTTGGGGCTGGCCCACTTCCTCGCGGGGAGGGCATCCTCACGGGGAGGGCATCCTCACGGGGAGGGCATCCTCGCGGGGAGGGCGCCCTACGGGAGTGCAGGCTCCGTTGTAGGGACTTGTTGGGGCTGGCCCACTTCCTCGCGGGGAGGGCATCCTCACGGGGAGGGCATCGCCGCTAGGGGCGGTAATGAGAAAAACCTGCAATGAGACAGTTTGCAAAGCAAGACCTATGTATTGCTAATGAAATGTACAGGGCCTCCCCCTGCGAAGCCGCGAAAGGGGAGGAAAATACAGCGTCCCTCCTCCCCGTCCGGCGTGAACGCCCCGGGGGAGGGGACATGCCCGTAAGGCTAAACATAGAACTTGCGAAGTAAACGCAAGTTCCGCGTGTGCTTCCGCTCCTTCTCTTAAAGGTTGGAGAGCTTGTAAGCCCCCGGGCCCGGGACTGCAGAGATCTTGCAGGGGCCCTCCCACTTGGGGGAGAGCCTACCCTGGGCTTGGGGGGCCTAATGCGCTTGGGGACAGGGTCCCTAAGGCGAAAGGCCCTCAAGCAGCGACGACCGGGACCGGAAAGGGGGAAGCCCCTGTGGCGAAGACCGGAATCGAAGTGGAGGGGGCCCCAGTGGCCTCGACCGGAACCGGGAAGGAGGCAGGCCCTGTAACACCCGGAACCGGCGAGGGGGGAGCCCCCGCGGCGAAGTCCGGAACCGGGGAGCCCATGCGGGGGGAAGTCCACTGCGGCGCGGGGGCTGCTCTGTCGACCGCCCCCGGTGCGGTACACGCGACGCGGGGGGCGGGACTGGCTCCCGGCGTAGGGTAAACCCCCGGCATGAAGTGGGCTCCCGGCCCCGGGAATAGGCCAGGAACGGGATACCCCCTTGGTGCCGTCGAAGTGCCTCTGCATCTTTTGCATCTGCAAACAAAAGACTAGAATTTGCGTTACGGCACAGGTAAGGCCCGTGCTTTTGGTGAAATATGGGCTGAGAATCTCCCTTCAGTTGGAGGCGTCGGATCCCCGGGGAACGCACGTGGTGCGACCTGAGGAGCAAAGCCTCGTACTTGGCGGCACTGCTGGCCCCGGGGACAGCAGGACCTTCCGGAGGCCCCCTTCCGGACGCGGTTTGAGGGGGGGCCTCCCGGGGGGTATTACCGCGACGTCTGGTTCCAGGGGGGAGGCCTCCCCCCTGGGCGCCTCAATAATGTTGACGCTTCCGATCGTGGCGGCTGCGCGCTCATACAGAGCATGTGCCATGTCTTGGTCTCCCCGGACGTTGATCACGCCATGCGGCCCGGGGATCTTCATGCAGAGGTAGTTTTGATGGGTGGCAGCCCCCAGCCGGTTGATGGTGGTCCTCCCCATAATCGCGTTGTAGGAGGAGGGGAGGTCCACTACGTCGAAGCGGACCAGCTCGGTCCGGTAGTTCTCTGGGGCGCCGAAGGTCACAGGAAGATCTACCTTACCCACGGGGTGGATCGCCTTCCCCGGGACAAAACCTTGTAGGGGCCCGGCTGCGGGCTGCAGGAGCTTCTCATCCACCTGCATCTCTTTGAAGGCCTTCAGGAATAGGACGTCGGCGGAGCTCCCACTGTCCACAAGGATGCGGGCCAGGTGGCAGTTGTAGATTGTCGCGGAGACAATGAGCGCGTCGTCGTGGGGGAAGCGAACCCCTCGCGCGTCTTCCGCCGTGAAGGTGAGGGGGACGCCCGACCACTTGGGTGGCGGGGACGCGTGTAGCACCCCCACAACCTTAACTTCACGCGCGTACTCCTTACGCTGGCACTTAGAGTCCCGCCCGGAGGCAGACCCTCCCACGATGACGTTGATGCGGCGCTGAGAGGTCTGGAAGGGGAGAGCTTCTGAAGGCTCCCCCTCCTGTGCCTGCTCACCCCCCGCGGGAGCGGGAAGGGCTGGAACAGCTGGCCGAGGGAGCAAGGAGGCTGGAGTCTCCCCCCCTGCCCGCGCTGGTCGAGGAATGCCGCGAAGTGCTGCAGTAGTTGGTCGCAGTCTCGAGTAGCGTGGGTACTGGACCCGTGGAAGCTGCACCACGGTCCTTCCCGCCTTCTCCCCGCGGGGCCTTCCCGGCCGTGCAAAGACTGTCCTCCCCCATGGCCTTTCGGCTTGGGGAAGGGGCGGTTGCCCCTCCGGGGGTCGCGCGAGCCGCCTCCGCCCTCGAGGACAAAAGTGTCCCGAGGCCGTGGCTCGTTATGCCCCCCCTGTCTGGGGCGTTTGGGGGGATCCCTGGCCCCCCGGTCGACGGGGGCGGGAGCCCCCTGGGTCTTCTTCCAGATATCGTCTTCCTCCGCTCGAGCGTACTTTTCGAGCACGTTGAAGAGCTCGTCGGCGGAAGAGGGGCAGCTCCGGGAGAGCCTTCGGTGGAGCTCCCCCGGGAGGATGCCGCTTTTGCAGGCTTCGATGACCGTAGAGTCGGGGACGTGGGCCACTTTGCTCTTCACCTGGGCAAAGCGCTTGAAGAAGCTTCTGATGGTCTCCCCAGTCCTCTGCCGGACAGTATACAGCTGCGAGGAGTCCAGGGGACGCACGTAGTTCCCCTGGAAGTTGGCACAGAACTCCCGCTTGAGCTGCGAGAAAGACTTGATGGAGCCGGCCTTCAGGTTGTAAAACCAGGAGCGGGCAATGCCGGAGAGGTAGAGGGGGAAGACGTTGCACTGTACTGTCTCGTCTCCCCCGGCCGCGGAGATGGCAGTAGAGTAGACCTGCACGAACTCGTAAGGGTCTGCCTCACCGTTATAGTGTTCGATGTGTGGTGGGCGATAGGGCCGCGGCCACCGGATACTGCAAAGCCTTCGGCACAGAGGCTGGTTCGCCCCCTGCACTTCCCGGGGGGAGCCCCAGTCACTGTCTTCTTTAACGGGACCTTCGTTGTCTGAGTCTGGAAGCGGTCCGAGAGGTCCGCCAGAATGGCGGTGGCGACGCTTTTCCTCCGGACCGGGACTGAGTTCCCGGACGTCTGGGCTCTCCACCGGAGAGCTTGGCTCTTCAGCGGGTCTCTTCCCCCGGCCCGTGCGAGAGCAAGGCTCCCCGCGCCCGCGGCCGGGGGGAAGTTCTTCCCCGCGCTCTGGTGAACGCATTCGCTCGACCTCCCCCGGGGCGAAACGGACTTGTCCCGCCGAGGGAGGGAGCTTGTGCGCTGTAGCTTCCGGAGCCGATTGGGGCGAGCCCCCTGCGACGACCCCCGGGACCGAAAAGGGGGAAGCCCCTGTATCGTCCGGAACCGGGGAGGGGGCGCCCGCGGCGACGCCTGGAATCGAAGTGGAGGGGGCCCCATTGGCCACGACCGGAACCGAGAAGGGGGCAGGCCCTGTAACACCCGGAACCGGCGAGGGGGGAGCCCCGGTGGCGGCGTCCGGAACCGGGGAGCCCATGCGAGGGGAAGTCCGCTGCGGCACGGGGGCTGCTCTGTCGACCGCCCCCGGTGCGGTAAAAGCAACGCGGGGGGCGGGACTGGCTCCCGGCGCAGGGTAAACCCCCGGCAAGAAGTGGGCTCCCGGCCCCGGGATCAGGCCAGGGACGGGGTACCCCCCCGGTGCCACGAAGGGCCCTGGCATGAAATAACCTCCCGGCACCGGGACGGGCCCGGGTGCCGGGAAGGGTCCGGGCGTGCATCCGCTGGGGGAGGGAACCCCCCGGCAGGATCATACGGGGCGGACAACCCCCCCAAAGCCGGAGGGGCCGCCGGGTAACCCATAAACGGGGGCATGTTCCCCGGATATGGGTGCGACGCAAACGTGGGGGCCGGAGGCCGCGCCAGCACGCTAAGGAGCTCGTCCATAGAGCGCTGGGCGCGGAGCTAGCCTTCCACGAGAACTTCGAGCAGGGCGTCCCGGGGAGCCGGGGGAGCCGTCGGGGGGACGCTTGTCCCGGCCGAGGTCCCCGTGGTCACCGGGAACGACCTGGAGGTGGAAGCACCTAAGTTAAGAGGAAAGGAGGGAGGCGGTACCTGGGCCAGGTCGCCTCCGGAAGGGACCGCCGGGACAGCCGTGTCCCGGGCGGACGGCGCCGGGTCTCGGAGACCCGGGTCACCGGGAAGGGTGCGAGCCCTTGTTCTTGGGGGAGCCATGGCGTCTTGTCACGAGTCCCCACGGACGGCGCCAACTGTCGTGGTATTAAGAATACCCCGGCAGGTTTTGAAGACGATCCTAGCGGAGATTACACGGCGCGGGTTGACCGGGAGACCGGTCCTCCCCCGCCGGACAAACACAAGAATTGACACGTGGATTTATACAGGTTCGGGTCCCGGTGGGGGCCCTAGTCCTGTTGACGCGCTCCCGACCGGAGCCGGCTGGGGAGGCTCTCTCCGGGGGAGAGGCTTCCAGAGCACGTCTGTGAGTTTAGCTATTCCAAAATATAATGAGCTGATCCTTTACAACAGAGGGGTACAAGGGCTATTTATAGCCTCAAAAAAGAAGCAAAAAGCCTAAACTACCCCGGAAGCCACCGTCGGATTGAAGGGTAGGACCGTCCTTCTCCCGGTCAAACGTCTTGGATGCTTGACAGGTGGTCGCTGATTCCCGAGGCGTCCCTCGCGTGACCTGCACGTGATAAACAAACAGGGATTTTACCTTTTAGGAGGGCGATGACGTCCGGGACCCCTTCCGGAGAGCAGGGTCCCGGGAGCCTGAAGGCGGCGCCTGGGGCAGGCACCGGGGGCCACTGTCCCCAGGCGAATGGTGGCGCCCGGGACTCGCCCAGGGGGCAAGGTCCCGGGAGCCAAATGGCGGCGCCCGGGGCAGGCACCGGAGGCCACTGTCCCCGGGCAAATGGCGGCGCCCGGGACCCGCCCGGGGGGCACGGTCCCGGGGGCTTAAAAGGCGGCGCCCGGGGCAGGCACCGGAGGCCACTGTCCCCGGGCAAATGGCGGCGCCCGGGACCCACCCGGGGGGCACGGTCCCGGGGGCCTAAAACGCGGCGCCCGAGGCAGGCACCGGAGGCCACTGTCCCCGGGCAAATGGCGGCGCCCGGGACCCGCCCGGGGGGCACGGTCCCGGGGGCCTAAAGGCGGCGCCCGGGGCAGGCACCGGAGGCCACTGTCCCCGGGCGAATGGCGGCGCCCGGGACTCGCCCGGGGGGCAAGGTCCCGGGAGCCAAAAGGCGGCGCCCGGGACATGCCCCGGAGGCACGGTCCCGGGAGCCTAAAAGGCGGCGCCCGGGGCAGGCACCGGAGGCTACTGTCCCCGGGCAAATGGCGGCGCCCGGGACCCGCCCGGGGGGCACGGTCCCGGGGGCCTAAAAGGCGGCGCCCGGGCACCGGAGGCCACTATCCCCGGGCAAATGGCGGCGCCCGGGACCCGCCCGGGGGGCACGGTCCCGGGGGCCTAAAAGGCGGCGCCCGGGGCAGGCACCGGAGGCCACTCTCCCCGGGCAAATGGCGACGCCCGGGGCAGGCACCGGAGGCCACTGTCCCCTGGCAATCATGAACTTACCTGGGCTTGACCGCGTGGAGATTTCCCCCAACAATATATAAATAAATAAATATGAGCTTTATCTAATTTTCATAAAACAATTACGGAGACATGTGCCAACAAGCCAGAACTCGCTAAAAAAACCATAACAGAAGGAGATCTATTCTACCATGTCTTTGGAAAAGAAAAACGCTCACGTGTACGTGCTATTGGTTTGGGCCCTACTCCTCAAGACTTAAAGATGCCGGGGGTATAAAAGTATTCATCCACTAAGCTTCAAATAGCTAATGCAGCAAGGATAAGACTTCAAAATCAGAATAATCTTTTGATAGAGAGGCTAGATAAAATGGAGAGTGAGAGCGTGGGAAACAAAGAGCAATTGGCACGGATGGAAAAAGAAATTGAAGAATTGAAGCAAATGCTTGCTTCACAGGCTAGGCAAAATATAGATAATGATTACAATCAGAGATCTAAGGGTCATGTGCAAGTGATTTTTTTATATGTGTTCTTTATAATATTTAAGCAATAATATACATATGGTTATTTACTAAATTGCTCAAATGTTATGTACTAATTACTGTAGGACACTGGAGACGAAAGTGATGGTTGTTCTATAGAGTCATCTGCAGGTGAAAATAGGGTTCCACGAAACGTAAGTTTACATTTTATTATTTTACCTCAAAGTTGTATCTAACCTAACAATATTTAGACTATCAACTTATCCTTAATTTTTGTATAGATAATGCAAAGGAGAGTTGGTAAGACACATGATGTACCACACTATAGGCATGAGGAGGTAATAGTTGCCAGTTAATTATACTCTATTGAATTTGGATGCTCATTATTGAGGTAACCATTGAGCTTATATGCAATTCTATTTGATCTTTAGGGAGGAAAGGAAGTTATTTTGATTTCTTTTATGAGGCCATATATTCCTGTTGCTAAGGGTACGCTTCAAAGGGCATCTCGAAGTGTAATAGTTGGTGACACACCTCTTGGGCCCGAGTGTTGTGAGGTGGTTGTGAACTATGTGTTGAAAAGAGATGCTCCATTGTTACGTCCATATGGGAATGTTAGAAAAATGTCTGATGTGCTTGAACAATCAATTGCATGGCCACGTTAAAAAGTAATCTATTCTATCTAGTATAATCACTCTTATTTACTTACTAATACCATCTAAGTAAACAAACTATGAACTTTTACTTGTAGATCCAAGATGATACTACAATAGGTGGTGGTCCATCTCGTGTTCTAGGTATATATAATTCTAACCTGTTATTTACCTGGTTAGTTACTATTTTTCCATTTGTCTTGTTTTGTTATTAATAAAACAATGCTTACAGGTGAAAGGGACAAGAGAATTAGTTGAAACTAAGTGGAAATACTTAATAATTTTTTAAAGGTGAGGTATTATCAACACAATCCACATGTTATTCATTTTTAAAATTTTAAGTGTATGTTAATTGTAATTTGAACTAGTAGCTCACTTTCATATGATTAATTTATTTTATCAAGTGTATGCAAGTCATGTCAACCAACACAATTTTCTCATTCGCATAAGCAACAGCTTGTACTTGTTCTACAATAATCGACCAACCATCTTTTATTATAATTGTCATATGTTTTATATGTTACTTAAAGCAAAAGTTATTGATTTGTGTATATTTATCTCAAGGCTATTGTAATCAATATCTTTTCTTATGCAGGTGATTAACAATAAGGTGTTAAAATCATATGAAGTGATGAAGATATTTTACGTCATAAGAGGAGTTTGAAAGTGGAATATTTTACTTTTGATAGTTATAGTTGGAACAAAATATATAAAGTTAGGAATATTATATATGGGCATACATTTGGTGTAAAGAATTCTTAAGTGATATTTTTATCGCAATTATTTCAGAGGTTATATATCTATTTTGTTTGGTTTTGTCAATTGAATAATTTGTTACCATTACGAATCTTGTCAATGGCTATATAAAGCATAGAATTCAATAAAATATGGTGTGATTTCTGTTAGGATAGTGCATATTATAATTTTAGTTGTAATATTGTTGCTTAATTACTAAAAAATATATAATTAAAATGAATTATTGACACAATTCCTAGTGGTAAATTTACTACAAATAATTCACATATTTAAATTTGATAGTCTAAATTCTCAATAACACATCAGCTGGTAATAATTTATATCAAATAGTTGTACAGCTTGGAATAATGTATTACAAGTGGACATACAGGTGGGAAAAGTTCAAACTTTCCAAGTGACCTACAGTTGAGAATACTCTTTGCCACCGGATCTACAGCTAGGAAAAATATTCAAAATTGTTATACAGCTTGGAATAATGTATTACAAGTGGACATATAGGTGGGAAAAGTTCAAACTTTCCAAAAGACCTACAGCTGGGAATACTCTCTGCCACCGAAAAATATTCCAAATAGTTATACAGCTTGGAATAATATATTACAAGCGGGCATACAGGTGGGAAAAGTTCAAACTTTTCAAGTGACCTACAGCTGGGAATACTCTCTGCCACCGGACCTACAGCTGGGAAAAATATTCCAAATAGTTATACAGCTTGGAATAATATATACAAGTGGACATACAAGTAGGAAAAGTTCAAACTTTCCAAGTGACCAACAACTGAGAATACTCTCTGCCACCGAACCTATAGTTGGGAAAAATATTCCAAATAGTTATACAGCTTGGAATAATATATTACAAGTGGACATACAGGTGGGAAAAGTTTAAACTTTCCAAGCAACCTACAGCTGGGAATACTCTCTGCCACCAGACCTATACTTTTTACCACCAGATCTACAGCTGGGAAAAATATTCCAAATAGTTATACAGCTTGGAATAATATATTACAAGTGGACAACCTATCGCTGAGAATACTCTTTGCCACCAAACCTACAGCTGGGAAAAAATATTCCAAATAGTTATACAGCTTGGAATAATATATTACAAGTGGACATACAGGTGGGAAAAGTTCAAACTTTCCAAGCGGTCTACAGCTGAAAATACTCTTTGCCATTGGACCTACAGCTGGGAAAAACTTTTTGCAGCACCTTTTCGCCCAGCTGTAGCAAACCTTATTCCCAGCAGCTAAAGTGCTGGGAATACTGGCTTTTGCCAGCTGCTCAACTGCTAGCATTGAAGTGCTATCTTATAGTGTCTTTGGTCAAATCCTGCCTCTGGTCGAATTTGTCCAAATTGACAGTCAGTTCCCTTGCTTAGGAGCATGTTCTTAGCCTCTGGTCGAAGTCATTGACCATGCTGACAGTCAGTTTCACAAACTGACTGTCAGTTATGTGCAATTGTCTTTGGTTGTAGTCCCAGGTCGTTTTTGAGACTCAAACTGACTGTCAGTTTCAAAACTTAGTTCTGTGAACTGACTGTCAGTGTTGTACACTGACTGTCAGTTCCATGATTCTGGTTCTAGAACTGACTGTCAGTATATCATATTGACTGTCAGTTTGTGTCTCCAAAACCCTAAATCCCCCGTTTTGGTTTTTGTTTCTTTGCTTTCTCTGGTTCGCCGCCGCTACTTTTTGCGTCTCCTCACCGTTCCTTTGTGCACCGCCGCTCCTTCACACCTCGCCGGTGTTTCCACTCCACTGGCGCCGCCACTTTGTCGCAGGATTGCCTCACCTCGCCGCCGTTTTAGCCACACCTCACCGTATCTTGCCATGCCATGATGTGCTTCTTCTGCTCTCTCCTTTTCTCGACGTGTCTGTGCCTCCAGTACCGTGCCTCTCCGTGCACATCTTCTCCAACCGTGTTCTGGCCATTCTGATCGACGTCGACCAGTTCTATTCGTCGGCCTCCCCTGCTCAGGTCGTTTCTCCTCTCTGTTTTTTGTTACGCCATGTCTGACCAGCCTGGGCCCTCGTCTCGACGCGTTGCCCGTCAAAAGAATGCTGCAAACAGCAGTCGTTCATCGGGTCAACCGTCTGTGACCCGACCCTCACCGCCGCCTGAGCGGGTGCCTGTGGATTATTCCCAGTGGCACGCGAGCCGCCTTCGCACACTTTGCGCCGCAAACCCTTATCTCTCGCCGCGTCCCACTGGTCGTGATGCGTGCGATGTCCTCACCTTTTACACAAACCTGCAACTGGATCTGTTCACCAGCGTTTATAGCCGCGTCCCCATATTCACCCATCACTCCCTCTCCTGGCAGACGATCACGTCTCACACAAGCATTGTGCCCCTGGCGGACTCTTTTGCTTCTGTCGGAATCCGCGATCTTGTTGCCGATTCCCCCCTCCACTGGGCTGATGAGCCCATCCGCCAGTTCTACTCCACCGTCTTCATCTCTCCCCAGCGCGACTTCATCACCTTCATGACAGGCCTCCAGGTTCACACTGTCATGAAGGAGCAGATTGAGTCTGCGCTTGGACTGGTTCGTCCTGTTTCGGGACGTCAGCTCCACACCCTTCTAGACCTCGAGCATCGGGAGGTGGCCATGCTTTATTCCGGCCCCTTCCAGCTCCGTCACAGTGCAGGCCTACGCCGCGATGTTGACTTGGCTCTGCAGATCCTTCGTCTCACTCTAGTTTCTATGTTCGGCGATAGGGCTAGTGTCACCTATCTGGCCCTCCATGTCCTTATTTCTATCTTTCAGGAGTAGCCCATTGACGTTGCTGATCTCATCATCAGTGAGATTCAGCACGTCATTCTTTCTCCTTGCCGCCAGCTGATATATGCGTATATCATGGCGGTGCTTCTACATATCCGGGCCGTAGACTCTGAGCTTCCGCGGCCCCATCAGCCTCTTCAGTTCAATCCTCCAGGCTAGGCGGATCGCCGTCTCGGTGCCCGCCCTGCAGCGGCTGCTGACCCTGATTCTCCCGCATCTGATGATGATGCTGCGGGGGAGTCAGAGGACGAGGCTCCAGTTCGGGAGTCCGATCCAGCACCCACTTCAGACCCAGGCATCGGATCTTCCTCGGCATCTCAGCTCCAGCATGTCATCCAGACCCAGCAGCAAATCCTGCGCACACAGCGGGAGTACCATCAGCTACTGCTTCGACTGGTTGCTAAGTAGGAGGAGATACTGCACTAGCTGCCTTCATCTGCCTCTCCAGTCCGTCGCAAGAGGGCGCGCCCAGCTGATTCTTCACCAGGCTCAACTTCAGGGCCTGTTGCACCAGTTCCGGCTCCAGCATCTCCAGCTGCAGCTCCCGCTTCGACTCCTCCAGTATCACCAACCGTCGACCCAACTGGATCTCCCGCAGGCTCCAGAGATACAGCAATCCTCGGCTTATCTAATGATGATGAGCCTTAGGCTCTGATTTGTATCTTGACTCCCTTTTTGTGCTTGATGCCAAAGGGGGAGAAGTATTTTATATATTTGATTCTGGATGTATGACTTTTTATGTCATGGAGATATTATTATGTTATGGATGATTTTTAGTTATGGATATATTTGGATATGTATGAGTTTCTTATATGATGTTTTGTGATGCTCTGATATTTGTCTTGGTAGTGATATATATGATGATATATTTCTGATGTATTTTTGTGAGTTTATATATCTATGATGGATTTATGTGATACTCTGATACTTCTGTTGATTTATGATTGGTTTATGAGTATGTTGTGATATATATGCATGTATGCTATGGATTTGTGATTATACGTATCATTCTTATGCTCAAGGGGAGAATTATAATCTTATGCATACAATCAGGGGGAGTTATTCATTTCTTTTATTATTATCAAACACTTGTTTTCATCAATCATAAAAAATGGGGAGATTGTTGCATCTAGGCCTTTATGCCTAACCCTAATTTTGATGACTAATGAAAACAACGTGTTTCAGACTAACTGTGCTTTTGAGACTTTTTGATACATAGCTCCGTTGGGAAAATATGCGAGATGAACAAAACGAACCCAACGCAAATGATAAAAGCACAAGTCAAGGACGAGACGCAAGTCACAAAATGCAAAGGACCTAAGGTAATTCGAATTTATTTCTACTGATCTCGGTGTATGGAGATGATCGGTGTAGGATTTTATTTTTAGATTTAACCGTACTATAAAGAGGAATTGCAAGTCCTATCTACACCTCTGAATAAACCGAGAAATTACTAGGTCATTGCATTGCATATACGACCACAAACGGCTAGCAAAGTTTTATCCGTGATTTTTGTCAGCCGTTGAGTTTGGAACTGACTGTCAGTTCCTCATACTGAATGTCAGTTCCTCATACTGACTATCAGTTCCTCATACTGACTGTCAGTTTGCATTGATTTTTTCCTTTTTTCGACCTCAAACGGCTAGTTGTGTTTTCTCCGGATTTTACTTCTTTCTGGTGGTGACCCAAATTGAGTGTCAGCTTACCTAATTGACTGTCAGTTTGAGCTGCTGATTTTCAGCTCGAGCTCCAATGGTTGTTTTGTTTGTTGAGGCTGTAAATAGGGACTTTGAGCATTGGTTTTATAAAACGAACAGCCTCACACCCTTATACACTCTTGAGCTTTAGTTCTTATACAAAATCTTGATCTTTTGATCAAGTCGAGTGCTTTTCAGATCCACCGAGTGTTTTCTGTTCGCATCATTTGCATGCTATTAGTTTCTCAGTGATTGTTAGAGGTCTAGAGAAGACCTTTCTATTTATTACTCTTGGTGAGCGCCCTCATCTAGACAGTTTGGTGGCATGGCCGTTGACCTCTCCTGTTCGGAGATTGTCAGAAAGGCTCGGCAAGATTGTAAAAGGCATCAGTGCTCGCTTTTCAGGAGTGGACAAGGAGTAACCATAAGTGGATAATATCCTTCGTGGATATTGGAGCAAGACTCAATTTTTTTGAGTGTTTCAACAAGGATTAGGGGAGACTGGGCGAGTCTCTAAGACCTCACTAAAAATTGTTGAGTTTGTTCTCTCAATCTTTTCTTATTGAACTGCATTTGATTCTTCTCTTTGCAAAAGTTGTTTTAAATTAAAGTTTGTAAAAGCGTCCTTTTCACCCCCCCCTCTAGTCAGCATCCTTGATCCTACAAGTACCTCATATTCTTTTCAATAAATTCGGGAGCCTTGCGGTGCGGCATGCTTCCCTCCAGTGGACACATAATTTTTGAAAGCCTTGCATTTCAGTTAGCTTTGCCGGTTAATGTGTTGTCATTTGGTAGTGAGGTCAAAATTTAAATCAAACATGTTACTTACGCGTCCATAGTTCCCTTGACCACGTATTTGTTCGGTAACCTGTTCCACATCGAATCGAGGTAGTACACCTCGTTCCTCCACAGACAGATCATGAGGAGGACCCAGTGGCGCCTACATTGTACGTAAAAGAGAAGCGCTTGCTCAAAGTATATGTCAGGTGTAACATACAAGATTGAGTTAAATTTGTACAAAATGCACTAACCTTTGGTGGTACGACACTAGAATGAACTCTCTATCCTGCTGCGCCATCAACGCCCTGGATATGTAGTGCTCAGTGTGCACGGTGTCTTGCTCTAGCATCGTGAGGCTTACTTTATCTGGGTCGAGGAAACCCACCTTGTCACATGCAGCCTCCAATTCTAGGTTGTACATGCACCTGCATGCAAAGGATGGCATTAGTATTGCATAGAAAGTTACTATATTTTAAATGAACTACAATAATATATAGGATCAACAAACTCATAGGACTCTAGTCCGTATGATAGACATATCGAGCTGCCACCAGTTGACGAGGTCGAACAGATCCTCGGGCGCCACGGATATGGTGCTGGGCTCACGGTGGAACAACCTGAGATTGAAGGGAACTAAGAAGTTCAGGTTGTGCTGGGCTCGGTGTAGGTACCACTCGTGGAGGTCTCTGGTTGATTGATCCAATTTGCGCAAAGCTTCCTCCACCACGAGTGGGAACCCATTCCTAAACCTCTCCTGCTGTCCCTTTCATCGTTTTCCCCTGCTTTTGCCCTTGCCTTTTGCCTGGGATTGAGCGCGTACCTTCGAAGGCAAGGGCGGGGTGCTGGCGGCTTTCTTCGGTGGTGAAGAGGCTTTGTTGGGAGGCGTGGATTCTCTGGCTAGGCTCGAGGCCGTCTTTTTAGGGTTGAGGTCCGCAGGAGATCCCTCATGCCCTATGCTGGGGCCGCAGTCCCCTGGTAGTACGCCAGCAGGCCACTTCAATTAATGAACACGTATGTCAGATTTTGCAAGTTGAGTGTACTGAGTAGGATGTAATCTAAAATGTGTAGGATTTACCTCATGTATTACAACACACTTCTTGGGCCACTGTACGTAGGAGCCCACTGCCTCAGCAAGTGTCTACATTTCCTCATTGGGACTGGCAACGGAAAAGCGTTGTAGCCCGGCACGGCCATGTCCACTTGTACCTTTGCGAACCCCAACCCCAGAGGTACGCAGTGGATCCAGACATCCTCCCCAGACTGATATACAAACTCGTGGGCAACCTCTGCCTGCCGGTCACCTAGGTGAGTCAGTAGGCTGCAGCTCTTCGGCTTCTGCAAATTTGTAATAATTAAAATAGGTTACTGAAACAATTCTAACAAAACGGGAGTGGCATCATCTTAAGTGCATACCTGAAGGCTTGCAATACCTCAAGTAGATCCACTGGATCCGCGAGGACCTTTGAAGAGCAACTGCTCAAACAACCCTGCGGGGTACTATCACCCTGGGGATCTGTATCTGCACTCTTGGCCATCAATGCATGTTTCAGCTGTGCAAACTCTTCCCTCATATGTGCGACCTCAGCCCGTATCTCTGCCCATACCTCAGCCCGTACCTCAGCCAGTATCTTCTCGGAGAACTCCGCTTCCTTCTCCTTCCAGGAGCAGGCATTCCTCCTTGGCGGAGCCAGATCTGCAAAACTGGCCTTCCACAACACGATGACTCCCACGGTCCGTGTCCGCCCGGGATGCTCCTTATTTCCTAGAGCCCAAGTGAGGATGTTGTTCTCCCTCTGCGGGGTAAACAATCCCTGCTTTGCCTCCTTTTCAAAAGAGATTTGTTACATTTAAAGCTACATTGTGAGACAAATACATATATACACTTGTGCACACACGTTTACGACGTTATCCAACTTACCATTCACTTCACAACCTCAGCGTCCCTAGGGTTTGGGAACTCCACAGACCCCGTGATCCGAGCTGATGCGGGTGGTCGTTCCTCTTCTGGATCGCCTTATTCTTCTCGCTATGGGCCTTGAACTCGTCGGTCCCCCTATGCTTGGTGAATTCCTCCCATACCTCCTCCGATATGAAGGGGTACTTCTCATAAGGAGATTTCCCGACAGCGAGGAAGGTACTGATGAGCCAGCTCGTAAAGGTTTTCCATGTTCTGTTCATGTCCCTCAAGCAGGCAGGTTAGGTCCATAATCGGGGATGTTCAACTTAGCCTCTTTTCAAACAAGGCATAAAAGCACGAGTTAATTAAACTTTAGGATAAGCCAAGGGAACGTGATTACGAAAGAGTTCAGCTATTTTGATTAATTTTACCTTCACTTCGGCCCACAACCTATCCCTCTCGTCTGCCGTCATGTCCTTCCAGCTCTGGACGGTGATCTTCACCATTTCTTTCGCCAACATCCCAACGTAGGCCGCGTACTTCCCAACATTCTTTCCGATCGGCCACCCAAATTAGTTGAACTCACAAGAAAGGTCAGTGCATTTCGCCAAATGGCCCAACGTCGTCGCTCCTCGCCCCACCCTCTTACACTGGGACGAACCAGCATCTTCAATTATGTTGCTCCTCGTCGAAGCACTACTATCATCCGTGGAAGATGACGACATGGCTTTCCCTAAAATTCCATCAACAAACCATCAAAAACTTAATGGAAACAGGAAGCAAAAAAGACATGCACCAATTTTGTCTCTCATGTTTAGGGTTGACTGTACTTTAGATCCTGAAATTTGAGACATCAACATTTTGGTCTTTTAATTTTAGAGTTGAGGACAGAAGGAAATGTGTAATTTTGATCTAGACATTGTCATAGTCATAAGACAACATATATGGGAATTAATTCTTCAGGGAGGAGATGTATAACTTAATTAGTTGAGGATTAGTTCTAATTAGGATTGCTAAAAAGGTTGTCAAAAGCAAATAGTATTACAAAGCAAAATGACCTATTTTCAATATTTGTTCTATCGATAAACACATCAACTACCGATAGAAGATAAGCTTTCTTCTAATGGTACAAACATGGACTACCGTTAGAACATACTTCTGAGCATTTTCATCTAGACATTTTCATAGGAAGAAGGCAATATATGGCAATTAATTCTTCTTGGAGTTCTATAATTCAGTTGAGGATTGTAGACTAATTAGGGTTGCTGAAAGGACATCAAAAGAAAATAGTACTAAAAGGCCAAAAATTATTGAAGGGTTTCACAATTTTTTCTATCGGTAAACTCATGAGCTACCAACAGAGGATTACCTTTCCTCTATTGGCATATACATGGAGTACCGTTAGAAGATGTTTCTGAGCACTACCAACATATAAAGTAAAGTATATGGCAATTTGATACAAGTGATCACCTGTACTGTTTCAAAAAATTTGTTCTATCAGTAAAGACATGAGCTACCGATAGAAGATAACATGTTTTTCTATCAGTAAAGACATGAGATACCGATAGAAGATGTTTATGAACATGTCCAACATATAAAGTACAATATATCGCAATTGGATAAAAATGATCACACATACAGCAGTATAGATAATTTCAAATCTAAAAATAAGTTCATTACAACACTGAAACATATCATGTAAACCCTAGTTTAAATCAATAATGCCTGCGGAATTTACTGAATCCTACACAATAGTGAACCCTAGTTTAAATCCAAAAGATGAGCGGAGAAAAATCGTGAACCATAGTGTAAAAAACACAAAAATAAAATTAGGAAGATGCTGGAAAAAGAACGATGAACTAGGGTGTTTTACGGCGATCAGTTGTGGCAATGGAGAGGCGTTGTAGAATGGAGCGGTGGCCAACGATGGACGAAAATAAGGACTGGCAGCAGTGGCGAATCGTAATCTAGGCGGCGATCGTGGTGCGGTAGTAAGGAAGTAGTTGCCAGCGAGGGTAGGGGTTTTCGCGCTTGAAGAGACACCGTCACACAGAGATGTAAATTGGAACGGTTCGACTGGAGGGAAACTCTAGGGCGAAGTTTAATAAAGTAGTGAGGCCTTTTCTAATGGTACAAACAACAAATACCGTCAGACTAATTGCATTTTTCTAACAGTAGAACCCAACAATACTGTCATACCATGTATGTGCACTTTTCGAACGGTAGTTTGAGAAGTTTCTGTTAGACTTGCGCACTTTTTTGTCGTGTCTGCCATGACTGTGACATCACCTGTGAGGAGCCCAGCTCGGTGTAGCTGGTCCCATAAACCACTTGGCTTCCCAGGATGAGTCAAACACAGGAATATATTGAAGCAGCAAAATATTACAGTAGCCATAATTGTATGGCCATCGGGCCTTAGTACAACACGGGGTACAGTGCCTTACAAGGCACAAAGGTACAACAAAATAAATCATCTAATCGGTGGAAGCTAGGGCCAAAAGCAATCCATAGGAAATAGAGGTTAACAGCAAGACAGCACCACATCAGGGCTCCGAAGGAAACTGCTCATCTTCTCCTGCGTCTGCAACATCTTCAGGATATTCACCAAGGTGGTAGAGCGCTCCATCTATTGATGAGTAGTTGCAAGGGTGAGTACTTACGTACTCAGCAAGTCATAGGGAAGGTAGAGATACATATAGTATAAATGACATAAACCTATGCTATTGGGGAAAGAGTGAAGGATTTTTCAAAATACATTTCTTTCTCTTTTCTTATTCAACTTCCGATCATACTCATGGCAGTAAATAAATCATATTGATGGTGATACATATATCCCATATCCAAGGCGATATATCCTCATATCACATTACTTTTATTCAATCTTATACTCATAGCAGTATCTCATATACTTTAGGGCATAAGCCACATGCCTCTTAGTTATCATATGTTTACTAGATTATGGTATTACCGCGACACGTCAACACATGAGAGCCCACGGCAACGCCCCTTATCGTGACAACACATGCCACTTGGGTAATCTTGAACTAACAAATTTTAATTTATAAAACAATACTTGTGTCACACACCCCATGGATTTAATCCATCGTGGCATACTCCTAAAACTCGGGAGTATGAAGTATTCGAATACATTTTTAAACTCTGTAGAGGTGTACCTCTTTTTAAATCCACTTTTTAACTCGACTTTCAAGTCGGGCCAACTCCATGCGACTTATACGCATGTGACAAAGCCGAGCTCACACAATGTTTTCGCAGTCTAGTATTAACACCATCCCTGCCCGGTAAATGGACAATCCAATCCCAAGTACCGTTGTGGGTCCTCCCCACTGCCTTACTTCCTATCCTGGGCCTATGTTCCCGCAGGACACATAGCCTCTTTTGATTATAGTCGCGCACGACTTAATCTGGCGTAGGGCGTCTTCCTTCTTTATACCTTATCCTCTCATAATTTTTCTGATCTCATATCACTCATGGACGAACTGCGTCCCACCAGTTTCCACGCGAGAAACCGGATCGACAAGCCATGCAGGGAACTGATAATACTAAGAAAGCTACTAGATTGTGCCTGTCCCATACCAAGTAAGTGTTGGTACGTTTTTCATGCCACTAGATGCACAACACAAGGTTCTAGTCCTTATATGCCAGTGACCAGATCATTCCACAAACCATGCACCTTCAGTGCCTGCACATCTAGTGCAGCCAAGCACCTCCAGTGCTACCACCATCCAATACCAAAATACTGGTCACGGCTAGGGGTTCTATTTCATGAATATAGATGTATATGTGTATACCTTTATTAGTTCATGGCTTGCTATCTTAACAAGTTCACATTTCTCAAGTATTCAATCTATCACTGCCATAATATCATTGATCTCACCACATGCAATATTAATGAGATATCTATTAATGGAATAGCATAGCAATTCATAAAATATAGGTTCAATATGATCAAAGTATGACTTGCCTTCCGCGTCGTAAGTATCAGCAGTCGATGATGGTTCAGTGACAACGTCTTCAACCTCGGGCTCTTGCTCTGAACAAGATCAAACAAGCAAACAGGCATTACAATCAATCCTATTCTTACTAATCCACTACATGCAATAATGCAAGATGAAAACACTCTGGTGATACAAGGTTTGGAAGCGATTAGAGTTAAACTATGGAAACCAGGGTTAAGATTAGTTGTCAAGGTTTACAGGGTTCCAAAATATCAGGGTAATATCAAGGTTGTTACTGGTTCGCCCAAAAACAGCGAACGTCTTTAGGTTGGCATTCGGTTCAAGGCATTGACATAAGGTCAATGGGTGATAGAGGGCTCCACTCAAGTTGTGATAGTAGGGAAAAGTGTAGATCACAACGTCAGGAGTCTAAGGGACAAAGTTATTTCCAAAGTTCATGGCGGAAAGTGGGTGAAAAGGCTCAATGCCACTGGCTGACATAGGCTGACAGTGCCCAAGAATGGCATTGGCATTGTTTGAATAGTTCCCAGTAGCCAAGGTAGGTTTTGATTCAAGCATATGGTGCACACAGTAGTGAGGCAGCTATTTGACAGAGTAATTTCTGTCTTACATGACCAGAGGTGGGGGAACAGGGCTAATGCCACTGGCTGACACAGCCTGGCATAGGGTCGACATGGCCAGAAACTAGGGTTAGCCATATATTTTGATTCAAGGCTCCAAATGATGCACCACTTTGTCTAGTAGTTAGGCATTTTCAACAGGAACAATCTATTCAACAAGGTCTTGGGCAGGAGATGGCTGGAAAGTGATGAAAACCAGCGAAGAAGTTGACTGGTCTGGAATACCTGCAACACAACCAGTACAGCAACTAGGGCATAGCTATAACTTCTGTTCTAGGCCGAATTAGGAGTCGTGGTAGAAGACAAAGTTGCTCAAAATGGTCCAAAACATCTAAATGGCAAAGTGGTTTGAGCTGGAGTGGCTGGATTTAGAAGATACTGGCTAGAGAAAAGATGAACTCAAACCTGATTTGGGCATTTCTGATTTAAAGTGATTGAACTCAATTACTTGCTCGTGTATGGTCCTCAGGGTGCTAGAAACATACTGGTGAAGTTGTATTAGCTAAACATTCAACAGATAAGCTAAATCAGTAAGCACAGTGAACATGCAAGGTTGAAATTTGGGGTTTTTCATATTTCAGCAAATCTGTCGATTTTGGTTGCTTAGGGATGTTAAGAAAGGTCTAGTGAGCATATTTGATTACTATCTCGAAGGTTGGATCGATCTGGTTGAGGATTAATTTCTCACCGGAGTTCTAGATGAAACACGGCGATTGCCGGTGACAGAAGGCATTTAAACTTAATTCCAAGCTTGAGGAGTATGAGGGAGATGAGAGAAGCTCACTGGGGGTGCTGGATCGAAGAAGGAAGCAATGGAGAGGCTTGGCACCGGAGCTCCTCCTTGCTGCTCACCGGAGAAGAAGAAGACACGATGAAGGGTGGCGATTTCTGGTGTTTTTCTGTGTGGTGGAGTTGGCTAAGTCCCGAGGGGTATTTATAGGCGATTTAGGGGGTGCTGCAACGGCTGGAAATGCACGGGGAAGCGAAGCGGGCTGGAGGTGACAACTCGGCTGAATCCCGGTGAAGTGACGGCCTGCAGCTGGATTAGGGGCTTTAACCTGCTGCTCTAGTGGAGGTGAAGGTGAATAGACATTTGGCTTCGGCATGGACTCCATGTGGCCGGGTTTTTCTGTTTGCAACGTTGCCGGTAGCGTGCACAATCGGGGAGGATCAGCTGGCCGTGAGGTGAGCCCGAGAAGATCCACAGTGCCAATCATCGAGCACACACGTGGCGGCAAGCGATTGGATGAAGTACTGTAGCTGGAGGTCGAAGCAACGACAACAGCTGGTCAAGTGAACAGTAACAGGTCTATGCTACAGTGCTCGTGACTTATTCAACAAGCGCGGTCGAAGACAGTTGCTGCGGTCAAAACCTGGAGCTGTGGTCGATTGAACGGCCTGGTCGTGAACAGGAGGTGTGGTCGAAGTTGAACTAAGTGATCTGGTTGTGAACAGTAGCCCGTGGTCGAACCAGGGGCTTGATTGTGATGATTTTTGATGGGTTTTGGACTAAATTGTAAATCTGGTCTTAAAGAGGATTAATTTGAGATTTGATTCCATGGCTGAGTATAATATTTCTATTAATACTCATTTAGCTCAAATTTGGAGAAAGTTTGATAAGGTTTGAGAGATTTCACCTATTTTCGAAAATAGGGTAAAATAAGGGTAAAATAGATCTGGATTTTGTCGATCTCGAATTCTGGTGATTGGAGAGAGATTTTGTAGTCTAATAAAAAAGGAGATCTGTATCAAATAGCATTTGGGAGGTGTTCCCTGAAGAAATTCTGGAGTTGGAGTTGATTTGTAGATTTTAGCCTTTTCAGGCTTCCAGGTAAACAGAAAAGGACCTATTCACAGTAAAATTTGGACTAATTTGCGAAAAGTGTTTAGATGAATTAATCTAGTTCCCAACTTTTTGGAGTAAGTTGAGGATATAACTGGAAACATAATCCAAGAGACACTTGAGTCTGGATAGGGTTAAATCAAGATAACTCAGTTATCTGGAAACTGGGGTACTTAGGGTAAATCTGAATTTTCCTGTTTTCGAAAACAGAGAGAGGCTTAGATACTGAGAGTTAGGGTCAAAATTTGGTCTGGCTCCTGAAGACTTTTATCTTCAGAGTAACTGATAGGTTAGATCTGGATAGGCAGATCTTAGTCTAAATCCAAAGGGTGGATTTTGGAGATTTTTATGGTTTGGGAGAGATTAGGGTTCAGCTAATCTGGCTACTACTACAGAGATACATGCATGCAGGGTTTTTATGCAAAAATTTTCACCCCCAAAACTAGGGTGTTACATTTTTCTAACGGTACGACCACAACATACCATTAGAACAAGTAAAAATTTTCCATAGCTTAATTTTTGAAGTGGGTAGATCATTGGAAAATGATGTTTTAGGCCTGTTGAAGAAGCAAAAGGCTGTAATGGGATTTTGGCAAGAAAATTTGAAGGGAAGAATTAAGTTCTTAGAATATAAGGGTACTGTAATAAGAATTAAGTATGAAGGGATCGTCTTGGTGTCCGACTCCACCGAGATTGACGAGAGTAAACCCGTAATTGTCAACTTTAACACCTCGAGGGATTTCGACCCATTGGCATTGAAACAAGGGAATCTTAAATAATTCGTAATCGAGCTCCCATATTTCGTCAATAACACCGTAATGTGAGTTCAGGGCCCTTACTACCCATGCATCCTCAGAAATAGCAAACAGTGTCACTCCACTACATTGCGTACTGCTCTTGGCGTCCTGAACTCTTGTGTAAAATGAATACCCGTTGATGTCGTATCCCTGCCAAGTCCCTACAGTGAATCTTGGGCCTCTAGCTAACCATGTCATACTCTCACTTATGGAGCCCTCGGCAGCTCGCATGACTCTTTCTTGGATCCACCCAGCAAATTTCCTATTATGTTCTCTAGTGACCCAAATCTCTATCTTCGAAGGATTTTGTAACTGTAACATTGCCTTGTGCTCGTGTATGTATGGCTCGACCTCCGTCATGTGTTGTAAGACCCAAAAATGTGATTTTGCATACACATCATGGGCGGGGACGATAGCTTTGAATCCAATCGTTCCGATGCCCTGAAGCCTGCCCTCGTGTCGGGACTTAGGAACGCCAATTGGGTCAACCCCGGCCATATAATCTGTGCAAAATTCAATCACCTCATCGGCGGCATAACCTTCCATGCTACCCCCCTTAGGCTGACGACGAGTCCTTACGTATCCCTTCAATACACCCATAAATCTCTCAAATGGATACATATAACGCAGGCACACGGGTCCACAAAACTTAATTTCTCTGAGAAGGTGAACAATCAAATGAACCATAACATCAAAAAAGGATGGGGAAATACATCTCGAGCTGACAAAGAGTTGTAACCACGTCGCGTTGCAAAGCGTCCAGTCCATCCGGATCAATTACCTGCGAGGACACAGTTGCGCCAAATATTCATATCAAAAAAATCTTCTAATTAAGCTTCATAAATGGAGCTAATTAACTTATAGTAGAAGTGCACGTACTTACCTTGCAAAATATTGCCTTGAAAATATAACATAGCTTTGTGATTGTCTCTCTGACTTTAACTGGGAGAATACCACTAATAGCAATGGGAAACATTTGTGACATCAGCACATGATAGTCGTGGGACATCGTGCCAACCAGTTTCAGGTCCTTCATGGACACAAGTTTTTTCAAGTTCGCGGGATACCCACATGGAACATTAACACCATGCAGGCACCGACAGAGTTTTTTTTTTTTTCACTTTTGGACAAAGTATAGCAGGCCGGGGGAGGTATGTATGCTTTCCCTTCTCCAAAGGTGCAAGCTCAGTCCTTATCCCCATTTCCACAATGTCACGGCGAACTTTGACAGCATCCTTTGTCTTTCCCAGAATGTTCAACAACAAACCAATCAAACTGTCACAGACATTTTTCTCTATATGCATGACATCAATGCAATGTTGAACTTGTAAGTGCTTCGAGTATGGTAGATCCTAAAGAATCGATCTCTTCTTCAAAACATTTTTTTCTCGAGGTCTACAACACTTACCAAACTCAGTTTTGATGTCCTTCACGCGTGAGTAAATCTCCTTACCAGTCAGAAACACTGGGGCTGATCCCTTCTTAGACTTCTCGTTAAATGATTTGCTCACTAGTACAAAAATGACGTCTTCTAACTCCTATCTTCTAACGGTTAGTCGCGATTTAGAAAAAAACTGTTAGTGTATACAGTGTGGAGTGGAGAAAAATATTTGGTTTAGAAGTAAATTCCCGTTAGAAAAATCGGCATGATTTTTTTTATCGGTTCAAAATATATTAACCATTACAGAAAATATATTTGGTCTAACGGTTATATTGTGAGAACCGTTAGAAAAATCAACATGATTTTTTTTAACAGTTTTTTTTGGTTTGGAACCGTTAGAAGAACGTGCGTGATTTAATAAATAACCTTCAATGTCTCTTTGTTTCCTCTTCTCGCTCACGTCGCCCCCGCAAATCCACTCCTACACTTGCGCCAATCCCGCGATGTAGATCCGCGCCTGCCTTTGCCCCGCGTGCACCGCCACCTCCTTGATCTGCGCCGCCTCGATCCGCACTCGCCTTTGCCCTGTGTGCACCGCCACCTCCTAGATCTACGCCGCCTAGATCCGCACCGCCGCCGATCTCACTGCACTTCGTCGCCTCTCGCGCCCGTGCCACCTCCTCTCCAATGCCATTTCGACTCCAACGCAAGGTAATGGTGAGCTCGGTCAAACTTTAATCTTTAATCTACTCATCTCATTTGTTTCACATCTTTTTTTTCTTGTTGTGTTTTGATCTTCTCATCTAATTTGCTTTAAATCTTTTGTTTTTTGATGTGGTGTAGGCTTTGCCAAATCAACAGACGGTGTATTACCCCAGCTTCAAGCTCGTCATCGTCGGCGACGGCGGCACTAGACTCTTCTCCTCCCCCTCTCTTTGATCTCTTTAAAAAGATAGTATCTTTGTTCGAGAAGAAGAAAACAATTTATGTGAGGAAAGCCAACGTGACCTGTACAAGTTTGTTGAGTTTTTCTCTAGAGTAGGACAAATAAATATCAATCTTCTTGTTTTTGAGGGACATTTGGGCCTTCAACTGCACCAGTAACTTTGTCAACAACCTTCTTCACAATAGTTTTATGAGCCTCTCTGCTCAACTGACCCTCTTTCCATGTGGGCTTATGTGCATCTATGACAAAATCGACAAGTGCGCATTCTAGTTTGGATAAAGAATTGGTCATGCTTGTCTTGTTTAACTTTAAGTCACCATTGTAAATATTTCAAGCATGCTACTGGAGTTTGCAGGTTTAAGATCTGGCAATAGTTACTTTGTGAATAAGTACTGAACAACCACTGTCCTAACTTCCTCCTGTCATGCATTATTTTGTTCTTCATAGTCACTCAGATACTAATTTGGAGAATGAAACTATCAAAGAAGATGATAAGGCTGTATTGCTTGAAGGAGGCCTGTCAAAAGCACCATCCGCAAAATTCCGGAACATGTCTACCAAAGCAAATTTACAACGGTAATTTTTGAAGGAATAATACAATACATTCATGATTGTAACAAATTGAGATGCAGAATATTGATGTCTCAATTTGATTGTGAGCTGTAGGTTTCTTACAATGGATGAGTCTTTTCTGCTTGAAAACCGTGCTGTGCTGAGAGCCCTGTAAGATCCTTTCAGAATTAACTGCATCCATTCTGACTAAGGAATTATTTGTCGATTCTTACATGTCCTGTAACCATCTCACAGGTCTGAATTTGGCATTGTTCTGGTTTATTTTTACATTTGTGACCGGACAAACATATTTCCAGAAAGCAAGAAGGTCTTCATGTTACTCTGTCTGTTAACTTTCTCATTAATGTATTACATAGTAGATGTGAACTGCAATAGGTGTCTGTTGGCTAAATTATTATCATAGCATCTCCTTTTTCTAAGTACATCCTCATTACTTTTACAGTTTACTTCTGGTTTGTGATTGACTTGTTCCTGCATTGCCCTTTCAGCAATGTTCTCAAACAGTTTTTTCCTGGGCTAAGTCTAATCAATGAAAAATATATATGGCATTTCATTTGTTTCCTTGGTCACAATTTTGACTTTGACTTCTAATTGTAAAATTGGTTTGAGGTGCAACCATAATCTCAGTATACTGTGCCACTTGTCCTGTTTGTATGGTCCACTCTGATGTTCATTTGTACTTTTAGTGGGTGTAGTGGGTTCTGACCTCTTCATATGAATGAACAAAATCAGGCATATATATATATAAATATATATATATATATATATAGTGGTCATAACTGGAGTCTCTCTGTCTTTTTTTTTTTGGTTTAGACCAATTCATCATGTCCTATTTACTCTGGATGTAGTCACTATTCCTATGTGCAACAAAAAGATCTGCTAATGTACTTCACTATGTAACTACTCACACTAGGCACTTCTTTAAAAAGCCTATAAATATTTTATATTTTTTATAGATAAACCGAGCTGTTGCAGTTAATACTTGTAAATTACTCTAGTCTCTCCATGTCTATGACTGATGTTTACTTACCACTCTAATATTTTTATTGAATTTGCCAGAATTACAACCGCGACCTGTTTCATTTTTTGTACATTCTTCTCATCATAGCTTCAGCACTGACTTCTCTTAAGAAGCACCATGAAAAATCAGCATTTTCAGGAAAATCCATTCTCTATCTTAATCGCCATCAAACTGAGGAATGGAAAGGGTGGATGCAGGTAGGGATTGTACTTACCTTCTTTAGTGGTCAGCGTGATTGTATTGAATTTTATTGGAGATCTTTAAAGATTCTGCATGTGATTACGCTTTCAGTGCACTTGTGGGCATTAAGCCTTTCAGCTTGTTAGACGTAAACAATGTCTTCTTGTGTTTCTTTAGTAAACCTAGTTCTACTCTATATAAAATAGTGTATCCATCTTTGTATTGCCTGTTATTCTCTTGGCTACTTTTGTACTTTAGCTGTTGTCCCACACCAGTTCTTATTATTTGTATTTTGACCACAACTGTGGTTCTAGTATCCAATCTGTGTTTCCAGGTCTTATTTCTGATGTACCATTATTTCTCTGCCACAGAAATATACAATGCAATTCATGTGTTTATTGCTGCCTATGTCCGGATGAGTGGATTTGGGAATTTCTCATATTATTATATCAAGAAAGATTTTAGCATTGCAAGATTTGCGCAGGTGCCTCTACATTTTCAACCCTCGATTCCTCTATGCTGTAACGCATGTTCATGTTCTTGATTTCTTGTTTGATTCTCCTTCAGACACTAAAGAGCAACAACTATATTTTCAATGCAGATGATGTGGAGGCTAAATTTCTTTGTGCCCTTCTGCTGCATTATACTTGACAATGATTACATTCTGTATTATATCTGTCCAATGCACACCCTTTTTACTCTTATGGTATATGGATCCCTTGATCTGTTAAACAAGTACAATGAGATACCATCAGTTATGGCTATGAAGATTGCTTGCTTCTTTTTGTCTGTCATTTTGATATGGGAAATTCCTGGGGTATTTGAACTTTTGTGGGCTCCTTTTACATTTCTGCTAGGAGAGTCATTCTAGTATTTCTGTCATTATTCTTCCCAATTATCGATCAAGCCTGTAACACCTTGTTTTGTTGAATGCAGGCTACAAAGATCTAGAGCCCTCTAAGGCAAATTTATCCCTCTTACATGAGTGGCATTTCCGGTCTGGCCTTGATCGCTATATATGGATTATTGGAATGATTTATGCTTATTTCCACCCAAATGTAAGTATTTCATTTTTGTATGATCCCCCCCTTGCTCATGCATGTGTGCCCGCATGCATGAGTAATGGGGATTATGTGTGCGCGCGCACGTGTCTGTGTGTGTGTGTCTGCACGTGCGCACGCCACCATGCATGAGCAATTGGAGATTGTGTGTGTGCGCACGTGCGCGTGTGTGTGCACACCTGCTTGCATGATGAGTAATGGAGATTCAAAGTTTGTATTGATACATGCGTCGTCTGGTGGAATATCTCCATATTTGTATTGTTCTTATGACAACGTTTTGCTCTAATCTTAAACGATCGTTCTTCTGTCTGTTGTCTATTAAACTAACTTAGATCCTCTGTCCTAAACAGGTTGAAAGATGGATGGAGAAGCTGGAAGAATATGAAACTAAGTTTAGATTGTCAATCAAGGCAACCATTGTTACTATTTCCTTGGTGGTAAGTTGCATGATACTCTTGTACCAGTACAATGAGTTTCTGACTACTCTATTAACTTGATTTCTGTGCTAACTAGGTCGAGTTTCCTCTAATTCTCTTTTTAACAATACCTTGTTAACTTGGATTGCTATGCTAAGTAGGTCTCTTGATTGTTGTTGCAGGTTGGCTATCTATGGTATGAGTATATTTACAAGCTAGATAAACTTACATACAACAACTTCCATCCCTACACGTCATGGATTCCTATCACGTATGTATAAAACATGCTACCAAATTTGATGTTACATGCTGCATAAAATTTGGCACATGTAATTAACATCAGCACTTCATTTCTTGCAGTGTTTATATCTGCCTACACAATTGCACCCAGCAGTTGAGGAGTGCTTCTTTGGCTCTTTTCGCGTAAGCATATTATGGCTTTTGTTTTTTTTTTACTTTAGCTCCTTTTTCTTTTTGATATCAGCTTAATCACATTTCATCACTTGTAGTTTTGTAGAACCATTCAATAGTAAGATAGGCCCAAGTAGCGGGCACAAGAAAAAGCCATGCACTCCATCTGTGCTCCAGTAGGTTGATCCTCTCACTCATCAAGTCAAGCTTTGTGACTTTGGAAGTGCAAACAATAGATTTCATACTTTGTTTTCTAGGTGAAAATTTGTCGACAGACTGTACCATGAAGTTGGATGAATTCAAATATTTGTATTCTTATATCCTTAAATGATGTGTTGAGACTCTAGAGGAACTTCTTTTTTTTTCAATTTTTTGCCTTGTTTTGTGAATGATTAGATCGATAAACTGCTACAAAATGTTGTCTTCTAACGGTTTCTTACTAAGAACCGTTAGAAAAGAGCACTCTTTCCTGATGGTTCTTAGTAAGAAACTGTTAGAAATTTTTTTTTCTAATAGTTACCTTTTCTATCGGTTCTTATAATAATGAACCGTTAGAAAAGATACTCTTTGTTAATAGTATCTTTTCTAACGGTTCATTACTAAAGTACTGTTAGAAAAAATGATCTCGTTGTTCATTACTAAAGTACCGTTAGAAAAGATCACTTTTTTTAACAGTTATTTATCGTTATAATAGTTCTTGTCTTGTTCTATCGTGCCTATCTATAACGGTACAAAAACCGATAGTAGAACTGTGTTTTTTACCAATAGAAGAAAACTTTTCTGCTTCTTACGGTAGGTGTGATGCATCGGAAGAAACCTGCGGTGACCTATGTACACTGTTTTCTAGCAGTTTCGCAACCACATGCTCTCAGTTTCATCTAGGAAAATAGGGCAAGCTTTGGCTCCTTTCGTACTATAACCCGACAAATTTTCGTAGGCCAGGAAATCATTTATGGTGCAAAATACCAAGGCCCGCAGTATGAAATTCTCTTTCTGGTATACATCCCACACCTGTACCCCCTCGCTTCACAATTTATGTAAGTCCTCGATTAAACGCGCTAGAAACACGTCAATACCATTTTCGGGTTGTCTGGGTCTTGAGATTAGTAACGACATCATGATGTACTTGCGCTTCATGCATAACCAAGGAGGAAGATTGTAGATGCATAAAAGAATCGGCCAAGTGCTATGCCGACTTCTCATATTACCGTGTGGGTTCATACCATCTGTACTCAGTCCGAATCTTATATTCCTAAGTTCACCGCCGAAATCATCAAATGTTTTGTTGATATTTCTCTGTTGAATAGAATCAATTGGGTGTCTCAGTTTTCCATCTTGTTTCCGACCTTCAGCATGCCAATGCAAGTACTTCGTAACTTTCGGATTTGCAAACAGCTATTTCAATCTAGAGATCACAGGAAAGTACCACACAGTTTTGGCTTGAGGTCCTTTCTTTATCTCGTGACGTTCATTGTCAATCCGGTCCTTACGCATAAACCTCAATGTACCGCATCTTGGACAAACAGGCAAATTAGAGTACTCATTATGGTACAACACACACTCATTTGGGCATGCGTGTATTCTTTCAATTTCCATTCCCAACAGACACAACAGTTTTTTGGCTTGGTAAATATATCTTGGCAACTCATTTCCCTTTGGAAGCATGTCTGCTAGAAGATCTAATAGTGCCGTGAAACTCTTATCGCTCCAACCGTTGCCTGCCTTCAAGTTATATAACTCAGCACAGAAGACAGCTTTGTAAATTTTGAACATCCAGGGAACAGAGGCTTCTTAGAGTTAGTAATCAGTTTCTCAAATTCATAGAAGTCATTTTCATTGTAATCTTCCGCTACATCACGTAACATCTCATATAGACTGTCATCATCATCTATGGGCACATCGGAATGAACATTATCAAAATTCAGATGATCATCGATATTATTGCAATCCACATCCGGGTCTTGCTGATTGGTAGCGGTTCTTGTTTCCTCAAGATCTTCACCATACCATATCCAACGGGTGTATCGTGCATTAAAACCACAACGAATCAAATGACTCCTAATCTAATCATAGTTGCTAAACCTCTTCAAGTTCATACAATATATACAAGGACAAAGCATATCTTTCTTCCCCTTCCTCGCCTTTGTTGCTCAGCAAATTTAATGAACGCATTCACACCATCCAAATATTCAATAGTAGTACGTTTTATTTCATACATCCAATATTTCTTGTCCATCTACAATTAACAAAATTTAATGAGTCAGGCATGCCTGAAACCTGCCCAATTAAGCTATGTATATGTACACAGCCTCTTACAACTGAGATGTGAAACCCTAGCCTGATGAAACACTAATTAACCTAACTACACAATACATGCAAGCTAGGGAGCTCCTAAAACATGAGGCATTTCCAGCTAGCTAGCTAGCTCCCAAGCTTGGAGCTACAAGCTTGGAACTACAAAATACAGTTAGCTTGCAAGTAGAGAGAGAGGGAAATCTAGAGGGAGAGAGAGATAAGTGATGACAAGCTTACATTAAAGAGAGAGCTTCAATTAACTTCCTTCCAGCTTGCCTTGATCACTCTAGCAGTGTAGCTTTGAGCGTGGAACTCTCATCACAAACAGAGGGAGACAGAGTGCAATAGAACAAAACAGCAGCTCAGCAATGGTCGAGTGGGGTTTTACTTACACTGGACCAATTTCTAACAGTAAATACATAAAATCACTATTAGAATATGTGCGTGTAATTTCGTACGTACCTCTTCTATCGGTAAATACATATATACCGTTAGAACAGGTCCAGGTACACGGCTGAAACATAAGCAAGCTGGTTCACGCATGATACAACAATCTAAGTATACACATGAACACCAGTTCATAAATTGTAGTGCATGCCTGAAACACATATGCAAATACATGTGTTTCTTCTAATGGTAAATATGTGTATTTACCGTTAGAACAGGTCCAGGTATATGGCTGAAACATAAGCAAGCTAGGTCATGCATGACACAGCATTCTAAGTACCTAGTTCCATTTCCAGTGTTTTATAAGCCCATGCAGTTATTTTAAGTGTTAAGTACCCTCTCATCATTGCATACCCTTATAGACATATGAGACTCGACGCGAGTCTCTAGTCATCAGAAAATCGTATAAATAGGATTAATTTGCGACCGGAGAATCTAACATAGACATTACTGTCAAGATTCTAACCAAAAAATTGGACATTCCATGCCGTCGGAGAGCACTTTGTCGTGCAAAGTCACTAGGCAAACACCTGTTTCCTTCATCCTTCATTCGAGGAACTATTTTCGGCACCTATGGTCCATTGGAAGTCCCGAGTTGGGTTAGGGGAATATCCGAGCGATTGCCTTCGCGGATCCAAACGTGCACACAGGCACACTAGTTCACAAATAGTAGTGCATGCCAGAAGCACATATGCAAATACATGTGTTTCTTCTAACGTTAAATATGTGTATTTACCGTTAGAACAGGTCCAGGTACATGGCTGAAACATAAGCAAGCTGGGTCATGCATGACACAGGAATCTAAGTACACACATGCACACTAGTTCACAAATTGTAGTGGATGTCTGAAGCACATATGCAAATACATGTGTTTCTTCTAACAGTAAATATGTGTCTTTACTGTTAGAACAGGTACAGGTACATGGCTAAAACATATTTGCAAATCTGGTTCATGCATGACACAACAATCTAAGTACACACATGCACACCAGTTCACAAATTGTAGTGCATTCCTGAAGCACATATGCAAATATATGTGTTTCTTCTAACGGTAAATATGTGTATTTACCATTAGAACAGGTCTAGGTACATAGCTGAAACATAAGCAAGCTGGGTCATGTATGATACAACAATCTAAGTACACACATGCACACCAGTTCACAAATTGTAATGCATGCCTGAAGCACATATGTAAATACATGTGTTTCTTCTAATGATAAATATGTGTATTTACCGTTAGAACAGGTACATGTACATGGCTGAAATATAAGGAAGCTGGTTCATGCATGACACAGCAATTTAAGTACACACATGCACACCAGTTCACAAATTGTAGTGCATGCTTGAAGCACATATGCAAATACATGTGTTTCTTCTAACGGTAAATATGTGTATTTATTGTTAGAACAGATACAGGTACATGGCTGAAACTTAAGCAAGCTGATTCATGCATGACAAAACAATTTAATTACAAACATAGACACCAGTTCACACATTCAAGTGCATGCCTAAAGCACATATGCAAATACATGGCTAAAACAAATATATGGCTAAAACAAAATATTTGTCTTAACAATCAAATAATCATATCTAAACACAATGTAACACCAGATAGATCTTAACTAGAACATAAAGAAATATTTCAAGAGATGCTAATTTGTAGATTAACTAAGAGACACAAAAATACCTTTGTTAGGTACTTGGTACTTCATCTTGCCAAAGAAATTAAAAATCTCTGCTTACATGAGATCTTGGTTTGTCTCCATTCCGTCAGGAAAATGGAAGAGGAAACATAAAAAAATGAGTACTATTTAAACTCATTCTAGAATTGCCGACACAAAAGCAAGCTGATTCATGCATGACACAGAAATTTAGGTACAAACATACACATGCCAGTTCAAAAATTCAAGTACATGTCTGAAACAGCAATATAAATACACACCTACCCACCAATACGATTAAATACACAAATACACTCATGTACACATTAAAGTTCATGTCCCAAATAGCAATGCAAATAGACAAATATACAACAATATACAAATACAACAGTTCACAAATCCATTAATCTGAAACAGCAAATGTATGAACCACATTTGACTTAACCATAGGAGTTCATTTCAAAGACGCCCGAGGAGCTGGAACAAGCGTGGAGTTACATTTGTATTGTTGATTTCTTCTGACTCAGACTCAGACTCAACTCAACTCAACTCAGTTGAGTTGAGTTGAGTTGGGTTGAGTGTGAGCCCGAGGAAACCATCGATACAAATGTAAGATGTTTTCTATAGGTCCTGATTTGAGAAACACGCTGGGCTTGAGGATCTTCTTGATCGAGCCAACTAAGATCTCACCCTTCACGTCCTTCCAGGTCTCGACGGTGATCTTTACCGTTTCTTTCGCCAACAAGCCAATGTAGGCAGTGTACTACGACGAAGAACCGTAAAATACGTTGCCCCTCATAAGCATCGTCGAAGGACCTGCATAAATCATAAATAGGCATTCTAGAGCATATTAAGATTATTTACTGTTTCTCAAATGGCTCCATATCTGAGAAGGACTACCAACTGAAGGTTAGGTTGTGCTTTGTCATAGTAACATCAACTTGCAACTAAGAGATCAAGATATTACATTTCTACTCTATTTCGTCAGAAGAAATTACCTTCCCAATATACATTAATTATTTAAAGGACTTTTAAAAATATCTTGATCATTGAGCAAGCTAGTTGGCATTTGACTATGTTATTGGCATTGAGCAACCTACTGAGAGATAAAGATATTTGTGTATCTCATGATATTTGTAAATATCTTGATCAATGATCTTTCAATTTCAATTTCATGGTCTTTCAATTTCATGAGATATTTGTGTATCTTATAATACTTGTAAATTGCATATTTCAATTTCAATTTCATGATCTTTCAATTTCAACTTCAACTTCAATTTCAATTTCAATTTCATGATCTTTCAATTTCAATTTCATGATCTTTTAATTTCATTTTCAATTTCATGATCTCTCAATTTCAATTTCAATTTCAATTTCATTATCTTTCAATTTCAATTTCATGATTAAGATATTACACTAGCTGCTATATCTCAAGATCTTTCAATTTCAATTGTTTGTAAGTCCAAGTTGGCATTGAGCAACCTACTGAGAGATCAAGATATTACATTTCTACCCTTATTAGCATTTGACTATGTTAGCTAGTGTTTGTCTTACAAATATCCTAATCATTTTCTTCATTTGAATTTCAAAGAATTGAACATTATCTGCCCTACAATGATATTATTTAGTTGTTTTAGTAAAAAACAGGAACAAGACACCGTACATAATCATATTGAAAAGAAGACACATCAATTAAAATGAAGGACAAAAAAATTTCACGATAATTGCCATCATACGTTTAGAATAATCTAATAATATTGCCGAAATTTTACTTGCCTTACTTGCCATGCCGAAATCTAGTCAAAAGTAAGGGTACGATCCATCTTGGACTTGATTCACCTGAGAAACAAGTGGCTGTCGATGGAGGTGCGGAGGTGCAGCGGTCGTCGGTGGAGGTGCGGCGGCCGTCTATGGAGGTTACGTGTTAGGGCTAGTCGTGCCCGAGGTACTGTTCGAATGGAAGAGACATACCCGGGTATTTGTAGAAGTCGAACAGTTATAACGGTACACAACAGACTAATGTTAGTAATTCGGGATCTCTTCTAACAGTAAAAATAAGCAGTACCGCTAGAGTAAAACTATTTGTAGAAGTCGAGCAGATCTAATAGTACCCAACAGACTACCATCAGTACTTCTTCATCTCTTCTAACGGTAAATATGTTCATCACCGCTATAGTAAATCATTCTACTTTTTCTAACGGTAAGAAAAATTCTACCGTTAGTAATTGTGTTCCTCTTCTAATGATATATATATATTCTTTACCGTTAGAAAAACCCGAATAGCTTCTTCTAATGGTACTTTTCATAGAAACCGATAGTAAAAATACCTCCAACATGTCTTTTGCGACTGTGAAGCACCTTTTCTAACGGTTTTCTTCTAAATCGCTAATAACCATTAGAAGATAGGGGTTAGTAGACTGCATTTATGTACTAGTGACTTTTCCCAATTTAGCACTTGGTTGACTGCTTCGCACTTGCTTAAGACTCGAGAGAGATTTTGTAGACAGACATCGAAAGAAAAACCATAAACGCTAAAATCATTCATAAAAGTTTCCATTATTTCCCCAATTAAATCCGAAAAGATAGCCATCATACACCTTTGAAAGGTTGTAGGCGCGTTATATAACCCAAACGGCATTCGTTGCTAGGAAAAAGTACCAAAGGGGCATGTAAGTGTTGTCTTATCTTGATTATTGAGATGAATTGGGATTTGAAAGAATCTCGAATACCCATCAAGAAAACAAAAAATATGCATTTTTGGTCAATCTTCCCAACATTTGATCAATGAAAGATAATGGAAAGTGATCCTTCCTAGTGGTGCTATTCAATTTACAATAATCAATGCACATGTGCCATCTAGTAACAAGTCTAGTAGGGAGAACTCATTGTTAGCATTCTTAACCACACTCATACCTCCTTTCTTTGGGACTACATGAACAAGACTAACCCAATTACTATCAGAAATAAGATAAATGATACCCGCATCTAATAGTTTAGAAATTTCAGCTTTGACAATTTCCTTCAAATTTGGGTTTAGTCTACGTTGACGCTCAATGGAGGTTTTAGTTTCATCAACTAGAGAGATCCTATACATGCAAAATTTACGACTAATCCCTTTGATATCATCAATTGAATAACCAAAAGCATTTCAATGCACACGAAGTAAAGAAATCAATTTTTCTACTTGCGAAGTGGTCAAGTTTGCATTAACAATGACATGTTGCATCTCATCATCATCCAAGAACACATATTTCAGTGAGGAAGGAAGAGTTTTAAGTGTAGGTTACTTACCTTTTCCTTATCTGTGATGTTGGAATCCAAGATGTCCTCTTTGGATGGTTCTTTTGTTGGTTTGTCTTCTTTTTGTTCATTTTCTTCACTGCTGCTCATTTTTTCGTTTTCATCCATTCTCTCTCCAAAAGTAAGTTGAAGTGGAAACTCCTCTTCTAAGACTTCTTCTAGATCATCCACGCTGCAAATTTTCTCCTCATACATAGGGAAGTTAATAAGGTTAGACATTTTAAACAAAATTTTCACCTCCCATGCGAAAAGTAATTCTTCCCTCACGAACATCAATGAGGGCACCTGCTGTCCGGAGCATTGGTCGTCCCAATATAATAGATATAGCATCATCTTCATCCATATCAAGAATGACAAAATCAACTGGAAGATAAAATTTACCGACTTGAAGAGGCATGTCTTCCAGGATTCCTTTTGGATGATTTACCGAATGATCGGCAAGTTGTAGAACCATGCGTGTGGGCCTGATCTCACCCATGGTCAAACGTTGTGCGATGGTGAGAGGCTTCACACTAACACTTGCACCTAGGTCGCAAAGAGCTCGATTTATGTCTACTGTACCTATGTTGCAAGGGATGGAGAAGCTCCCTTGATCCCGTAGCTTTACCGGCATCTGTTCTGAATTTGAGCACTATAATTTTCGGTTAAAGCAACGGTTTGAAATTCACTCAAATCCTTCTTAGTAAGAATGTCTTTCAAGAATTTTCTATAAGGCATTTGAATTACTAAATCAGTGAAAGGTACCGTAACATTAAGCTTTTTCAAGATTTCCACAATTTTTTCAAATTGCTTATCGAGTTTCGCTTTTATGTACATTCCTAGAAAAGGTGGAGTTTGATTATAAATACATGTTACCTAATGTTCTCCACTTTCCTTTTCTTTTGGTTCGGCATCCTTGTCTTCATCCTTTGACGGTATTGGTATTTCTTTGACTTCGCTTGCCGGCGCAGGTTCATTTGGTGGTATTCGTTTCGGTAGCTTTGTTCCACTCCTTAAGATCAATGCATTAGAAACAAGAGATTTAGAACAAGCTATGGAACTAATTTGTTCAGAATTGCAAGGATTGATAGGTTGAGAAGGAAGAGGGTTATCGTTTTTCGGTGCAGGATTCACCAATTGTGCGATTTGAGTCTTGAGCATGCGGACGTGAGTCGATATGGAGTCTATCTTTTAGCTCATGGACGTCTTCTCTTTCTCTTGATTTGCTAGAAAGTTCTCTAACATGCGCTTCATGTTTGACTGCTCGGGTTGTCATTGATTTGGTGGTCAACAAGATTGCTGATTTTGTGGTTGAAACGGCGGCCTTTGAGCTTGATATTGGGGATTTTGTTGGTGTAGTTGCTGCTGTCCAAAACATTGTTGTTGGCGTTGAGGTTGCTGATTTTGTCCTGACCATGCAAAATTTTGATTGTTGCGCCATCCAGAGTTATACAAGTCAGGAAAAGCATTACCTTGCCGTTGTTGCATACCCTGAAAAGCGTTTGCCTACTCCATGCACGGGTGAAATTGGCATCCATGGCCATAATGACCTTGTATACCGCACAATTCACATATAGGTGAAATTGCATTAACAGATGAAGTAGTAGTTGATCCATGAATAGACAATTTATCGGTTAGAATTGCTACCTGTTCGGCCAGTAGTGACATTGCACTTACATCCATGTTGTTTGTCGGATTTTGTTGAGTAGCTCGTTCCATTCCCCATTGAGTGTAGTTTTGAGTGATACCTTCGATGAGGTCTTATGCTTCGTCTACACTTTTATTCATTAGTGTGCGGCCAGTTGCGGCATCTATGGCCATCCGTGCATTGTAGTTCAATCCACTATAAAACATTTGAACTACAAGCCACTTCTCTAGTCCATGATGGAACATTTGATCAACAAGTACTGGTAACGTTCCCAAGTGTTGTAAAATGATTCACCTACCTATTGAGAAAAAGATACAATATGGTTGCATATTTGAATAGTTTTAGCAGGAGGGAAAAACTTACCATGAAAAGCTCATGAGAGTTCATCCTAAGTAGTGATCGACACAAGAGGAAGAGTGTATAACCATGCTCTCACCGTCTCGCGAAGCGAGAAAGGAAAGAGTCTCAAATGAATTGCATCCTATGTAACTCCATGAATCTTGAAAGTATCACAATGCTCAAGAAACATGTGCATATGTAATGATGGATCTTCAGCGAGAAGACCGCTGAACTGGTTTTGTTGCACCAAATTCAATAGCGCAGGTTTTATCTCAAATTTATTTGATTCAATCGATGGTCTAAGAATATTTGATTGCAACCCCATGCTACGTGGAATTGCGTAATCCTTGAGTCTCTTTTGGTCCTCCATTGTTGGTTATTCTTTGACATCTTCGAAAGTTCACGAGTTTTCCTTCGATCTTACATGTCTTGCCTCGTACAGAAGTTGGTGCGTGATCTTGACATGTTTGTCCAAGCTATCCAGTTTTGTACTACTTCCCTGAAAGGTTAGTGGTGCAAGAAAAAGAAAAAGAAAATAGAAGCAAGATTGGTAAGTGAGACTGACTTATATCATCGAATTAATCTAAAAAGATGAATTACTGTTGTTCCCCGGCAACGGCGCCAAAAACTTGATTGCACCCGAAATGGTGTGATGTTGTAATAACCGAAGTAGATGGTTGAATGTTGAGCACTTAAGGGTTGAATTCCACGAGGAATAAGCATATTCGTCTTTCTAGCTTAATGGATCACTAATTAAGTCTAAATGACTTGTGAGTGTGTTTTTCTACAACTAAGCTACCAATCTAGGGATTGCAAGCTAGAATGAAAATCTAGGATTTCGGGAGTTCCATAACCATCCGGCGTAATTCTATGCAAGGTTTAAGAATTGTAAGTTAATTTCAATCGTTTTCCAAGACAAATTAAGTTTCCAATTCGAGGCGCTGGGTCAACAGTCAGAGGATCGCTTCCACTGTCACATTTGGCGAGAGCCTCTCTCCTGTTCAAGATCCCGCGTCTAAGCGCTAAGGATTCAAGAACTCTCCAAATTTCTTGTTAAGAGTCAACTGTTACGTCTGTTGTCGAAACAAAAAAATTAGGGTTTGAAGGAAGAAAACATCAAGAAATTACTCCAAAACTTGAAATAAAGAACAAGGAAGAATCATGCCTTCCAGATTAGGTCATCCCTAATCCTAGAGGGGATCTACTCGCTAAAATCCATAAGAATGCAGAAATAACAGTAAAAATCAAATAAAAACTTACTTGATTAGTTGAGAATTGAAGTTGTCATCCTTGGCGACATACAAAAACAATAAAATAGAGAAGGGGGCTCTACTAAACTAAAACTAAACTAAAGAGTAACTAAAAACTACTACTAAGCCTAAAGAAATCATGTCTAATTTAGCCAAAAACTTCTCTATTTATAGTACACAGGTAAATGTGCCCAAAAATAACTCCTTAACGTGTAGGCGACGATGTTTGGCTTCAAACAGTGCGAGAATCGATAAATCTGAGTCAAAAGTCACTAGATTCGACCAGGTTTGATCAAATATGACTAAAACCAACCAGATCAGGTTAAAACCAACCAAATCCGACCAGTTCTAATCAAAACTAGATCAAAATGGCCCACAAATGACCAAGCCTAGTCAAACTTGCTTCAAAATGACCCAATTACGACCAATTTTGATCCAATATGGTCTAAACTGACCAGTTAAGAGCCGAGGAAACCGATTTGAACATGACTGGGACACGTGGCGCAATTGCGGCCAAACACGTGTAGTAGTCGAAACAGAGTCAAACACGACCAGTTGCTCGTGTTTGACCTGGACTTTTTTGGCTACGTTGTGTTCGATCAGTATTGTGTTCTTTTTTTTGTCATGACGTGTTCGAACAAGAGTCCTTTTCGCCCAAATGTGTACGGATGAAGATTTTTCCCCCCAAGACGTGTTCAAGCAGGAGTTTCACTCGTGCAGTACTCAACTAGGAGTCTTTTTCTTGTCCAGTTTGTTTTCTTGGTCGTTTAGGGCTCAAATGTGGTCAAAATTGTCTCAAATTTGGTAGGTTTGATCCTTGTAACATGACGAACACACCCGTGAAAGCAATTTGTGAAAATAATCAAATTTTACATATAAAATATTGCATCAAAAGAGTTTTAAGTATGATTTTACATGTTTTCAATACTAAACCTAAGATAAAAATGCTACCAAGTTAGCACTTATCAACACCCTGTTAGTTTACGGAATCATATCCTCTGTGTTCAAGAACAAAAAATACATGCCATTATTTTTGTTAGGGACGATGTTAGATCGAAAATTAATAATTTAAATTAAAGAGGAGAAAACTTTAGAATTTTTTATAAGATAATTAATTATCTCAATTTTTCTTCCATATTAATTTAGACCATTTGAATATTTGTTATTCGGTTGAACCGATAAAAAAGGCATGCCTCCATCTTTTGTTCTAAAGGGAGAGGAGCTAATTAGCTGGATACGTTGTTTTTAAGGAAAAGATGAAATGGATATGCAATTGGCATCAAGACTATACCAGATACGGATGATTTGTTTTAAATAAACCAAAGAAAATAAAAGTCACTGGGATAACCCAATGTAAAAGGTTTGTAAAAAACTAGATCAACCGCTGGAGTGCAGAACTCGGCCCTATTTCTAATATAGGGTAGAGACGTACGATTGTTTCGCACCGCACTCAATGTGGGGCTGAGAACCTACTCAACTCACCCGAGGCTAGCCGGCTTTAGCATACTCAAATTCCAATCATAAACTAGTTTCAACGAAGGAGAACTTCATGTGATTATTATTGATAAGAGGAGAGTCAGTCCCACCGAAAGTGGTATTGAGAACAGCTTAGAGGCTCAAGCGTGCAAGCTCTCAGCGCCACACCCAAAGTAGGACTGATGTACCACATGTTTTTTTGCCTCACATTGAAAGTGCAATTGAGATTTTCGTTTTGGGAACTGACTTTGCAAAAACATTTTATACTTGACTATTCCTATAATTTTTATTTTCCTTTGGATCATTTCAAAAAAAAATCACTACGGACCAATGCCCACTAGTAGGTCACTTGAATTTGACCATGCCTAGGCCTCCTTGATTCGAATTTGTTGAAACTAAAATTTAAGTTTGAAGCTAAACTCAAATTTGGCTCAAATAAATCTCAAATATTTTAGTGTTTGGTACAAATGAGCTCACCACCAACTCAAAATTTATAAGAATTGGAGATGAAGAACAAATGAGCTCATGCTCGAGTTGACTTGTACTCAATAGGGAATGACTATGTTTGTTTGTGACATTATTTTATATGCGTATACAAAATCTATTTATTTGATTCTGTTTAAATCAAACTTGAGTAGAATAGAGCTCAAGAAAATTTGAACTTGCTTGATATTAGGATTCAAGATCAAGATCAGGAAGAGTTTAGTTTGGATATGGGCCTAACTCAAATCCAATCAACTCGAAGCTCAAATATTTTTCCAGATTAAACTATTTTGAGAGCTCCATCCAGTAGGAAATAGAAAGGCATGTTTGGTGGTATTAGAAACAGAACTAATGCCTCTTGTTAGTTCAAATTAAGATACTTATCACAACATTTGGAGAGTGAGCTCCATCTATGCATCATCACACTAACCTTCTAGGAAGTTTCCTTCTTGGCACTTAAAAGCATCTTGTGATTTGTGAACCCCTTTTTCTTGGAGTGATTACACAACCTCTTATCTGCCTTTTGTTGCTGCATGAATGGATAGATGGCCTTTCTTGGAGATCCTTCTATCAAATGATCATGGTTATGTTATTATGTATAGTTTAATATTCAAAGTATAGTTTATGTTTTCCCTAGCCCCTAAGCTTTGGTCAATAGAATAAGGAGTTGGATAAGCTTGAGGTGCATCATAGTCCCAAAACAAAATTCATGCATGTGAGGGGTATGATGGTCTTGTAATGTCATATTCCTCGCAAGATCATATCCCTCTGTATATAAAGACCCCTCCTATCCTCTCATTAGGTCTCCCTCACATCCACCAAACATAGTGTACTAGTAGTCTTGTTGCATTTCTTCTCTATTTCCTTGGACTAATCTTTGTTTTTTTTCCATTGAAACCATGAAGCTTGGAAGCCAAGGGAAGCAGATGGGGAGGCTGAACAAGGCTCTCAGGGAGAAGAGAGCTAGGCTCTACATCATCCGGCGATGCGTGGTCATGTTGCTCCGTTGGAACGACTGATGGACGGTCGTGATATATCATTTTTTTTTTCTTCTTTCATTTTGGTATTTTTGGCCTTGCTATCTTGGCCGGGTCTAGGTTTTAGGCCTAGCGGTTGAGTCGATGTGTCCATTAACCTATTCTGGCTAGGCTTTGAATTTTAGGTGTGGAACAATTTTTTTTTTTTCCACTTTTTTTACCTGTCTCTTGTTAGGGGCAAGGTGGAGGAAATGTAGCTCTTAAGTTTGAACACTGTTATCCTTGTACAATTCAAGAAAATTTATATGAAAGGTTTCTAAAAGGACATTGCAACGTATCCTAAAATATGTGTCAATGGTTTCTAAAAGAAAATTGTACATATCCTAAAAATATATGTTGTTCATGATGGTTTGGTGCAGATCAAAACCTCAACTAATAGGTCTTTCTGTTTTAGAATTATGCAATTTTATCTGAGACAATGTAGTAAATATCGGTGGTATCGGCTGTTATATCGACTGATATACAGGTATTGGACACCAAATGATACTGACATTGTGTATCATTTCAATTTATCAGTTTAGAATATATCGGCTCATGTATCATACATCAGTTGATATGGCTGATATACAGTGTTCCGATACGGGCGACATGTTTTCTTCAGGTTTGTTAATAAAAATCTTTAATAACTATTAGGTGCAAATATAAAATTTTTATATGATAACTCTATAACCGTACACAAAAGTGTTTTCTTCTTATATCATATTGAGAGAACGTAACATCTCAAAAATAAGATCTAAAATTTCATTTTATAAAAATCCGATCCTAAAAATTCATTTTATCTTGACCCTAAAAATGCCCTTAAAAGTACTCTCTAGGAAGTCTCAGCCAAAACCTACATTAATTTTGTAAAGTTTTAAAAATATTTCCATCACATACTGTACACATGTAAATATATATATGTGTATATATGTATGTGTATCTATTTCACTAAAAACACTATTTTACATTTCTTATAAAATACCATTTATCCTCTAATGATAGTTATTTATGATTTCTAAGTGTAAGATTATTTCTTATAAGTAATAGTTCTAATATGATTTAGAAACCCTAGTTAGTTATAAACTAAACCCTAATTTATAAATAACCTACAATACTTCTTTACCTTAAATATATTTTATCCAAAAACTAGATTATTAAGTTCATTTTAAAATATTTACAAGCTAGTCCAACCTCTTGATTTTCTTAATTGCAGTTCAGTCCTTTCAAACCCAGAATCAGCCAAATTCCCCAGACAGCTCAGAACTGCAATCAGACTAAATAGATAGGATCTACTATCTATTTTATATAGATTTGTCTTCGGCATCAAGATCAAACTCAGTTCCTAAAACCCAGAAACTAAACCTAGTTTTGTTTTCAAAAACTAGAATTACTAATTATCCTAATTACCTTTCTTGGCTTTTTAGCCTTCAGTTCGATTGATTCCAGAGTAGATTTCTTTTGAGTTCCTCTGAAATCCTAAATCTTAATAAGCTTGCATACCTATAGTAAAACTTCTCAGCCAAACAAGTTATTTGATCACTTTTCACAGTTTAGTCCAAATTTAATCGCAGATCTATCCTTTTCCTCTTTTCAAACGTCAAAAATGGCTAAATTCTCCAATTCACCTCCAAATCCAAATCTGATTGAACTGTCATGTTCCTTCCACCATTCAACACAAGTCTCCCTTTTGTGCCAAGTTCGGATTCAGTCCTGAAACTCAGTTATTTATGTTTTCAACCGTTTTCGGTAAAAGTACTATTCACTTTTACCCTAATACTATTTTTGTTTCTATTTTCATTTCATTCTCATTTTGATCCAAATCATCCGTAATCTAGCTACTCAATAAAACCCTATGTACTGAACTATGTTTGAATTAACCTCTAGATTATGATTATTTGCAATTCAGTCCAAACAAGTTTACTGAATTACACTTCAGTCGTTTAATAAAATTTACTATTCAATTTTAGTGTCTTCAGTTTCTCCAACACACACACAAACAAATGCTTATCCTTTCATTTTTATTTCATACTGCTTCATTGCTTTTGCCTCCAATAAAACCATACACACAGTCATACATATACACAAATACAGCATGTGTATATACAATTCAACACACACCTGTATAATTTCAATCCTTGTACTTGTTTCTTCCTCCACCAGACAAACAACCAAACATGCACACGCATGCCTCAAGTCAACAGGAGCAGCGTGGGTGAAGATTGAGCAGTAAAAGGAGAGGAGAAAAATCATACATGCAGTTGCTTCGAACTTACAGATATACATGTATTCATACATCTGCAGCAGTAGTAGTAGTGTCCGTCTCCTATTTATTCTTCTTCTTCTTCCTCCAACATTTCTTCCAGCAAAACAGTAGCAGCAACAACATTCTTGTTCCTATTCATCTTTTTCTCCCTCGGCCGCATGTAGAAGGCAAAGCCACCACGAGCTACCAGACCTCCGGTCGACTCCCCAAGGTGAGATTTATTCTCCTCTCACTTCCCTCTACCACTTCAAGCATTCATATAAGTTCCGATGAACTGAGGCACCGGGATTTCCTAGTTTTGTCGTCGCCGGCCGCCACCCTTGTTCCCCTCATCGGACCCTTCTCCAGTCCTTAAATCTAATCGAGCCAGTAGAATAAAGTGACCCCCTCGAGCTTAGAAGCAATCCCCTTCAGAAAAATTCCCGAAAAACCCAACCATTTGATGAATCCAATGTTGTCCTGTTCTGCGCCACCGTGCTCTCGCCGCCGGCCCACATCGCCTTTCCTCAGGTTAAATTGATCACACCAATAGGTTTCCGTTGCCTCCCTATCACTTCTGCAGAAAAGAATCGAACTACAATGGACCGTTACCCAAAAGCCCAAATCCGATCTTCTTCGTCTTCGGCTGTGTCATCGAACTCCTCGTCGGCGCCGTTTTGGTTCAATCATCCACTGTCTCACCATCTGGACCACCCCAGAAACTTATCCGCGCCCTTAATTTTGAGAATATAGCACCCCATCGCCCCAGCACCGTTGAAGCTATCGTTTTCATTTTTTGCTCCGGCGCAAACTGCTGCCGCTCGCCGTCGACCAGCTACCAATAATACTGGTGCACCAGAGTATAATAGATGGCCGTAATTGACCTCCAGTCTACAAAAACGTTGTAGAATCAGCTCAACACTCAATTTGGGTGTTTTACTCTTATATGGCGTGCCGCCAGCGTGCCGCCCGGTCATCACAGACCGTGCCCATCAACGCCACTTTGTCCATCGCGTGTGTCTCAATCCTGTGAGTGTTTTACTTCACTACCACGACTCCTACTGCCACACAAAAATGCCTCCAAACCTAAAGCCAAGAACTTGTCCAGAAGCCTAACATTGCCGTGTCACCATCGTCTTCTTCGACGCCGTTCGCCGTCGTCCGTGTGAAAGGGATCTAGGATATCGACTAGAGGGGGGTGAATAGGCGATTTTAACAATTTAGCAATTAATCAAACAATGTAGAGATAAAGAGAGCAAATAAATAACACAAAATGAACAAAGCACAATTCCAACACTAGGATATATCCCGTGGTCTCGGTGATTTGCCGATCACCCCTAATCCACGTTGAGGCAAACTCAAATATCTAACCGCTCCTCTTATCTAGTCAACCTTCTCTCGAGAAGTGACCTAGATCTTGAGCCGGATTAGTGCGATGAGTTATCCAAACCTCGATTTCACTAAGGATACACTTTACCGCTCCGGCAAGGTGTGCTCAACCCTTTCACAAGACGTTTTGAGGCTTCTTCACAATCTTCCTTGAAGAGCTCTCCAAAACCCTTCTCCTAGCCGTCTAGGAGCCGGCAAACTCCAAGAGTAACAAGCCGGTGATGATCACTTAGCCTTCTTCTAGTGCCACGAGGATGATTTAATGATCTAGATGCAATGCACTAGAAGATCTCAAATGCACACTCTCACAAATTCGAGAATTTGAACCCTAGAGTGTATGAAATGTGCTAAAGCTCTCAAGGTTGATGACAATGCTCAAATTATGCCAAGAGTCTTGAACAGGGCCGTGCATGGGAGTATATACACCCCCCCCACAATAAATATAGCCGTTACAGGCCGTTGGGAGAAAAAGCTCACTTGGCGGTCAGACCGCAGGTATAAGCTCGGTCAGACCGCCGCAATTGCAACGGCATTAAACAGGCGCAATAAATGCTCAACTGCCCTTGTCAGGCACACACACGGTCAGATCGGAGCCTATTTCGGTCAGACCGTGAAGCTGTCCAGAGACGACCTAGTTTCTGGACACCTTATACGGTCAGGCCGAAAAATACGGACAGACCGGCCATACGGTCAGACCGTAGTACAAAAACACAGTCAGACCGATTTCACGGTCAGACCGGTCTAATAAAACGGTCAGACCGTAATAGCTCAAAACAACAGAAGGATAGTTCATGAGGTTCCAGGAGACTGACCTAGGTTTTAACTACGGACAGACCGACCTTATAAAGGTATATACTATACTAAGACATAACGTCGGTCAGTCCGAGAATTCTAATCGGTCAGTCCGTGAATTCGGTCAGACCGGTCCAACATACGGTCAGACCGACTGAGACAGTGCTGACCAGAAATGAGCTGAAACAAGCATATTCAAAGTATATGACTTTCTAGTATGCAATGCAAGTTGATTTTATGATTTGTGGCACATAGATGAAGTATTTTGTGATACACCACATGCTCCTCTTAATAGTACGGCAACTATCCTAAAATCCGGTCAAAATTCTTCTCTAATCACCTTAGACCGGTAAAAATGGAAAAGACCCTATTTCGTACCTTTGCCCTTTTGATTAATGCCCTTTCTTCATCATGAGGCTCTTTCTTCGCCTTTCATTAACCTGTCTTTAAAGTTTCTTCTTTACACAACTAGGCAAGTAACGTTAGTGTAGCATTTGTAGTTGTCATTAATTATTAAAACACTCTTTAGGGGCCTAGAAGCTACACCGTGTGCCGCAGTGGTCGAAACCACCTTCATTGAGTTCCTGTTGCTTTCACCTACATCCTGGACATAGTTTTGCAAAGTAATCAAAGCCCAAAACACTTAATAGCAATGCCCTAATTTCCAGTTCATGCCAGGCACTGTCAATCCTTGTCAACTCTATGTCAGCCAGTGGCATTAGCCCAATTCAACCACTTTTTGTGCATGTAAATTAGAATACACTTTGTCTACCAAGTTCATAATCTTATGTTCTACACTTTCTTCAACTGTCGTATCGCGAGAAAACCTCATCTTAACCTATTTCTTGTTTTGTCGTCTCAAACGAATATCATCCGTCGATGTCCGAACATCACCGCATTCACATCCAACCTAGAATTTGACTTCGCCCTAGTATTTCAACCATCCAACCAAAACCATAGCCATGTTGTGGTATTCAAGTCTCAAAGAAAACCCTAGTAGGTCTAGCCAATCCATGTCAGTCTTCGTCCAATGTCACTCTCGTCGACACACCAATGTCGTTCATGCCCTTAGGAACCTCAGATTGAAAATCCATCCACGTCACCGTGTCCATCTTACTATAAACCTTCCAAATATAAGATCTGATTTTGCATCCGAGCCCGAATCAAAATCCTCTTTCTATCAAAATTCATTCTTCAGTTGATTATTTCGAGCTCATTTTGTCTATTCAATCTCAGCCCTCGATTACCTTTCACGCACACATATATATAACTATATAACTATGTATACCTATTTTCTTGATTGTTAACCATGTATGTGATTATGTTGCATATAACTTTAGGTTTCGAAGGAGAATCATCAAGAAGCGAGGAGACGACAAAAACTGATGACACTATAGCAAAGTGAGGCAAGTCACTACTTCTTGACCATATTAAATCTATATATTATAAAAATTTACATATGTTGTTTTTGATAAAGCATGGGTATATGCATGTAAATGAACAACCACCAGTAGCTGATAATATGGTGTTTTTGTTCACCCAGTTAATCAAATCAGCTGAGATAGTAAGGATCTAAGCCACCTTGAGTGGAAATCCTCACTAAGCGAGCTAGGCTCACCATAATGGTTTGGATCTAAGCCATCTGGAGTGGAAATCCATATATACTGGGTAAGAAAAACTTTAAAATATTGGAAGAATCAATTTTTATTTGAAAAACAATGAGTGTTAGTGGTGAGCACGATAAGATTGGTGGGTGAAGACTGCATAAGTGGGATAGTGGTTGAATACCTCACCCCAATGAATAGGGATTAAACAGTTGTGCTATACATCTAGTGGCATAAAAATGTACCACCACAAGCCTGGTATGGGACAGGCATGACCTAGTACCCTTGCTAAATAATTAACCAAGCTCTACATGGAAGAGTGAGAAATTGTTCATTGTGTGATTGCCGGTTAGGGAGGATCCCTTCCGTGCATTGACCCTTCCAATGACCCACTACTGGACAAAGTGGAGTACCCTTATTGCGAAGCAGTATTGGGAAGGGGTCGGGGTGTGGGCATAGCCTATCACAACGGTATCAAGGCAATCACTCTAGTGATAGACCTTATACTGGGTAGAGCCAAGGTTAATATAAAGCATGGTGAACAACGTGCTATCCTCAGCTCAGTCGTATGCAGAATTGTGGCATGTAAATGATCTAACATTTATAAGTTGACGAATCTTGTGGGTAAAGCGGTACACCTCTACAGAGTTAAAAAGAAGTATTTGAGTACTCCGTGCCTATCGCGCCCCGAAACTGGGACTACGACTACTCCTGTGGAGACCTAGCTCGCTGCAGCTAGTCTCATATATGCATGCCCTTGACTTCCCAGGATAAGTCAAGCACAGGAGTATATTACATTGCAACAGTGTAACTTACAAAATATTTAAGCAGTGTGGCCTGCTGGCCTTAATATTACATAAAGAGATTACAATGCTTTCACAGCATTCAAGGTCTAGCAAAATAATAACTACACAGCAGAAGATAGGTGGCCCTCCCACAATGAGAATTTGACGGAAGAACAACACACATCAGGGTTCTGGCGGAACTGACTCTTCTCCTTCTGGATCCACAAAGTTCTCCATGCCTTCATCTTGATTATTGAATGCTCCATCTACTGATTTGTAGGTTGCAAGGGTGAGTACTTACGTACTCAGCAAGTCATAGGTAAGAGTAGATAGATATAGTAGTGATGTTATGAACCTAGACTAGTCAAGAATTATGGATGTTTGTAAAATAACCTTTTTCTTTCATATCTCATCTCATCTTATGGCAGCACTTTTCATAAAATAGCATTGCTATTCATGTTGACTAGATTATAATACTACCACGACACGTCGACACACGACAGCCCACGGCAGTACCCCTTATCATGACAACATATGTCATTTGGGTAATCTTGATTCAATAAATTTTATTTAGAAAACATATTTGTGTCACACCCCGTGGATTTAATCCACCGCAGCAGACTCTTATAAATCTGAGAGCTCGGAATATTCGAATATGTTTTTAACTCTGCAGAGAGGTACCAATTTACCCGCAAGATATTCCACTTTCAAGGTCATCCTATCAATATGATTAGACCCTTCCTAACAACCATGTGTGAGTGGCAAGGTGGAGATAATAAGAACTATTGTTATGTTTCACTCACATCTCACCCCCGACCCTGTGGATCTCTCGTGAACCACAGTTGTGGCGGGTTGTAGCCAAACCCCCACCCCTATGCGTATTCCCATTACTGGGTCAGCATGCAAGATCACTTTCAGTGATATGTGTGGGAGCCATTCTCCGTGTAAATCGTGCATCACTACATAACTCATGCAGGGGTTTCATGTGCGATTCGCATAAGTACTTGTTCAGACCTGTCTCATACCAGGCTTGCGGTTAGAACGTTGTTCATGTCACTAGACGCACAACATAAGGTTCTAGTCCTTAAATGCCAGTGACCAGACCATCGACAACCTTGCACCTTCCGTGCCTGCTATCCTTTGCAGTTTAGCACCTCCAGTGCTACAGCCATCCATACCAAAATTCTGGTCACAGCAAAGGGTTTTATTTCATGAATATATATAAATACATAAATATATATTAGTTCATGGCTCAAAACTTGTTTATTTCACATTTCACAGATAACCAGTCTAGTACTGCCAATTCATAATTCAACCATTCTCAATCTTTCACATGCAATATTATCTATATTCAAGGTTATATTATAGCAATTCTTAAAATATAGGTTCAAGATGTCCAAGAATATGACTTGTCTTCCACGTCGTAAGGAACAGCAGTTGATGTCGGGTCTACGACGAAGTCTTCAAACTCGGGCTCTTGCTCTGAACAAAGATCAAGCAAGCAAACAGGCATTACAATCAATCCTACTCTTACTAATTCACTACATGCAATAATGCAATGAGAACATTTAGGCAATACAAGATTCAAGAGTTTTGGAAAGCGATTAGGGTTAAGATTAGTTGCCAAAAGTTTACAAGGTTCCAAATGTCTCAAAATATCAGAATGATATCAAGGTTGTGACTGGTTCGCTCAAAAACAGCAAACGTCTTTAGCTCGACATTTGGTTCAAGGCATCGACATAGGGTCGATGGATGATAGAGGGATTATCTCAACTTGTGGCAGTAGAATAAAATGTAGATCACAACTCCACAAGTCTAAGGGACAAGATTATTTTTAATTTGCACAACTAGAAAGAGGTGAAAAGAGCTAATGCCACTGGCAGACAAGCTCTGGCATAGGGCTGACAATGTTAGAATCTAGGGCTAAGCATAAAATGCTGTTCAAGGGCTCAACTGGTGTGCTAACTTTGTCTAGGAGGTACGCTTGAGAAACAGGAACAAAATACATAACAAGTTCCTTGGCTGGAGATGGCTGGACAGCAAGAAATCCGTTGAAGAAAGACGGTGGCGACACGGCAAGACAATAGCACTGGACAAAATCTTTGGCATGGCTATATCTTGCAATCTGGATGGTTTCAGAGATCGGGCTAGAAGAGAAAAGTGCTCAGGAGATTGAGCCACATCTAGAGGACAAAGTGGTTGAAGCTGGATCGGCCGTAATCACTTTTTCGGTGATCGGCGTCGGAGAAGAAAGCACTGAATTGGGCGTTTTTGATACAGAAGGTTTGAACTCAATTCCAAGCTCAGGGAGTAGCTAAGGGGTATAAGGAAGCTGTTGGTGAAGTCAATTTGACAGGAGGATCACCGGAGAAGCCTAGTGACGGGAGCCGGCGGTTGGTGGAGTTCCAATTTGGGCAAAGTCTTGATTAGAGCTCAATTTTGAAATCTTGATGCACATGCTTGCTAAGGATAGCTCACTGATCAATTTGTTCTCCTGAATCGAGAGCTAATTTGGGATAAATCGGGCTGCATTGCTAGAACAGGGCAAATCGAAGATTCTGGCAATCCCTGGCGTTAGGGTCCGCCGGAGAGCAATTGGACGCAACAGAACGATGAGGAGGATGAGAGATACTCACTGGTGGTGTCAATTTGGCAGATAGTGCAGTGGTTGAAGCTGGCACCGTGAGCCTCCGTGCTGGACTCGCCGGAGAAGAAGACGAAGGTGGAGGAGATTTGGGACTTAACAAATTTCTGGTGAAGTAGAGATTACACGGTGATGTGGTGCTTAAATAGACCAGGGTGAAGCTTGCGAAGAGGGGACAGCAAAGGAATTGGCGCTGGTGACGAGACTGGTTGGGCGCAGGTGTGATAACGGTGAACGGTGATGCGATGGCGCGCAGACGGTGCAACAGCTGATCAAATTGTCGCTTCATCGGGACTCGACACTGGCTGGTGCAAGCGGTGGCGACATTGGCTGACACGGCAAAGCAACGTGGCATGGAGTTGCTGACAAAAGGCTGCCGTTGCTGCTGCTGGTCGCGCACGGGAGCGGTTGCTGGTCGTTGGCGCTGCCACGGCGATGGCTAAGGCACGGACGCGTGCGCATAAGCAAATACAAGCATGCATGAGCACGAGCGCAGGCGAAACTTCACCGGCGACGAAGAACGCAGTGGCACAGCGCAGCTGATTGCGATCGAGAACGGCGAGATCAAACGAACGCGGTTTCTGGTCGTGAACAGCTACCCGTGGTCGAATAGGGGCCTGATTGTGATGATTTTTTATTGGCTTTGGACTGGATTGTAAATCTGGTCTTAAAGATGATTAATTTGGGATTTAATTGTATGGTTGAGTATAATATTTCTATTAATACTCATTTAGCTCAAATTTGGAGAAAGTTTGATAAGATATGAGGGATTTCACCTATTTTTGAAAATAGGGTAGAATTAGGGGAAAATAGATTTGAATTTTGTCGATCTCGAATTCTGGTAATTGTAGTGAGATTTTGAAGTCTGATAAGAAGGAAAATCTGTATCAAATAGCATTTGGGAGGCGCTCCCTGAAGAAATTCTGGAAAAGGACTGATCTGCTATACTCTTGGATTGATTTGCGAAATAAGTTTAGATGATGAAATATGACACTTTTTGGATTAAGGTATTGGCATACCCTTGAACATAATCCAAGAATAATTTGGTCTGAACTTGGTCAAGATTTTGATTAAATCTGAATTTCTGAAACTTAGGGTATTTGGGGTAATATAAGATATTTTGTTTTCGAAAACAGAAAGGAGTTGATAAATCTAGAAGTTAGAGATAGAATTGAATCTATGTTCTGAAGGCTTTTATCGTCAAGATAGATAGTAGATCAAATCTGAAAAGTCAGATCTTGATTTGGGTCTACAGGATAGATTTTAAGATTTTGGGCTTAGAATAGAGTAAAGCTGGGGCTGATTTGGCTAATTTAGAAGAGTCATATGCATGCATGACTTTTTAAGAAAGAAAGTTTCACCCCAAACCCAGGGTGTTACAGTGCCCCTCGAGTTCTTTGGGGCATGCCGCGGTCAATGAGTTCAAATCATGTTGTGTGGCACAAGTAGTGTTATGAACTTTCGAAATGATTTCATCTATTCATATACATATACTTTGAATCCTTTTATTTACTGCAAAAACTTACATATTTGTTCCATTGGTGAACTCTTCATGTATATGTAGATACAATTGTTTTATTGTGACTTGCTGAGTACTCTGTACTCACTCTTGCTGATCGTCTCATCAGCGGAAGAGAATTGGCGAAAGCTTCAAAAGACCAAGATACTGTAGGACTATGTGCCAAGTCAAGCATGACTTGTGAAGGACCTTGGACCGCCCTTGCGCCTCTCAAAAAGGAGCAAATTAACTTCTTATTTTGGCTTTGTGAGCCCCTCTAATGTAATTATGATTTTATATCCATACATAGTAATGATTGTAAATTTTCTGTACTATTATTGCTACGATATTGTGAACAGGAACTGAGATCCACAAAAGTGAGAGCAACCATATCCTGAACAGTTACGGTGTAATGACTCACCAAACGGGCGGGCCCGCTACCACCCACACAGAGAATTTAATATTTTGCCTTCACTCTGACTACTAAAAGATTCTATGATTGTAAAATACAATTAAAATTGTATCTTTTCCTTTCATATTGTTAGTGTGTGAAAATATAATAGTCATTATACAAAATTATATTATACAACATATTAGTACTGAGAATCTAAATTTAAATTTGAAATTAGATATATTCATCTTATCCGCCACAGAATGTATCACCTGATATATCGCCCAATATCCGATAACCGATGTATCAAAGCCAAAACAGTACAGACCCATTACCCAATATTTAGAACCATACTTTGAAGGCATAAAACACTTTCCGAAAATATTTTGGTGTTGTTTGGCTAGGTTTCGACCTTACCTCCTGCTCAGGAGCCAAAGCTACCTGACCAAACATATGAGTTCCAACTTTTAACTCCAAAGAAATCCAAATAAAATGGAGCCAGAGCCTTAATACAAAAGTTGGAGCAGGAGGCCCACACAAAATTTTGTAGGTTCATGCAGTTAGAGGAAATAGAGCTTCATGCAGTTCCAGAACTTGTAGATTCAGCATCCTTCGCTTCATCAGCTAGTTCCATACAGCACACTTTGCTTCATGTCCTCTCTGTTTCAGGACAGTGAGATGGTTGCTAATTAGCGTACAAGCATGATACTCTAAAAAAAGCATGTTTCTTCAAACTAAATTTATTATTTTTAGAACTTTATAAGTTAGTAATGTAAATTTAAAAATATAATTTGAGAAAAATAGATGAGTGTTCTTGAATCTATGATATAATAAAGTAGGTAAAATTAGCGATATAATATTTTTTTTGATATCAAGCAAATTCTAGATAAATTGGAAGAAAAAGAGAAAAATCTACACTATTTGTTTGGTTGACTCTTTTTCGAATGGTGGGGATTTATCAAGTGGCCTTTCAAACTCTAAGATGGCTATAATTTCTAATTTTAGATTCTCTTATTAATTTTCGAATTTGAAAATAAACATTATTTGTGAAATTTCATGCTATTTTTTATAATATAGAGACCAATAAGTCAACTTTAAGAATATACGATTTAGTGATTTACTATGATATACAGAATTTAATAATACTAATTTTAGAGCTCTTAAAAGCCACGCTCAGAAGTCCCTATGAATCACAAATATTGCCAAATAAAATAGATCCATGTATTTTTATAAGTCAGATGGTTACCACGATTCATCTCCAACTGATTAATCCAGTAGTGTGAATGCCATGCATTTGGAACATAATTATTATTTAGTGCTAACTATCATATGAATACAAACATGTTAACCATATTGGTTAAGGCATCGAATCAACGCAAAAATTCTCAAAATATTGTCCTCAAAGTAACATGGTATCCTATAAAATTTAAGTTAAAACTCAATCAATGTTAAAAGAAAATTTCTTTGAATAGTGACCTTTTAGAAATATAATTTGAGAAATATTATTTGAGAAATATATTTGTTGATAGGAAGGAAAATTTTTAAATAATCTATTTAAAAATAATTATTATAACAATAATGTACAGCTTCTCAAATTTGCAAAAATAGGCGACCTTCCCAAGCAGGAATAGCACACTTGGCAAAATATGTCAAGTTCGCCAGTTTGAATGGTAATCGTCTAGATATTAACCAGTTTGAATGGTAATCATCTGGGTGCCCAATTTAAATGGTAATCGACAATCAAACTGGCAACGTGTGGGTTGGTTACTACAAACCAAATTGCGCTATACTGACTGGAGAATTACCGGCTATTTTTTTTTCTTTTGCAAATTTGACTAGTAAGTCTACATCAAAATATCAAATTTTGTATGATGGTGACTTTTGCTAATTTCAAAAGTTCTAGATTACTTATATAATTATTATTTTACATGGATTATTTAACAAAATAGAATAGTTAAGGAAAAATGTTTTTTTAACCACTTCTACTTTTGATATCAACCAATAGATGTTGATTCAATGATTACAATTTGATCCAATATATTTTAAGGTGACACATTTTTTTAGATTATCACATTTTCTTGTTAAGTTAACACTTTTTTTAAGTTGGTGTATTTTTTAGTTGTTGTATTTTTTTAGATGTCGCATTTTTGTACCTTTTGTTGTCGTTTTCTTTTAGATTTGTCGCATTTTCTTGTTTTATGTTGTCGTATTTTTTTTCTTAAGTTATCGCATTTTCTTATTTTAAGTTGTCATGTTTTTTGGTTGTCACATTTTCTTATTTTAAACTATTGCATTTTTTTGGTCACATATTTTAGAAAATTTTTTTGTATATAAAAAGTATAAGTATCATAATCATGCCTGTCGTGGTATTACGAATACCCCGGCAGGTTTTTTGGTGGTTCCTAGCGAAGAAAAGACGACTCGAGCTGATCGCGTGACCGGTCCTCTCCCGTTGGGCAAACGCAGCAAGTGACACGAAGATTTATACTGGTTCAGGCCTCAGTGGAGACCCTAGTCCTGTCGACGTGTTCTCAACTAGACTTGGCTAGGGGAGTTCTCTCGGGGAGAGATGGCTCTTAAGCACGCCTGTTCGATTTTGCGTATTGAAGTAAATGAGTTGTCCTTAGATACATGAGAGGGATACAAGGGATTATATAGACCCAAAAGATGTAAAAAGACTAAACTACCCAGGCTGTAGCCGTTGGATCAAAGGGTACTAGCGTCCTTCTTACGGTCAAGGGACTTGGATGCTTGACAAGTGTCCTCGCCAATGCCTGAGGTGCTTCTCGCGTGATCCTCACATGACCTGGTCGCCGGGGACCTTGTCCTCAGGCAAATGGCGGCACCCGAGACAGGGGTCACCAGCGGCCTTATTCCCCGGCAAATGGCGGCGCCCGAGACAGCGGTCACCGGGGGCTTTGTCCCTGGGAAAATCGCGGCGCCCAGGACAAGTCACCGGGAGCCTTGCCTCCGGGCAAATAGCGACTCCTGGGACAAGAGTCACCAGGGGCCTTGTCCCCAGACAAATGGCGGCGCCCGGGATAGGGGTCACCGGGGGCCTTGTTCGCAGCCAAATGGCGGCGCCCGGGACGAGGGTCACCGGGGGCTTTGCCCCCGGACAAATGGCGGCGCCCGGGATAAGTCACCCGGAGCCTTTCCTCCGGGCAAACGGCGGCGCCCGGGACAAGTCACTGGGGGCCTTGTCCCCGGGCAAATGGTGGCGCCTGGGACAGGGGTCATTGGGGGCCTTGTTCAAGGCAAATGGAAGCGCCCAGGACAAGGGTCACCGGGGGCCTTGTTCCCGGGCAAATGATGGCTCCGGGGACATGAGTCACCGGGGGCCTTGTCCCCGTGCAAATGGCGGCCCCCGGGACAAGTAACCGGGGGCCTTGCCTCCAGGCAAATGCGGCACCCGGGACAAGAGTCACCGGGGGCCTTGTCCCCTTGCAAATGGCGGCACGCAGGACAGGGGTCACCGGGGGCCTTGTTCCCGGGCAAATGGCGGTGCCCGGGACGAGGGTCACTGTGGGCTTTGCCTCCGGGAAAATGGCGGCGCCCGGGACAAAAGTCACCAGGGGCCTTGTGCCTGGGCAAATGGTGGCACCCGGGACAGGGGTCACCGGGGGCCTTGTCCTCGTGTAAAGGGCGGCGCCCGGGACAAGTCACCGGGAGCCTTGCCTCCTAGCAAATGGTGGCGCCCGGGACAAGGGTCATCGGGGGCCTTGTCCCCAGGACGGAGGTCACTGGGAGCCTCAGTTCTTACCTGGACTTTATCCCGCGGTGATTTGCCCCAACTACAGCCCCTCATGTCCTACGGGGACGCTGTTCGAGTCCCCGGAGGGGATGGCTCACATTACCGGGAACATCTCCTCCGAGGGGGATTCTGGCAACTTATCGACGCTTCGATCCTTGCGCCAAGTGTTTATGGCGGCGCCATCAGTCATTAAGTCCCCTAGTCTCGATTGGGGCGCGCCATTCGGCCATAATGGTCGCTCGCAGTTCGAACCGGTGATGCGTCGTTTCGCGCGCCCATCTCTTCGATTCCTGCTCGTTGTTTGAATTGACTGTCGCGGATGCACCGCGAGGGGCCACGTGGCCCATCGGGCCACGTTCGAGCCCTATAAATAGGGCTTCGAGGGGCCCGGAGACGTCACTTGAACCATCAATCCTTAAATGCCACTAGTGACTTAAGCTCTCCCGGTAGCCTTCCCCCGGAAGCTTAACCTCCAAAAACCTTAGCCTAAGTTCCCTTAGAGCCTAAGCCACCGGAGAAAGTGATGGGTCCCAAGAGTCACGCTAAGGCCGCTGAGGTGCCTCCGGAGGAAGTCACCGCGAACTTCCTCTGGGCCTCCGAGTTCACCTCGGGGGACTTAGAGTCCCTCGTGGACCGGGGGGTTGTCACGGATGGGGATATCCGGATCCCCTCCAAGAAGGATGGTGCCCCCCGCCCTAGGCCCGGGGAAGTGGTCATCTTCGAGGCCTTCCTCGAGGCCGGGCTTCGGCTCCCGGTGCATCCGTTGTTCTGGGAGTTCCTCCGGGAATATGGGGTGGCGCTCAACCACCTGACGCCGAACGCCTTCGTTCAGATGGGGCTCTTTATCTGGCTGTTCGAGACATCCACTGGAGGGGAGCCAACGCTCCAGCTGTTCCGGTACTTCTACAGGCCGGCGATGAGGAGCTCCCATCTGGTGAAGGGAGGGCCGAAGTCTCCGTTCGGCTCAGTCATGATTCAGCTCCTGCCATCACGGGTGTAGGAGTACCCGGTGGTGGCTTCCCGGGACCACTGGGGGGCCTATGTCCGGAGAAGGTTTTACGTCCTGATCCGGGACACCGAGGTGACCTACTCACCGGAGCCCCCCTCCTAAAGCCGGTCGTCTGCCCCCAAGCCATCGGTGTGGACCGAGGAGGAGTTGAAGCTCCTCGCCAAGTGGTTGGCTCCCGGGGCGTCCGTTCCATGAGGGACACTGACGAGGAGCTGACACTACTGAAGGTCTCCCCCTTCTCGGACGGGAGGAGGGGGATTGGAATGTGCCCGGCGCAACGTCGCCCGCAAAAGCCGGTGACCCGACGTAAGCTCCCGGCTACTTTCTTCGCTTTTTTGTTAATTTTGCTAACTCTTCGCTTTTGTAGTCCGACCGTACCCAGCCGCCCGGGAGAAGGCGGAGAACCTCCTCGGGAGGTACTATGCTGATGAGCACGAGCGTATCGTGCACATCATCAGGGAGGGTCCTCCCCGGAACTTGGTGGCCGAGGCCTTCGGGCTAAGGCTGCCGGAGAGGACGCCTCTTCCGACCCTTGGCTCTCACAAGCGGGGGAAGGAGGCCGCCGGGGGTTCCGAGCCGAAGCGCACTAAGGCTCAGAAAGCTGTCCGCCAACGACGCCGGGTTCGATGCCCGTGAATGCCCAGGACGCCGCCCCCGGGTCGGGACGCGTGCGAGGGCCTTCCCGGCGCAAGGTGACGCCGCCCCCTCTGGAAGAGAACTCCAGGGGGGCTCGGCGGAAGGGGCCGGCCGATGACGGGGGGGCATCGGACTCGGCCGAGGACGGAGGTTCATTTCGCGAAGGCTTCCCCTCTGTGCGTCGAATGGCCAGTGGACGAGGCGGGGAGCCCCTCTGTCTACGAGGTTCCCGCGGCGATGGAGTTCCCGGGGGCCCCGCGGCCCGAAAAGGGGAAGGGCTCATTATCCCTCCCGGGGGGGCACCCGCTCGGAGAGCTCGTCGACTTCTTCTTTGGCCAACTCCTCGGCGGTGAGGACTCCGGCCGCTGCCACTCCGGTCCACATCACCCCCATGACCTTTGTGAGGGGGCCCGCCAGCGCGGACGGGTCCAGAGCCGTCGGGAGGGAGACCCCCCTGCTGTCCATGGGGGAGGTCTTCCGGTTCATGGAGAGGCTCCAGACTCGGAAGGTGTAGGAGTACGTCTCGCAAGGGACGCTCCACGATTGTTGCGGGAAGCTACAGTCGCTCCAAATCGAGGTTCGTTCTCGAACCGGTGGTTGATTTTTTCTAGGATTCTATTAACTCTCGAGCTTTGACTAGCCTTCGTGTTCGTAGGGTGCAGCCGTCACCTGGGGCATCGAGGCCCACTGCAACAAGGCGCTAAAGGAGGCGGAGGGGAAGGCTGCCGCCTTTTTCGAGGAGCGGGATGATGCGCTCTGGGAGTTGGCCTGAGTATGGGCTCAACTGCACACCTCCGAGAACGCCAAAAATCGGCTCTGGAGGGAGGCATGGGCGAAGGACGATGACATATGGGAGCTCGAGGGCTCCAGTGCCCTGGCGGTGGCAGAAGCAGGTCGCTCCGTCCGCTCGGCCCTCGAAGGGCTTGGGGTGAGGCTCGGTCTGGGGGGCAGCTCTGGGCCAGCGCTGGCGACGCTCACGGAGGCTGTGCGTTTTCTTAACGCACAAGTCTCTGTGATCCCGGAGGCTGCCGATGCTCGAGCACGAGGCCGAGCGATCCCGGTGGTGGCTGCTACAGAGGGTCTTGTGGAACACCGGGGGGTCGGCGCCCGGGTGATTGTGGGCCGGATCCCCCGGAGCTTTCCCGAGTTCTTCGAGCTGCTCCGGTGAGAGTGGAGCAGCTTGTCGGGGGCTTCTACGACCGGATCGTGTGGGTGCGATTCCCGGTGTCGACACCTCCGAGAACGGACACTATGGCTCCGATGGACGCCTCCCGAGGGGTGAACAGCGATGAACACGTATGAGCCTTCCCCCCGGGCATTTAGATAGGTTCTTTTTTGTTTTAGGATTTTTGCTCCCGGTAGCTTCTTAGAAGAAGCTCCGGAGACTTATACAAACAAATTTTGATGCAATAGAATGAATTTTTTGCTAAGTGTCTTGAATTGAATTTACCAGGCGCCCCGGGAGGTTGCTCCTAGGAGAGAGCCCTCGAGGTTTGGGTGGAACCTTAGGGGCGCCCCGATGTTGCGGGGAGCCTCCTCAAAGGTGGGGCCCCCGGGCTCCTGCGGGTGTCACTCGGGGGTTGCCCAAGCCGCCTTCATTTTGCTAAGTCTCCTCTCCGCGGGACATGGTAGGGGTATTTCCCGAGAACCAATCCGGTTGCAGTGGCTCCCGGAGTGGCACCTAGAAGGGTCCCGGAGGGTTAAATTATCCCCTCAGCGACCGGGATCCTGGAGGGTTCCGCCACTTCTGATCCGTTTGAGACCTAGTCTTGGTTTTCGCACTAGACTCGCCCAGATTCTAATATGCGGAATAACGGGATCCTACTCGGAAATACCGACACCCAAAGTAATTGCACAACTCTTTATTTCAAAGAGGGCTTTACACGTCGAACGTGAGACACACTTGTCTACGTCGAAGGAACTATAAGTGTCTAAAACTCAAATAAGTTCTATGACTCTTCGATGATCTAAACTAGACCTATTACAAGGTATTTATAGTCCAATCGTATGAGTACGTATCAGACTCAATAACCTAAACGTATTAGACTCATATAACTAATCCTAAACAGATAAGCTTAGTTATACACATCCGGATCGGATTACAATTCCGAACAGGGAACGAATTCCTTTTCCTGGTCGCGGACCCATCCAGGTCGCGAATCCTTTTCGAACACGGTTAAGGTCACGAAGCCGTATGCGATCAGGACTTGGTCGCGAATCCGTATGCGATCAGGACTTGGTCGCGAAGCCACATGCGATCAGGACTTGGAGATCCTCCCGGATCATGACTCCCTTGTTGAGAAGGAGCCAACCACTGTTGCGACCTCTCGATCAAACTGGAGATGTGGAAATTGGGCTTGACCATCTTCTTTGGTGTACCACTTTGCCGCACGTGCTCGTTGACCTTTCCGACCGATTCGAAAAGTCTCGTTTGTGCCACTGCGGGTGGTAGTCACCTTCTTCTCCAGAATCACATCTTCACGTAAAGGTTCGCCTCGTTGATAGACCAAGTCTTCAACATATGGTACTATGGTATCTGGCTCATCATCCAGCATTGAAGGCTCGAAGAGTTTGAGGTGCTCAACATTAACAACCGAGTAGATATCCATGTATGGAGGTAACTCGAGCTGACAAGCATTATTACCCACTTTCCGCAAAATCCGAAAAGGACCATAACGAATGGGTTTGAGTTTCTTACCTTCACCTTTAAGTCTCTCCTTACTCAGATGTAACCATACCATATTACCTTCTTGAAATTGCGCATCAACTCGGTGCCGATCATGTCGCGCCTTGTATTTGATTTGAGCTTTCAGCAAGTTCTGTTCAACCTCACGATGGAGTCGTTGAATACCTTCCAGGAACTTTTGTGCTCGATCCTGATCAGATGCTTCCTTGCTGTTCTGTGCTGAGGTGGGGATCACAAACTCCATGTCGAATGGACTCTGTGGTATAAACCCTAAACAAACCTCAAACGGCGACTTTCCAGTCGAACCATGCACTGCTCGATTAAAAGCAAACTGTAGGTACGGTATACTTTCATCCCAGGTCTTCGGGTGCTTTGAGTTATATCCTCTCAAGAGATGAACGACTGTGCGATTTACCACCTCGGTTTGACCATCAGTTTGCGGATGAAAAGCAGTACTCCTCTTTAGCTTGGTGTCCATCATCGTCCAGAGCGATCGCCAAAAGTGACTAAGGAACCGGGTATCACGATCAGACACAATAGAAGTCGGCAGTCCGAAGTGTGTCCAAACGTGTTGAAAGAATACCCGAGCGGCTTCTTCTCCCGTGATAATCTTCCAACAAGGTATAAGAACAATCATTTTGGAGAACCGATCAACGACCACGAATAGATAGTCGTTGCCATGTCGGGTCTTAGGCAATCCTCAAAAGAAATCCATGGATATGCTCTCCCATGGTCGCGATGGAACTGGCAAAGGAGTGTACAAACCTAATTTTCGGTTTGCCGGTTTCGAGATGCTGCAGAGACCACAGCCTCGAACAAACCTAGCCACATCTTGTTGCATACGCGGCCAGAACACATGTCGATGAAGATTTTGCAACGTCTTTGTAACCCCAAAGTGACCAGCTACCTTTGATGTATGCACTTCTCGCAACCATTGAATTCGAGGTGCTCCACGAGGTATGCAAAGTAAGTTGCCTTTGTACAAGAGTCCTTCTCGACGAACGAACTCCGTAGGTTTCCCTGTTTCGACCTCAGTCAGTACTGTTTGAAAATCAGGGTCTTCACTATACATCGTGACATAGTCATCATGACATGAGGGCTCGATCTGCATGAACGCTGATAAACAGTGGGTCGTAACTGGTGGTCGCGACAACATGTCCGCCAATTTGTTGTGTACGCCCTTCTTGTACTTAATCACCAGATTAAACTGCTGCAGATACGACATCCACTTCATGTGCCGAGCTTGCTGTAGCTTGGACTGAGTTTGCAAATATTGCAATGGTTGATGGTCGGTGTGGACAACCGTCTCTTTCCCCAAGAGATAACACCGCCAATGTTTCATGGCCTGATGCAGTGCGCATAACTCCTTATCATAAGTCGGGTAGTTCTTTTGAGCTCCCTGGAATAACTCGGAGTGATATGCCACTGGTCGACCTTCTTGCATGAGCACTGCGCCCATTGCATAACCTGAGGCATCAGTTTCTAGCTCGAATGGTTTCTGGAGATTCGGCAAAACTAACACAGGCGCCTCGCTAATCTTCCTTTTCAGCAAGAGAAACGTGTCCTCATGTTTCCCTTTCCACTCGAACTTCTGATCGATCCTGGTTAATGCATGCAATGGAGAAGCCACAATCGAGAAGTGTCGGATGAACTTCCGAAGATATTGGCATGCTCCCACAAAACTACGCACATCCGTAACTGTTCGCGGTCGCGGCCATTCGCGAATCACTTTTACCTTGTCTGGGTCGATTTGCAACGTACCATTGCCGACCAGGAATCCAAGGTAAAGTAGAGTTTGCTGGCCGAACTCGCACTTCTTACGGTTGAGGCGAAGTCGATGTTACCGAAGCTGATCGAACACCTTTTCGACATGAATGAGGTGCTCATCCCAAAAACGACTATAAACCAATATGTCGTCGAGGTACACGATCACAAAGTCATCGATGAACTGTCTCAATACGTCATTCATAAGACGCATGAAAGTTGCCGGGGCGTTGCAGAGACCAAACGGCATAACCAGCCATTCGAACAGACCTTGTCGTGTTTTGAACGCGGTCTTCCACGTATCCTCCTCTCGGATGCTGACTTGATGATATCCTGACTTAAGATCCAACTTGGAGAAGACAACAGCATGCTTCAATTGGTCTAGCAGGTCATCAATACGAGGAAGGGGGTACCGGTTCTTGATGGCGATCTTGTTCAGTGCTCGATAGTCGATGCACATACGCCAAGTCCCATATTTCTTTGGTACTAACACCACAGGAGATCCACAAGGTGAACTACTTGGTTGAATGACACCATCGTTCAGCAACTCACCAAGTTGTCTCTTGATCTCTTCATTCTCCAATACTGAGTTGCGATACATACTCAGATTGGGCAGTGTCGCATCGGACACAAGCTGAATTTCGTGCTCGACTGGACGTTTCGGCGGACGACCCTGGGTAGTCTCGAACAGATCACTGTATTTCTCCAGTAGTCCCGACAAACGACCAAAATCCTCTCGGCACGCCAACGATAATGCTGGTCGAGTACTCTCACCTTGACCAATGGGTCGAATCATGACAAGCATATACTTGTGACATGCATTAGCAATTGGTTTGGCTTGATTTGCGGTAATCAAGTTCGAAGTGTTGACGTGGACGTCTCTATTGATCGCGAACTTAACTCCGTCTTTGGTGAGGTCGTACTCTTGCGTTCGCCGATGGAAATGAGCGTCTCGATCATACAGATACGGACTCCCAAATATCACCTGACAGATATCGATAGGGACAACATCACATTGCACCTCATCAATATATCGTGCAGAGATCACAAATTTCAACACACACTGACTCGTAATTTATTGATTCACGTAGGATGTAAACCAACCCAGCGGATATGGTCGCGGGTGTGTGGTTGTCTTCAAACCAAGTCGCCGAACCAGTCCAGTGGAGACCAGATTCTTCTGACTTCCTGGATCGAATATCGCTGCGACCACTTTGTGCTTCACTTGGACGTTGATGGTGAACAAGTCCTCTGTTGGGCGATGGTCGTTTGGTGGATCCGAACCCTTCTCCTTCGGCATTGCCATCAGAGACATGGTCGTATACGACTCATTAATCGAATTCATTAGGACAACTTCTTCGTTTGGTGAAGTCGCAGTAGCCGTGGCTGTTCTTTTCCCTGGTCCGTTTTTCTTTGGTCGAAGTTCAGGATGAAGCTTGTAGCATTTGTCCTTGGTATGTCCCGCGACTTGACAATGTTTGCAAAAAGCACCCGTGCCCGATTTGGAAGCGTTCTTCTTCGAACTCGGCTTTTTCTTTGTCGAGGTCGTACTTTCCTTCGTGCTTTTGTCGCTGCGGGATTTGTTCCTCTTCTCGATCGCCATAGCAGTTGTGCTTGCGGTCGCGATGTCTTCGACACCGAACAGACTTAGCTCAGTACTGATCGATTTCTGAAGTCCAGATGAGTACTTCCTAAATACCTGAGGGTCGGATAGTGAGATGCCAATGACCATTGCTTGTCGCCGAAACTCTGTTGTATAGTCTTGGACGGTCTGGTCGCGCCATTGGTACAATCTGTGCCAACGCTCCCATCTCTCCTCAAGGTAACCCATCGGATAGAATTCTTGTCGCTGAAGTCGTTTGAATTGACCCCACGCAAGGTCGTCAGTTTCACCACTGGCGACAAGGGCCTTCCACCATGTCTTGGCGTGGTCCTTCATCTTCAAAGGTGCAAACTTCACCTTTTGAGCGCTACTGAACCCTTTCAGGTCAAAGTAGGTCTCAAGTTGATCGATCCAAGAATCCAACTTCTCAGCATCGATCACCCCATCATATATGGGTATATCAATCTTAGCGTCGACTTTAAAAGATCTGACAGCTAAGGAGGTGTTGGCGAGGTCGTCGGTCTTGTGGTCGCCTTCGTCTGCCCTGCGCAAGTCTTCACCAGTCTTCGCACCCATACCCTTCCGTACTTCAGGAGGTACAATCATGGCCTGCTGCTTAATCCAAGCAAGCACGGTTTCCATGTCGGTGGAGAGCTTAGCCACTTGTTCGGCTAGGTTAACTTGAACGGAAGTATCGTCAGACATGGTCGGAGACGCGGCTGTAGGAACCGTCAATTGATCGCCTGGAGTTTCGCCGGAGGTTTTGTAACCCTGGCGAGTCTTCACCATCCACAGGATAGGAAAGTTGCTCTGATACCAACTTGATCCGTTTGAGACCTAGTCTTGGTTTTCGCACTAGGCTCGCCCAGATTCTAATATGCGGAATAACGGGATCCTACTCGGAAATACCGAAACCCAAAGTAATTGCACAACTCTTTATTTCAAAGAGGGCTTTACACGTCGAACGTGAGACACACTTGTCTACGTCGAAGGAACTATAAGTGTCTAAAACTCAAATAAGTTCTATGACTCTTCGATGATCTAAACTAGACCTATTACAAGGTATTTATAGTCCAATCGTATGAGTACGTATCAGACTCAATAACCTAAACGTATTAGACTCATATAACTAATTCTAAACAGATAAGCTTAGTTATACACATCCGGATCGGATTATAATTCCAAACAGGGAACGAATTCCTTTTCCTGGTCGCGGACCAATCTATGGTCGCGGACCCATCCAGGTCGCGAATCCTTTTCGAACACGGTTAAGGTCACGAAGCTGTATGCGATCAGGACTTGGTCGCGAATCCGTATGCGATCAGGACTTGGTCGCGAAGCCACATGCGATCAGGACTTGGACATCCTCCCGGATCAACTTCGAATACTTCCACTGGTGGGCTATGAAAATTGGCCCGAAGACCTGCTCCGGGAGGCCCAGTGGCGTATACAGAGCTTGTATCGAGACAAGGCCCGGAAGCTATCAGAGGGCCTCCGAGATTATTAGGTGTACAGGCCTTACGGGTTGTATCTTGCGTTTAATGTATCTATACCCACAAGAGGGAGATGGTGTCCTCCGGTTAGATATTTCAATAAAGCTAAGTTCGCTTGTTTACTTGTTTTGCGAATTCTCAAAGGATGGTCCAGAACAGGGCAATCCCCGGGCACGAGTTACCCCCCCCCCCCACCACAGCGGGTTGGAGCATGGCTCCGCGCGCTGTGAAGTAGAAGTGCAAGGCCCGGGGGAAAAATTCTCCAAAATTTTCCAAAGGTCCCGGTGAGAAATCCTCCGATCACCGTGAGAACGGGGAGCCGGGTAAAAACTTCTGGGAACGATTTTTCAAAAATCTCGGTGAGGAATCCTTTGGTCGCCATGAGAACGAGGTGCCGGGAATAAAATTTTCGGGAGAAAGTCTTTGAAATCTCCGGGGATAATTTTTCCGGGAGAAAACCCTCCGGTCGCCATAAAAATGGGTAGTCCGGAATGAGATCTCCGAGAAAGATTATCCGAGAATTCCATCTCGCTGAGGAGAAAATCGACTCCCAGAGGAGGATGTGCCCAATGACGGGTCTGAGTGTTTGAGGGGGGAATAGTCTCTCAAATTGACTCGTTACCATGGTCCTTGAGGACCGGGTTACCGCTTACACCCTCAGTCCATGAGGGGTGATCGTAAGCCGCCCTACAGGAGTGGGACTCCCGTTGTAGGGACTTTTTGGGTTGTAATAGCCCACTTCCTCATGGAGAGGGCAGCCTCAATAAGAGGGCATCCTCACGGGGAGGGCATCATCATGAGAGACGATAATGTAGGGACCTGCAGTGAACCCAAGCTGAGGAAAAACCACTTGTACTAACAAGAAGTTGAGGTACAACGCTTCCCCCCGCGAGATCGCGATGGGGGAGGGAACGGTAAGTACAATGTCCCCCTCCCCTCCGGCGTAATCGCTCCGGGGGAGGGGACGAGCCCGTAGGCTAGACGTAGAACTTGCGAAGCAAGCGTACGTTCCACGTGTGCTTCAGCTCCTGCTCTTGAAGGTTGGAGAGCTTGTAAGCCCCCCGAGCCCAGAACTGCTGAGATCTTGTAGGGGCCCTCCCACTTGGGGGAGAGCTTGCTCTGGGCTTGGGGGTCGGTTACGCACTTGAGGACAAGGTCCCCGAGGCGGAAAGCTCTCTCGCGGACGCGCTGGTTGTATGCGCGCGCCATTTCGCCCTCGTAGATGGTGTGGTGGAGGAGCGCTTGGTCGTGTTCCTCTTCGACGAGGTCGACCTCCAGTCGCTGATTTGCCTCATTGGCTTGGTACGTTGCGGTCATAGCTCCATCGAGGCGCTCGACCCACAGTGACCGGAAGCCAATCTCTGGGGGAAGAACCGCCTCGGCCCCGTACACGAGGGAGAAGGGTGTGCGTCCCGTCGCCCGGCTCGGGGTTGTACGCATGGAACAGAGTATGCTAGGGAGCTCCTCCGCCCACGCACCCCATTTGGAGGAGGCCTGTTCGAGCCGTCGGCGTAACCCCTGTAGGATTATGCCGTTGACCCTTTCGACGCCTCCGTTGCTCTGGGAGTGAGCTACCGAGGCAAAGTGGATAGTGAGCCCTAAGCCTTCGTAGAATTCCCGGAAATATGCCGAGTCGAATTGGGCCCCGTTATCGACAGTGATTTCCCAGGGGACCCCGAAACGACACACAATATTCTTTCAAAAAAACCGCTGTACCGCTCGGGATGTGATGCTGGCCAGGGGTTTGGCCTCTACCCACTAGCTATAATAGTCGACCGTGACCACCGCGTACTTGTAGCCCCCGGGTGCTGGGGGCAAGGGACCAAGGAGGTCCGTCGCCCAGCGTGCGAAGGGCCAAGTGACGGGGATAGTTTGCTGAGCTACGGAGGGGAGGTTGGAACCTTTGGCCATCTTCTGGCAGGCCTCAAACGCGGAGATAAGGTCTCGCGCGTCGCGAACCACCGTGGGCCAACAAAAACCCTGGCAAAGGGCCTTGGCTGCGATGGCGCGCGGGGCCAGGAGAGACCCGCACCTTCCTGAGTGGATGTCCTCGAGGAGCTGGAGCCCTTCCAGCCGTGGGAGACAGCGGAGCAAGGCGGAGGCCCCCCGCTTGTAAAGCTTCCCCTCCAGTAGGAGGTATGCCTGAGCCTTGGCTCGAAGGCGCTTGGCCTCAGTTTCGTTGGGAGGGTCCCCTTCTCCTTTGATGAAGGAGATAAGGGGGTCCATCCAAGATGAGACTCTGGCAATCTCAGTGACTTCCGGGACACAGGACCCATTGTCCGTGTCCGGGAAGGTCACCAAGGGCTTCGCGATGATCTCCAAAAAAGCTCCCCTGGGAAGCTGTTCCCGGGCGCTGGCTGCCCGGGCTAGGGCATCGGCTCGGTCGTTGTCCCTCCACGGGATGCGCCAGGCCTCTAGGCCGTCAAAGTGCTCTCCATTTTGCATACCTCCTGCAAGTAGAGACTCAAGTTTGCGTCATGGCACAAGTAGGACTTGTCCATTTGCCAAACTACGAGCTGAGAGTCTCCTTTCACGAGGAGGCGACGAATGCCCAGGGAGCGCGCAAGGCGCAACCCGAGGAGCAAAGCCTCATATTCGGTGACATTGTTCGTGGCAGGGAACTCGAGCCACGCCGCGTACTCCAGTTCCTTACCCTCGGGGCTCCAGAGAACTACTCCTGCGCCGGCCCCAGCAAGACACAAGGAGTTGATCAACATGAGCGTCCAATGGTCACTGCCTCGGGAGTCCATCGGAACCCCTTGAGGCCCCGAAGGATTTTGAAGAATTAGAGGCCACGTTCCCCCGACCGCGAGACGAAGCGACTCAACGCGGCCAAGCGGCCGGTGAGCCGCTGTACGTCTTTGACCGAGCGCGGCGGGGGCATATCCAGGAGTGCCCAGATGCCCCACTGGGACACGAGGAAGCCCAGGAGCTTCCCCCCACGCACTCCGGAGGCGCATTTCTCCGAATTGAGCTTCAACCTGTATGCGTGGAGGTTGTGGAAGGTCTCCACTAAATCGTCGATGTGAGCGACCGCGCGGGGACTTTTGACGACTGTGTTGTCGACGTAGACTTTGACGTTGCGACCGATCTGGTCCTTGAGGAACAGCGTCAATGTCGCTGGAAGGTCGCTCCAGCGTCCTTTATCCCGAAGGGCATATGCACGTAGCAGAAGGTTCGAGGGTAGCCCGAATACGCGTCCAGGAAGCGCATCAACTCGCACCCCGCTGTCGTGTCGACCAGCTGGTCAATCTGCGGGAGTGGGAAGTTGTCTTTGGGGCAAGCGCGGTTGAGGTTGGTGAAGTCCACGCCCATTCGCCACTTACCATTTGACTTCTTCACGAGGACGGGTTCGCAAGCCACTCGGGGTGTTAGACCTCCCGAATGAACCCCGCCTCTCTGAGTTTGGCGATCTCGACCTTGATCACCTCTTGGCGTTCGAGGGAAAGTTTTCTCAGCTTCTGTTTAGACGGGGGGTGACCTGGGGTTACTGTGAGCTTGTGGTCGATGACTTCCCGGGCGACGCCTCGCATGTCGGAGGGCTTCTAGGCGAAGATGTCGGAGTTCTTGCGTAGGAAAGCTGTTAGTTGCTCCGCGTGCTCTTCGGGGAGATCCGCTCCAATCTTGATGGTTTTCTCCGCATCGTCCGGGGACAGCGGGACCTTCCGGAGGTCCCCCTCCAGACGCGGCTTGGGGGGAGATCTCCCGGAGGGGACGGCTGTGACGTCTCCCCCCGGGGCCTTGATCATGTTGACGCTGCCGATCATCACGGCGACGCGTTCCTAAAAAGCACGGGCCAAGTTTTGGTCACCTCGGGCGGTGATCATGCCGTGAGGCTCGGGAATCTTCACACAGAGATAGCTCTGGTGGATCACTGCCCCCAAGCGGTTGATCGTAGTCCTTCCCATGATTGCGTTCTATGAGGAGGGGAGGTCCACCACATAGAACCGGACCATCTCCATTCGGTAGTTGTCTGGGGTACCGAAGGTCATGGGGAGATCCACCTTCCCCACTGGGTGGATCGTCTTCCCCGGGACGAATCCCTGCAAGGGCCCTACTGCGGGCTGCAGTAGCTTCTTGTCAACCTGCATGTCCCTAAATGCCTTCGGGTACAGGACGTCAGCGGAGCTTCCACCATCGACGAGGATGCGTGCCAGGTGGCAGTTGTAGACGGTGGCGGAGAGGATAAGCGCGTTGTCATGGGGGTAGTGAACCCCACGCGCGTCTTCCGCTGCAAAGGTGAGGGGGACGTTCAACCACTTTGGTGGCCGTGGCGTATGCAGCACCCCCACTACCCGTACTTCACGTGCGTACTCCTTGCGCTGGCACTTGGAGTCTCGCCCAGAGGCAGACCCTCCCGTAATAACGTTGACGAGCCTTTGGGAGGTTTGGAAGGGGAGTGTTTCTGACGGGTCCCCTTCCCGCGCTTGCCCTTGCTGCTCCCCCACGGGGACAGGAAGGGCCGATAGAGCCGGCTGAGGGGGCAAGGAGGCGGGAGTCCCCCCCTGCCCATGCTGGTCGAGGAATGCGGCGAAGTGTTGGAGAAGTTGGTGAAATTCCCGTGTAACATGGGTATTATACTTGTGGAAAGTACACCACAGGCCTTCCTTGCCTCCTGCCGCGGGGCCTTCATGGCCGCGGGACGATTGCCCCTCCCCTTAGCCTTTCGGCTTGGGGAAAGGGCGATCGCCCTTGGGGGCGTTGCGCGAGCCGCCTCCGCCCTCGAGGACAAAGGTATCCCTAGGCCGTGGCTCGCTACGATTGCCCCTCCTGGGGCGCTTGAGGGGGTCCCTAGCCTCCCGGTCGGTGGGGGCGGGGACTCCCTGGTTTTCCTTCCAGAGGTCGTCCTCCTCCGCCCGAGCGTATTTCTCAAGTACAGTGAAAAACTCGTCGGCAGAGGAGGGGCTGCTCCGAGAGAGTCTCCGATGGAGCTCCCTAGGAAGGATCCCACTCTTGCATGCCTCAATGACTGTGGACTCGGGGGCATGGGCTACTTTTCTCTTGACCTAAGAAAAGTGCTTGAAGAAGCTGCGGATGGTCTCCCCTGTCCTCTGTCGAACAAATTATAGCTGTGACGAATCCAGGGGGTGCACGTAGTTCCCTTCGAAGTACGCACAGAACTCGCGCTTGAGCTGCGCGGAAGACTTGATGGAGCCTGCCTTCAGGTTGCAAAATCATGAGCGGGCGATCCTGGTTAGGTAGAGGGGGAAGACAATGCATTGGACTGTCTCGTCCCCCCCAGCCGCTAAGATGGCTGTGGAATAGACCTGCACGAACTCGTAGTGATCGGCCTCATCATTGTAGTGTTCAAGATGCGGAGGTCGGTAAGGTCGCGGTCATCGAATGCACTAGAGGCGGCGGCACAGCAGTTGGTTAGGCCCCTCCACCTCTCGGGGAGAGTCTCCGTCGCTGTCTCCTTTGATGGGGGATGTGCGTTTGCTGTCAGAGTCCGGAAGGGGCCCAAGGGGTCTGCCGACGTGGTGGTAGCGCCACTTTTCCTCTGGGTTAGCCGAGCTAAGCTCCAGGACGTCTTGGCACCCCGCAGCAGTGGCGGTTGCTTCCTCAGCGGGCCTCTTTCCTCCGCCGGGACGGGAATGTGATTCACCGCGTCGACGACTCGGGGGAGGCTACGGCCGGTCGCACGGGGGAGCCTCTCCCGACTTGGTCGTAGGCATTTGCTCGACCTCCTCCCAGGTAAAGTGGACCTGATCCGTCAGGGGAGCCCTCGGGGGTGGCCCCGGGGGAGGAGGGAACTCATGCGTAGCGGTCACGAGCTCAGGAGGTACCACTGCAGTGTGGAGAGAACCACCACCGGGCGGTCCCTGGGAGTGCCGCCCGGAACCAGAGAGGGGGGCCCTCATGTGGGGAATCCGGTGGCGGCGCGGGAGCTGTCGAGTGGGCCGCTTTCGGCGCGACGGGGGAGACCGGCTAGGCGTACCTGGCTCTAGGCCTTGGGAAAACCCCCGGCACGGAGTGAACCAACGGCACGGGAAAGGCCCCGGGGACGGGGTAAGCCCCCGGCATCGGGAACACTCTTGGGGTCGGGAAAGCTCCAGATGATGGGCCCGCCGGGGAGGGGCGCGTAACCCCCGGTGGGATCATAGGTCCTGGGGGCAACCGGGCCTTTGAGAGTCGGAGGGGCTACCAGGTGTCCCATAAACGGGGGCATTGCCCCCATGAACGGGAACTACGGCAGATAGATAGGGGCCGGCGGCCACGCCAGGATGTGCAGGAGTTCATCCATCAAACGCTGGGCGCGTAGTTGGCTCTCCACAAGAGCTTCGAGTAGGGCATCCCGGGAGGCCGGGGGAGCCACCGGGGGGAAGCCAGTCCCCCCAGGGGCGCCCGAGGTCACCGGGTTGGACCCGGAGCCCTGTCCACCGGAAACTACCGGAAGGGTCAGAGGCGGTATCTGGGTTTGGCCGTGTCCGGGCGGTGGCACCGGGACAGCCATGCTTTGGAGGGGTGCCCCCGGGTCACTGGGACCGGCGTCACCAGGTAGGGCGCGAGCCCTCGTTCTTGGGGGAGCCATTGAGATTTGTCGCGAGGTCCCAACGGTCGGTGCCAACTGTCGTGGTATAACGAATACCCCGGCAAGTTTTTTGGTGGTTCCTAGCGAAGAAAAGACGACGCGAGCTGACCGCGTGACTGGTCCTCTCCCATCGGGCAAACGCAGGAAGTGACACGAAGATTTATAGAAGTTCAGGGCTCAGTGGAGACCCTAGTCCTTTCGACGTGCTTCCAACTAGAGTTGGCTAGGGGAGTTCTCTCGGGGAGAGATGGCTCCTAAGCATACCTGTTCGATTTTGCGTATTGGAGTAAATGAGTTGTCCTTAGTTACATGAGAGGGATACAAGGGTACAAGCCTGGCTGTAGCCATTGGATCAAAGGTACTAGCGTCCTTCTTATGGTCAAGGGACTTGGATGCTTGACAAGCATCCTCGCCAAAGCCCGAGGTGCTTCTCGCGTGATTCTCATGTGTCCGGGTCGCCGGGGGCCTTGTCCCTGGGCAAATGTTGGTGCCCGGGACAGGGGTCACCGGGGGTCTTGTTGCCCGGCAAATAGCGGCCCCCAAGACAGGTCACCGGAAACCTTGCCTCCGGACGAACGGCGGCGCCCGGGACAAGAGTCCCCGGGGGCCTTGTCCCTGGGCAAATGGTGGTGCCCGGGACAGGGGTCACGGACACGAGTCACCGGCGGCCTTGCCTCTGGGCAAGTGGCGGCGTCCAGGACAAGAGTCACCGGGGGCCTTGTCCCTGGGCAAATAGCGGCGCCCGGGACAGGGGTCACTGGGGGCTTTGTTCCCAGGAAAATGGTGGCGTCCAGGACGAGGGTCACCGGGGGCTTTGCCTCCGGGCAAATGGTGGTGCCCGGGACAAGTCACCGGGAGCCTTGCCTCCGGGCAAATGGCGGCGCCTAGGACAAGTCATCGGACGCCTTGTCCCCAAGTAAATGGCGGCGCCAGGGACTGGGGTCACCGGGGGCCTTGTTCCCTGGCAAATGGCAGTGTCCGGGACGAGGGTCACTAGGGCCTTGTTCCTGGGCAAATGGCGGCGCCTGGGACACGAGTCATCGGGGGCCTTGTCCCCGGGCAACCGGGAGAAGTCACCGGGAGCCTTGCCTCCGGGCAAATGGTGGCGCCCGGGACGGAGGTCACCGGTAGCCTCACTTCTTTTCTGGACTTGTTCCTGTGGAGATTTCCCCCAACAATGCCCTTAACAAAATTAAGAATGAAGAAATGACTGATACAGTTGTATTTGGCCATAGGATGTAGATAATAAAAGTGTGATAACACCCAACTAACTTTAGAGGAAGAATAAAATTAGATAATGAATTAAACATCTGAAACCTATTTTTTCATCGTCGAGTATATAATATATAATGTATAGTTGAGATGGGAGCATCCATTCATATAAAATCTAACAAATAATAAGTAGCAAGTGAATCTTTTATTTTTTTTGTAATGAGATTGGTTCTTATAGATTTTTTTTTGTGTTTATAGACTAGTTAGATAGAATATAAAAAAATTCATAGATGCATGAGACAACTTATTTGTTCCCTCTGTCTATATTATTTGTAGTTGTATATTTTTTTGATATAGATTACGCTAATATGTGTATTACGGTGGTAAAGGCAAGGGGTTTCAGAGATACACGCGGATCCTGTCCATATTACCGGAGGGTTTGCTACATACGTGTACATGTTTTGTCCTTATATGATTATTTGTGCTTCTCTTTGTATGTGTGCAATTAAATATACTTGATACATGTTACGAGGATGCATGTATAACGGCAGTACAAGGATCTCTCGAGGATGGTTTTCTAGACACATCTGCATGCGCTCTCGTGAGTGTGCGTGGATGACGGCGTGTGTACGGCCGTGCCCGTGCTGATTTGTCAATTTGCGTGCATGGCGCTATGAACGTACGCACCTCCAGCAGACAAGCTTCTTGCATTCTGGTCCTTAATATTTTTTTTGTTTCCTTGCCTCTTTGAATGCAGCTGGTTAATTAGTGGTTTTGCCCCATTCGGTGATGATATATTACTCTCTATTACAAAATACAATATCTATAATTTTATTATTTTGTTATAAAATATAAACATTTATGCAAATATATTAATATTTTTCGTGTTATGTCTTTATTTTTCCCTCCTCTATTATTTACCATTAGTAATAGTAGAAACCCTGTCTCACATCAGATCCACCTCATGAAATACAATCTAGCACACACAATCACAAGAAGAAAATCGAGAGATCTAATAGAGAAACCACAATAGGGAGAAAGAGACAACGCAATCAGAGAGAGAAAAGGTTGGCAAGGAAAATCACAAATTCTTAAGCACACATCTTCAAAATAGTACAAGAAATTGACGCACTCAAAAATCAATCCTCTTATTCTTTGGACACATCTATTCTTGACCTATGCAAGAGTTAGTTACTTAAGAAAACCTTAACCTCTTACCCTCTCTATGTGTCTCTTACTTCTAGTCTGGATTGATCTCCTTAATCTATGTTTGATTGATCTCCCTTAAGTCCACCTCTTATGAGCTTATATAGATTTCGATCCCAGCCCTAACTTACAAGAAAAAATATATAATACAATCTGACTAGAACTCTTGATAACTTTCCAAACTTAATATAATTAGGATAAGAGATATTCCCAACAATCTCCACCTTGACTTATATCGATTGAAGTTGTGTCTCTTTAAGAATATGCTCCTGACTGTTCCTTGCCTCACCCACCGCTGTAGGAGTGCCTCCACCATAAAGGACTTATGCATATCTGTTAGATATGCGTGTCTGAGTTTGACCACTTAGACCCATCACATGATAGCTCCTCGGTAATACAACTTGATTAGGTACACCGTCCACACCTATGATCCTTCATATAATAGGTTTGTACCACCTTCAAACTCACCTGCTCGTAGGTATTGCACGGCTAGGTCCCACAACAACTTCTCACAACAAAGAGCACACAACTTCACCTTTGCGGCCATTGGAGTTTACAACTGCATGCAGCTTCGCCTCTATGACCACTGGAGTTAGGAGCATTTTATATATGGAGACCTACCATCAATGACTCAGTTTGATCCACCTGATCAGGATTTCCATTAGATTTCTCTTTGGCTACTCCACCTACCATCCGATTGATCAAATGCACTAGATACTCTTCGTGATTACCTGCCCAGTACGAGTGATCTTTATGATTCCATCATGCAACCATAAGTCGTACCTATGAAATCCATACACCCTCATGGATATTAGATTTTTGTTTAAGCCAAGGACATACTGCATGATATGAGCACGTCGGTGAAGGACGCGTTCACGGAGGGTGGCCCGATCTTCACGACATAGAACCTGGATAACTGGTATCTGAAGATACCTGAATAACTAGTATGATCTGACGAAATTAGATAGCCAACCACTTGCAGAGTAAGGATCAGCATATCAATGAATTCGCCCAATCATACTCTGAATTACCTATCCACACAACCACGCACAGAGTTGGTGCACAGATAGGGTGATCATGAAGATCGTTCGAGCAATTCCGGAGGAAATCACAAGAACAAAGGATGAAGAAATTCAACTTTCAACTAAAACTAAGACTTCAATCTAAAAATATCTATATCAATGTCTTATGTCTTGTATATAAAAAACTATGACCATACCCCTCTTTTATAGAGGGTAGTATTTACAAAACATAGAATACTTAAACTAGAATTCTAATCTGAATCTAATTCAAAATTTAAAAATCCTAACAAACTATAAAAGATAAAAAGAAGTCCAGAATCAATCTTCTCGAGTCGGACTCAGATTCGGACTTGACTTTTTCCTTCCGTACAGTTGTTACTCTTTTCGGTCTCCTGGTTGCATACGACATTGGAATTTAATGATTCTTGATTGGTTGGAAAGCTCTTTTGAATACTTTCCAACAAGTACTCACATGACGAACTTGGACATCTGTGATGAGAATGGTGCTTGGTTGAATTTGGATTATTGCTTGGTCGGTAGACTGCATGTCGAGCAAAATTATTTTGGTTGTAGCGGTTGCAATTATTGACGGAATCAAGTGATCTTGGGCTTGTTGGAAAGTTTAGAAAATTCTCTTTCGACTCAGTAGGTGTACGACCAAATTTGATGAAGTCATTCTTGTTATGCTCTCCCTCTCTATTCCTGATCAATGTTAAACAAGAACTATTAACTAGCAGCATATTCTCATCATAGTTTAATTCTTTAAGGAACAAAGTCACCTATTGATTTAGTTGTCTAGTTTTCGCTCGAGTTATTGGTCCTGTATGTTACTCTGGTCGAGTGCTAGTGCTAGAGATGTCCTCATCATTCTCCCCCTCTTTAAAAGGACTCGTCCTTGAGTCTGACTGTGTAGAACAGAAAAGCGGAGAAAGGTTTGAAACATTAAATGTAGCACTAACTCCATATTCTCGTGGTAGCTCTATCTTCTAGGCATTTTTTGGCGAACAGGCTCGCTACTCTAGCGCAATTTCAAAGGTTTTACTCGAAACCCCAAGAAGCTTGCAAGAAATAGATCATAGATCAAGAGATTTACCACTAGACGCGCGGATGCAACACGCAGCAGCAAAAGAAGAGCCGATGTCGCAACCGGATCGTGACCAACAGTGCAGCAATAACTGCCGCACCTCTATGGAAGTCCACAAGTCTGGGGAAGGAGCACTGCGTGTTCGTGTGCTAGCACCAGCGCACGCGGCTAGTGTTTTACGAGATCTATCTCGTGGATGGTGGTGGCAGTCAGAATAGATCAGATGATGGATGCATGCCCATTGCACCTCCTTTTATAGGGCCTTGTCGATAAGTCCTACTCAAATGCGAACCTTAATACTAATGGTAAACCCACTACTAATAGGAGACCTATTTCAGATCCCATCCTAGTTAATACTCCAACCCATTAAGTGTGTAACCCTGTAGGTTCGTGTATATTTGGATGCGACCAGAAACAACTTCCCGAATCACAAGTTATAAGCGGTCCCTAGCAAAACATTATGACTACCCGCATGTATACGAAGACCATATCCGACGAACCTATACAATTATCATGGATTATCTCTTTGCCTCACGATACCAAATCGAACTCAAAGTGAGAAACGTGTCAGCCTTGAATAGCTCGGTCCTTTCTTGATCTTGTAATAGACTAACCTTTCCATAGTTGACTCTCAACTATATTCGGCACGGTCATGCGCTTTCTTAGTCCAATTACATCAAGGGGCCTAGAGATATCTCTCTCAAGATATGAGATGGGCAAATTCCATCTCGACCATCACTTTCAACCACATGCTTCATAACATATCTGTTTGTCACTTTTATGACTACTAAGTTAAAAGTAGCGGTTGATGATACCAAGTATGCTACTACGCATGTATGAAACTTTGATGATCTTAGGTCTAAAGATAAACCAAAATAACTGTTAGAAACAAACCGATGACACATAAAAAACTCAACAGTTCTCAAGATGGCTCAATCCAACCAACATGTGTCCACGACATTGACTTGATATCTCATATCCATGGTCCGTGAAACTTGACTATCAATCAATGATCGTGCTAACTTATATTGCATTATTATTCCATGTAATGCCTAAAGTCAGGGATGTTTAGAATAAGTATCACTGATAATACCGATAATTCATATATCATAATAAAGAGTTCCACGAACAAGTCACATACTTGTTTGATCAATAAAAGTGATACTTTATTCAAGGAATGCAATAATATTTTATTTGTAACAATTCACAAAAATATCATGATACAATCATCTCCATGATTGCCTCTAGGACATATCTCTATCAATCTCCCACTTACACTAGAGTCAATCATATAGGTATCAAATACCCATTGCTCTAGGGCATATCTCTATCAATCTTCCACTTGCACTAGAGTCAATCATATAGGTATCGAATACCCATTGCTCTAGGACATATCTCTATCAATCTCCCACTTGCACTAGAGTCAATCATATAGGTATGGAATACCCATTGCTCTAGTGTGCGCCTCATGCTTTGGTTGTGGGAGAGGCTTCGTCAAAGGATCTGCCATATTGAAGTTTGTATTTACTTTGCATATTTTCACATCACCTCTACTGATAAACTCTCGTATAAGGTGATATCGCCGAAGTATATGCTTGGATTTTTTATGTGACCTTGGTTCCTTAGCTTGAGCGATGGCTCCACTATTATCACAATAGAGATCCACCAGACTAACAATGCAAGGTACCACACTAAGTTCAAAGATGAACTTTCTTATCCAAACAGCTTCCTTTGCTGCTTCAGATGCAGCTATCTACTCGGCTTCTGTTGTAGAATCAACGACCGTCTCTTGCTTAGAACTCTACCAGCTCTAGCACCTCCATGAAGCAAAACACAAACCTAGATTGTGATCGGTAATCATCCTTGTCGGTTTGGAAGCTAGCATCAGTGTAACCATTTACAATGAGGTCTTTCTCACCTTAAACCAAGAACACATCATTAGTTCCTCTCATGGTACTTTCGGATGTTTTTAACAGCTATCTATTGACTCACCCGGATTTGATTGGTATCGGCTCGTAGAACTTAGAGCATAAGAAACATCTGGGCGTGTACAAAGCATGGCATATATGATAGGACCAATAGCCAAAGCGTATGGAATCTTACTCATTCGGTCTTGCTCATCAGATGTCATAGGACATTGACTCTTGCTAAAACTAATGCCATGTGACATAGGTAAGAAACCTCTTTTGGAGTCTTGCATGTTGAACTGATTCAACACCTTGTCTATGTATGTACTTTGGCTTAATCCAATTAGCCGTTTAGATCTATTTCTATAGATGTTAATACCCAGTATGTATGTTGCTTCTCCCAAGTCTTTCATAGAGAAATTATTTCTCAAAGAAGACTTGACAGATTCAAATATAGGAGTGTCATTTCCGATTAGCAGTGTGGCATCTACATACAAAACCAAAAATGCATGTGCACTCCCACTAACCTTCTTGTAAACACAAGGTTTATCTTCATTTTTGATGAAGCCAAATTGTTTGACTATCTCATCAAAATCAATATTCCAACTCTGAGATCTTGCTTCAATCCATAGATGGATTTCTGAAGCTTGCATACTTTCCCAGCATTTTGTGGATGAGCAAAAACCTTTTGGCTGTGTCATGTACACATCCTCACTCAGATTTCCATTTAGGAAAGCTGTTTTAACATGCATTTGTCATATCTCATAATCATGGTAGGCTCCAATTGCGAGCATGATCTGAATTGACTTTAGCATGGCGAGGTGAGAAAGTTTCATCATAATCAATTCCTTTAATTTGTTTGAAACCTTTCGCAACCAATCGTGCTTTATGATTATGAACATTTCCATTCATGTCAATCTTTTTCTTAAAGACCCATTTACACTCGATGGGTTTTACACAATCTGGTAAATCAATCAAGTTCCAAACTTGATGAGTTTGGAAGGAGTCTATAACGGATCTCATGGCGCCAAGCCATTTGTCAGAGTCTGGGCACATCATTGCTTCCTCATATGTCTTGGGTTCATCATTGTCTAATAATAATATATCTCTTCGTTCTGTGGTAAGGAACATGTACCTCTCAGGTACATTACGGACCCTTCGAGACCTATGCGGCGCTAGTCGTCCCACAACTGTTTCCTGAACAGTTTGTGGTTCTTCTTGAAAATCAATGGGAGCTGAAACATTTTCCAATGGTTATTGAATTTCTTCAAGTCGCTCTATACTCCCACTAATTTCTTTTGTGAGAAACTCTTTCTCAAGAAATACACCATTATGAGAAACAAACACTTTGTTCTCATCCTTATTATAGAAGTAATATCCCTTCGTTTCCTTAGGATACTCCATGAAGAAGCACTTGTCTGATTTGGGTGTGAGTTTGTCAGACATCAAACGTTTCACGTATGCCTCATAGCCCCAAATCTTGAGAAAAGACAAACTAGGTCGCTTCCCAGTCCATATCTCATATGGCGTCTTCTCTACCACTTTTGATGGAGCCCTATTTAAGTTGAACGCATCACTCTCTACAGCATATCCCCAAAAAGATAATGGAAGATCGACTTGGCTCATCATTGATCGAACCATGTCCAACAAGGTTCGATTCCATCATTCAGACACACCATTCCATTGAGGTGTCCCTGGCGATGTTAGCTTTGAAACAATTCCACATTACTTTAAATGATTGCTAAATTCTTGGCTCAAATATTCTCCTCCACGATCTGATCGTACGAATTTAATTTTCTTGCCAAGATGAGTTTGTACTCCATCCTCATATTCTTTGAATTTTTCAAAAGATTCAAACTTATGCCTCATTAAGTAGATATAACCATATCTACTAAAATCATTAGTGAAAGTTATGAAGTATTGGAATCCACCTTTGGCCATAGTGCTTAATGATCCACATACATCAGAATGTACAAGGGCCAATAAATCACTTGCTCTTTCACCTGAACCAGTAAAAGGTGTCTTTGTCATTTTGTGAAGTAAACAAGATTTGCATATGCCATATGATTCAAAATCAAATGAGTCTAGAAGTCCATACTTACAGAGCTTCATGATGCGTTTCTCATTTATATGACCTAAACGACAATGCCATATAAAGGTTGGATTCAAATCATTTGTTTTCAGCCTTTTAGTATTTATGTTGTAAACAGGAACTTCAAGATTTAAAACATAAAGCCGATACGTCAATTAGGCTGATCCACAAAGCATATCATTCAAATAAAATGAACAACAATTGTTCTTTATTCTGAATTGAAAACCTTTCTTGTCCAAACATAAAACAAAAATAATGTTTTTCTTATGACAGGAACATAATAACAATTATTAAGCTCCAAATCAATCCTGATAGTAAAGGCAATATAAAAGTCCCAACAGCTAAAGCAGCAAGTCTTGCTTCGTTGCCTACGCAAAGCTGAACTTCACCCTTTGTCAAACATCTACTCCTTTTAAGCCCCTACATCGAAGTGCAAATATGAGCTCCTGAACCGATATCAAACACCCAAGAATCAGAAGGAGAAGTAGCCATATTGACTTCTATAACATAAATACCTGAAGCGGAAGTCTCACTTCCCTTCTTCTTTTTCAGATCTTCCATATACTTCTTGCAATTCGTCTTCCAATGGCCAGATTCCTTGCAATAGAAGCATTTAGAAGCAACGGTAGGGCCAGGCTTGGACTTTCCATTGGGCTTATGCTAGTTGCTTGAGCTCTCATCTTGAGCCTTGCCTTTGCCCTTAGCCTTTCCCTTACCCTTCTTCTTGAAACTCTTTCCTTTCCCTTTTGAACCATCATCACATGATTTGGATTCTTTTTGATGTTTTGCTTTGCCGTCTTTAACATCCCATGCAATTCAGGTTGAGTTTTCTTGAGATTATTCATATTGAAGTTCAATATGAATGGATCGTCGATCAGAGGGAGCGATTGGAGAATCACATCAGTAGCCAACTCTCGGCTAAGGGGGTAACCAAGTTTACCTAAGCTCTCAATGTAACCAATTATCTTGATTGAATGAGGGCTAACTGCGCTTTCTTGTGCCAGTTTGCAGGCATGCAGTTTCTTGGTGGTCTCATATCTTTCCACCCTTACCTGTCTTTGGACAAGTTTCAAAGATCCACACTCATGTCATAAGCATTGGCGTTCTCGAATTGCTTTTGCAATTCAGAACCCATTGTTGCTAACATGAGGCAACTGACATCGAGATCATCATTAACGTGCTTCTTGTAAGCATCTCGTTGAGATCATGAAGCGCTAGTCAAAGGTTCATTAGGAACTGGGGACTCTAGAACATAGTCCTTTTTCTCTTGTTTGAGAACGATTCTCAAGTTACGAATCCAATCAATGAAATTTGTTCCATTTAGTTTTTCTTTATTGAGTACAGATCACAAATGAAAGCTGGTTGAGGAGTTATCGGCCATTATCTGCAACATAAAAACATGCAAAAGACATCATGTTTATGAACAATTTTCAATTAACTTTTAATAAAAGTATCTTCCACTATATGTTTAAAAACCATAGTCCATAGAATGACATATAGTGGGTCCCTTTTTAAGATCCATATTTCACTAAATTATAGTGAGCTTTGGCATCACTATTAGAAACCTAGTAATTTAGGTAAGCAACTTGTGCTAATCATATCATATATGATACTTGTTTGTTGGGTGACATCAATATGTCCTGGCTCCCAACACCATGCACCAAGGCTCAAAACCGTTTTGATAGCCTTGTTAAGTGAAACCAATTCTATGCGTATAAGTGTCCAACATTTATCCTGCCTTACCAAGATACTTAATGGCACCTTGATTTGTCAAGCCTACCAAATAACGATCGAGGTTTTGGTAGTTGCAGCAATTGAAAAGGGCATCAAAAACAATTTAATTTTAGGGACTTAATTAACAATGTTCAGAACTTTCAAGAAAGAATCAAAATAATCATCACCTAGACGATCTAACAGGTGCAACTATGACTATATTTAACTTCCGTTGGCAATAACCTTGGCAAGGAAACACCACGACTATTTTCGCTCACACCATGAAGAAAAGTGTTCCGCTGAGTGGGGCTTATTAAGAAAAACCTTATGATGTGTTCTTTCCTTAGACACCACAGTTAATAGTCTCTGGTTGTCAAGTATAATCTTTATGTTTTATGAGGGGTGAAAACATGGCAAATCATCCATATGCATGAAAATAACCATCAGTTAGATGATCTAATCAATCTATGAGATAGTATGGCCCTTTAATATGGTGATCTCCCATCTCCATCTTCATGGGTCCAGTCCACCATGCTTGAAAAATTCTGGAGTGAGTTCTAGACTACTATACTAATAGCTAGATATGAATTTACATAAGAGTGCCAATCATCACACATGTCGGCACGTAGGCTGTTATACAAAAAGACACGACCATATCAACCATGGTCGAAATAAACGATTCGCAGATCATGACAATTACACAATCACATCACATAAACATGCATAAAGACCATACTTCTCATATAAATTCCTGCAAAAACAAGTCAGACAAAGAATCCCATCCCCGTCATGCAGCTTAGTGGCCTTAAGAAATAAAATGGACGACAACGACCTTCGGCGGTTCCGCTAGGTAGTTAGCCGACGAGGGGTTGGAAGGGGGGAGCCGCCCCCTTCACGGGGGTTCCGGGGGGGGGGGGGGGGGGGCAGCACCCCCGTTGGAAAATTTTTGATGATTTATAGTATGAATCGGCATTTTCGTCCATAGAAAATCTCGTCGGGTTGATCATATCAGCCCAACTTCCGAACCAATCTAATTAGTTAAGATTTCTATTAATCCCCGTGATGATATCTTTTAAAGATATACTAAATCTTTTATATCCAATCTAACAAAGATTCTGGTCTCCTATCCTATCACTACCATGCTGGCCTTTACACCACCTCCCATTGGCCCATGCAAGGATTCATAGTAGCAATCGGATTACGTATGTACTCATGTAAAATTGATCACATCCATTTAACAAATCCACGTTATGAGATATCATCTTCTACGATTCTGTCGAAAGTGATGGATCATATTTATCATAGGTCAAAATATGTTTCATCACATGAAATACCAATAGATCAAATTCTACTAATTCTGATCTAACATGTTATCAAAAATTATTAATAGATCTAATCTATTAAACATATGCATATAACACATATATGTTAACAATCTAAATCTATGCTATACAAGGAGGCTCTGATACCACCGTTAGGGAACGGGCTCGCTACACTAGCAAAATTTCAAAGGTTTTACCTGAAATCCCAAGAAGCATGCAAGAAATAGATCATATGATGGATCAATGCCCACCGCACCTCCTTTTTCTAGGGCCTTGTAGATAAGTCCTACTCAAATGCGAACCCTAATCCTAATGGTAAACCCATTACCAATTGGGGATCTGTTTCGGATCCCATCCGAATTAATACTCAAACCCGTTAAGTGTGTAACCCTGTAGGTTTGTGTATATTTGGACGCGATCGGAAACAACTTCCCAAATCAGAAGTCATAAGAAGTCCCTAGCAAGACATTATGACTACCTGCATGTACATGAAGATCATATCCGATGAACCTATACAACTTATCATAGACTATCTCTTTGCCTCACGATACCATATCAAACTCAAGGTGAGAAACATGTCATCCTTGAATAGCTTGGTCCTTTCTTGATCTTGTAATGGACTAACCTTTCCATAGTTGACTCTCAACTATATTCGGCACGGCCATACACTTTCTTAGTCCAATTACATCAAGGGGCCCAGAGATATCTCTCTCAAGATATGAGAGGGGTAAATTCCATCTCAACCATTCATTTTCAACCACATGCTTCATAATATATCTGTATGTCACCTTTATAACTATTCGGTTAAAAGTAGCGGTTGATGATAACAACTATGCTACTATGCATGAAACCTTGATGATCTTAGGTCTAAACATAAACCAAAATAACTGTTAGAAACAAACTGATGACACATAAAAAACTAAACAGTGTCTCAAGATGGGTGAATCCAACCAACATGTTCTCCAACATGTGTCCACGACATTAACTTGATATCTCATATCCATGGTCCGTGAAACTAGACTATCAATCAATGATCGTGTTGACTTATCTTGTATTATTATTTCATGTAATGCTGAATGTCAGGGATGTTTAGAATAAGTATCACTGATAATGCCGACCATTCATATATCATAATAAAGAGTTTCATGAACAAGTCACATACTTGTTTGATCAATAAAAGAGACACATTATTCAAGGAATGCAATAACATTTTATTCTTAAGAATTCACAAACATATCATGATACAATCATTTCCATGATTGCCTTTAGGGTATATCTCTATTAGCATTATCATTGATCTTTTCCAAAACTTTGAAAAGTTCATCTCCACGTGACATGAGTTTTGATTTGCGCAGTTTGGGAAATCTATCTTTCCACAAGTTTAGCGATACAAGATCACCTGGTGAAAACACCATCTTCCTCTTCTTTTTGTTCGCCCTAGTCGCATATTGCTAGGTCATCTTCTCAATATGTTCCTTTGTCTTTGCATGGAGGTTCTTCACGTATTCAGCACGCTTAGATGCATCCATGTTTATTCGTTCTGGCATAGGAAAAGGCAAAAAATCAATAGGAGCAAGTGGTTTAAAGCAATAAACAATTTCAAAAGGACACAAATTAGTGGTTGATTGTAGCGCCCTGTTGTACACAAACTCCACGTGTGGCAAACATTCTTCCCACTCTTTTAAAATCTTCTTGATCATCATCCTCAACATAGTCGACATTGTATGGTTGATGACCTCGGTCTGCCTTTCTATTTCCTTAATCTCTGCAGGATTGGTGCGGTATGGTGGTCGGTTTGGCAATGCTGCTCTAGATATTAGATCAATTTGATGCTCGATTCCTCATAAAGGTGGAAGTCTGGATGTTACATCTGCTAGAAATATGTCGTTATAAGCCTGCAAACAGTGGTAGCAACACTAGGTAGAGTGGTTAAGTCAGTAGTAGAAATCAAGGATTCTTTGTACAAGAGTACAAAACAATCCAGCAATAGGTTACTCACAACTCTCAAATCTGATTTTGTAGCTATGAAAGCTAAGCTATTTTTGTCTCTTTTATTTTTCTCACTCATATTTGGTTTGTGGCTCTCTCTCTCTCTCACCGATATGTGGTGCTCACTCATATGTTCACTCACACCATCAACCTTATTGTCAGAAAGTTTTTGCATCTCTTCCGCTATGATTTGTTCTGGAGTCATAGGAAGAAGAGTTGTCGGGGGAAATCTCCGCGAGACTAAGTCCAGGTAAGATGTGTCACGATTACCCGGGGACGTGGCCTCCGGTGCCCTCCCGGGCGCCGCCATTCACCCGGGGTGTGGCCTCCGGGGCCTCCCCGGGCGCCGCCTTTTGGCTCCCGGGATGTGGCCTCCGGTGCCCGCCCGGGCGCCGCCGTTTGCCCGGGGACGTGGCCTCCGGGGCCTCCCCGGGCGCCGCCTTTTGGCTCCCGGGACGTGGCCTCCGGTGCCCTCCCAGGCGCCGCCATTCACCCGGGGACGTGGCCTCCGGGGCCTTCCCGGGCGCCGCCTTTTGGCTCTCGGGGTGTGGCCTCCGGGGCCTCCCCGGGCGCCGCCTTTTGGCTCTCGGGACGTGGCCTCCGGTGCCCTCCCGGGAGCCGCCATTCACCCGGGGACGTGGCCTCCGGGGCCTTCCCGGGCGCCGCCTTTTGGCTCCCGGGGTGTGGCCTCCGGGGCCTCCCCGGGCGCCGCCTTTTGGCTCTCGGGACGTGGCCTCCGGTGCCCTCCCGGGCGCCGCCGTTTGCCCGGGGATGTGACCTCCGGGGCCTCCCCGGGCGCCGCCTTTTGGCTCCCGGGACGTGGCCTCCGGTGCCCTCCCGGGCGCCGCCCTTTGCCCGGGGACGTGGCCTCCGGGGCCTCCCCGGGCGCCGCCTTTTGGCTCCCGGGACGTGGCCTCCGGGGCCCTCCCGGGCGCCGCCTTTTGGCTCCCGGGACGTGGCCTCCGGGGCCTTCCCGGGCGCCGCCGTTTTCCCGGGGACGTGGCCTCCGGGACTTCCCCGGGCGCCGCCTTTTGGCTCCCGGGACATGGCCTCCGGCGCCGTCCCGGGCCTCATCACCCTCCTAAAGGTAAAGTATTGAACTGTTTATCACGTGCAGGTCACGCGAGGAGCACCTCGGGAACTAGCGACCACTTGTCAAGCATCCAAGGCGTTTGACCGGGAGAAGGACGGTCCTGCCCTTCAATCCGACGGTGGCTTCCGGGGTAGTTTAGGTTTTTTGCTGCTTTTTGGGGCTATAAATAGCCCTTGTACCCCTCTGTTGTAAGGGAGGGATTCATTTATTGGAATAGCTAAACTCACAGGCGTGCTCCGGAAGCCTCTCCCCCGGAGAGGGCCTCCCCAGCCGACTCCGGTCGGGAGCGCGTCGACAGGACTAGGGCCCCCACCGGGACCCGAACCTGTATAAACCCGTGTCATTCTTTGTGCTTGTCCGGCGGGGGAGGACCGGTCATCCGGTCAACCCGCGCCGCGTAATCTTCGCTAGGATCACTCTCAAAACCTGCCGGGGTATTCGCAATACCACGACAAGAGTGATGTCGTTGCCCTTGAACTTGAAGAAATCTTTGTTAGTCTGACCACAATGTTGTGAATCGCGATCATATTGCCATGGTCGTCCCAACAGTAAGTGGCAAACTTGCATAGGAACCACATCGCACATGACATCATCAGTACACCCCTTAATGGTAAACTGAACCCTCACTATGAAGGTAATTTTTATCTCACCACAAGAGTTAAGCCAACTAATGCGGTATGGATGAGGATGTTTTAGCACTGTAAGTCCAAGTTTCTCCACTATCTCCTTACTAGCAAGATTATGTCATCTACATCTATCAATGATGAGCTTGCATACCTTAACTTGGACCTTACATAGAGTTTGAAAAAGATTATGTCGCTATCCTCATTTAGCTTCCATCATTTGAACACTGAGCATAGTCTTGACCACAAGAGTTTGACCTTGCTCGAAAGAAAAACCTCCTTCAGCTTCAACTTCTATTGTAGTGTCTTCGATAACGTCTTCGTCACTTTGAGAATCATATTCTCCGTCTTCTTGCACAATCATAGCTCTCTAGTTAGGACGCTGAGATGCCACATGTACTCGCCCTTGGCATCTAAAGCATATAATTTGGCGTGAGCGAGCAGAAGAACCAACAGATGAGGTGCTGGCTGTAGGCTTCTTTTCGGTGGTCGAAGCATTGTTGTTTGGTCAAAGCAGTGTAGATGACAGATTGGACTTCGTCAAAGAATTATTGTTTGGTCGACCCATTAGAGGAGTTGAGGTTGAAGCATTATTACTCTGTTGATGCGACGTAGAAGTATTGGCTGCCCGAGAATACATCTTGTCTTCAGCTAATTTTCATTCCACCTTTCTTGATAGATGGACAAGTTGCTCGAGATCATAGTACTGCTGATAATTGATAATCCTCACGACGTCTCTATTCAAGCCATTATAAAACCGAGCAATGGACTGGTTAGGTGTGTTCGTAACATCACATCTTATCAAAAGAATCTCCATCTCCTAGTGGTATTCATCAACACTTCGCAGAGCTTGTTTAAGACCTTGGAGCTTGATGAACAAGTCCCGAGTGTAGTTAGATGGTACAAACCTCCTTTTCATGACATTCTTCATCTCATCCCATGTAGCAATTCAAGATCAATTTGCTTGTCTCCTTAACTCATGACATTGATGCCACCAAATCAATGTATAACCTTCAAATTCGGATGAAGTAGAGGCTACCTTTTCTTGTTCACTGTCATTGCACATGAGAAGAGGTTTATCCATCTTTAGCTCCCAATCAAGATAGACTTCTAGATCCTGTGAGCCATTAAACTTAGGAATAGTGAGCTTGATCTTTGCAAATATTCTACCATCGTGGTCATGATGACGATCTCCGCCACGATGCCGGTTATGAGCACGGTACCCTAGTCAATAATCGGCATCCACGTGGGGTGGCTGCAAATTACCATCATAATAGTTGTTGCCTTCAGGGTGGTAGTCGTACTGGAATTTGTCATCATAGTCATCACCACCTCTGCCATGTCGTCCTTCTTTCTGCCCTCGGCCAGTATCTGGATAACCATAGACAGAACTACGACTATGATGACAAATTGGGGTGGTCGAAAAGCATGACCATGACCAGTTGGACATGGTCGAATAGGTGGATAACCATGATGATTGTCGCCTTCTACTAAACGTGCATCTTCCAGATTTCCTTCTTGTTGTGTAGCACGTATGTTTTGCCCCTGAGGTGGAGCTTCTGGGTTTATGAATGCAACTAGGAGTTGCTACAGTTCATCAACAACTGAATCAAACCGTCCCTCGACAAATGTTCGGAGTGTAGCATGTTCAGCTCGAGTGACATAAGCTTCCGGATTGATTGATGAAGTAGATGATCTGTTTCCTGCCATCGATTAATGTAGAAAAATAGAAAATATGTGGAATAGGAAATATATGTCGAATTACTCCATCTCACCTACTATTACCAATCCAAAGTTCTTATGCTTTCCTAGGGAATGCTTAGCACGTTCCAGTAATAACCAATGGGGCTTATCAGAGGCTGATGTGGCGAATTCACAATGAGGTCTTTATGTTAACAAGTGGATTTATCTGTGGAGCTAGGTTAGGTAACACACGATATAATGTATAACTTAGCAATGCAGGATCAAATAACAATCCGATAGTATGGAAATCCTAAGTTGCCAATCACAAAAGAGATGGTATGCCAAAAGATAAATCAACAATTGTACTCCTTAGAGCAATTTTTTTAACATATGATATTTGATCCAAAGGATGGTCAATGATGATCAGGAGATATATATATCTTTTTTTACTCTTCACGCACAAACGAAAAAATACTCAGACTTGAGGCACCAAGATTGACTCGACTAGCAACAAAAACTAAACCACGGATTAGAACTCGATACAGAAAACTAAATTAACAGATTAAAATATGAAGCTTGGTGATATATTTTTGTTAGCAATTTTCTGGACTTTAGGACTGAAAAAAACTAAACTACTAGTAAATAGAATAAAGGAAAAGATTCAACCGTGGAAACTGAAGCTCTGATACCAACTGATATGAACATGCTAGTGAAGGATGCATTCACGGATGGTGGCTCGATCTTCACGACATAGAACCTGGATAACTAGTATGACCTGATGAAACAAGTTAGCTAACCACTTGCAGAGCAAGGACTTCCGTATCAATGAATTCACCCAACCACACTCTGAATTACCTATCCACACAGCCACGCACAGAGTTGGCGCACCGATAGGGTGATCACGAAGATCGTTTGAGTAATTCCGGAGGAAATCACAAGAACAAAGGATGAAGAGATTCAACTCTCAACTAAAACTAAGACTTCAATCTGAAAATATCAATATAAATGTCTTATGTCTTCTATATAAAAAATTATTACCATGCCTTTGTGTTATAGAGGGTAGTATTTACAAAAGATAGAAGACTTAAACTAAAATTCTAATCTAAATCTAATTCAAAAGGAATAAAAATCCTAACAAACTATAAAAGATAATGATTCTTGATGTTACTCTCAGAGTCAGACTCAGATGCGGACTGGACTTTTTTCTTCCGTCTAGTCGTTACTCTTTTCAATCTCCTGGTTGCATACGACATCCGAATTTAATGATTCTTGATGTTTGGGAAAGCTCTTTTGAATACCTTTCCAAAAAATAGTCACATGACCAACTTGGACATCTGTTCTGAGAATGAGGCTTGGTCGAAGTTGGACTGTCGCTTGGTCAGCAGACTGCATGCCGAGCAAAATTCTTTTTGTGGTAGCGTTTGCAATCCTTGACGGATTGAGTGATCTTGGGCTTGTTGGAAAGGTTAGGAAATCCTCGTTCCACTCTGTAGGTGTATGACCAGATTCGATGAAGTCCTTCCTGTTATGCTCTCCCTCTCTATTCCTGATCAATGTTAAACAATAGCTATTAATTCTTTAATTCTTTAAGGAACAAAGTCACCTGTTGATTTAGTTGTCTGGCCTTCACTCAAGTAATTGGTCTTGTATGTTCCTCTAGTCGAGTGCTAGTGCTAGGGATATCCTCATAATCGCACCCCTTACAATGTGTGACATGCTCCAACATATCACTCCACTGGGCATAGAGATCCTTCATCAAATATCTCCCACATCGAATATTTGTTGAAGGAACAACTAGAGTCTAATATTGGAGATATCTGATTCATGAAAAACAAGCACAACTGAATCATCCACCTCCTTGCACTGTCAAATTTTGGTACTACATAACTCCACCCATTAGACATCATTCTTATTTTTTTCCCTTCAACGCTTACCAATCGTCTCAACATATCTAATCTAGATACCACTTGTTTGGAAAAATGGAAGCCCAGACCACAGATCAGATCCCGCCTTGTGAGATAAGGGCTGAGCGTGCACAATAACAAGAATGAATTTTTGGAGATCTAGTAAAGAAAACCACGATAATGATGGAGAAGCAACGACAATCAGAGAGAAAAAAGACTAGTGATGGAGACCACAATTCCTAAAAAAAAACTTGAAAAGAGCACAAGAGATTGATGCTCTCGCCTTTTGTGAGAGTCACACTAGTACAGAAATGCAGTCTACTAACCCCTATATTCTATCAGTTATTAGCGCTTTAGTAGAAAACCGATAGAAAATGTCCCTCGCGGCCAAAAAAGGCCAACGGGTGTATTTTTCCTATCGGTTTGTAAGAAACTTACCGATACAATAAATACTATGATTTACTCTAGCGGTGATGAACATATTTGCCGTTAGAAGAGATTCATAAGTACTGACGGGAGAATGTTGTGCGCCGATAGGACTGGTCGACTTCTTCAGCTAGACTTATTCTATCGGTAATTTAATAGTATACTGACAGAATATCTCAAAAATTTCTATCGGCAATATGTAGTGTGCCGATAGAACCGTTCGCCTTCTACAGATATTTTTATTCTATCGGTAATGTATTCTTTTACCGTTAGAATATATCAAAAATTGCTTAGAACTGTTCGTCTTCAAATAGTTTTATTCTATCGGTAACGAATGTTTATACCGTTAGAATATAGAAAAAATATTTTAGAACTGTTCGCCTTCTACAACTAGTATGATTCTATCGGCAATTTACGTATATACCGACAGAGTGTGGACAAAAATTCCTATCGATAATTTGTATTGTGCCGATAGAGCCCTTCGACTTCTACAGATGTTTTTTTTCTATCTGTAATTGATTTTGTACCGTTAGAACATATATATAAAATGACTAACGGTATATGGTGTTTGTACCGATAGAATTTATCTAGTACTATAAATACAGGGGTATGTCTCTTCATTATCACAGTTCATCTGGGGCTCGTAGTCCTAACCCGTAAGCTCCATGGACGGCCGGCGCACCTCTACAGGCGACTGCTGCACCTCCGCACCTCCATCGACGCCCTCTAGACTTCCGCATCCCAAGCAAGGTACGTAAATCATTCTAATCCGATTATGGCAATTATTCTGCTTTTTTTGTATCCTTCATTTTGATGTGTCTTCTTTTCAATATGATTATGATCTTTGCAGGTCCTTGGATGATGCTCATGAGGGGCAACATATTTCACGGTTCTTCATTGCAGTACGCTGCTTACGTTGGCTTGTTGGCGAAAGAAACGGTGAAGATCACCGTCGAGAGCTGGAAGGACGTGAAATGCCAGATCTTGGTTGGCTCGGTCGAGAAGATCCTTAAGCCCTGCGTGTTTCTCAAATCAGGACCTATAGAAAGCATCTTACATTTTTTTGCATGCACCAACTTGTGGCCAGATGCTTACCTGCTTGGAGAAGAAGAATTATTGTTATTTGCACAGCTATTCTACACCATCACTACACAGAACAACATCTTGGAAGGTCGGTTCTTTTTGTTAATGGAGTTGAGTTGAGTTGAGTTGAGTTGAGTTGATCGAGTTTGAGTCCGAGGAAATCACCAATACGTACAAATGTAAGTCGACGGCAGTTCCAGCTCCTCGGGCGTCTTCGAACTGAACTCCTATGGTTAAGTCCAATGTGGTTCAGACATTTGTTGTTTTGGATGAATGGATTTGTTATGTATCAGGTCTAACTTGTAGTCGCTAGTTGCATTGTTGCAACCTGCAAAGGTTCTCTTTTATGTAAAATGTACGGGCCACTGGGTCCTCGTCGTGATCTGTTGTTAATTTCAGACGTGGCTTTTCTAATATAAATCGAATGTGTGAATTGTTGTATTTGTATATTGTTGTATTTGTATATTGTTGTATATTTGTGTATCATATATTGCTAATTGGGACATGAACTTGAATGTGTAGGGAGTATTTGTGTATTTAATTGTATTGGTTGGTAGGTGTGTATTTGTACTGCTGTTTTAGACATGTACCTTGATTTTTTATTGGTGAACTGGCATGTGTATGTTTGTACCTGAATTTGTAAAGTGGCATTTGTAAATTCTTTGGCAAGATGCATGAAGTCCCAAGTACCTAAGAAAAGTATTTTTGTGTCTCCTAGTTAATCCACAAATTAGCATTTCTTGAAATATTGCTTTATCTTCTAGTTAAGATCTGTTTGATGTAAGATCTGCTTGATGTTACAGTGATATGATTCCTTGGATGTGAGAACTGGTGTCATGTGTGTTTGGTACATCTACCTCCTCTAACGGTAAATACACATATTTACCGATAGAAAACACACATTTTTGCTCAATCATGCATCATCTAACGGTAAGTACCCATATCTACAGATCGAAAAACACATGTTCGTGTGTCATGCATCCTCTAACGGTAAATACACATATTTACCGATAGAACAATGCCTGTACTTGCTCAGTAATGTACATTCTCTAACGGTATATGTGTGTTTTTACCGATAGAATATGTGAGAGGCAAATTACCTTAGTTAGTCTAACAGTTATTTCATGTATTTACCGTTAGAAAAAGCTCCATTATAGGGAAAACCCGACTCGACCATTGCTGCGATGCTCTTTAATTTGTTCTGTTGCACTCTGTGTCCCTCTGTTTGTGATGAAAGTTTCACGCTCGCAGCTACACTGCTAGGGTGATCAGCGCAAGCTGGAGGGAAGTTGATTGCGCCCGTCTCTTTAAGGTATGCTTAATTGTCGACACTTATCTCTCTCTCCCTCTAGATCTCCCTCCCTCTCTACTTGCAAGCTAGCTGTATTGTGTAGTTCCAAGTTTGTAGCTCTAAGCTTGGGAGCTAGGTAGTTGGAAATGCGTCATGTTTTAGGAGCTAACTAGTTTGTATTGTGTAGTTAGCTAGGTTAATTAGTGTTAATTTCATCAGGCTAGGGTTCAACACATCTGTTGTAAGAGGCTGTACATGTACATATACATAACTTAATCGGGTAGGTTTCATGCATGGCTGACTCGTTAAATTTTGTTAATTGTAGATGGAGAGGAAATATTGGATGTATGGAATAAAACGTACTAATCTTGAATATTTGGATGGTGTGAATGAGTTTATTAAATTTGCTGAGCAACAAAGGGAGAGGAAGGGAGAGAAAAATATGCTCTGTCCTTGTACAGATTGTATGAACTTGAAGAGGTTTAGCAACTCTGATCAAATTAAGAGTCATTTGATTCGTCGTGGTTTTAACGCGCGATACACCCGTTGGATATGGCATGGCGAAGATCTTGAGGAAACAAGCACCACTACTACCAATCAGCAGGACTCGGATGTGGATTGCAATAATATCGATGATCATCCAAATTTTGATAATGGTCATTCCGATGTGCACGTATATGACGATGATGACGATGACAATCTAGATGAGATGTTACGTGATGTAGAGGAAGATTACAACGAAAATGACTTCTGTGAATTTGAGAAACTGATTGCTGACTCTGAGAAGCCTCTGTTCCCTGGATGTGCAACATTTACAAAACTGTCTTCTGTGCTGAGATTATATAACTTGAAGGCAGGCAACGGTTGGAGTGATAAGAGTTTCATGGCACTATTAGATCTTCTAGCGGACATGCTTCCAGAGGGAAATGAGTTGCCAAGATCTACTTACCAAGCCAAAAAACTGTTGTGCCCATTGGGAATGGAAATCGAAAGAATACACGCATGCCCAAATGATTGTGTGTTGTACCGTAACTTGTACTCCAGTTTGCATGTTTGTCCAAGATGCGGCGCATCGAGGTATACGCGTAGGGACCGGATTGATAGTGAACGTCACGAGGTAAATAAAGGACCTCCGGTGAAAACTGTGTGGTACTTGCCTGTGATACCTAGATTGAAGCGGCTGTTTGCAAATCCGAAAGTCGCGAAGCACTTGCGTTGGCATGCTGAAGCCTGGAAACAAGACGGAAAACTGAGACACCCAGCTGATTCTATTCAATGGAGAAACATCAATAGAACATTTGCTGAGTTCGGCGGCGAACTTAGGAATATAAGGTTCGGGCTGAGTACAGATGGTATGAACCCACATGGTAATATGAGCAGTCGGCACAGCACTTGGCCAGTTCTTTTATGCATCTACAATCTTCCTCCTTGGTTATGCATGAAGCGCAAGTACATCATGATGGCGTTACTAATCTCAGGACCCAGACAACCCGGAAATGATATTGATGTGTTTCTAGCGCCTTTAATCGAGGACTTACAGAAATTGTGGAGCGAGGGGGTGCAAGTGTGGGATGCATACAAGAAAGAGAATTTCATCTTGCGGGCCCTGATATTTTGCACCATAAATGATTTTCCGGCCTACGGCAATTTGTCGGGGTATAGTACGAAAAGAGCCAAGGCTTGCCCTATTTTCCTAGATGAAACTGAGAGCATGTGGCTGCGAAACTGCCGGAAAACAGTGTACATGGGGCACCGCAGGTTTCTTCCGGTGCATCACACGTACCGTAAGAAGAGGAAATCATTTAACGGGAAGCCTGAGAAGGGATCAGCTCCAGTGTTTCTGACCGGTATGGAGATTTACTCGCGCGTGAAGGACATCAAAGTTGAGTTCGGTAAGCAGTCTAAACCTCGAGAAAAAATGTTTGGAAGAAGAGATCGATTCTCTGGGATCTACCGTACTGGGAGCACTTACAAGTATGACATTGCGTTGACGTCATGCATGTAGAGAAAAATGTCTGTGACAGTTTGATTGGTTTGTTGTTGAACATTCCGGGAAAGACAAAGGATGGTGTGAAAGCTCGTCGTGACATGGTGGAAATGGGGATAAGGACTGAGCTTGCACCTTTAGAGAATGGAAAGCGTACATACCTCCCCCCGGCCTGCTATACGTTGTCCAAGAGCGAAAAAATAGAACTCTATCGGTGCCTGCACGGTGTTAAAGTTCCATGTGGGTACTCCGCGAACTTGAAAAAACTTGTGTCTATGAAGGACCTAAGACTGGTTGGCATGAAGTCCCACGACTGTCATGTCTTGATGTCACAGATGCTTCCCATTGCTATCAGAGGCATTCTCCCAGTTAAAGTCAGAGAGACAATCGCAAACCTATGTTATTTCTTCAATGCAATATCTTGCAAGGTAAGTACGTGCACTCGTACTATAAGTTCATTACCTCCATTTGTGGAGCTTAATTAGAAGATTTTTCTGATATGAATATTTGGCGCAACTGTGTCCTCGTAGGTAATTGATCCCGATGGACTGGATGCTTTGTAACGCGACGTGGTTACAACTCTTTGTCAGCTCGAGATGTATTTCCCTCCATCCTTTTTTGATGTTATGGTCCATCTGATTGTTCACCTTATCAGAGAAATTAAGTTTTGTGGACCTGTGTGCCTGCGCTACATGTATCCATTTGAGAGATTTATGGGTGTATTGAAGGGATACGTAAGGACTCGTCGTCGACCCGAGGGGAGTATCATGGAAGGTTATGCCGCCGAGGAGGTGATTGAATTTTGCACAGATTATATGGCCGGGGTTGACCCAATTGGCGTTCCTAGGTCCCGACACGAGGGTAGGCTTGAGGGCATCGGAACGATTGGATTCAAAGCTCTCGTCCCCGCTCGTGATGTGTACGCAAAATCACATTTTTGGGTCTTACAACACATGACGGAGGTTGAGCCATACATACACGAGCACAAGGTAATGTTACGGTCACAGAATCCTTTGAAGTCAGACGTTTGGGTCACCAGAGAACATAGCCGGAAATTTGCTGAGTGGATCCAAGAAAGAGTCACGCGAGCTGCCGAGGGCTCCATAAGTGAAATTGTTTGCTATTTCCGAGGATGCCAGGTCAGTAAGGGCGCTGAACTCATATTACGGTGCTATTGACGAAATATGGGAGCTCGATTACGGATTACTTAAGATTCCCCTGTTTCGATGCCAATGGGTCGAAATCCCACGAGGTGTTCAAGTTGACAGTTATGGGTTTACTCTCGTCGATCTCGGTAGAGTCGGACACCAAGACGATCCATTCATACTTGCAAACCAAGCCACACAGGTATTCTACATCGTTGACCCGGCCAATCCAAACTTGCATGTTGTCCTCCACAGCAAGAGACGTATTGTTGGGGTCGAAGATGTTGTCGACGAAGAGGAGTACAACCAATTCGATGAAATACCTCCATTTTTAGAGGACATTCAATCTATCCCTACTGAAGATATCGACGAAACAACGTATCTGCGAGATGACCACGAAGAAGGATTATGGGTTGAGAACCATTGATGATTAATTTCTATTTCAGGGATAAATGCCAAGCAAATAGCCCACAAGTTCTGACAGTATTTTGTTATCTCAATTTTACTCCACAGCATGAATTCTACCATGTACAGTACCTTTATCCTCTAAATACTTAATTCTTCCCTTCAAATAGCACTTGCAAAAATCACATTGCAGCCTCTTGCTTCTTCAAATTAAGCTCTCCGAACATCAATTTTTCTGACGGTATTTTGTTATTTCTACTGATAGAAAAGGACATCCACTACTTTAATGTGTCTCAGGCACTTCAAAAGTTTCGCTGCGAAAAGTTTTCTTATTCTATCGGTATTATTATATTGTACCGTTAGAATAAATTCGTTAGCTCACGGTATTTTGTTGTCTGACGGTTTTTTGTTGTTCGTACCGATAGAAAAATACTCTGGTGCTTTGAATTCTCAACCGTGTCACCACGCGTCGCCTTGGAAATTCTATAAGTACCTCGCCATGCGTCGCGGTATTTTGTTGTTTTTCTAATTCTCGAGAACCCTCGACTCCTCATCTTCTCTTTCACAATGGCAACCTCCATGGGATCGTCAGCCACACCCTCCCCGGTAAGAACTCTAAATCTCCTGGGTTTACCCCTGTATTGTTAATCCATGTTCAGTACATTCTTGACCTGTTGATTTGCACAGGGAATGAGAGCCGTGGAAGACATTGGCAAAGTGAAGGCCGACCTGAGGGCTCTCCAGGAGGAGCACAAGCTCCTTACGGACAGGCACACTCAGCTACGGCTTGAATTGGACGATCTCCTCCTGCGCATTCAGCACATGAAGATGGCTGGTGACAATTCCAGGGCGATGACGAGGCGTCTTCGCGAGGAGAAGCAAGCCGCAGATATTACCATCGCTGGCTGCGGTTTGACTATGAAGGATACCATAGCGAAGCTGAGGGCGGTCGCAGGCCTTCTCGACGAGGTAGTAGTTGATCCTAGGGACAACTTGTCGCTAGAGGAGTCCTACGTCCTGGCTGCAAGTTAAACTGGCTCTATTCTACATGCAGCCAGGGCTAAGACCACCCCTTGACCTAGCATTTTGGGTTTTATTTTTTTTTATAAGTGATAAAAGAACAATGAATGAACAATTTCTTTTTATGTCAATTTTCCAATTTTTCGGCTATCATCCCTCTTTCTTTATCATTCTGCAACTTTCAAGCATGGTCATTTGATGTTAAATTGTGTGTACCTTTTCATTACGCTGACGGTATTTTGTTGTTTTTACTGATAGAAAATGGCACCCAATACTATAATCTCAGGCACTTAATTAAAAAATTTTTCTGGGGAAAATTAGTCTCACGGGATTTTATTTTTTATACTGATAGAAAAAGGCATCCACTACTTCAAATATTTTTCCGGGAAAATTACTTTTTATATCGGTATTATTTTATTGTACCGATAGAAAAGTTTATAATTCTATCGGTATTATTTGGTTGTACCGATAGAAAAGGTCATCCACTACTTTATTACTCGTACACGGCCCTTGAGTTTCCCTCCAGTCGAACAGTTCCAACTTAGAGCACTGCGTCTCTTCGAGAGCGAAGAAAACCACAACCTCCACCGTGAGCACTCACTTCCTCTCTCCCACACGACGATCGCCGGCTGGGCACTGGTTCGCCACTGCCACCGGTTCTTATTTTCGTCCTTCGCCGGCCGTCGCTGCGTTCTACACCGCCCCTCCATCACCACAACTGATCGCCGTAAATACCCTAATTCGTCGTTCTATTTCCAGCATCTTCCTTATTTGATCCTAGTGTTTTGTACGTACTAATTCTTCGAGTTTTGCAATTACACTAGGGTCCCCTATTGTGTTGGATTATATATGTACATTCCGCAGGCAATGTTGATTTAAATTAGGGTTGACATAATATGTTCTAGTGCTGTAATGAACCTATTTTGAGATTTTAACTTATCTATACTGCTGTATGTGTGATCAATTGTATGCAACTGCCATGTAATGCACATTATATGTTGGAGTTGTTCTTACACATATTCTATCAGTATGTCCTGTATTTGCCGATAGAAACAATATTTCTGAACAATTGTTAAAACTTTGGATCTGGAAGGACATGAGGCATCCAATGTACTAGTTTGGTTGGGAATTTTTACTCACTTGGTATGAATATATGGCAATGTGGATGGGTCTTCGATGTATATGTTTCAAATGCATATACATATATGACTTTTCCCAAACTAATAGATGTGATGAAGTCCTGATGACTTGCATACAGGTAATGCTAAAGATAACCAATAGAGGGTGCTATAAACCATATTATTCCAGTCGAATAGTTCTAAACAGTTCAAGAAGTTGACGAGGATTGACACCCGGGTCACTCCTAATAAACTTCTGGTTCAAGACAGGTTCGAACCAGACACGTGTCTGAAGATGCGGACTCAAGCTATTCTGAGAGGCATCACCACGAGGTCGCAAGCTTTACGCGATCAAGTCGCAGCTTTACGCGGTCAGACCGTAAGCCTTGCGCGGTCAGAAGTTCGTGGGCTATACGCGAACTACACATTCGGGATATTACGCGATCAGCCTAATCCCGCGGTCAGAACATCTGCCGATCAGGATACCTGGGATCTATCTATCCGGTTGTCCATACGACAGGATATTCTAGGTATCCCGAAGATTCCTACACGTGGAAAAACAACCGTCAGGAGGTTGACACGTACAGTTATTCATGAATAACACGTGTTTTAACCTGCGTGGAAGTTAAGAGCAGTTTCAAAAACCATATCCAACCATCCGTGCAACCGATTGATGCAGTTTTCTTCACATGGCGCCCTTTCAAGTAGTATAAAAGGATGGCATGACGCATCAATTAGGGGGATCGAAGTGAGCCAAGTCTACGGCACACCTCATACAGCATTTTTAAGTCTTCTTTAGCTTATCTTTGTACACTTAGTACAGGAAAAATCCTCGCCTGTGAGGACTTTTTCCTCCACTTGTAAACCTTTACCATACTTAGTGAAATCCCAGCAGGACGTAGGGCTTTTACTCCCACCATCGAGGGCCCGAACTTGTCTAAATTCTCTGTGCTCCTGTTCACCATTGTTCAGCATACCTTCCCGAAGGGTCATCTTGAAAGGTCTCACTATTACAAATTCTGCATAAGTTCGGCTGAGGACTCCGAGTCCAAATCGTCGACAGCTGGCGCCCACCGTGGGGTCTTTCTCAAGGCGTCTTAATTGAAATTCGGAGGTTTGCCGAAACATGGCCGGAGCATATGATTCCGAGAATGATTTCGATCTCGAGGATTATGCTCATATCCCAATGCCTTCTCCAAGTGATCCTGTTCCGATGGAAGAGGTCGAAGGCCAGAATCTTCCCCAGGATGAATCATCTCCCCAAGTCATGATAATCGACCAGGAGGTAACTGGCACACGGTCAGAACCCGCAGAGGTTCTTAATGTGTTAGGTGATGAATCCGGCCCGTCATGCGATCCCGCTGAGGGAAAGTATGATGGTGACCCCGAGGTTAGCCCAGGAAGGTTCGACCCTGATAACCTTCACCGTCTCTTTGATTTCGAGTCTGACTCGGAACAGACCGAGATGTTCTCCCCATCGACAACTTCTCTCCCTAGGCAGTTTGCTGCGTTGTCGGAGGAAACTCCCGATCAACAGGCTGCCAGGGAAGAACAAGATCGCAAACAGAAGGAGGAGCAAGATCTCGAGCAACAAAACAACGAACTACGCAGAACTGCCCTAGAGGCTCTTCAAGATGCGCAGGCTCGTTACGATGCTGCCCCGAGTTCTTCTCGACGGTCGCGTGGTCGTAGACGTGACCAGACTCCTTCCTTACCACCGGAGCATTTCCCAGTGGACGAGGAAACAATAACACCTGGTGCCCCTAGGAGAAGTACCCATGGTCGACTGCGATCTATCGCGGAAGTCATGCGCAATTTTCCTCCTACGGTCACGGATGCGCAGAGACCGGCCTTTTACAGGATCCTGGCGGAAAGACTGGATGAGGTCGCATCCGAGGCGACCCCGACAGCCTCTTCCCGCTCAGTGACACATTCCCATGAACGAGATGGTCCTCATTCTGGCTCTGGCCGACGGAATTACCCGCCGCCTATACCGTCCCGACAGGACAAATATCGGCGAATGCAGGACTCTCGTGCTAGGGATCGAGTTTCCGTTCATTCTCGTTTAGGACCCCGAGTAACCCCGCCATTAAGTGAGTTTGCTCGAAACCTGACCGAAAGTCGCAGGACGGTCCACGGTCCTTACGTTGGTTGCAAAGCTTTCTCGCCTGGCCTACGAGCGGTCGTTTGGCCCGATAAGTTTCGACCAGGGGCCATTGAGAGGTTTGATGGAACTCAGAACCCATCCGAGTTTCTTCAGATCTATATTACTGCCATCCAAGCAGCAGGAGGCGATGACAAGGTCATGGCTAACTACCTGCCAACAGTCCTCGTAGGACCGGCTAGAACCTGGTTGTTCAATCAGCCTGAGGGTTCTATCTACAATTGGGAAATGCTATGCGATGCCATCCTCAGCAATTTCAAAACTGTTACCAAAAGCCGGGTAAGGAGGACGACTTGCATAGATTGCGGCAAACTTCGACCGAAACGCTTCGGCAGTTTGTCAAGAGGTTTGTCGGGGTAAGAAATACCATCCCGAACATATCTGATGGCTCCGTAATCAGGGCATTTAAGCATGCCGTTCGATACCGGAGATTCACTGAAGACTTGCTCATTCACCCTCCTCGATCGGTGGCCGATCTGTTCGATATGGCTGATCGATACTCCGATGCAGCCGAGGCAGTCGAATGGAACCGAATGGTTGACAAGGGGGACCTACCGCCCCAACCAGGTTTCAAGGATGCCAAGAAAGAAGATTCGAGCAAAAAGCCGGAGTCTTCACTGGGTGGGAAGTCAAAAAAGTCGAAGAGGAACCGCTCTGGACAGTACCGTGAGGTCGCGGTCGCGGAGAAACCACCTTCGACCAAAGGTAATAAGTCTTCTTTTAAAAGTAAAACTGCTTCTGGTGGCCGGGATTCCGACCAGCCAGAAAAATCAACTAATCCGCAGGAGGGCAAAAGGTGGTGTCCACTCCACAATTCCGCAGGCCACGATCTCAAAAACTGCAGAAGTTGGTTGAAACAGCTGGATGATTTCTACCAAAGAGCTGGGCCAATGCCAACCTTACCGCCCAAAGAGCAGGCGTACGGGGTTAGAGACGTCGATGGAGACGAAGAAATGGCTTACCAGGTACCTCAAAATCATGTTAATGTCATTTTCGGAGGTTCCTCCTCTTTCGTTTCCAAAAGGCAGTTTAAAACTTTTTGCCGAGAGGTTAACCAAACGGAAACATCCCTTGGTGAACCTCAATATCCCCGTTGGTCGGATATGCCTTTGACGTTTGATCGCGCTGACTGTCCTGCGGGGCTAACTCGACCATTGAGGTTACCTCTGGTTATTACCCCAATCATCAGTAACGCGAGGGTCGAAAGGGTCCTGATCGATGGGGGAAGTTCCCTTGATCTTTTATTAGTCAAGGCACTCGACGAGATGCAAATTCCTCGTTCGAAGATCAAGCCCATAATCCATCCGTTTTATGGGATAATCCCAGGCCCCTCCATGATGCCATTGGGACAAGTGGTCCTCCCGGTCACTCTGGGAGAACCAGATAACTTTCGAACAGAATTGGTTACTTTCAATGTAATCGATTGTGATTCAGCTTATAATGCAATCTTTGGCAGGCCGACTCTTGCTAAGTTCATGATGGCAACGCACTATGCTTATCAGTGCGGGAAATTGCCTGGCCCCAAAGGTGTCATTTCGGTCCGAGGAAGTCGCAACGTGGCGCTCACGTGCGACCGGCTATCTTTGGAGATGGTCGATCAACTTCCCCTCCGGGACGCTCAGGTCACCACTGTCGCCACCGATGCGATCAGGGCTGCTCCTCGACCAGATGAGAAACTCAAACAAGTTCCTTTGTACCCAGATGACCCATCCAAGACAATTCGGGTTGGGTCAGCCCTGGATGACAAATAGGAACTCGACCTCGTTGCTTTCCTCCGGGCTAACGCAGATGTGTTTGCGTGGAAACCGTCCGACATGCCCGGTGTCCCAAGGGAAGTAATTGAGCACAGGTTAGCAATCCGACCTGGACAACGACCAATAAAGCAAAAGCTCAGGCGTTTTGCCACCGACCGACAGGAAGCCATCCGAGAAGAGTTAGACAAACTCTTACAAGCCGGGTTTATCCGCGAAGTAAATCACCCGGACTGGCTCGCCAATCCGGTCATGGTCCGCAAGTCAAATGGCAAGTGGCGCATGTGCGTCGACTATACTAGCCTCAACAGTGCCTGTCCGAAGGACGACTTTCCCCTTCCCCGCATCGACCAGCTGGTTGACTCCACTGCGGGTTGCGAACTGATGAGTTTTCTGGATGCCTACTCGGGATATCATCAAATTAGCATGGCAGAAGACGATGAAGAGAAAACTGCCTTCATCACCCCGTTCGGCACGTACTGCTACGTCAGAATGCCGTTCGGTCTCAAGAACGCTGGTTCCACGTACCAGCGCTTGATGCAAAAGACCTTTCTTTCCCAGATAGGGCGTAATCTCGAAGCATATGTAGACGACTTGGTTGTAAAGAGTACCAAAAGATTGTCTCATTTGGACGATCTTGCTGAAACCTTCTGTAACTTGAATCGCTTTGGAATAAAATTGAACTCGGAGAAATGTTCTTTTGGGGTTTCTTCCGGAAAGCTTCTTGGTTTTCTTGTGTGTTCCAGGGGCATTGAGGTTAATCCTGAGAAAATCAGAGCTATTGAGCAAATGAGGTCGCCCTCGACCATGAAGGATGTTCAACGCCTGGCTGGTCGCATGGCGGCTTTAAGTCGTTTCATATCGCGATTAGGCGAAAGGGGACTACCTTTCTTTAAAGCCTTGCGGAAACATCATAACTTCATGTGGTCAGATGAGGCCGAAAAAGCGTGTCAGGAGGTAAAAACATATCTATCCAGTCCGCCAGTATTGGTGTCTCCTGAAAAGGATGAACCATTGCTTCTGTATTTGGCGGCCACCCCACACGCGGTCAGCGTAGTTCTGATCGCGGAAAGGGAAGGAGTGCACAGACCCGTCTACTATGTGAGCGAAGTACTTCATGGTCCTAAGGAGCGCTACCCTGAGGTCCAGAAGATACTTTACGCGCTACTGATGGCTTCCCGTAAGCTACGACATTACTTTCAAGCACACAAGATCACAGTACCTTCCTCTTTTCCTTTAGGGGATATTGTCCGAAATCCAGAAAAATCTGGTCGAATCGCCAAATGGGCGGTCGAATTCGGTGCCTTTGAGATCCACTTTACCCCTCGCACGGCGGTTAAGTCTCAGGTTTTGGCCGACTTTGTGGTCGAATGGACCAACCCTGAGCCACCCGTGCAGTTGGAAAAGGAACTGGAGTGCCCCGATTATTGGACAATGTACTTTGACGGCTCCCGTAGTTTTCAACACTCGGGGGCTGGAGTGGTCTTAGTTACACCTCAGGGCGAACAACTTAAGTATGTCATTCAACTACACTTTGTTGCAACCAACAATGCAGCAGAGTATGAAGGTCTTCTTGCAGGGCTCCGGGCAGCAAAATTCCTCGGAGTCCGTCGATTAGTGGTGAGGGGGGACTCACAGCTGGTCGTAAACCAGGTAAACAAGGAGTACAGCACCTCCGATGAGACAATGGCTCATTACCTGGGGGAAGTGAGGAGATTGGAAAAACACTTCAGTCACTTCGAAGTCCAATACATCCGGCGAAAGGACAACATTCTCGCAGACCAATTATCCAAAATTGGATCCTCACGCTCATCCGCTCCGGCAGGAGTGTTCATTGAACACTTGGACCATCCTTCGATCATGACTTCGGTCGAGGATGATCCGGCAATAGCCTTCGTTGCCAACCTCGGTCAGGAACAAGATTGGACTCATCCATTGAGGGTCTATCTTGAACATGGGACCCTACCCGAGGACGAAACCAAAAGCGATCGGTTAATTCGAAAGGCGCGTCTGTACAAACTCATAGATGGGGTTATGTACAGAAAGGGTACTCAAGGAGTATTCATGCGCTGCATATCTCAAGAGGAAGGAAAATCCCTCTTGAAAGAAATACATGACGGTGTATGCGGTGCACACGCATCATACCGAACACTGGTCGGAAAAGTTTTTCGACAGGGATGCTACTGGCCTTCGGCACTCGATGATGCCAAGCTTATGGTCAAGATGTGTCCACAGTGTCAGTTTCATGCAAGGCAGGTTCATCAACCTGCTTATGCATTGCAAACTATTCCTCTCGCATGGCCTTTCGTGATCTGGGGAATGGACATCGTCGGTCCTATGCCACAAGCGGTCAATGGATACAAGTTTTTGTTCGTAGCCATTGACACGTTCACAAAGTGGATTGAGGCCGAACCAGTACGAAATATTACTGCATCAGCCGCACAAAAGTTCTTTCACAAGAACATTGTGGCACGATTTGGTGTTCCAAACCGTCTCATCACAGACAATGGTTCTCAGTTCGCTAGCGGTCTTTTCCTAGACTACTGCGATCAGATTGGGACCAAGGTGTGCTTTGCTTCCGTGGCACATCCACAAAGCAATGGTGCCGTAGAACGGGCCAATGGGAAAGTATTGCAAGGTATCAAAAAACGTGTTTTTGATCGCCTCAAGACCCGCTCGGGGGCTTGGGCAGACAAGCTCTATACTGTTCTATGGGCACTACGAACTACCTCTAGTCGAGCCACCGGTGAGACACCCTTCCATTTGGTCTATGGAGCCGAGGCTGTGTTGCCTATGGAAGTAAGTATTGGATCTGTTCGCACGAATCAATTCGAACAGGTCAACCAATCCGAACAGCGATCACGAGATCTCATCCTCCTGGAAGAACGGCGTGATCGCGCCCTGATTAAGTCCGCGGTATACTTGCAGGCTCTATGCAAGTATCACAGTAAAAAGGTGCGACCACGTGATCTCAATGTGGGCGACTTGGTTTTACGAAAAATTCAAGACCAGTCTAACCGCAATAAATTCTCCCCAAAGTGGGAGGGACCATACACTGTCGCCTTAGTACCGCGGCCAGGATCTGCGCGGTTAGCCATGGAGGATGGTCGGATTTTGTCCAATACTTGGAACATCGATCAACTTCGCAAGTTTTACGTGTAAGTATTCCAATCACCTTTTTCCTGTTCAATTAGCATCTTTCCATAAAAAGCATGTCTTGTTTTCATACAATGAGTGTTTTTCTTTAAGCCCAAATTATACAACTTCGACCTGGGGGCTGATCGCTGGCGGTTAGGTTATTACAGCATTTTTCAACCGGATTCGCTGGTCAATCTCATGATCACTTCCAGATAAGTTACTCCTAAATAAGCCGTTTCTCAACGCACATGGGACTATCTGGCTAGTCTTCGGTCATCCGGGTGGCTATCAGTTTGCAATAAGGTTAAAATGTTATTTTAATCTTGATCATTGGTTTGAAGCGCATATCCCTGGTCATCATACTTATGTTTTCCCCTCTGCTTAAAATACTAAGGCTTCAGTATTCACAAAACAGAGGCGGGGGCTAGAGGAATATACTTATAGTATGAAACTTATGATGTGAATATGCACTTTCTTTTGAAAAAATAGTTTTACATACATAGCATTGTAATTACAATTGTTTGGTTACAAAATATAAGGATCATTCGATCCTTAGCTCAGCCAAGAGCTTGTCAACGAAAGGCTTAACTTCTTCAATAACGGCATCAAGCAGTTCGTCACTCTCGACCTCAACCGGTCCCACCAGTGCGCTCAGATTCGCATCTGGGCCATGGTGAAGTCGAACCCGGCTGAGTACGGCAGAAGCGGCTGATCGGACTCTCGTCCTGATTGTCTCTTCACGTCGCCGTACATCTCCAGGGAGATATTCGAGTAGTGATTCTGCTTGGGTTGTAAGCAGTGATGCCCAATCGCTGACATTTGGGTCGTCCTTCCTCAACTCTACCACATTGGTATTCAAAAGGCTGGCTATGGTCTTCAGTTTTTCGAAGACCAGTAGGCTCAACTCTTTGACCACTTGATTGGTGTGGTCAAGCGAGGACTCGAGAAGCATCTTGTCCTGGCTGAGCTGTTTAATGCGACCTGCTTGCGCTGTACAAAGAAAAGAGGTTATTAACAAGAAACGTTTTTAAGTCTTCTCAAGTTGGGAATCGACTTACCAGTATTCTCAGACTGAAGTCTATTGATTTCAGTCCGTAGTTTCTGAAACTTTGTAACTGAGTTCAGCTTTATCTTGGTTAACTCCTTCTTCAGGAACGTAACCTCTCTGCAGCAAAATCAAGTTAGTCACAATTAAAGCCTACTTATATTAACAGAAGAATGACGATCCTCACTTGCGCAAGCTGTCACGATCTTTTTGAACAGCCGCCATGCTAGCCATTGCAGCATGCGACTGGCTCGTCACCCATGACAAGCCCTGTGACACAAAGCAAGAGAGTCAAGTATGCTCTAAAGGCGATTCAAGCGCCGAAACAGAGGTAATCATACCTTCATAAACTTATTCAAAGCGGCATCATCCATGCTAGCAGGAATCCTTGCTAGCACGCCTGAAGTGCCTGCGACGGGGACAGTTGATGGGAGTGCCGGCCGGATGCCACCCCCAGAGGCCACTGGTGGTGACCTAGCCCCTGCACTTGTTTCACCTCCCGCGGTCCGGATGACTTCCTGAACCACGGGAGTAGAGCGCTCTTCGTTAGAGGCTCCCTCATTAGCCCTAGCTTCAACCTCCCCAGTGGCGGTTAAAGGTGTAGGCGCTGTCTTCTTTTGCCTAACAGGAAGAATGGGTCAGACAATGTTTATCTAAGATTACTGTCAAGTAAGAGTTCTTACCTTATTTTAAATCTCATTCGTTCCTGGGACTTCTGGGGCAATTCCCCTTGCGAAGGAGAGCCGTCCCCGGTTCTTGCCTTCCTTATGGTAAATAAGACAGCACCCCCCTGCAAATGTCACGTTACAAGCATATTCTTAGGGAACAGGTAAAAACACATAGAAAGATCTTTACCTGGGCCACCGGACTAACTGGTGGGGCTGCATCTGAAGGCCTTGGCGATTCCTGAGTTGCTGGAACCGTCACAACCGGCCTTTGTTCGTCTACCTCCTCCTCTGTCCGCGGAGGAGGAGGATTTTCCTCCCTGGAATCCCCAGTGGACCCAGGGGGAAGCTCTCCTTCCTGTATGTACATTAACTTGTCAAATGCGCAGAAAGAGTCATGGAGGGAATAGTCGAAAAGATCCTTTACCTTAGTCGTCCCTTCGACCAGGGAAGCAGAGATGATTGATCCTGAAACCTCGGGGGCTTCAGGAATTGGAAGGTCACCCGCGACCACAAGATCTTCGGTGGTCGCAGGGTCAGCCACAGCCACCTCTTCGGCAGCTGTGGTTTCTGCAGGGCAGCTTGGAGCATCGCTGGATGGAAGATCCGCGATCTTCCTCCTTCGAAGAATCAGAGGAACATCATCCTCTTCCTCCTCGCTCCCCTCTCCCTGTACGACGAAGAAGTGATTCCATGTCGCGCCTGAAAAAGTAGTAGGAATGCGATATCTTACCGCAGTCTTTCTTGCGGGACGAGGGATGCTTCGTGAAGACCCCTCTCCAGGGTTCAACTTGGTCTTCTTAGAGGCAGGACTCTTTGTCCTGGGTCTCTGAGAGACCTTCTTCACGTTCCTCGACGTCAGCTTCTTCAAAGAGCCGACATTTTCACTTGGGAATGTTGCATCCGCAAACCTCCCTAGGAGCTGTTCTCATTCCAATGGGATTGATTAGTGCTGGACATACATGAAAACTGCAAAACAGAGGCCAAGTGGAAAGTTTACCTTTCGGCGCTCTTGTTTAAGGTCGTCGCCAGCATGAATCAAGCTTTGGGGGCGAGGCGATCCCTTGGGGCCCTCTACCTCGGCGTTGTACGCCCTGAGGAGGTAGTTAGTCCGCCTCTCAATCTCAGCTGAGGGCAGGACTGTTCCTAGATACGAATTAAATTGATACATTTCGAAAATGACATAAAAGGATTTCAATGTCAGAAATAAGTACCTTCGTTATAGTCCAGGGTAGTGTTCGCCATGGACGTGATCTCCCAAGCCGGATGAGCCCTTTCACGTAGGGGGCTCATCCGATTCTTCACAAAGTCTCGGATGACGTCACGTGCCGTCAGCCCTTGTTCGACTAAGTGAAGGATCACCTCGGCATGCTTCATGAACTCCGCGTTCATCACCGGGAGAGTATCCAACTCGCTAGTTTTCTCCGGCCGCGAGTTCTCAAACCACAACCCGCTCTCGGTCGGCGGGGTGCAGTAAAACCATTTCTGGTGCCACCCGTGCACTGAGTCTCGCAGGGGTGGGGAGGGGTACTCCTTTTTATCCCTCAGCCGGAAGTAGATGCATCCGGCGGCGTTGGTGCTCTTCGACCACGCCGAAAAGTAAAATCGTCGGAAAAGATCCACGCTGGGATATACTCCGACGAAGGCTTCACAGAGATGCTGAAATACTGCCAGAATCAGCATCGCGTTGGGGTGGAGGTTGATTAGTTCCCACCCGTAATGCTCAAAGATGTCCTTAAGGAACCGACTTTCAGGGAATCGGAACCCGCAACGAAAATACTACTCAAAAACCACCAACTCGCCTTCTTGGACAGTTGGGGTTTCTTGGTCTTTCTCCGCAGGTCGCCAGTCAATGAGCAGCCGCGGAGAAAGGATCTCCTCCTTCTCAAGCGCCATCAGGCTCTCCTCAGAATGATGAATGGATCTGCTCCAGGACGCCATCTATGGTGTAGAATCAAAGGGGAAGCTGGCGATTTGGGGAAGATGAAAGCTGAAGAAAGTGAGGGTTTTGAGCGGCGGGAATTCTAAGGGTTTTTTCGCGGCTGAGTGGCTTCCTCAAGAAGCTACCTCCTGCTTTTTATAGACCCAAGGCGTCGCATTAATGAGTGAACGGCTCATTTCAAACATTCCATTAAATGCTTTATTCATTTCCCATAATGGATACTGTCTCTGATGGACCCGATAAAGTACTCAGGCGTCGGATCTAAAACAAAAAGACTTCTTTGTTTTGGGAACTGAAAGTGTAAAAGGACTGAAAAATTTCCAGTACTTTTCAAAGGAAGTTTTTCCTTTTTATACTTTGAACATTTTGTTCGAAAAAATCACGTAACCCAATTATTTACGTACTGAAGTGTTTCTAATTGTGTTATGGTTTTATCGAAATCATGTTCTAGGCTAAAACTTCGTCTCTAATCGAAGTAATAGTCTAACCGGATGTTCGACTCTGGTCGCAATTCGATTCTAACCACGGCCTTAAGTCTGATCGCAGCATCAGGGCAGGTCATGGTGATATTTTAAAGCGCGATTCTAATCGCAGAACTGAAATTTCCTGTGTATGAATGGTCGCGGACTAAGCTTTTAACCATAAATTCGCACAGAAGGTATGAAGAATGTTCATATGAATAAAAGAAACTTTATTTATTACATTCTTTACATACAAAAGGAATACGGTCGATAAAAGCATCGACTTGTTCCGAGAGAAGTTTACAAAGTTCCCCGAGGGACATATTGTTGTCAGTAGGATCTACACTGACAACCCCCAAGGAACTAGCAACTACTCTAAGTCTATCTATATCGTCCCTAACAACAGACGCACTATTGTCCCTAATCAAGTCAGAGAGTTCTCACTGTTGCTGAGCGAAGTCCCTCTCTCGACGGAAATGGTGCGCCTCTTCTCGGGATCGATCAAGACATTCTGCTAAACGCAGAATCTTCGAGGCCATCTCCTCGGTCTTCCTCTCCAGGGCATTCTTCTCTTCCAGAAGAGTCTGTCCGGGAGGAAGAGATGGAGCAGCAGAAGGCTGATCGCTGGGGCCTCCTACCTCCTGCATTTTGTAAAAGTTAGTCATATTAACTAAAATTATCAGCAAAAAAGGGAAAAGAATTGTTACCTGTCCCGGTGCATAACCCGTTGATACACCCATCTTGGGAGGAAGATCACCATATGGTGGAAGTGCAACCTTCCCAGAAGAAGATTGCTTCGCCAACCCAATATGGCAATCATCTGGTCGAGGGATAGTCACCGCTTGCCGACCAGGATGTTGATCACCCATAAGGATGGGAGAATCGAATGTGATGGGATCTTTCTCTAAGGATAAAGGCCTAACTTGCCGAGAGGCATGGACGGGGAGGGTCAAAGGAACAGAAGGAAGAAAGAAACTCGCTACGTTCTTCACCTTTGTTCCACTGGAAGATCCTTCGTCAACCTTGGGTTTCTTCCTTAAGGGAGACAGGACTTCATTCGACCCTTGTTCGACAATTTCCCCTTCATCGCTCTCAATCTCGATGATTTCGTGATCTGCCATTGGGAAGAGTAAGTGAAAAGGAAGGAGGCTAGGTAACAAGAAAAAGACTTAGGCGTAAGAGGGAAATTGTAAATCTTTACATGTCCAGGGGTCTGGTATTTATAGCCGCCAGGGCGACGGTTCGCCTCCCGGACACCTCGAGTTTCGTTAAGACATTTACAATTTTACCTCGAGATAAAAATCTCTACGGCGCCATCATTTCCCGTCACGTAATGTCAGAACCCGTCTTGAAAAACCAACCGTTTTCACTTAGTGCGCCACTAAGTGGAGAAGTTAAAGGGCTGGGTTAAAAATCCAATGCACGGTTTTTAAATTCGAAATAAACACGTCTCTCCGTTTTCTTCGAATTTGGGGGCTAGCTGACGAGGATTGACACCCGGGTCACTCCTAATAAACTTCTGGTTCAAGACAGGTTCGAACCAGACACGTGTCTGAAGATGCGGACTCAAGCTATTCTGAGAGGCATCACCACGAGGTCGCAAGCTTTACGCGATCAAGTCGCAGCTTTACGCGGTCAGACCGTAAGCCTTGCGCGGTCAGAAGTTCGTGGGCTATACGCGAACTACACATTCGGGATATTACGCGATCAGCCTAATCCCGCGGTCAGAACATCTGCCGATCAGGATACCTGGGATCTATCTATCCAGTTGTCCATACGACAGGATATTCTAGGTATCCCGAAGATTCCTACACGTGGAAAAACAACCGTCAGGAGGTTGACACGTACAGTTATTCATGAATAACACGTGTTTTAACCTGTGTGGAAGTTAAGAGCAGTTTCAAAAACCATATCCAACCATCCGTGCAACCGATTGATGCAGTTTTCTTCACATGGTGCCCTTTCAAGCAGTATAAAAGGATGGCATGACGCATCAATCAGGGGTATCGAAGTGAGCCAAGTCTACGGCACACCTCATACAGCATTTTTAAGTCTTCTTTAGCTTATCTTTGTACACTTAGTACAGGAAAAATCCTCGCCTGTGAGGACTTTTTCCTCCACTTGTAAACCTTTACCATACTTAGTGAAATCCCAACAGGACGTAGGGCTTTTACTCCCACCATCGAGGGCCCGAACCTGTCTAAATTCTCTGTGCTCCTGTTCACCATTGTTCAGCATACCTTCCCGAAGGGTCATCTTGAAAGGTCTCACTATTACAAATTCTGCATAAGTTCGGCTGAGGACTCCGAGTCCAAATCGTCGACAGAAGTAATTTATGCATGTATTTCTTTTAGTATTATTTTCTTCGGAAATCCCTTTTGCAGCCCTAATTAGTCTCCAGTCCTGGGCTGAGTTATGGAACTCCAAGAAGAATTAATTGCCATATGTTGCCTGCTTCCTATATGAAAATGTGTAGACGAAAACGCTGAGAAATAGAATCGTATCTTGTATTGCATGGTAGCTTTTGTGTTTACCGATGGAAAAAAATATTTCAAATAAGTCCTTTTTCTTTGTAAAATGATTTGGTTTGTGTTTCCATTAAATTTTTGATGGTTTGTTGATGGTTTTGTAGGGAAAGACATGTCGTCGTCTTCATCGGATGGTACTAGTGGTTGGACTAGGGCCAACCCCAACGTAACTGAAGATGCAGCTGTTACATCCCAGCGCAAGAGGGTGGGGCGAGGCGCGACGACGTTGGGTCGTTTGGCCAAACGCATGGATCTTTCTTGTGAGTTCAACCAATTTGGGAGGCTGATTGGAAAGAATGCTGGGAAGTACGCGGCCTACGTTGGGCTGTTGGTGAAAGTAAGGGTGAAGATCACCGTCCAAAGCTAGAAGGACGTGACGCCGGACGAGAGGGATAGATTGTGGGCGGAAGTGAAGGTTAAATTAACTGAAATCGCTGAACTCTTTCGTAATCACATTCTCTTGGCTTATACTAAAGTTTAACTAACTCATGATTAATTGTATGCACTTTTTGAAAACAGGCTAAGTGGAACATCCCCGAAGATACACCTAGAACGAGCTGCTTGAAGGACATGAACGGAACATGGAAAACCTTTAAGAGCTGGTTCGTCAGTAACTTCCTCGTTGCGGGGAAATCTCCTTGCAAGAAGTACCCCTTCATATCGGAGGAGGTATGGGAGGAATTCACTAAGCAGAAGGGGACTGAGGAGTTCAAGGCCCTTAGCGAGAAGAATAGGGCGATCCAGAAGAGGAACGACCACCCGCATCGGCTCGGATCCCGGGGCTATGCGGGGAAGGAGGAGCAGTGGAAGAAGGAAGATGAGCAAAATCCTGTCATCGACACCCCTGAGTTGCCGCTCTCCGAGATCCGGGATGAGAGGTGCAAGCGATGGTGGAGGGGGAGGGGGTCCGTGTCATCCATGGGGTCTGTGCAGTTCGCAACCCCTGGGGACGTCGACGTTGTGAGGTGAATAGTAAGTTGGCTAACCTCGTAAACTATGTGCGCACAAGTGTATATAAGGCAATTTGTCTCACAAGGTACCTTTAAATGTAACAGATCTCTTTTGAGAAGGAGGCAGTGGAGGGATTGTTTACCCCACAGAGGGAGAACGACATCCTCACCCGGGCTCTAGGAAATAAGGAGCATCCCGGGCGGACACGGGCCGTGGGAGCCATTGTGTCGTGGAAGGCCGGTTTCGCAGATCCGGCTCCACCGAAGAAGAAGGCCCGCTCCTGGAAGGAAAAGGAAGCGGAGCTCTCCGATAAGATACGGGCTGAGGTACGGGCGGAGATACGGGCTGAGGTGCAGTCTGAGGTGTAGTCTGAGGTCGCACAAATTAGGGAAGAGTTTGCACGGTTGAGAGATGCATTGCTGGCCAAGAGTGCAGATGCGGATCCCCAGGGCGACGGTACCCCGCGGGGTCGGATAAGCAGTTGCGGTTCGAAGGTCCTCGCGGATCCAGTGGATCTACTTGAGGTACTGCAAGCCTTCATCTGTGCACTTAAGTTCATGCCACTCCCATTTTGTTAGAGTTGTTTCGTTAACCTGTTTTAATATTTACAAATTTGCAGAAGCCGGAGGGCTGCATCCTACTGAATCACCTAGGCGATAAGCACGAAGTGGTTGGACACGGCTTCATATATCCGTCTGGGCAGGATGTCCGGGTCCACTGCGTACCTCTGCGGTTGGGGTTTGCAAAGGTACAGGTGGACATGGCCATGCCGGGCTACAACGATTCTTCGTTGCCACTCCCAATAGAGGAACTGCATACACATGCTGAGGCAGTGGGCTCCTACGTGCAGTGGCCCAAGAAGTGTCTTCTAATACAACCGGTAAATCCTACACATTTTAGATTACATCCTACTCAGTACACTCAACTTGCAAAATCTGACATACATGCTCATTAATTGAAGTGGCCTGCCGTCGGGCTACCAGGGGACTGCGCCCCCAGCTCGGGGCATGAGGCCCGATCTCTTGCGGACCTCGACACATCAAAGACGGCCTCGACCCCACCCAGCGCAGCCACGCCTTCACCTCGGAAGAAAGCCGCCATCACCTCGCCCTTGCCTTCCAAGGTACGCGCTCAGTCCCCGGCAAAAGGCAAAGGCGGCAAAGGCAAGGGCAAAGGGCGACAGGGACAGCCGGAGAGGTTCAGGAACGGGTTCCCACTCATGTCGGAGGCAGCTTTGCGCAAATTGGATCAATCAACCAGAGACCTCCATGAGTGGTACCTACACCGAGCTCGGCGCAATCTGAATTTCTTAGTTCCCTACAGGCCTGGGCAGTTCCATCGTGAGCCGGGGAGTATATTCGTGGCACACGAGGATCTGTTCGACCTCTACAACTGGCGGGAGCTCGATATGTCCATCATACGAACTGGAGTCCTGTGAGTTTGCTGATGCTATGTATTGCTGTTTTCTAACTCTGTTTGCTAACTCTGCATTGTTGTAGTTCATTTGAAATGTAGTAACTTTCTGTGCAATACTAATGTCGTCCTTTGCATGCAGGTGCATGTACAGGCTAGCATCGGAGGCTACGTGTGACAAGGTGGGTTTTCTCGACCCAGAGAAAATAAGCCTCACGATGCTAGAGCACGACGCCGCGCACGCTGAGCAGTACATATCCAAGGCGCTGATGGCGCAGCAGGACAGGGAGTTCATTCTGGTGCCGTACCACCAAAGGTTAGTTCATTTGTACTAATTTAACTCAATCTTGTATGTTACACCTGAGATATACTTTGAGCTAGCGGTCCTCTTTTACGTACAATGCAGGGGCCACTGGATCCTCGTCGTGATCTGTCCGCGGAGGAACAAGGTGTACTACCTCGATTCGATGCGTGACAGATTATCGATGGAATATGTGGTCAAGGGGAATATGGAGGCGTAAGTAACTTATATGTTTGATTTAAATTTTGACCACACTAGCTAATGATAATACATTAACCGGCAATACTAACTGAAATGCAGGGCTTTTGATAAATATGTGTCCGCTGGAGGGAGGCATGCCGCACCGCAGGGCTCCTTACTAGGTTGGAAAGAATATGAGGTAGTCACGAGACTTTTTGTTTATGCTTAATTAGTTTATGGAAACAATAGCTAACATGTCTTCGCATATGCAATTATCTCAGTGCCATCAGCAACCGCAATCGTGGGAATGCGGGTGTTATGTGCTGCGCTACATGTACGACCTAGTGCGGACAAACTTTGCCCAATTCCCTCAAGTAAGCATCGATAGCTAACTCAAATTTGAAAATTGGGTGTCACATTCAAAATTATGAAGTTAGTTACTCAGTATTCACACATGCTTGCAGATCGCCATGTCCAAAGACCAATACGACAATGCAAAGATTAGAGATCTCCGACAAATCTGGGCTCAATATGTTATGGAGGAAGTTGCGCCCAACCAACCGCCATGACAAGCTTTTCGCTCACTTGTCAATTTTTTCTTTTTCGTGTACTTAGTGCATAGATTGTTTATATATAGTCTTATTGGTTAGTATTTGTTTATATATACTCTGTGCATAGATTTGTCCATATTGGATTGTAATTTGTATTGGTTCGTATATGTGTGAATAAATTGTATATGTGAATGTACCCTTCTTTGCATCTGTATTGTACTGTGTAGCCAATCTGTACTGTATTGCATCTGTACTGTATATGTGAATGTACTGTCTTTTGAAAGTACTGTATACGCGAATGTTCTATCGGTAAACTCATCCAGAACCGAGAGACTACTACAACCTTTTCTATCGGTAAATTCATTTCCTACCGAGAGAATACAAAGATTTTTTTTATCGCTAAACTAGAAATTAACTGACAGAATAGTGTGACTTTTCCTGCCGGTGAACTCATCCACAACCGAGAGACTACTGTAGTTTTTTCTCTCGGTACACTCGAAATTAACCGTTAGAAGAGTGTGATTTTTCCTGCTGGTGAACTCATTTACACCCGAGAGAGTACATTAGTTTTTTCTATCGGTAAATTCATTTCCTACCGAGAGAGTACTAAGATTTTTTTTATCGCTAAACTAGAAATTAACCGACAGAATAGTGTGACTTTTCTTGCGGGTGAACTCATCCACAACCGAGAGACTACTGTAGTTTTTTCTCTCGGTACACTCAAAATTAACCGTTAGAAGAGTGTGATTTTTCCTGCCGGTCAACTCATTTACACCCGAGAGAGTACAATAGTTTTTCTATGGGTAAACTCATTTTCAACTGAGAGAGTACTAAGATTTTTTCTGTCGGTAAACTTGTAATTAACCGTTAGAATAGTGGACTTTCCCTGCCGCTAGACGTAAGACTATGACGGGTTTTCTATCGGTACATTTCTAACATGCCGATAGAATTGTTAAGTTCTTCTGTCGGTTATTTACCGATAGAAAATGTTCTATCTTGTTCTATCGTGACTATCTCTATCGGTACGAAAACCGATATTAGAAGGGTGTTTTTTACCGATAGAAGAAAGCTTTTCTGTACTAGTGTCAGCTACTAAAGAAATCTCCTAGCCTCTTACCCTCTCTATGCCTGTTTTACTTCTAGTCTAGATTGATCTTTCTAAGCAATGCTTGGTTAATCTTCCCTAAGCTCACCTCTTATGAGCTCATACAGATCCCAATTCCAACTCCAACTTAGAAAAGTAAACATATAATACAATTTGATTAGAACCACGGAGGTGACAGTGGGTACCTCCTAGCCCGGAGGTCGGCGGGCCAGAGGTGGGCAACTCCTACTCCAGAGGACGGAGCCCCAGAGGTCAAGGCCCCGGAGTTCATGCCGGCACATATAATCTACGGCTAATATTTTCCCCAACAGCAACCCCCCGAACCTCGGAGGACATTTGATGTCGTCGGGGGCTGCGACGAGTTAGAGGGAATGCCCCTCCCCCGGAGAGCTCTGTGGGACATGAAACGTTCTTCTCTGGGAGAGGAGAATGTTATTTAAACTAGTCACACACCGCCTCGATTCTCATGTGACTCTTCATATTCACGGCTGGGATCTCTTGGGTTGACACGTGGCGACCATCAGTGACACCTCATCCTTCTATATAAAGAGGGGCCCACCCCTGGAAGAGGCAAGCCTTCTTTCCCCACACTCCCATTTTTCAACTAACTCCTTGAGAGCGCCTCTTCGCCTAGTCAGGAAGACACCATCACCTCCGGGGACTTCCCCAAGGTACAGGAGGTTAGTTCCACCAACCCCGAAGAAGGGGGGCATTACCGCAAGGTAGGCGATCCGTTGGGACCTCTCAACGACTCGGACAACGAACGTGCCTCCCTGGTTGGGGGGTAGCGACGTGGGCTCCCCAAAGAAGGTGGAGCGGGCCAACTAACTCCTTTGCCGCCGCCTTTGGTGCGTCCGATGGCCGAAGACATATCGGCTGCCACACATTGAGCACTACACGGGGAGGCCGACCCCTACGAATTTGTACAAGTTTACTCCACGGCCATCTCAGCAGCCGGTGGGGACGAGAGCATCTAGTGCAATGTCTTCCCCCTCTACCTTTCCGGGATAGCCCGATCATGGTTTTACAACCACAAGGCAGGCTCTATCAAATCCTTTGCACAACTCAAGAGCGAGTTTTAGGCAAATTTCCAGGGAACTACATTTGTCGCAATTGTACACCATGCATCAGCGGTCGGGGGAGATGATATGAAGCTTCTTCAAACGCTTCACCCACATCAAGAGCAAGGTGGCTCACGTCCCCGACTCGACGGTGATGAAGCATGCATAAGTGGGATTCTACTGGGAGTGCTCCACTGGAGGCTCTCCTGGAGTTGCCCAACCTCTGTCGATGAGCTCTTTAACGTTCTCGAAAAGTATACAAGAGTTGAGGAGAATGACCTCTGGAAGAAGAACTAGGGGACCTCTGGCCCTGGGGAGAGGGGCTCAATGGACCCTTCCCACAAACGTCCAAAGAGAGGACCCAGTAGCGAGCCAAGGACTTGGGACGCTTTCATCCTCAAAGGCGGAGGCGGCCCTTCTCCAAGCCAAAACTGATGGGGGAGGCCAACCATTCCACACCCGAGAAGGCCAACCTTATGGTGTGCTTTCCATAAGTCCAACTCCCATGTGACTCGGGAATGCCACGTGCTTCTCCAACACTTCGCGGTATATCTCGAGCAGCATGGGCTGGGGGTAGGGGGCCCTACCTCCTTTCTCCCTCCGTCGTCGGGCTTGGCAGCACTCCCTGCTCCCCCAGGGGGACACCAATGGCGAGGCTAGGAAGGGAGCTTGAACGATGAGTTCCTCTTCCAAACGTCCCAGAGACGCGTCAATGTTATCTTGGGAGGATCTACCTTGGGGAAAGATTCCAAACGCTAGCGCAAGGTGTATGCGTGGGAGGTAAGGGCAATAGGGGTCCTCAACACGTCTTGGCCACCAAAATGGTCAGACCTCTCCCTCACCTTCACCGCAGAAGACGCGTTCGGGATCTGCTTCCCGCACGATGATGTGCTGATTGTCTCCGTGACTGTGTTCAACTGTCACCTCGCCCGGATGTTCCTAGAGACGTTACCGAGCATAAGCTCGCAGTAATGCCTGGCCATCCCTCGGTGAAGCAGAATCTGAGGAAGCTCTCCCTCGAGTGCCAAGAGGCCATCAAGGTAGAGATCGCAAAACTCCGAGAGGTGGGGTTTATTTGGGAGGTCCTGCACCCCGAGTGGTCTAGCAAACCCTATCCTCATGAAGAAGGCAAGCGGCAAGTGGAGTATGTCTGTCAACTTCACTGACCTCAACAAAGCCTGCCCAAAGGATGATTTCCCCTCCCGCAAATCGACCAACTGGTGGACTCCACCGCGGGATGTGAGCTGATAGCTTCTTGGATGCCTATTCGGGCTATCACCATGTCCGGATGGCTACAGAGGATGAGGAAAAGACGAGTTTCATAACTCCCCTCGGCACCTTCTACTACATCCATACGCCCTTCAGGCTGAAAAATGCCGGGGCAACCTTCTAACGCCTCATGTGTTTAGTCCTAAAGGACCAAATAAACCGCAACGTGGAGGTCTATGTTGACGACGTGGTCGTCAAGAGCCCGCTCTTGACCGCTCACCTTGAAGACTTAGTGGAAACCTTCCGCAACCTGCGCAAGTACGGGTTAAAACTTAACCTAGAAAATGCGCATTTAACGTTCGTGGAGGGAAAGTCCTGGGTTCGCTTGTGTCACTACAAGGCATTGAAGCTAATCCAAAAAAGATTTGGGCCCTCCTCGACATGCCTCCGCCACATTCCATCAAGGATGTGCAACGGTCACCGGCCGCTTGGCCGCACTGAGTCGTTTTGAATCACGCTCGGGAGAGCGTGGTCTCCAATTCTTCAAGATCCTCAGCGGCCTTGAGGGGTTCCATTGTGACGAGGATTGTCACCCGGGTCACCTTTAATAAACTTTTGGTTCAAGACAGGTTCGAACCAGACATGTATCTGGCAATGCAAACTCAAGCTATTCTGAGGGGCATCGCCATGAGGTCGCAAGCTTTACGCGATCGGGTCGCGGGCTTCGTGCGATCAGGCCGACAGCTTTGCGCGGTCAGAAGTTCGTATGCTATACGCGAACTGGATATCCGGGATGTTGCGCGGTCAGCCCACATTCCGCAGTCAGAACATTCTCGACCAGGGTGCTTGGAATTTATTCGGTTATCCATATAACAGGATATTCCAAGCATCCCGAGGATTCCTCCACGTTGAAGACCAACCGTCAGAGGTTAATATATACGGTTATTCGTGATTAACACGTGTTGATAACCTCCGTGGAAGTTAACAGCAGTTCTCCAAAAACCGCATCCAACCGTTTGATGCAATTTTCTTCATATGGCACCCTTTCGACCAGTATAAAAGGGTGGCATAGAGGAAAGGGGGAGGATCCAATCCATTTTGGAAGAACAAGACTCCTGATACAAGTGAGACATAACGCATCTCAACCACTAAAAACAGCCAAGTCTACGGCCCAAGTTAGATAGTTTCTACAAGCCTTCCTTGCTTTATTCTGTACGTTTACATAGGAAAAATCCTTCGCCTGTGAAGGAGTTTTTCTTCTATTTCTGTAACTTTTTATCACCTATAGTGAAATCCTAACAGGACGTAGGGCTATTACTCCCACCATCGAGGGCCCGAACCTGTATAAATCTCTCTGTGCTCCTGTTCACCATTGTTCTACATACCTTCCCAGAGGGTCATCTTGAAAGGTCTCACCATTACAAATTTTGCATAAGTTCGGCTGAGGACTCCGAGTCCGAATCGTCGACAGCTGGCGCCCACCGTGGGGCCTTTCTCAAGGCGTCCTAATTGAAATCTGGAGGTTCACTGAAACATGGCTGGAGCATATGATTCCGAGAACGATTTCGATCTCGAGGATTATGCCCATATACCAATGCCTTCTCCAAGCGATCCTGTCCCGATGGAGGAGGTCGAAGGCCAGAATCTTCCACAGGTTGAATCGTCTCTCCAGGTCATGTCAATCGACCAGGGAGCAACTGGCGCAAGGTCAGAACCCACGGAGGTTCTTAATGTGCTAGGCGATGAATCCGGCCCGTCATACGACCCCGCTAAGGGAAAATATGATGATGACCCGGAAATTAGCCCAGGAAGGTTCGACCCTGATAACCTTCACCGTCTCTTTGATTTCGAGTCCGACTCGGAACAAACTGAGATGTTTTCCCCATCGGCAACCTCTCTCCCTAGGCAGTTTGCTGCGCTGTCGGAAGAAACTCCCGATCAACAGGCTGCCAGGGAAGAACAAGATCGCAAACAGAAGGAGGATCAAGATCTCGAGCAACAAAACAACGAATTGCGCAGAACTGCCCTAGAGGCTCTTCAAGATGCGCAGGCTCGTTACGATGCTGCTCCGAGTTCTTCTCGACGGTCGCGTGGTCGAAAACGTGACCAGACCCCTTCTTTGCCACCGGAGCGTTTCCCGATGGACGAAGAAACAATAACACCTGGTGCCCCTAGGAGAAGTATCCATGGTCGACTGCGATCTATCGCGGAAGTCATGCATAATTTTCCTCCTACGGTCACGGATGCGCAGAAACCGGCTTTTTTTAGGATCCTGGCGGAGAGACTGGATGAGGTCACGTCCGAGGCGACCCCAACGGCCTCCTCCCGCTCGGTAACGCATTCCTGTGAGCGAGATGGCCCTCATTCTAGTTCCGGTCGGCGGAGTTACCCGCCGCCCGTACCGTCCTGACAGGACAAATACCGGCGAATGCAGGATTATCGTAGTAGGGATCGAGTTCCTGTTCACTCTCGTTTGGGACCACGAGTAACCTCGCCATTGCGTGAGGTCGCCCGAGACCCAACCGACAGTCACAGGGCGATTCACGGTCCTTATGTTGGTTGTAAAGCTTTTTCGCCTGGCCTACGAGCAGTTGTTTGGCCCGATAAGTTTCGACCAGGGGCCATTGAGAGGTTTGATGGAACTCAGAACCCATCCGAGTTCCTTCAGATCTATATTACTGCCATCCAAGCGGCAGGAGGCGATGACAAGGTCATGGCCAACTACCTGCCTACAGTCCTCGCAGGACCGGCTAGAACCTGGCTGTTTAATCAGCCTGAGGGTTCCATCTACAATTGGGAAATGCTATGCGATGCCATCCTCAGCAATTTCCAAAATTGTTACCAAAAGCTGGGTAAGGAGGACGACCTGCATCGGGTGCGGCAAACTTCAACCGAAACACTTCGGCAGTTTGTCAAGAGGTTTGTCCGGGTGAGGAATACCATCCCGAACATATCTGATGGCTCCGTAATCAGGGCATTTAAGCATGCCGTTCGATACCGGAGATTCATTGAGGACTTGCTTATCCACCCTCCTGATCAGTGGCCGATCTGTTCGACATGGCCGATCGATATTCCGATGCAGCCGAAGAGGTCGAATGGAACCGAATGGTCGACAAGGGAGACCTACCACCCCAACCAGGCTTCAAGGACGCCAGGAAAGAAGATTCAAGCAAGAAGCCGGAGTCTTCACCGGGTGGGAAGTCAAAGAAGTCGAAGAGGAACCGCTCTGGACAGTACCGCGAGGTCGCAGTCGCAGAGAAGCCACCTTCGACCAAAGGTAATAAGTCTTCATTTAAAAGTAAAACTGCCGCTGGTGGTCGGGATTCCGACCAGCCAGAAAAATCAACTAATCCGTAGGAGGGCAAGAAGTGGTGTCCACTCCACAATTCCGCAGGCCACGACCTCAAAAACTGCAGGAGTTGGTTGAAACAATTGGACGATTTCTACCAAGGAGTTGGGCCAATGCCAACCTTACCGCCTAAAGAGCAGGCGTGCGAGATTAGAGACGTTGACGGAGACGAAGAAATGGCTTACCAGGTACCTCAAAATCATGTTAATGTCATTTTCGGGGGTTCTTCCTCCTTCGTTGCCAAAAGGCAGTTTAAAGCCTTCTACCGAGAGGTTAACCAAACGGAGACATCCCTTGGTGAACCTCAATACCCCCGTTGGTCGGATATGCCTTTGACGTTTGATCGCGCTGACTGTCTTGTGGGGCTAACCTGACCATTGAGGCTACCTCTGGTCATTACCCCAATCATCAGGAACGCGAGAGTCGAAAGGGTCCTCATTGACGGGGGAAGTTCCCTTGATCTTTTATTGGTAAAGGCTCTCGACGAGATGCAAATTCCTCGTTCGAAGATCAAACCCATAATTCATCCGTTTTATGGGATAATCCCAGGCCCCTCCATGATGCCATTGGGACAAGTGGTCCTCCCGGTCACTCTGGGAGAACCAGACAACTTCCGGACAGAATTGGTTACTTTTGATGTAATCGATTGTGACTCAGCTTATAATGCAATCTTTGGCAGGCCGACTCTTGCTAAGTTCATGATGGCAACGCACTATGCTTATCAGTGCGGGAAATTGCCTGGCCCCAAAGGTGTCATCTCGGTCCGAGGCAGTCGCAACGTGGCACTCACGTGCGACCGGCTATCTTTGTAGATGGTCGATCAACTTCCCCTCCGGGACGTTCAGGTCGCCACTGTCGCCGCCGATGCGATCAAGGCTGCTCCTCGACCGGATGAAAAACTCAAACAAGTTCCTTTATACCCAGATGATCCATCCAAGACAATTCGGGTCGGATCAGCCCTGGATGACAAATAGGAACTCGATCTCGTTGCTTTCCTCCGGGCTAACGCAGACGTGTTTGCGTGGAAACCGTCCGACATGCCCGGTGTCCCAAGGGAAGTAATTGAGTACAGGTTAGCTATTCGACCTGGACAATGACCAATAACGCAAAAGCTCAGGTGTTTTGCTGCTGACCGACAGGAAGCCATTCGAGAGAAGTTGGACAAACTCCTACAGGCCGGGTTTATCTGCGAAGTGGATCACCCGGAATGGCTCGCCAATCCGGTCATGGTCCGCAAGTCAAATGGCAAGTGGCGCATGTGCGTCGACTACACTAGTCTCAACGCTGCCTGTTCGAAGGATGACTTGGAACATCGATCAACTTCGCAAGTTTTACGTATAAGTATTCCAATCCATTTTTTCCTGTTCAATTAGCATCTTTTCATAAAATAAAATATGTTTTGCTTTCATACAATGAGTTTTTCTCTTTAAGCCCGTATCATATGCATTCGACCTGGGGGCTGACCGCCGGCGGTCAGATCATTACAACATTCTAATCGGATTCGCTGGTCGATCTCATGACCACTTCCAGATAAGTCACTCCTAAATAAGCCGTTTCTCAGCGCATACGGGGCTATCTGGCAAGTCCTTGGTCATCTGAGTGGCTACCAGTTCGCAATAAGATTAAACGTTACATTGATCTTGATCGTTGGTTTAAAACGCACACCCCTGGTCGTTACGCTTATGTTTTCTCCTCTACTTATAACACTAAGGCTTCAGTATTCATAAGCAGAGGCGGGGGCTAGGGGGGATGTGCTTATAGTATGGAACTCATAATATAAAATTGCAAAATATGTACTTCCTGTCAAAAATGGTTTTTTACATACATTGCATTATACACAATTGTTTGGATACAAAAATAAGGATCATTCGATCCCCAGCTCAGTCAGGAGCCTGTCTACAAAGGGCTTGACCTCCTCCATGATGACATCGAGCAGCTCGTCGCTCTCGACCTCAACCGGACCCACCAGTGCGCTCAGATCTGCATCTGGGCCATGGTGAAGTCGAACCCGGCTGAGTACGGCTTCTGCGGCTGATCGAACCCTGGTTCTGATCACCTCTTCGCGTCGCCGTATATCTCCAGGGAGATACTCAAGCAGTGATTCTGCCTGGACAGTGAGCAGCGATGTCCAGTTGCTTACGCTGAGGTTGTCTTTCTTTGGTTCTACCACATCGGTCTTCAGAAGATCAGCCACGGCCTTCAGTTTTTTGAAGACCAGGAGGCTCAGCTCTTTGATCGCCCGATCGGTGTGGTGAATCGAGGATTCAAGAAGCCCCTTGTCCCGACTAAGCTGTGTAATTCGACCTGCTTGCACTGTACAGAGAGAGGAGATTATCTGCATGTTATGGATTCAAGCCTTCTTAATCAGGAATCGGCTTACCAGCATTTTCTGATCGAAGTTTGTTGATTTCGGTCTCTTGTTTCTTAAACATCGAGACTAAATTGAGCCTCATTTTGGCTACCTCTCTCTTCAAAAATGTAACCTCTCTGCAGCGAAATCAAGGCAGTCACAACCAAAAAGCACCCATACTAACCAAAGGGTAATGATCCTCACCTGCACAAGCTGTCGCGTTCTTTCTGAATGGCTTCTGTACTGGCCATCACAGCACGCGACTGGCCTGTTAGCCAGGATAACCCCTGTGATGTAAAGGAAGAGGATCAAAGGTGTCCTAAGTACAATTCAGGCACGAGAGCAGAGGTTCATTATACCTTCATAAACTTTTGTAAGATAGCATCATCTAATCCAGCGGGGATCCTCGCCAGAGCCCCGGATGTGCTTACCACAGGGACAGTCGGTGGAAGTGCCGGCTGGGCGCTACCCCCAGTAGTCATCGGTCGCGACTGGGTCCCTGCATTTATTCCTTCCCCTGCGGTCTGGACGACTTCCTGGACCACAGGGCTGGAGCATTCTTCGTTGGAAGCTCCTGTACCAGCTACAGCTTCAACCCCTCCAGAGGCGGTTGAAGGGCTGGACGCCGTCTTTCTTTGCCTGACAAAGAAGACAAGTTGAGCAATTTTTTCACCATTTATTATAGCCCAGTTAAAGGTTCTTACCTTACATGAAATCCCATCCGTCCCTGGGATTTCTGGGAAGGTCCCCCTTGAGAAGGAGAACCGTCGTCGGTTCTAGCTTTCTTCTTGACGAACAAGGCATCTCCCTCCTGGATGTGTTCTGCTATGAGCATATTCCTAAGAAAAAGACAGAGACAAAAAGCAAGGTCTTTTACTTGGGCTACCAGGCTGACTGGTGGGGCTGCATCTGAAGGCCTTTGCAGGTCCTGGATCGCCGGAGCAGCCACAGCGGCCTTTGCTCAACCATCTCCACCTCTGTCTGCAAAGGTGGAGCGTTTTCCTCCCTAGGACTCGTGGTAGTCGCGGGGAGAAGTTCTTCTCCCTGTATAAACATTGATTTGTCAAAATATACAGAAGGAATTGAAGAAAGTATGACCGTAAGGAATCCTTACCAAGGTCGTCCTTTCGACAAGGGAAGCGGAGACAATCAACCCTGAAGCCTCGGGGGCTTCAGGAACTGGGAGGTCATCCGCAATCCCAAGATTTTCAGCGGTGGCAGGATCTGCCACGGCCACCTCTTCGGTAGCAGTGGTCTCTATGGGGCAGTTTGGAGCATCGCCGGATGGGAGGTCCGCGATCTTCCTCCTTCGAAGGACCAGAGGAACATCATCCTCTTCCTTCTCGCTCCCCTCTCCCTGTACGACGAAGAAGTGATTCCAATCTGCGCCTGGTAAAACAGAAGCCGGGATTTGGCCTGGATAAAGGTACATTCTTTATGTGATATCTTACCGCCGTCTTTCTTGCGGTAGGAGGAATGCTCCGTGAAGACCCCTCCCCGGGATTTGGCCTGGCCTTCTTGGGGGCAGGACTCTTTGTCCTGGGTCTTTGGGAGACCTTCTTCACGTTCTTCACCGTTGGCTTCCCAAGAGAGCCGACGTTCTCACTTGGGAAAGTCGTCTCGGCGAACCTTCCTAGGAGCTGATTCACGTTTCCGATGGAATTGTTTAGCGCTGGACATGCATAAGATCTGAAAAACAGAAGCCAGATAAAGAATGTACCTTTCGGCGTTCCTGTTTTAGGTCGTCGCCGATGTGAATCAGGCTCTGTGGGCGAGGCGATCCCTTAGGGCCCTCTACATCGGCATTGTAGGCCCTAAGGAGGGAGTTGGTGTGCCTCTCAATTTCAGATGAAGGCAGGACTGTTCCCAAATTCGAGTCAGAATTTGCGCAATTCAAGAATGGCAAAGCTCAGTGCCAAAGAAACAAATACCTTTACTGTAGTCCAAGGTGCTGTCCGCCATGGACCTAATCTCCCAAGCCGGATGAGCCCTTTCGCGCAGAGGACTCATCCGATTCTTCACAAAGTCTCGGATGACATCTCGAGCTGTCAACCCTTGATTGACCAAGTGAAGGATCACCTCGGCATGCTTCGAAAGCTCCAAGTTCATCGCCGGGGGAGCATCTAACTCGCTCGACTTCTCTGGTCGTGAGTTTTCAAACCACAGGCTGCTCTCGGATGGTGGAGAGCAGTAAAACCACCTTTGGTGCCACCCGTGCACAGAGTCTCGCAGGGGTGGGGAGAGATACTCCTTTTTATCCCTCAGCCGGAAGTAGATGCATCCGGCGGCGTTGGTGCTCTTCAACCACGCCGAGAAGTAGAATCGCCGTAAAAGATCCACGCTGGGATACACTCCGACGAACGCCTCATAGAGATGCTGGAACACCGCAAGGATCAGCATCGCGTTGGGGTGGAGGTTAATCAATTCCCACCCATAGTGCTCAAGGACATCTTTGAGGAACCGACTCTCAGGGAATCGGAACCCGCAGCGCAAGTACTCCTCAAAAACCACCAACTCGCCCTCTTGGACGGTTGGGGTTTCTTGGTCCTTCTCCGTAGGCCGCCAGTTGATGAGCAACCGCGGAGGAAGGATCTCCTCCTACTCTAACGCCACTAGGCTCTCCTCAGAGTGGTGAATGGATCGGCTCCAGGATGCCATTTTTGGTGGAGAATCAAAGGAAAAGTTGGTGATTTTGGGGAGACGAAGGCTGAAGAAAATGAGGGTTTTGTGCGGCGGGAACGATGAGGGTTTTTGGCTGTGTGGCTTCTTTGAGAAGACATCTGCTCTTTTTATAGACCCAAGGCAGCGCATTAATGTGAGTGAACGTTTCATTTCAAACGTTCCATTGAATGCTTTATTCATTTCCCATAATGGATACTGCCTCTGGCGGACCCGATAAAGTGTTCAGGCATCGGATCTGAAACAAAAAGACTTCTTTGTTTTGGAAACTGAAAGTGCAAAAGGACTGAAAAATTTTCAGTACTTTTCAGAAGATGTTTTTCCTTTGTATGCTTTGAATATTTTTTATGGAAATGCTTTGCAACTCAATTTTTAACGTACTGGTATATGTTTAATTGGGTTATGGTTTGATCGAAACCATGTCTTAGACTAGACTTCGATTCTAATCGGAGTGACAGTCTGACCGAGTTCCGACTCTGGTCGCGATTCAGTTCTGACCGCGGCCCTAAAACTGATCGCGGTATCAGGGCAGGTCGCGATGCTTTTGGAAGCATGATTCTGATCGCAGAACTAAAATTTCCTGTGTATGAGTGGTCGCGAACATAAAGTTTATGGCCATATTTTCGCACAGAAGATGTGAAGAATATTCATGAGAAATAAGAAACTTTTATTTCTTACATTCTTTACATACAAAAGGGATGCAGTCGATCAAAACGTCGACTTGCTCCGAAAGAAGTTTACAAAGTTCCCCAAGGGATATGTTGTTGTCAGTAGGATCCACACTGGCAACCCCCAGGGAACTAGCAACTACCCTAAGTCTATCTACATCATCCCTAACAACAGACGCACTCTTGTCCCTAATCAAGTCGGAGAGTTCTCGCTGTTGCTGAGCGTGATCCCTCTCTCGACGGAAATGGAGCGCCTCTTCCCAGGATCGATCAAGACATTCTACTAGATGCAGAATCTTCGAGGCCATCTCCTCGGTCTTCTTCTCCAGGGCATTCTTCTCCTCCAGAAGAGTCTGTCCGGAAGGAAGAGATGGAGCAGCAGAAGGCTGATCGCTGGAGCCTCCAACCTCCTGCATTTTGCAAAAGTTAGTCATACTAACTATAATTATCAGCAAAATGGGAGAAGAATTATTACCTGTCCCAATGCATGACCCGTTGATATACCCATCTTGGGAAGAGGATCATCAGATGGTGGAAGTGCAACCTCCCCACCAGATGATTGCTTAGCCAACCCAATATGGCAATCATCTGATCGAGGGATAGTCACCGCTTGCCGACTAGAATGTCGATCACCCAAAAGGATGGGAGAATTGGAGGGAAAAGGAGAGAATTGAGAAGAATTCCTCTCCAAGGTTAAAGGCCTAACTTGCCGAGATGCATGAACGGGGAGAGTCAAAGGAACTGAAGGAAGAAAGAAACTTGCTACATTCTTCACCTTTGTTACACTGGAAGATCCTTCGTCAACCTTGGGTTTCTTCCTTAAGGGAGACAGGTCTTCAATCGTTTGAGGCCCTTGTTCGACAACTTCCTCTTCATCACTCTCAATCTCGATGATGTCGTGATCTGCCATCAGGAGGAGTATGTGAGAAGGAAGAAGGCAAGGTGACAAGAAAAGGACTTAGGCGTGGGGAGAAATTGTGAAGTTTTACAAATCCAGGAGCATGGTATTTATAGCCGCCAGGGTGACGGTTTGCATTCCAGACGCCTCGGGTTTCGTCAAAACATTTACAATTTTACCTCGAGATAAAAACAGTTCTACGGCGCTATCATTGCCCGTCACATAATGTCAGAACCCATCTTGGGAAACCAACCGTTTTTCACTTAGTGCGCCACTAAGTGGAAAAATTGAAGAGTCGGGTTAAAAATCCAATGCATGGTCTTAAAATTCGAAATAAACAAGTCTCTTCGTTTTCTTCGAATTTGGGGGCTAGCTGACGAGGATTGTTACCCGGGTCACCTTTAATAAACTTTTGGTTCAAGATAGGTTCGAACCAGACATGTATCTGGCAATGCAAACTCAAGCTATTCTGAGGGGCATCGCCATGAGGTCGCAAGCTTTACGCGATCGGGTCGCGGGCTTCGTGTGATCAGGCCGACAGCTTTGCGCGGTCAGAAGTTCATATGCTATACGCGAACTGGATATCCGGGATGTTGCGCGGTCAGCCCACATTCCGTGGTCAGAACATTCTCGACCAGGGTGCTTGGAATTTATTCGGTTATCCATATAACAGGATATTCCAAGCATCCCGAGGATTCCTCCACGTTGAAGACCAACCGTCAGAGGTTATTATATACGGTTATTCGTGATTAACACGTGTTGATAACCTCCGTGGAAGTTAACAGCAGTTCTCCAAAAACCGCATCCAACCGTTTGATGCAATTTTCTTCATATGGCACCCTTTCGACCAGTATAAAAGGGTGGCATAGAGGAAAGGGGGAGGATCCAATCCATTTTGGAAGAACAAGACTCCTGATACAAGTGAGACATAACGCATCTCAACCACTAAAAACAGCCAAGTCTACGGCCCAAGTTAGATAGTTTCTACAAGCCTTCCTTGCTTTATTCTTTACGTTTACATAGGAAAAATCCTTCGCCTGTGAAGGAGTTTTTCTTCTATTTCTGTAACTTTTTATCACCTATAGTGAAATCCTAACAGGACGTAGGGCTATTACTCCCACCATCGAGGGCCCGAACCTGTATAAATCTCTCTGTGCTCCTGTTCACCATTGTTCTACATACCTTCCCGGAGGGTCATCTTGAAAGGTCTCACCATTACAAATTTTGCATAAGTTCGGCTGAGGACTCCGAGTCCGAATCGTCGACACATTGGACCCCCGAGGCACCGGCCGCATTCAAAGACCTGAAGAAGTATCGCATGAGCCCTCCAATGCTTGTGAGCCCTCATCAAGGGGAGCCTTCGCACCTTTACCTTAAGTCCACTCCGATCATCATCAGCGCGGTCCTCGTAGACTGACAGTAGCACCCCGTCTACTACACGAGAGAGGCTCTCTAGGGTGCCAAAATGAGATACACCAAGGGAGAGAAGATCTGTACGCTCTCCTGATGGCGTCAAGGAAACTTTGCCATTACTTCTTGGGGCATCCCATCACGGTGTCTTCATCTGTCCCCTTGGGGGAAGTGCTTTGGAACAAGGAAGCCACTGGCCGGATAGGGAAGTGGTGGGCTGAGCTAGCCCCTCTCTCCCTCTCCCTAACCGGATGGTCCGTGAGCAAGTCGCAATTCCTTGCGGACTTTGTGGCAGAGTAGGTTCCGGTCCCCGGACCGGAGGACGAAGCACACGCCACGCCACCGCCGCATGGAGACCACTATATCGTCTTCTTCGACGGCTTCCTGTGATTGGCAGGGGCCGGTACAGGAGTGGTCCTCCGAAGCCCCGAGGGGGGAACACTCGAATATGCTCCAAGGCTGGGGTTCCCTGCGATGAACAACATCGTGGAGTATTAGGCCCTCCTCCTAGGGCTGCGTTGTAAAGGGGGACTCGTAGCTCGTGGTCTGTCAAGTGGACAAGCCCTACTTGTTTCATGATGCGAACCTGAGCCTCTACCCCGAGGAGGTCCGAAAAATGGAGAAACACTTCAAGGGCCTCGAGGCATGTCGTATCCCACGTAGGGACAACGACTGAGCTGACGCCCTTGTACGAGCGGTAAGTGCCCGAGGGACCCTCCTTGAGGGGGCTTTCTTGGATATTATCTCCAAGCCTTTCGTGGTGACCCCCGACCCAGACTCCTGATCCAGTGACCCTCATGTCACGGAGATCGTCTGAGCCACATCCTGGATTGACCCCCTTGTCTCTTGCATCAAAGGAGAGGGGGAGCCGTCCAATGACGCCAAAGTAAAACGCCTTCGCGGCAATGCGCGGGTGTATATCTTGATAGAAGGGACACTATACAAGAGAGGGGCCTTCGCATTACTCCGCTGCCTCCCAAGGCGTCGGCCGGGTCATTATCCCACCGGGGGATATGCCGGGCTTCCAGACCCTCGAAGTGCATTTCCATCTTGCGCACCTCCCCTAAATATAGGCTCAGGTTTTGACGAGGATTGACACCCGGGTCACTTCTAATAAACTTTTGGTTCAAGACAGGTTCGAACCAGACATGTATTTGGTTCGATGCGAACTCAAGCTATTTCTGAGGGGCATCACCATGAGGTCGCAAGCTTTACGCGATCTGGTCGCGGGTTTCGTGCGATCAGGCCGACAACTGTGTGCGATCAGAAGTTCGTATGCCATACGCGGACTGGACTGAATATCTGGGATGTTGCGCGGTCAGCCCATATTCCGTGGTCAGAACATTCTCAACCAAGGTGCTTGGAGCTTGTTCGGTTATCTTCATACCAGTGTTGAAGACCAACCATCAGAGGTTATTATATGCGGTTATTCACGATTAACACGTGTTAATAACCTCCGTGGAAGTTAATAGCGGTTCTTCAACAACTGCATCTAACCGTTTGATACAGTTTCCTTCATATGGCACCCTTTCGACCAATATAAAAAGGTGGCAAAATACATCAAATGGGGGGATCCAAGACATTTTTCGGAAGAACCAGACTCAAAAGAATAATCAAGATACAAGATATCTCGATCATTCAAACAGCCAAGTCTACGGCTTAGATTAAACAACACTTACGAGTCTCCTATAGCTTCTCCTTGTACACCCTTACAGGAAAAATCCTCGCCTGTGAGGACTTTTTCCTCCATTTGTAAACCTTTTATCACACTTAGTGAAATCTCAACAGGACGTAGGGCTATTACTCCCACCATCGAGGGCCTGAACCTGTCTAAACTCTCTGTGCTCCTGTTCACCATTGTTCAGCATACCTTCCCGGAGGGTCATCTTGAAAGGTCTCACAATTACAAATTCTGCATAAGTTCGGCTGAGGACCCTGAGTCCGAATCGTCGACAGCTGGCGCCCACCGTGTGGCCTTTCTCAAGGCGTCCTAATTGAAATTCGGAGGTTCACCGAAACATGGCTGGAGCATATGATTCCGAGAATGATTTCGATCTCGAGGATTATGCCCATATACCAATGCCTTCTCCAAGCGATCCTGTTCCGATGGAAGAGGTCGAAGGCCAGAATCTTCCACAGGTTGAATCATCTCCCCAAGTCATGTTAATCGACCAGGAGGTAACTGGCACAAGGTCAGAACCCGCAGAGGTTCTTAATGTGCTAGGTGAAGAATCCGGCCCGTCATACGATCCCGCTGAGGAAAAATATGATGGTGACCCTGAAGTTAGCCCAGGAAGGTTCGACCCTGATAACCTCCACCGTCTCTTTGATTTCGAGTCCGACTCGGAACAAACCGAGATGTTCTCCCCATCGGCGACCTCTCTCCCTAGGCAGTTTGCTGCGTTGTCGGAAGAAACTCCCGATCAACAGGCTGCCAGGGAAGAACAAGATCGCAAACAGAACGAGGAGCAAGATCTCGAGCAACAGAACAACGAACTACGCAGAACTGCCCTAGAGGCTCTTCAAGATGCGCAGGCTCGTTACGATGTTGCCCCGAGTTCTTCTCGACGGTTGCGTGGCCGTAGACGTGACCAGACTCCTTCCTTACCACCGGAGCATTTCCCAGTGGACGAAGAAACAATAACACCTGGTGCCCCTAGGAGAAGTACCCATGGTCGACTGCGATCTATCGCGGAAGTCATGCGCAATTTTCCTCCTACGGTCACGGATGCGCAGAGACCGGCCTTTTTCAGGATCCTGGCGGAAAGACTGGACGAGGTCGCATCCGAGGCGACCCCAACAGCCTCTTCCCGCTCAGTGACACATTCCCGTGAACGAGATGGTCCTCATTTTGGCTCTGGCCAGCGGAGTTACCCGCCGCTTGTACCGTCCCGACAGGACAAATACCGGCGAATGCAGGACTCTCGTAGTAGGGGTCGAGTTCCCGTTCACTCTCATTTGGGACCACGAGTTACCTCGCCATTACGTGAGTTTGCTCGAAACCCAACCGAAAGTCGCAGGACGGTTCACGGTCCTTACGTTGGTTGCAAAGCTTTCTCGCCTGGCCTACGAGCAGTCGTTTGGCCCGATAAGTTTCGACCAAGGGCTATTGAGAGGTTTGATGGAACTCAGAACCCATCCGAGTTCCTTCAGATCTATATTACTGCCATCCAAGCAGCAGGAGGCGATGACAAGGTCATGGCCAACTACCTGCCAACAGTCCTCGCAGGACCGGCTAGAACCTGGTTGTTTAATCAGCCTGAGGGTTCCATCTACAATTGGGAAATGCTATGCGATGCCATCCTCAGCAATTTCCAAAACTGTTACCAAAAGCCGGGTAAGGAGGACGACCTGCATAGACTGCGGCAAACTTCGACCGAAACACTTCGGCAGTTTGTCAAGAGGTTTGTCGGGGTAAGAAATACCATCCCGAACATATCTGATGGCTCCGTAATCAGGGCATTTAAGCATGCCGTTCGATACCGGAGATTCACTGAAGACTTGCTTATCCACCCTCCTCGATTAGTGGCCGATCTGTTCGATATGGCTGATCGATACTCCGATGCAGCCGAGGCAGTCGAATGGAACCGAATGGTTGACAAGGGGGACCTACCGCCCCAACCAGGCTTCAAGGACGCCAGGAAAGAAGATTCAAGCAAAAAGCCGGAGTCTTCACCGGGTGGGAAGTCAAAAAAGTCGAAGAGGAACCGCTCTGGACAGTACCGAGAGGTCGCAGTCGCGGAGAAACCACCTTCAACCAAAGGTAATAAGTCTTCTTTTAAAAGTAAAACTGCTTCTGGTGGCCGGGATTCCGACCAGCCAGAAAAATCAACTAATCCGCAGGAGGGCAAGAGGTGGTGTCCACTCCACAACTCCGCAGGCCACGACCTCAAAAACTGCAGGAGTTGGTTGAAACAGCTGGATGATTTCTACCAAGGAACAGGGCCAATGCCAACCTTACCGCCTAAAGAGCAGGCGTGCGGGATTAGAGACGTCGACTGAGACGAAGAAATGGCTTACCAGGTACCTCAAAATCATGTTAATGTCATTTTCGGAGGTTCCTCCTCTTTCGTTTCCAAAAGGCAGTTTAAAACCTTTTGCCGAGAGGTTAACCAAACGGAGACGTCCCTTGGCGAACCTCAATATGCCCGTTGGTCGGATATGCCTTTGACGTTCGATCGCGCTGACTGTCCTGTGGGGCTAACTCGACCATTGAGGCTACCTCTGGTTATTACCCCAATCATCAGTAACGCGAGAGTCGAAAGGGTCCTGATTGATGGGGGAAGTTCCCTTGATCTTTTATTGGTCAAGACACTCGACGAGATGCAAATTCCTCGTTCGAAGATCAAGCCCATAATCCATCCGTTTTATGGGATAATCCCAGGCCCCTCCATGATGCCATTGGGACAAGTGGTCCTCCCGGTCACTCTGGGAGAACCAGATAACTTCCGAACAGAATTGGTTACTTTCGATGTAATCGATTGTGATTCAGCTTATAATGCAATCTTTGGCAGGCCGACTCTTGCTAAGTTCATGATGGCAACGCACTATGCTTATCAGTGCGGGAAATTGCCTGGCCCCAAAGGTGTCATTTCGGTCCGAGGTAGTCGCAACGTGGCGCTCACGTGCGACCGGCTATCTTTGGAGATGGTCGATCAACTTCCCCTCCGGGACGCTCAGGTCGCCACCGTCGCCACCGATGCGATCAGGGCTGCTCCTCGACCAGATGAGAAACTCAAACAAGTTCCCTTGTACCCAGATGACCCATCCAAGACAATTCGGGTTGGGTCAGCCCTGGATGACAAATAGGAACTCGACCTCGTTGCTTTCCTCCGGGCTAACGCAGACGTGTTTGCGTGGAAACCGTCCGACATGCCCGGTGTCCCAAGGGAAGTAATTGAGCACAGGTTAGCAATTCGACCTGGACAACGACCAATAAAGCAAAAGCTCAGGCGTTTTGCCACCGACCGACAGGAAGCCATCCGAGAAGAGTTAGACAAACTCTTACAAGCCAGGTTTATACGCGAAGTGAATCACCCGGACTGGCTCGCCAATCCGGTCATGGTCCGCAAGTCAAATGGCAAGTGGCGCATGTGCGTCGACTACACTAGCCTCAACAGTGCCTATCCGAAGGATGACTTTCCCCTTCCCCGCATCGACCAGCTGGTTGACTCCACTGCGGGTTGCGAACTGATGAGTTTTCTGGATGCCTACTCAGGATATCATCAAATTAGCATGGCAGAAGATGATGAAGAGAAAACTGCCTTCATCACCCCGTTCGGCACATACTGCTACGTCAGAATGCCGTTCGGTCTCAAGAACGCAGGTTCCACGTACCAGCGCTTGATGCAAAAGACCTTTCTTTCCCAGATAGGGCGTAATCTCGAAGCATATGTAGACGACTTGGTTGTAAAGAGCACCAAAAGATTGTCTCATTTGGACGATCTTGCTGAAACCTTCTGTAACTTGAATCGCTTTGGAATAAAATTGAACCCGGAGAAATGTTCTTTCGGGGTTTCTTCAGGGAAGCTTCTTGGTTTCCTTGTGTGTTCCAGGGGCATTGAGGTTAATCCTGAGAAAATCAGAGCTATTGAACAAATGAGGTCGCCCTCGACCATGAAGGATGTTCAACGCCTGGCTGGTCGCATGGCGGCTTTAAGTCGCTTTATATCGCGATTAGGCGAAAGGGGACTACCTTTCTTTAAAGCCTTGCGGAAACATCATAACTTCACGTTGTCCGACGAGGCCGAAAAAGCGTTTCAGGAGGTAAAAACATATCTGTCCAGTCCGCCAGTATTGGTGTCTCCTGAAAAGGAAGAACCATTACTTCTGTATTTGGCGGCCACCCCACACGCGGTCAGCGCTATTCTGATCGCGGAAAGGGAAGGAGTACACAGACCCGTCTACTATGTGAGCGAAGTACTTCATGGTCCTAAGGAGCGCTACCCTGAGGTCCAGAAGATACTTTATGCGCTACTGATGGCTTCCCGTAAGCTACGACATTACTTTCAAGCACACAAGATCACAGTACCCTCCTCTTTTCCTTTAGGGGATATTGTCCGAAATCCAGAAAAATCTGGTCGAATCGCCAAATGGGCGGTTGAATTCGGTGCCTTCGAGATCCATTTCACCCCTCGCACGGCGGTTAAGTCTCAGGTTTTGGCCGACTTTGTGGTCGAATGGACCAACCCTGAGCCACCCGTGCAGTTGGCAGAGGAACTGGAATGCCCCGATTATTGGACAATGTACTTTGACGGCTCCCGTAGTTTTTAACACTCGGGGGCTGGAATAGTCTTAGTTACGCCCCAGGGCGAACAGCTTAAGTATGTCATTCAACTACACTTTGTTGCAACCAACAACGCAGCAGAGTATGAAGGTCTTCTTGCAGGGCTCCGGGCAGCAAAATTCATCGGAGTCCGTCGATTAGTGGTGAGGGGGGACTCACAGCTAGTCGTAAACCAGGTAAACAAGGAGTACAGCACCTCCGATGAGACAATGGCTCATTACCTGGGGGAAGTGAGGAGATTGGAAAAACACTTCAGTCACTTCGAAGTCCAATACATCCCGCGAAAGGACAATATTCTCGCAGACCAATTATCCAAAATTGGATCCTCACGCTCATCCGCTCCGGTAGGAGTGTTCATTGAACACTTGGACCATCCTTCGATCATGACTTCGGTCGAGGATGATCCGGCAATAGCCTTCGTTGCCAACCTCGGTCAGGAACAAGATTGGACTCATCCATTGAGGGTCTATCTTGAACATGGGACCCTACCCGAGGACGAAACCAAAAGCGATCGGTTAATTCGAAAGGCGCGTCTGTACAAACTCATAGATGGGGTTATGTACAGAAAGGGTACTCAAGGAGTATTCATGCGCTGCATATCTCAGGAGGAAGGAAAATCCCTCTTGAAAGAAATACATGACGGTGTATGCGGTGCACACGTGTCATACCGAACACTGGTCGGAAAAGTTTTTCGACAGGGATTCTACTGGCCTTCGGCACTCGATGATGCCAAGCTTATGGTCAAGATGTGTCCACAGTGTCAATTTCATGCAAGACAGGTTCATCAACCTGCTTATGCATTGCAAACTATTCCTCTCGCATGGCCCTTCGCGATCTGGGGAATGGACATCGTCGGTCCTATGCCACAAGCGGTTAATGGGTACAAGTTTCTGTTCGTAGCCATTGACACGTTCACAAAGTGGATTGAGGCCGAACCAGTACGAAATATTACTGCATCAGCCGCACAAAAGTTCTTTCACAAGAACATTGTGGCACGATTTGGTGTTCCAAACCGTCTCATCACAGACAACGGTTCTCAGTTCGCTAGCAGTCTCTTCCTAGACTACTGCGATCAGATTGGGACCAAGGTGTGCTTTGCTTCTGTGGCACATCCACAAAGCAATGGTGCCGTAGAACGGGCCAATGGGCAAGTATTGCAAGGCATCAAAAAATGTGTTTTTGATCGCCTCAAGACCCGCTCGGGGGCTTGGGCAGACGAGCTTTATACTGTTCTATGGGCACTACGGACTACCTCTAGTCGAGCCACCGGTGAGACACCCTTCCATTTGGTCTATGGGGCCGAGGCTGTGTTGCCTATGGAAGTTAGTATTGGATCTGTTCGCACGAATCAATTCGAACAGGTCAACCAATCCGAACAGCGATCGCAAGATCTCATCCTCCTGGAAGAACGGCGCGATCGCGCCCTGATCAAGTCCGCGGTATACTTGCAGGCTCTACGCAAGTATCACAGTAAAAAGGTGCGACCACGTGATCTCAACGCTGGAGACTTGGTTTTACGAAAAATTCAAGACCAGTCTAACCGCAATAAATTCTCCCCAAAGTGGGAAGGACCATACACTGTCGTCTCAGTGCCGCGGCCAGGATCTGCGCGGTTAGCCATGGAGGATGGTCGGATTTTGTCCAATACTTGGAACATCGATCAACTTCGCAAGTTTTACGTGTAAGTACCACACCCCTTTTCCTGTTCAATTAGCATCTTTTTATAAAAAGCATGTCTTGTTTTCATACAATGAGTGTTTTTCTTTAAGCCCAAATTATACAAATTCGACCTGGGGGCTGATCGCCGGCGGTTAGGTTATTACAGCATTTTTCAACCGGATTCGCTGGTCGATCTCATGATCACTTCTAGATAAGTCGCTCCTAAATAAGCCGTTTCTCAACGCACACGGGACTATCTGGCTAGTCCTCGGTCATCTGGGTGGCTACCAGTTTGCAATAAGGTTAAAATGTTACTTTAATCTTGACCATCGGCTTGAAGCACATATCCCTGGTCATCATAGTTATGTTTTCCCCTCTGCTTAAAATACTAAGGCTTTAGTATTCACAAAACAGAGGCGGGGGCTAGAGGGATATACTTATAGTATGAAACTTATGATGTGAATATGCACTTTCTTTTAAAAATATAGTTTTACATACATGGCATTGTAATTACAATTGTTTGGTTACAAAATATAAGGATCATTCGATCCTCAGCTCAGCCAAGAGTTTGTCAACGAAGGGCTTGACTTCTTCTATAACGGCGTCAAGCAGTTCTTCACTCTCGACCTCAACCGGTCCCACCAGCGCGCTCAGATTCGCATCTGGGCCATGGTGAAGTCGAACCCGGCTGAGTACGGCAGAAGCGGCTGATCGGACTCTCATCCTGATTATCTCTTCACGTCGCCGTATATCTCCAGGGAGATATTCAAGCAGTGATTCTGCTTGAGTTGTGAGCAGTGATGACCAATCGCTGACACTTGGGTCGTCCTTCTTCAACTCTACCACGTTGGTATTCAAAAGGTTGGCCACGGCCTTCAGTTTTTCGAAGACCAGTAGGCTCAACTCTTTGATCGCTCGGTCGGTGTGGTTGATCGAGGACTCAAGAATCGTCTTGTCCTGGCCGAGCTGTATAATGCGACCTGCTTGCGCTGTACAGAGAAAAGAGGTTATTAACAAGGCATGGCTTTAAGTCTTCTCAAGTTGAGAATCGACTTACCAGCATTCTCAGACTGAAGTTTATTGATTTCAGTCCGTAGTTTCTTGAACTCTGCAACTAAGTTCAGCCTCATCTTGGCTAACTCTTTCTTCAAGAATGTAACCTCTCTGCAGCAAAATCAAGTCAGTTACAGATAAAGCCTACTTATATTAACAGAAGAGTGACGATCCTCACTTGCGCAAGCCGTCATGATCTTTTTGAACAGCCGCCATGCTAGCCATTGCAGCATGCGACTGGCTCGTCACCCATGACAAGCCCTGTGATACAAAGCAAGAGAGTTAAATATACTCTAAAGGCGGTTCAAGCGCCGAAACAGGGGTGATCATACCTTCATAAACTTGTTTAAAGCGGCATCATCCATGCTAGCAGGAATCCTTGCTAGCGCACCGGAAGTGCCTGCGACAGGGATAGTTGGGGGAAGTGCCGTCTGAACACCACCCCCAGAGGCCACTAGTTGTGACCCGGTCCCTGTACTTGTTTCACCTCCCGCGGTCCGGACGACTTCCTGAACCACGGGAGCAGAGCACTCTTCATTAGAGGCTCCCTCATCAGCCCTAAGTTCAACCTCCCCAGTGGCGGTTGAAGGGTTAGGCGCTGTCTTCTTTTGCCTAACAAGAAGAATGGGTCAAGCAGCTTTCATCTAAGATTACTGTTAAGTAAGAGTTCTTACCTTATTTGAAATCCCATTCGTTCCTGGGACTTCTGGGAAAATTCCCCTTGCGAAGGAGAGCCGTCTCCAGTTCTCGCCTTCCTTATAGTAAACAAGGCAGCACCTCCCTGGAAATGTCCTGTTACGAGCACATTCCTAGGAAAAAAGATGAAAACACATAGAAAGGTTTTTACCTGAGCCACCGGGCTAACTGGTGGGGCTGCATCCGAAGGCCTTGGCGATTCCAGAGTTGCTAGAACCGTCACAGCCGGCCTTTGTTCATCTACCTCCTCCTCTGTCCGCAGAGGAGGAGGATTTTCCTCCCTGGAACCCCCAGTGGTCCCAGGGGGAAGCTCTCCTCCCTGTATGTACATTAACTTGTCAAATGTACAGAAAGAGTCATAGAAGGAACGGTCAAAAAGATTCCTTACCTTGGTCGTCCCTTCGACTAGGGAAGCAGAGATAATTGACCCTGAAACCTCGGGGGCTTCAGGAATTGGAAGGTCACTTGCAGGGGACTCTTCGGTGGTTGCAGGGTCGGCCACGGCCACCTCTTCGGTAGCTGTGGTCCCTATGGGGCAGCTTGAGGCATCACCAGCAGGGGACTCCCCGGTCCTCCTCCTCTTGATGACTAGAGGCACATCATCGTCCTCTTCCTCCTCGCTCCCCTCTCCCTGAACGACGAAGAAGTGATTCCGTGTCGCGCCAGAAAAGGTAGAAGGAATGCGATATCTTACCGCAGTCTTTCTTGCGGGACGAGGAATGCTTCGTGAAGACCCCTCCCCAGGGTTCAGCTTGGTCTTCTTGGGGGCAGGACTCTTTATCCTGGGTCTCTGAGAGACCTTCTTCACATTCTTCGCCGTCGGTTTCCCCAGAGAGCCGACATTTTCGCTTGGGAACGTCGCATCAGCAAACTTCCCTAAGAGCTGGTTCACAATCCATTACAATGGATTAGCGCTGGACACACACAAGAAAATGTCTGAGATCATCGCCGGCATGAATCAAACTCTGCGGGCGAGGTGATCCCTTAGGGCCCTCTACATCGGCATTGTAGGCCCTAAGGAGGGAATTAGTTCGCCTCTCAATTTCAGCTGAAGACAGAACTGTTCCCAAATTCAAGTCAGAAAACATAAATTTCAGAAATGACAAAGCACAGTGCTAAAAGGTTGAGTACCTTCATTGTAGTACAGGGTTCCATCCGCCATGGACTTGATTTCCCAAGCAGGATGAGCCCTTTCGCGCAGGGGTTCACTCGGTTCTTCACAAAGTCTCGGATGACATCCCTCGCTGTCAATCCTTGACCCACCAAGTGAAGAATCACCTCGACGTGCTTCAGGTGCTCCACGCCCAGCGTCGGGGGAGCATCCAACTCGCTTGACTTCTCTGGTCGCGAGTTCTCAAACCATAAACTACTCTCGGACGGCGGAGAGCAGTAAAACCACCTCTGGTGCCACCCGTGCACCGAATCCCGCAGAGGTGGGGAGGGATATTCCATCTTGTCCCTCAGCCAGAAGTAGATGCATCCGGCGGCATTGGTGCTCTTCGACCATGCCGAGAAGTAGAACCGTCGGAAGAGGTCGACGCTAGGATATACTCCGACAAAGGCCTCGCAAAGATGCTGAAACACCGCCAGGATCAGCATCGCATTTGGGTGGAGGTTGATCAGTTCCCACCCATAATGTTCGAGGATGTCCTTTAGGAACCGACTCTCAGGGAATCGGAACCCGCAGCACAGATACTCCTCGAAGATTACCAACTCGCCCTCTCGGACGGTTGGAGTTTCTTGGTCCTTCTCCGCAGGCCGCCAATTGATCAGCAGCCGCGATGGAAGGATCTCCTCTTTCTCCAACGCCACCAGAGTCTCCTCAGAATGGTGGTTGGATCTACTCCAAGATGTCATTTTTTGAGGAAGATCGGTCAAAAAAAGTCGATGATTTTGTGGAAGATGAAGGCAAGAAGATGAGGGTTTTGTGCGGCGGGAACTCTAAGAGTTTTTTGCGGCTGAATAGCTTCCTCAAGAAGCTACCTACTGCTTTTATAGACTCGAGGAGTCACGCCTCTGTGAGTAACGTTCCACTCAAGCGTCCTCTTAAATATTTTATTCATTTCCCATAATGGATATTCTCTGGTAAACCCTTTAAAGCGTTTCAGGTATCGGATCTGAAATAAAAAGACTTCTTTATTTCGGAAGCTGAAAGGGCTAAAACTCGAGAAGTCTGCTAAGGCTTTTTGAGGGTTATTTACCTTTCTTTTTACTTGAACATTTTTGTAAAAAATATCATGTAACTCAAATTTTGACGTACGGATATATTCTAACTGGGTTATGGTTTGGTTAAAACCATGTTATTTAACTTCGTTTCTGATCGAAGTAATGGTCTAACCGAACGTTCGACTCTAGTCGCAATTCAGTTCTAACCGCGGCCTTAAGTCTGATCGCGGCATCAGGGCAGGTCACGGTGATCTTTTAAAGCGCGATTCTAATCGCAGAACTGAAATTTCCTGTGTATGAATGGTCGCGAACTAAGCTTTTGGCCATAATTTCACACAGAAGGTATGAAGAATGTTCATATGAATAAAAGAAACTTTATTTATTACATTCTTTACATACAAAAGGGATACGGTCGATAAAAGCATCGACCTGTTCCGAAAGAAGTTTACAAAGTTCCCCAAGGGACATGTTGTTGTCAGTAGAATTTACACTGGCAACCCCCAGGGAACTAGCAACTACCCTAAGTCTATCTATATCGTCCCTAACAACAGACGCACTATTGTCCCTAATCAAGTCAGAGAGTTCTCGCTGTTGCTGAGCGAAGTCCCTCTCTCGACGGAAATGGTGCGCCTCTTCTCGGGATCGATCAAGACATTCTGCTAAACGCAGAATCTTCGAGGCCATCTCCTCGGTCTTCTTCTCCAGGGCATTCTTCTCTTCCAGAAGGGTCTGTCTGGAAGGAAGAGATGGAGCAGCAGAAGGCTGATCACTGGAGCCTCCTACCTCCTGCATTTTGCAAAAGTTAGTCATATTAACTAAAATTATCAGCAAAAAGGGAGAAGAATTGTTACCTGTCCCGGTGCATAACCCGTTAATACACCCATCTTGGGAGGAAGATCATCATATGGTGGAAGAGCAACCTTCCCATCAGAAGATTGCTTCGCCAACCCAATATGGCGATCATTTGATCGAGGGATAGTCACCGCTTGCCGACCAGGATGTTGATCACCCAAAAGAATGGGAGAATTGAATGTGATGGGATCTTTCTCTAAGGATAAAGGCCTAACTTGCCGAGAGGCATGAACGGGAAGGGTCAAAGGAACTAAAGGAAGAAAGAAATTTGCTACATTCTTCATCTTTGTTCCACTGGAAGATCCTTCGTCAACCTTGGGTTTCTTCCTTAAAGGGGACAAGACTTCAATCGTTTGAGGCCTTTGTTCGACAATTTCCCCTTCATCGCTCTCAATCTCGATGATTTCATGATCTGCCATTGGGAGGAGTATGTGAAAAGGAAGGAGGCAGGATAACAAGAAAAGGACTTTAGGCGTGGAGGGAAATTATGAAGCTTTACAAATCCAAGAACCTGGTATTTATAGCCGCCTGGGTGACGGTTTGCATTCCAGGCGCCTCGGGTTTCGTCAAAGCATTTACAATTTTACCTCGAAATAAAAACAATTCTACGGCGCTATCATTGCCCGTCACGTAATGTCAGAACCCGTCTTGGGAAACCAACCGTTTTCACTTAGTGCGCCACTAAGTGGAAAAATTGAAGAGTCGGGTTAAAGATCCAATGCATGGTTTTAAAATTCGAAATAAACACGTCTCTTTGTTTTCTTCGAATTTGGGGGCTAGCTGACGAGGATTGACACCCGGGTCACTTCTAATAAACTTTTGGTTCAAGACAGGTTCGAACCAGACATGTATTTGGTTCGATGCGAACTCAAGCTATTTCTGAGGGGCATCACCATGAGGTCGCAATCTTTACGCGATCAGGTCGCGGGTTTCGTGCGATCAGGCCGACAACTGTGTGCGATCAGAAGTTCGTATGCCATACGCGGACTGGACTGAATATCTGGGATGTTGCGCGGTCAGCCCATATTCCGTGGTCAGAACATTCTCAACCAAGGTGCTTGGAGCTTGTTCGGTTATCTTCATACCAGTGTTGAAGACCAACCATCAGAGGTTATTATATGCGGTTATTCACGATTAACACGTGTTAATAACCTCCGTGGAAGTTAATAGCGGTTCTTCAACAACTGCATCTAACCGTTTGATACAGTTTCCTTCATATGGCACCCTTTCGACCAATATAAAAAGGTGGCAAAATACATCAAACGGGGGGATCCAAGACATTTTTCGGAAGAACCAGACTCAAAAGAATAATCAAGATACAAGATATCTCGATCATTCAAACAGCCAAGTCTACGGCTTAGATTAAACAACACTTACGAGTCTCCTATAGCTTCTCCTTGTACACCCTTACAGGAAAAATCCTCGCCTGTGAGGACTTTTTTCTCCATTTGTAAACCTTTTATCACACTTAGTGAAATCTCAACAGGACGTAGGGCTATTACTCCCACCATCGAGGGCCCGAACCTGTCTAAACCCTCTGTGCTCCTGTTCACCATTGTTCAGCATACCTTCCCGGAGGGTCATCTTGAAAGGTCTCACAATTACAAATTCTGCATAAGTTCGGCTGAGGACCCTGAGTCCGAATCGTCGACAGGTTTGTGTCATGGCATGAGTAAGACTTGTCCATTTGACAAACCACGAGCTTGGAGTCTCCTTTGACAAGAAGGCAATGGATCCCCAGGGAGCGCACGAGGCGAAGCCCCAGAAGCAGGGCCTCGAATTCAGTGACATTGTTCGTAGCGGGGAACTCAAGCCTTGCCGCGTACTCCAGCGCCCTTCCCTCGGGGCTCCGGAGGACTACCCCTGCGCCGGCTCCAGCGAGACACAAGGAGCCATCGAACTTGAGGGTCCAATGGTCGTCGCGCCGGGGCGGCTCGGGGAGGTTCCCCCCCTCTGTCCCAGAGGGGGGGTCCATTCTGCCACAAAGTCAGCGAGGAGCGGCCCGTGAGTGGCCCGTGAGCGAGAGGGAGAAAGGAAAGAGCTCGGCTCCCCACTTTCCGATCCGGCCGGTGCCTTCTTTATTCCGCAGTACCTTCCCGAAGGGGAGAGATGACGGGACCGTGATCGGGTGCCCCAGGAAGTACTGATGAAGCTTCCGGGATGCCACGAGAAGGGCATAAAAAATCTTCTCCATCTCCGTGTACCGAGTCTTAGCCCCCTGAAGGGCCTCGCTCACATAGTACACGGGGCACTGCTGCCCATCCCACTCCTTCACCAGTACCGTGCTTACAGCGACCGGGGTCGCGGCGAGGTAGAGGAGCAGAGGTTCCCCCAGAGACAGGCTCACGAGCATTGGGGGGCTCATGAGATACTTCTTCAAGTCATCGAAAGCTTCTTGGGCCTCGGGGGTCCAGCGGAACCCCTCGAGACCTCCCAGGATCTTGAAGAATTGTAGGCCGTGCTCCCCCGACCGCGAGACGAAGCGGCTTTGTGCGGGCATGCGGCCGGTAAGCCGCTGTATGTCTTTAACGGAGCGTGGTGGGGGCATGTCCAGCAGGGCCCGAATCTTTTTGGGGTTGGCCTCTATGCCCCGCTGGGACATGAGGTAGCCCAGTAGCGTCCCCCCGTGCACGCTGAAGGCGCACCTCTCTGGGTTGAGTTTCAACCCATACTCGCGGAGGTTGCGGAAGGTCTCCGCCAGGTCCTCGACGTGGGTAGCCGTGTGGGGGCTTTTGACAATCGTGTTGTCGACATAGACTTCGACGTTGTGGCCGATTTGGTTCTTGAGGACCATCGACATGAGGTGCTGGAATGTTGCCCCCGCGCTCTTCAGCCCAAAAGGGCATATGGACGTAACAGAATGTGTCGAGGGGAGTTATAAAACTCAACTTTTCCTCGTCCTCCTTAGCCATCTGGACTTGATGGTAGCCCTAATACGCGTCGAGGAAGCTCATAAGCTCACACCCTGTGGTCGAATCAACCAACTGGTTTCTCCACGGGAGTGGGAAGTTGTCTTTTTGGGCAAGCCTTGTTAAGGTTGGTGAAGTCTACGCACATTCACCACTGGCCGTTTGACTTCTTCACGAGGATAGGGTTTGCCAGCCACTCGGGGTGCAAGACCTCCCGAATGAACCCTGCCTCACGGAGCTTGGTGATCTCGACCTTGACAGCCTCTTGGCATTCAGGGGAGATCTTCCTCAACTTCTGTTTGACCGGGGGGTGACCAGGGGTCATGGTGAGCTTATGCTCGATCACCTCCCGGGAGACGCCCCGCATGTCCACGGGCTTCCACGCAAAAATGTTAGAGTTTTTGTGGAGGAAGGCCGCGAGTTGCTCCGCGTGCTCTTCATAGAGGTCCGCCCTGATCTTGACGGTCCTCTCTTTGTCCTCCGGGGATAGCTGGACTTTCCGGAGGTCCCCCTCCGGGCGCGGTTTTGGAAGAGACTTCCCGGTGGGGACGACCGGGGTGTCTGATGCTGGGGAAGAGTCCTCTCCCCCTGGGGCCTTGATTAGGTTGATGCTCCCAATCATCGCAGTGGCACTCTCGTACGGAGTGCGAGCCACATCCTAGTCACCTCGGGCGGTGATCATGCCGTGAGGCCCAAGGATCTTCACGCAGAGATAGCTCTAGTGGATAGCCACCCCCAAACGGTTGATTGTGGTCCTCCCCATGATTGCGTTGTATGAAGAGGGGAGGTCCACTACGTCGAACCGGACCATCTCCGTCCGGTAGTTGTCTGGGGTGCCGAAGGTCATGAGGAGATCCACCTTGCCAACGAGGTGGATGGTCTTTCCCGAGATGAAGCCCTGCAAGGGCCCGGCTGCGGGCTATAGCAACTTCTCGTCGACCTGCATCTCCCTGAACGCCTTCAGGTACAGGATGTTGGTAGAGCTTCCGCCGTCGACGAGGATACGTGCCAGGTGGCAGTTGTAGACGGTACCAGAGACGATGAGCGCATCGTCATGGGGGAAGCGAACCCCACGCGCTCTTCGCCCGTGAAGGTGAGGGGGACGTCCAACCATTTTGGTGGTCAGGACGTATGTAGGACCCCCACAACCTTTACCTCCCACACGTACTCCTTGCTCTGGCGTTTGGAGCCCCGCCCCGAGGCGGATCCCCCCGTTATGATGTTTACGTGCCTTTGTGAGGTTTGGAAGGGGAGTTCTTCAGCTCAGTAGGGAGAGCTGGCAAAGCCGACGCGCGGGGCAAGGATGCAGAGCTCCCTCCCCCCTGCCCACGCTGGTCGAGAAACGCGGTGAAGTGCTGTAAGAGCTAGTGGCACTCTCGGGTAGCGTGGGTATTTGACTTGTGGAAGGCACACCACAAGTTGGCTGTGCCCTCCTTGCCTTCCCTGGGGGGACCTTCACGACCGCGAGACGATTGTCCTCCCATAACCTTTCGACTTAGGGAAAGGGCGGTTGCCCTTGTTGCCGTCTCGTGAGCCGCCTCTGCCCTCAAGGACAAAAGTGTCTTGAGGCTGTGGCTCACCGCGATCGCTCCTCCTAGGGCACTTGTTGAGGGGGTCCCTGGCCTCCCGGCTGGCGGGGGCAGGAGCCCGCTGGTTCTTCTTCCAGAGGTTGTCTTCCTCCGCACGGGCATACTTCTCGTCGGCGGAGGTGGGGCAGCTCCGGGACATCCTCTGATGGAGCTCCCCGGGGAGGATCCCACTCTTGCACGCCTCAATGACCGTAGAGTCAGGGACGTGAGCCACTTTGCTCTTGACCTGAGTGAAGTGCTTGAAGAAGCTGTGGATGGTCTCCCCCGTCCTCTACCGGATGGTGTAAAGCTGCGAAGAGTCCAGGGGACGCACGTAGTTCCCCTGGAAGTTCGCGCAGAACTCACGCTTGAGTTGCGCGAAAGACTTGATGGAACCGGCCCTCAGGTTGTAGAACCTTGAGCGGGCAATCTGGGTGAGGTAGAGGGGAAAAACATTGCATTGCACCGTCTCGTCCCCCCCAGCCGCCGATATAGCGGTGGAGTACACCTACACTAATTCGTAAGGGTCGGCCTCACCGTTGTAATGCCGGATATGCGGTGGGCGGTAAGGACGCGGCCAATGGATGCACCGGAGATGGCAGCATAACTGCTGATTAGGCCCCTCAACCTCCTCGGGAGATTCTCGGTCGCTGTCCCCTTTGACGGGAGATGCGCGCTCATTATCAGAGTCGGGGAAGGGTCCCAGCGGTCCTCGAGGTTAGTCGAGCTAACCTCCTGGATGTCTAGGTGTCCCCCGGAGGTGGAAGTAGCTTCCTTAGCCGGTCTTTTCTCCCGGTCGAGATGAGAGCGTGGCTCACCGCGACCGCGGGCCGGGAGAGTTCCGATCTGTAGTGGGAGGGGGCCTCCCCAGACTTCGCTGTGCGCATTCGCTCGACCTCCTCCCGGGTGAAGCAGGTCTAGTCTGTGGGAGGAGCCCTCAGAGGCGGCCTTGCGGGAGGAGGGAGCTCATGCGCAATGGTTGCCGGCTCGGGGGAGGCCACCGGTGCAAAGGTCGGCCCGGCGTGGGGTGAGCGCCAGAAATGGCGACGGGGGCAGGTGCGGGGGCGGCGTAAGCCCCCCGGAGCTGCCACCGGAGTGGGTACCAGGGCACTCCCGGGTGTTAACCCGGGGAGGCCTCCGGACACGTGGGCGACCACCCTGGGCTTGGTGCTAGGGAATGAGGGTTCCAGACTAGACGTCGGATAGCCTCCCACAAAGGGGAGGGTCCCGGGCACAGGACGAGCTCCGAACGTGGGGAACATCCCCGGCACGGGGAAGGCCCCGAACGCGGGGAGGCTGACAAGGATTGATACCCGAGCTAGTTCAAATAAATACGTGACTGGTTCAGGACAGATTCGAACTAGACGAGTGTCCATCGACACGAACTCAAGTTGCTCCGAGAAGTACGGGCATATGATCGCAGGCTTTACGCGATCAGACCGTAGACAGTGCACAGTTAGGAGTTCATAGGCGATGCGCGGACAGAAGATCGCAGATAGTGTGAGGTCAGATAACCACAAGCAACGCGCGGTCAGAACACCTTCGACCAGGAGACGCGGAATTGCTCAGTCCCTACAACAGGGATATCCCGAGCATCCTGAAGATTTTTCCACGTATAGAAACAACCGTCAGGAGGTTAATACATGTAGTTATTCCTTAATAACACGTGTTAAGCCTGCGTGGAGGTTAATGGCAGTTACTAAAACTGCACCTGAGCAACTGTTCGATGCCGTTATGCCTTGGCACCCTTTCGACCAGTATAAGAGGGTAAGCCAATGCATCAATCGGGGGGATCGAAGGATCAAGAGATCAAAAGATCAACAGAAGACATTAGGCTAAGTTTACAAGTTTTTATAGGAATTTTTTATACCATCACACTGGAAAGATCTTCACCTGTGAAGACTCTTTCCATAACCTTGTAATTTTCCCACACATAGTAAATCTCAACAGGATGTAGGGTCATTACTCCCACCATTGAGGGCCTGAACCTGTCTAAATCTCTCTATGCTTTGGTTAACGTTGATTCATCATCCCTTCCCGGAGGGACACCCTGAAAGGTCTCACAACCTACAAATTCAGCATAAGTTCGACTAAGGACCCCGAGTCCTGATGTGACCATGCACATCATAGATAGGACCAACACTACATCGACATGGTGGTCATCAAGAGTTTCATTCAATTCTTCGTCAGCATGGTCGTCGCTGAGTGCTACCTCGATCATTTCGCCAACATGGATTAGTGTAACTTCTTCCATGACATCTACGACAAGTTGGCAACACTTCACGGCATCCTCGACATCATCTACATCAACTATGGTGTCATCATCAACTATATGGCATCATCGACCCGCACCATGGCCAGGTCGCGTGCACAGCCGGCAAGCTCATCATGCTGATATTGCGCTATCGCCGCCAGCAGTTCGGCCTCCGCCGTGGCCACCTCCCCAAGTCAAGATGTATTCAAGAAAGGCGCATCTCCACCACTTCGACGCCCTTTGGTCCCACAAGCCACGTTGCAAGGCCGGCCCAAGAGAGAGCCCAATTTGTCCACGAGTTGGGTTCGGCCATTTCCGCATGGTCAACTTAAAACAGATGCCCAGGGCGCATACGGACTCTGTTTTGGACGTTCTTGGTATGCACGGAGAAGCCCTCGACGAGATGTTTCCAACGGATCAGTCCCATGTCAAAATTCCTTACGGATCAACGGGAATTGTCAAAATAATATGGCGACCAGAATCTGCCGGGCGCTGCGACGCTCCACTTTGGGCCCATGGCCCGTGTAACCCTAGGGTTTAATGCCCCAAACCCTAGCCGTCGCTATATATTCAGTAGCCGTCATCGTTTAGACTGGGGTTTTGCTTAGATTATTCTGTCTTCGAATAGTTTCGCTACTTGATCGGTTTGTGAGACCCCAACTTGTGAGATTAATCATTCGTATTTGCAATTCAGTTTGCTTTCTTCCGTGTTCTTGCTTGTGTTCTCGATTCGCAGAAGGGATAAGCCTTCTTGGCGAGGTAAATCACGCTCACGCGAGATTGATAACCAACGGAGTAGTGGTGTTGTGATTGCGGGGTTCAGATCGTGCCTGATTTGAAGCCGGATCGTTCTACGTCGAAGCTCCACTAATCGATCTATCACGTACCTTTCGGAAGATCGGGCCCCAGTGTCACATCAAGTGGTATCAGAGCCTCGGTTGCCCTTCAGGTATACTTGTATCCCCTTTGTTCACTATTCATCTTTCACCTAGAGTCCAGAAAATTGCCCCACAAAAATATTTGAGTTCGCCGTCATATCCATCGTCCAAGCCACTTTGTGCCCTTCGCGATTTCATTTTCAGTTTCACGTTGTTGAATTTGTATCCAATGTCATCTTCTTGTTGCTGGTTTAGAGTAAGTTCTTGATCTAGCTTGAGTCTTGCATCTTGACGTCGAGTCTAACGCCATCACGTCGTCGTCGCCGCCGCGTCCAAATCGGGTGTCAATCTATCAAGTTCGGTATTTTACTTTTATCTCCTTCGTCTGAACTCCAAATTGGACAAATTCAGATTCTAAATTGTAGCTCAGAAAATTCTCTACAACTTTGTCCATTGTGAGAAGTTCTAGAAACGCCGTTTTCAAGTCCAAAATATCGTTGGAAGTGAATCTGTTTGATTTCGGATTTCCTACACAGACTGTATTGCGGGGCCCATATCTCCTAGATCCGTTATCCAAAATTGGTGTTCCATAGATGCAAATTGATCAGCACGAAACGATCTACAACTTTTCTGTTATACGTTTTACCGTTTGAGGCCTCCAAAAAATCCAAAAACAGCATAGGAAGTTTCTGCATAGTAGATCTGTTTTTCCAACGAGAGAAAATTGAGTGTTTGTGTATATATCTTGTAATCTCTCATATGCGGCACTATTGATATTTAAAAAAAAAAGGTGAAAAAGGCAAGTGCATAAAAAAGAAGCCGCACAAAGATAAAAAAAAGGAAAAAACCAAGGGAAAAAAAAAGAAATAAAAAAAAATCAGAAGTGCTTGCATCCTTTGTATCGACAGTGTTACGTCATTCGTTTTGCTTGCTTGAACTAGGTCTGAGAACGAGTTTAGGCCAGCAACTTTGACAAGTACTTTGGATATTTATTCAGCTTTGCTATTCTGATTTCGATGATTGCATATTCCTTGCTACTGTTAAGTGCCTTCCTAGCTCCACAATCTTCTTATCAGGTACGGATTGGGTCTTGCAATCGCTTCACATACTGTTGGTATACCTCTGAGTTGTGCTACTTGTCGCCTTGGTAAGAACCTAGTAAGAACTTGGTAAGACGCAGGAGAGTGTGTGATCCCACTTCCCCATAACCTAGTAGTTGCTAGGGATAATATTTTCTGTTATCTTTTGTTGTCTTGCTCACAATGACAGAAAGTTCCAACGGGAAGGACAGGGTTTCTACTGAGGACTGTGTGCTGTACAGCGAGCTTAGGAACGTGTTGGGCGGTTTGGAGGAGAGGCTGGCCAAGATGATCAGTGAACATGCCACGGCTTCACAGCATCAGTTTGAGGGCCTCGACAGATGCGTGTCCACCCTTGCTGGACGAATTGAAGCTTTGGATCCATAACAGCCACCCCTCCATGACGATGACCAAGCCGTTGAATATGGCGACAATGGAGAGGTGAACCAACGGACGACACAAGAGGCACGACTACGTCAACGCCTTCGCCGCAATCAGCACGGTATGGGAGGTAATAACAACCACCATCATGGTCGTGCCAATGATGATCCTTTTGCTAAGGTGAAATTTTCCATCCCTCCTTTTCATGGTGCCTATGATGCTGAGGTTTACTTAGATTGGGAGATGACTGTTGAGCAAAAGTTTAATTCTCACTTAGTTCCTGAGCAACATCGAGTTAGGCAAGCCACTAGTGAATTTAAAGACTTAGCTATCATCTGGTGGAATGAACTTGCTACCCTCCGCTTACAACCTGACACATGGGCTAGGTTAAAAGAAGCTATGCGTGAACGTTTTGTTCCTCCTTCTTTTAAACGTGATATGCATAAGAAATTAGAATGCTTGAATCAAGGTAGAAAATCTGTAGAGGAGTACTATCAAGAGTTACAGATATGCATGTCTCGTTGTGATTTAGAAGAAACTGATGGCGAAAAAGAGATTAGATTCTTACGTGGACTTAATGAGAAAATATACAATATTGTTATTGATAAAGAATATGTTTCTCTGTTGCAAACATTTGCTCTTGCTTGTGCAGCTGAAAATAAAATAAAACGTAAGAAAGTTGTACGGAAAATCAATACATTTGTTTGCAAGAATGGTGTGTATCCTTGCACGACTAACGTTCTGCAGGCAAGTGCAAATGATCAAATTGAGAATGACGAGAATGAAGAGATGCTTGTTGCCGCACCCCTGCTTCCATCACCTACAACTGAAGATGTACGTACATCAGCTGAGAAGGAAAACAAAGGTAATGAAAAAGGTACCACACTCATTCAAGATGAGAACGATATTGATGTGCTGAAACTTTCCACGAATCATGCTTTGTTAGAGCAACAAATTGTGGAACCAGTTGCTGATTTACCTTTGTCACAAGAAGATTTGCTCGATGTTTCTTGGGATAAAGAGGAGTTGTGTGATAATACTTCACTTATATTCATGCCACAACTAGTGAATGAACATGTTACTCTTACTTTGGAACATAATAACACTTGTGCTCAAAATAAACATGTTGTTCATGTTGCAAACGAAAATGATGAGCTGAAATTGTTGTCTTCTTTAAATATTCTGGGTTATATTGAATTTGATGTTCTATGTGATCTAGCCAATTTAGAGGAGAGACTTACTGATCCATATAATTTGCCTTGCTTATCAAGAAACATTTTTCATATTATAGGAAAATATAATGATAATGGAAAGTCCATGGTTAATCGAGTGTACATTTGCTCAAATATGAATTTTTCTTATGATGTACAACCATGTGATGAACTAGAGAACTATACTATCACCAAGCATTCCATGTCGAGTACATCTGCTTCAATTTTTAAGGCACATGAACTTTTTCAAGAAAGGGAGGATATGAATCCTGATGAATCTGATTCTAACAATGTGATTACAAACGATATGCTTGTTGTTTTGCCTTCCTTTGGAGCTAACCTTTTACAGACGACCGAGCATGAGTCGAGGACGACTCACAATCAAGAAGGGGAGGATGATGTGACCATGCACATCATAGATAGGACCAACACTACATCAACATGGTGGTCATCAAGAGTTTCATTCAATTCTTCGTCAGCATGGTCGTCGCCGAGTGCTACCTCGATCATTTCGCCAACATGGATTAGTGTAACTTCTTCCATGACATCTACGACAAGTTGGCAACACTTCACGGCATCCTCAACATCATCTACATCAACTATGGTGTCATCATCAACTATATGGCATCATCGACCCGCACCATGGCCAGGTCGCGTGCAGAGCCGGCAAGCTCATCATGCTGATATTGCGCTATCGCCGCCAGCAGTTCGGCCTCCGCCGTGGCCACCTCCCCAAGTCAAGACGTATTCAAGAAAGGCGCATCTCCACCACTTCGACGCCCTCTGGTCCCACAAGCCACGTCGTTGCAAGGCCGGCCCAAGAGAGAGCCCAATTTGTCCACGAGTCGGGTTCGGCCATCTCCGCACAGTCAACTTAAAATGGATGCCCAGGGTGCATACAGACTCTGTTTTGGATGTTCTTGGTATGCACGGAGAAGCCCTCGACGAGATGTTTCCAACGGATCCAGTCCCATGTCAAAATTCCTTACGGATCAACAGGAATTGTCAAAACAATATGGCAACCAGAATCTGCCGGGCGCTGCGACGCTCCACTTTGTGCCCATGGCCCGTGTAACCCTAGGGTTTAATGCCCCAAACCCTAGCCGTCGCCAGTAGCCGTCATCGTTTAGACTGGGGTTTTGCTTAGATTATTCTGTCTTCGAATAGTTTCGCCGCTTGATCGGTTTGTGAGACCCCAACTTGTGAGATTAATCATTCGTATTTGCAATTCAGTTTGCTTTCTTCCGTGTTCTTGCTTGTGTTCTCGATTCGCAGCAGGGATAAGCCTTCTTGGCGAGGTCAATCACGCTCACGCGAGATTGATAACCAACGGAGTAGTGGTGTTGCGATTGCGGGGTTCAGATCGTGCCTGATTTGAAGCCGGATCGTTCTACGTCGAAGCTCCACCAATCAATCTATCACGTACCTTTCGGAAGATCGGGCACCCAGTGTCAAATCAAGTCCGAATCGTCGACAGCTGGCGAGCACTCCCCACGGTGGGCGCCAACTGAGCAACTTTCATGCTGGAGGAAGAAAACATTTCCTCCATCCGCCCCGAGACGGTTGCGGCCATCCCTGGGGTGGCGAGCACTCCGCTCCTAACACCTGGGGCGGAAACAACAGAACAGGACACTGCGACTGCCAGCACTCCCACAGTCGCGGATGAAGTCTTGACGCCTATGGTCCAGGAAACACCTGGTCCCAAGGCTGTATCCCTACCAACCTTATCGTTCCTTATGCGTATGTTCATGATTTTGTACACACAGGGAGAAAAGGACTGGATCCTCTTCACGAAGAGGAAGACCAGGATAGATGACGACTGTCCCCTTTTCCTTGGGGAACCTTCTTCAAAATCCCAAAAATTAGAGGGAGTTCAAATAAGGTAAGCAATTTCCCTTGTATGGACAAGGTTTAATTTCAATAGTTGCTTATAGAAAACCCAACTGATATCGTTTTCTTTTATTTAGGCACTGGAGTCCAGTGCCAAGCCCTTCAGCAGCCTCGGCCAGTGTTGGGGCTTCTCCCGCGACCAAAATCTCTGGGGAGCAAAGCTCCACCCCATCGGCCCGAGAAGTCGTTCGGCTGTGGTCGATAGGGTTTCTGCAGAAGTTCAATCAGAGATATTGGAATCTGCAACCTTGGCCAAGAATAAGGCCCAGCGGGGAGGAAGATCCGTTCTCCCCGCGGGAGACAAGGTGAACCCAGCAGTTCAACCTTCTGTGGCGCCGAGTAAACTATCATTCCGAGAGTATGCTGAGGTACGTCAGTCATCCTGTAGGGATTATGTGTTTGCATAAGAGCATCTATGTTTTGAAATCAATCTCCTTTCTTGTCATAGGAAATGACCCGCATGGCGATCAAGTCGATGGCCATGATAGACAGCATTGAAGCCACAGAGGAGGAGAAAGGTCGCCTGCAGTGGTAAGGAAGATTTTCCTTTACTCATTCAAGTGCAGGTTTTTATTTTGATAATCATTCATTCTGTCATAGAAAACTGCTTATCTAGTGAAGAGCCTCGCTGACCGAGAAAATCAAGAATTCCGGGCGGCTACCCACATCTTGTTTTTGGAGAGTGAACTCAAGAAATTGCGATCAGAACTCTCTTATAAGCATATCCCTGTCCGGAGTAAATTGACTTCTTTGTATGAATTGTTCATAATGGTTTCTTGTCGCAGCACGAGATGACCAGATAGGCCAGCTCGACCAGGAGAAGGCTACACTCCAGGCGACCCTTGATTCTGTTCGCAGGGAGAACAAAGACTTGAGCACGTCAATCTCTGCCTGCAGCAGTGCTCAAGGAAACATCTTCAAAAAACTGAAGATGGTGGCCGGTCTTCTAAGGGCTGATGTGGTCGAAACCACGGTGGACGACCTTAGCCTTAGCGACTGGACCACGCTGGTCGCGACTCAAGCGGAGTCACTCCTCGAGTATCTTCCTGAAGATACTAGGCGGCAAAAAGAGGCAATTAAATCCCGAGTTCGATCAACTGCCTCCGCCATCCTCTACCGACTTCGCCTTCGCCATGGCCCAGATCTGGACCTGAACGCAGTGACGGAAGAAGCAGAGGTCGAGAATGATGTCTAGCTTGGGTCTATTATGGGGAAAGTTAGACCTCTTGTCGAGAAACTCCTAAATGATCTCAGCATATTGTAAACTCCTGTATCTGTACAATGTATATAATGCAAATGCATACATTTTTTTTTGAAAGGAAGCACCTCTTTTTGTTTCATATTGCGACCATATTCCCCTAACCGCCGCCTATGATTATGTATACTGAAGACTTAGTATTATAAGCATAGGAAAGATATGGGTGTAAGGATGACCAGGGATACTAATATCTGCAAGAGATCAAAATCATTGGAGCCCCCACCGACCAGCCTGCTGAGATTCAACCTCCTTCCCTCGAACAGACTCTCCAAGGGGAAAAAGAGGCCCTGGAGAAGAAGACCGAAGAGATGTCTTTGGCCATTCTGCACCTGGCAGAATGTTTTGAAAGATCCCGTGAAGAGGCGCACCAATTTCGCCTGGAGAGGGACTACGCTCGACAACAGTGGGAACTCTCCGATTCGATCACTGATGGTTGTGCGTCTCTGATTAGGGATGATGTTGATAAGCTTATAGTAGTTACTAGTTCTCTTGGGCCGTCAGTGTAGATCATACTAACGCTCATATGTCCCTAGGAGAACTTTGTAAACTTCTTTCGGATCAGGTCGACGCTCTAGTCGCCTGTATCCCTTTCGTATGTAAAGACTACCAGAAATAAATATTTCTTCTATCTTACATAACCTAAAAACTCTTCGTAGTCTCTATGCGAAAATATGGCCACAAGTAATATCTTCACGACCACACATACACAGGTAAATCTGAACACTACGACCAATACTGATACTACGATCAGACCCAAAGTCGCGGTCAGAACTGAAATTCGATCTGGACTGTTATCGCGATCAGAACCAAAATACGTTCAGAACTACCACTGCGACTAGAGTCGAAGTTCGATCAGAACCACAGTTCTGATAACACAATAACTTGACCGAATGACAACTGCATACACAACAATTTGCAATGACCATAGATGTCACAGAAATGCATTGTGAACAACACGTGAAAATTTACAAAAAACATGAAGGGTAATGCCGTCCGAAAATCTCTGTAGAGCTTTCACGTGTTTATATCCAATTTAATCCCCAAATTCGAAACAGAAAATGCTTTTCATTTCAGATTCGGTGAGGGGAACACATAACGGGTTCCCAAGAGAAAACATCAATTATGGGAAATGAATAAAATATTCAACGGAACGTCTCGGGCCTATAAAAGGAGAAAGTAGCTTCTTGAGGAAGCCACACAGCCAGAAGCTTGCCTTAGAACCTCCGCCGCACAAAACCCTCATTCCTCATTCTCCATCGCCTCCAAAGTTGCCATTTTTCCCTCCGATCCTTTGAAAGGAATGGCATCCTGGAGCCGATCTGTTCACCACACAGAGGAGAGTCTGGTGGCTCTAGAGAAAGAAGTGATCCTTCCCCCGCGGCTGTTGATAAACTGGCGGCCGGCGTAGAAAGATCAAGAAATCCCAATCGTCCAAGAGGGCGAGATGGTGGTTTTTGGGCAATACCTGCGTTGCGGGTTCCAATTCCCTGAAAGCAGATTCTTGAAGAAGATTTTGGAGCATTACGGGTTGGAGTTGGTGAATCTCCACCCGAATGCTGTCTAGATCCGGGCGATCTTCCAGCACTTGTGCGAGGCTTTCGTCGGAGTGCTGCCAAGCGTGGCGCTTTTCCGACGTTTCTACTATTCGGCGTGGTCAAAGAGTACCAACGCCGCCGGATGCATTTACTTCTGGATAAGGGAGAAGAAGGAGTATCCCTTCCCACCCCTGCGCGATTCCATTCACGGGTGGCACCAAAAATGGTTTTACTGCACCCCTCCATCGGAGAGCGGGTTGTGGTTTGAGAATTCTCGGCCAGAGAAGTCCAGCGAATTGGATTCTCTCCCCGCTTTGAGCGCAGAGAAGAAAAAATAGGCCCAAGTGATTCTTCACTTAGTCCAACAGGGACTAATTGCTCCCGACATCATCCGTGACTTTGTGAAGAATCGGGTGAGCCCCCTGGGTGAAAGGGCTCACCCGGCTTGGGAGATTTAGTCCATGGCGGACAGCACCCTGGACTACAATAATGGTATGTCTTCTAGTCAACAATAACGTACATTGAGAAAATGTCGTATTTGCTAACTTGCTTGTGACACAGTTCTGGGTTCGTCTGAAATCAAGAAAAGGACGAACTACCTCCTCAAGGCATACAGTGCCGATGTGGAGGGAGCTAGATGATCGCCTTGCCCGCAAAGCCTGATCAATGCCGGTGACGACCTTCGACAGGAGCGTCGAAAGGTAAGGACTTTCTTGCCAAGCTACATTTGCAAACCATCCTCAGACTTTGTATTAACGAGAATAACTCGAATAATACAGCTCTTGGGGAAGTTCGGTCAGGCAACATAACCAGCCGAAGACGTCGGCTCCCTGGGAAAGCCGGCTACGAAGAGAATAAAGAAAGTTTCTTCGAAGCGCGGGACAAGGGAAAGCGTTCCCAAGAAGTCTAAAGGACTTCTGGGAGAAACTTCTTCACCGAAGGCTCCTTCTACAGCAAAAAGAACCGCGGTAAGATACTCAATGCCCTCTGTTATCCAAGGTACAAACCAGAATCACTTCTCTGTCGTATAGGGTGAAGGGAGCGAGGAGGAAGAAGATGATGTTCCTCTGATCTGCCGCAAGAGGAAAGCGACTGCCTCCCTGTCCGGCAATGTCTCGCCTTTGCCCACGAGACCTGGAACGACCAATGCGGCCCCCGCAACGACTAATGACCTTGTGGTCGCGAGTGAAGTTTCAGTACCTGAAACCAAAGAAGCTTCAGGGCTCGCTACACCTCTCCCTCCAACAGAGGGGTTAACTGCGGTAAGATCCTTCACAGTTTCAATGGTCGCTACCCATTTGTGAATGTCAACTGAGTAATATTCATACAGGAGCAAAAAAAAACATTCCCTCCATCTGCCCCGAGACGGTTGCGGCCATCCCTAGGGTGGCGAGCACTCCGCTCCTAACGCCTGGGGCGGAAACAACAGAACAGGACACCGCGACTGCTAGCACTCCCATAGTCGCGGATGAAGTCTTGACGCCTGTTCTCCAGGAAATGCCTGGTCACAAGGCTGTATAACTACCAACCGAAGGGGTTATCCAGGTAAAGATCATCCCTGCTTCAGTCCTTATCGTTCCTTATGCGTATGTTCAAGATTTTGTACACACAGGGAGAAAAGGACAGGATCCTCTTCTCGAAGAGGAAGACCAAAATTGATGATGACTGTCCCCTTTTCGTTGGTGAACATTCTTCAAAATCCCAAAAATTAGAGGGAGTTCGAATAAGGTAAGAAATTTCCCTTGTATGGACAAGGTTTAATTACAATAGTTGCTTATAGAAAACCCAACTGATATCGTTTTCTATTATTCAGGCACAGGAGTCCTGTGCGAAGCCCTTCAGCAGCCTCGGCCAGTGTTGGGGCTTCTCCCGCGACCGAAATCTCTGGGGATACAGCATGCATCGCTAGTGTTGGGGCCAGTGTTGGGGCTTCACACGCAACATATCGAACGCTGGTCGGATAGGCTTTTTGACAAGGATTTTATTGGCCTTCGGCACTTGATGATGCCAAGGATTTGGTCAAGACATGTCCTCAGTGTCAGTTTCATGCAAGACAGGTTCATCAACCTGCCTACGCTTTGCAAACCATTCCCCTTGCATGGCCCTTCGCGGTCTGGGGGATGGACATTGTCGGTCCTATACCACAAGCGGCCAATGGATACAAGTTCCTATTTGTAGCCATTGACATGTTTACAAAGTGGATTGAAGCCGAAACGGTACGTAATATTACCGCAGCTGCAATACAAAAGTTCTTCCACAAGAACATTGTTGCTCGATTCAGTGTTCCAAATCATCTCATTACTGATAACGGTTCTCAGTTCGCTAGGGGTCTCTTTTTGGATTACTACGATCAGATTGGAACCAAGGTGTGCTTTTCTTCATTAGCTCATCCACAGAGCAATGGTGCCGTGGAACATGCCAACGGGCAAATATTGCAAGGCATCAAAAAATGTGTTTTGGATCGCCTTAAGACACGCTCGGGGGCTTGGGCAGACGAGCTCTACACCGTTCTATGGGTGCTACGGACTACCTCTAGTCGAGCCACCGGTGGGACGCCTTTCCATCTGGTCTATGGGGCTGAGGCCATGTTACCTATGGAAATTAGTATTGGTTCTATTCGGACAGATCAATTCGAATGAGCTGATCAGATCGAACAGCGATTACAAGATCTCATCCTCCTCGAAGAAAAACGTGATCGAGCTTTGATGAAATCGGCGGTTTAGTTGCAAGCTTTGCGCAAGTCTCATAACAAAAGGGTGCGACCACGTAGTCTTCACGTGGGCGATCTGGTTTTATGTAAAATACAAGACCAATCTAGTCGCAACAAGTTCTCCCCAAAATGGGAAGGCCCCTATACTGTTGTTTCGGTGCCGCGACCAGGACCAGCTCAGTTAGCAATGGAGGATGGTCGGATCTTATCTAATACTTGGAACATCGATCAACTTCGCAAATTCTTTGTGTAAGTACCCCATTCATTTTTCCTTTTCAATTAGCATGTTTTAACAAAAGTAGTGCTTTTAGTTGTTTCATATGTGGAGTATTCCTTTTTGCCCGTATGTTACGAGTTTGGTTCGGGGGCTGGTCGCAGATGGTTATATCGCCACAATACCGTAATCGGATTCGCTGGACGATCTCATGATCACTTCCAGACAAGACACCCCTCAATAAGCCATTTCTCAACGCACACGGGGCTTGCTGGTATGTTCTTCATCATCAGAGTGGCTGCCAATTTGCAACAAGGTTGGGCATTGTATCGAATGTGATTATTGGCCTGGTCGAGTATCCCTGGTCATCGTTACACCCATATCTTTCCTATGCTTATAATACTAAGTCTTCAGTATACATAATCATAGGCGGGGGCTAGGGGAATATGGTCGCAGTATGAAACAAAAAGAGGTGCTTCCTTTCAAAAAATGCATGCATTTGCATTATATACATTGTACCAATACAAGAGTTTACAGTATGCCGAGATCGTTTAGGAGTTTCTCGACAAGAGGTCTAACTTTCTCCATAATAGACCCAAGCTCTGGGCCATGGCGAAGGCGAAGTCGGCAGAGGATGACGGAGGCAGTTGATCAAATTCGGGATTTAATCGCCTCTTTTTTCCGCCTAGTATCTTGAGGAAGATACTCGAGGAGTGACTCCACTTGAGTCATGACCAGCGAGGTCCAGTCGCTAACGCTAAGGTCATCCATCGCGGTTTCGACCACATCAGCCCTTAGAAGACCGGCCACCATCTTCAGTTTTTCGAAGATGTTTTCTTGAGCACTACTGCAAGCAGATATTGACGTGCTCAAATCTTTTTTCTTCATGCGAACAGAATGAAAGGTCGCCTGGAATGTAGCTTTCTCCTAGTCGAGCCGGCCTATTTGGTCATCTCGTGCTGCGACAAGAAACCATTACGAACAATTCATACAAAGAAGTCAATTTACTCTGGACAGGGATATGCTTAAAAGAGAGTTCTGATTGCAAGTTCTTGAGTTCACTCTCCAAAAACGAGATGTGGGTAGCCGCCCGGAATTCTTGATTTTCTCTGTCAGCGAGGCACTTCCCTAGATAAGCATTTTCTCTATGACAGAATGGATGATTATCAAAATAAAGACCTGCACTTGAATGAGTAAAGGAAAATCTTCCTTACCGCTGCAGGCGACCTTTCTCCTCTTCTGTGGCTTCGATGTTCTCTATCATAGCCATCGACATGGTCGCCATGCGGGTCATTTCCTATGACAAGAAAGCAGATTGATTTCAAAACATAGATGCACTTATGCAAACACATAATCCCTTCGGGATGATTGACGTACCTCGGCATACTCTCGGAATGAGAGTTTTCTCGGCGCCATTGAAGGTTGAACCGCTGGGTTCACCTTGTCTCACGCGGGGACAGCGGATGTTCCTCCCCGCTGGCCCTTATTCTTGGCCAAGGTTGCAGATTCCAATATCTCTGATTGAACTTCTGCAGAAACCCTGTCCACCACAGCCTGAACGACTTCTCTGGCCGATGGGGTGGAGCTTTGCTCCCCAGAGATTTTGGTCGTGGGAGAAGCCCCAACACTGGCCGAGGCTGCTGAAGGGCTTGGCACTGGACTCTTGTGCCTGAATAATAGAAAATGATATCAGCTGGGTTTTCTATAAGCAACCATTGAAATTAAACCTTGTCCATACAAGGGAACTTTCTTACCTTATTCAAACTCCCTCTAATTTTTGGGATTTTGAAGAAGGTTCCCCAAGGAAAAGGGGACAGTCTCATCTATCCTGGTCTTCCTCTTCGTGAAGAGGATCTTGTCCTTTTCTCCCTGTGTGTATAAAATCATGAACACAAGCATAAGGAACGATATGGACTGAAGTAGGGATGATCTTTACCTGGATAACCCCTTCGGTTGGTAGGGATACAGCCTTGGGACCAGGTGTTTCCTGAACCATAGGCGTCAAGACATCATCTGTGACTGTGGGAGTGTTGGCAGTCGCAGAGTCCTGTTCTGTTGTTTCCGCCCCAGGCATTAGGAGCGGAGTGCTCGCCACCCCAGCGCTGGCCGCAACTATCTCGGGGCGGATGGAGGGAATGTTTTTTTTCCTCCTGCATGAATATTACTCAGTTGACATTCACAAATGGATAGTGACCATCGAAACTGTGAAGGATCTTACCGCAGTTAACCCCTCCGTTGGAGGGAGAGGTGTAGCGAGCCCTGAAGCCTCTTGTGCTTCAAGTACTGAAACTTCACCCGCGACCACAAGGTCATTAGTGGTTGCGGGGGCCGCATTGGTCGTTCCAGGTCTCGTGGACGAAGGCGAGACGTCGCTGGACAGGGAGGCAATAGATTTCCTCCTGCGGTGGATCAGAGGAACATCATCTTCTTCCTCCTCGCTCCCTTCACCCTGTACGATGGAGAAATGATTATGGTTTGTACCTGGGATAACAGAGGGCATTGAGTATCTTACCGCTGTTATTTTCACAGTAGAAGGAGCATTTGGTGAAGAAGTTTCTCCCAGAAGTCCCTTAGACTTCTTGGGAACACTTTCCCTTGTCCCGTGCTTTGAAGAAACTTTCTTTATTCTCTTCGGAGCCAGCTTTCCCAGGGAGCCGACGTCTTCGGCTGGGCATGTTGCCTCACCGAACTTTCCCAAGAGCTGTATTATTCGAGGCATTCTCGTTAATACAAGGTCAGAGGATGGTCTGCAAATGGAGCTTGGCAAGAAAGTCCTTACCTTTCAACGCTCCTGTCGAAGATCGTCACCAGCATTGATCAGGCTCTGCGGGCGAGGCGATCCTCTAGCTCCCTCCACATCGGCACTGTATGCCTTGAGGAGGTAGTTCGTCCTTTTGTCGATTTCGGATGAACCCAGTACTGTGTCACAAGCAAGTTAGCAAATACGACATTTTCTCAATGTACGTTATTGTTGACTAGAAGATATACCATTTTTGTAGTCCAGGGTGCTATCCGCCATGGACTGAATCTCCCAAGCCGGGTGAGCCCTTTCACGCTGGGGACTCACCCGATTCTTCACAAAGTCGCGGATGATGTCGCGAGGAGTTAGTCCCTATTGGACTAAGTGAAGACTCACTTGGGCCTATATTTTTTGCTCTACGCTTAGAGTGGGGAGAGAATCCAATTCGCTGGACTTCTCTGGCCGAGAATTCTCAAACCACAACCCGCTCTCCGATGGAGGGGTGCAGTAAAGACATTTTTGGTGCCACCCATGCACGAAATCGCGTAGGGGTAGGAAGGGATACTCCTTCTTCAGCCTTATCTGGAAGTTAATGCATCCGGCGGCGTTGGTACTCTTTGACCACGCCGAATAGTAGAAATGTCAGAAAAGCTCGACGCTTGGGAGCACTCCGACGAAAGCCTCGCACAAGTGCTGGAAGATCACCAGGATCAGGATAGCATTCGGGTGGAGATTCACCAACTCCAACCCGTAATGCTCCAAAATCATCTTCAGGAATCTGCTTTCAGGGAATCGGAACCTGCAATGCAGGTACTCCACAAAAACCACCAACTCGCGCTTTTGGATGATTGGGGTTTCTTGATCTTTCTCCACGGGCCGCCAGTTTATCAACAGCCGCGGGGGAAGTATCTCTTCTTTCTCGAGAGCCACCAGACTCCTCTGTGTGGTGAACAGATCAGCTCCAGGACGCCATTTCTTCTGAAGGATCAGAGGGAAAAATGGAAACTTTGGAGGCGATGGAGAATGAGGAATGAGGGTTCTGTGCGGCAGAGGTTCTAAGGCAAGCTTCTGGCCGTGTGGCTTCCTCAAGAAGCTACTTGCTCCTTTTATAGGCCCGAGGCGACGTTCCACTGAGGGTAATGTTCTGTTGAATATTTTATTCATTTCCCATAATGGATATTTTCTCTTGGGAACCTGTTACGTGTTCCCCTCACCGGATCCGAAACGAAAAGCATTTTTTGTTTTGAATTTGGGGATTAAATTGGATATGAACACGTGAAAGCTCTACGGAGATTTTCAGAGGGCATTACCCTTCATGGTTTTTGTATATTTTCACGTGTTGGCCACAATGCATTTCTGTGACATCTTGATCATAAGGATATTCTATGGTCCTTGCAAATTGCTGTGTATGTAGTTGTCATTCGGTCAAGTTATTGTGTTATCAGAACTGTGTATCTGATCAAACTTCGACTCTAGTCGTAGTGGTAGTTCTGATCGGATTGTGGTTCTGATCGTGATGACAGTCCAGATCGAATTTCAGTTCTGACCGCGACTTTGGGTCTGATCGTAGTATCAGTATTGGTCGCAGTATGACATATTAATGTGTCTTTAATCGCAGTGTTCAGATTTACCAGTATATGTGTGGTCGTGAAGATATTACTTGTGGCCATATTTTCGCACAAAGACTATGAAGAGTTTTTAGGTTATGTAAGATAAAAGAAATATTTATTTCTGGTAGTCTTTATATACAAAAGGGATACAGGCGACCAGAGCATTGACCTGATCCGAGAGAAGTTTACAAAGTTCTCCTAGGGACATATGAGCGTCAGTAGGATCTACACTGATGGCCCCAAAAGAACAAGTAACTACTCTAAGCCTGTCAACATCATCCCTAATCAGAGACGCACTACCATCTTTGATGGAATCGGAGAGTTCCCACTGTTGTCGAGAGTAGTCCCTCTCCAGGCAAAATTGGTGCGCCTCTTCACGGGATCTTTCAAAACATTCTGCCAGGTGCAAAATGGCCGAAGACATCTCTTCGGTCTTCTTCTCCAGGGCCTCTTTTTCCCCTTGGAGAGTATGTTCGAGGGAAGGAGTTTGAATCTCAGCAGGCTGGTCGCTGGGGGCTCCAACGATTTTGATCTCCTGCATTTGCAGATGTTAGTTTCACTAACTATAACAAAAAGCAAAGAGGACGGAAATAATTACCCATCCTTGCAAGTGACAGGTTGAAGTATTTCCCCTAGAAAGTAGATCACTCGACAAAAGCCGAGGACCATCAGATGGTGGAAGTACAACCTTCCCACCAAAAGATTGTTTCCCCAACACAGGTTGAGGATTATCTGGTTGCGGAAGTACTGCTTGCTAACCAGAAAATTGATCACCCGACAAAGGACGGGGATCACTGGCATGAAATGGAGAAAGCTGAGAAGAACGTCCCGAGGGATTGTCCTGAACCTCCAAAGGTGGAGATGAAGGTTAAGCCTGCCGAGGTGCATGAACAGGAAAAACTACGAGAACCAAAGTAAGAGAGAGCAATGATGCATCTTTCACCTTTTTCCTACTAGAAGATTCCTCGTCAACCTTGGGTTTCTTCCTTGGAGGTGACAGATCTTTAAAAGTCTGTGAATCTTGCTCAAACTCAAGTGGCACTTCTTCTTCATCACTTTCAATCTCGATGATGTTTTGATCTGTCATTGAGAAGTGTATAGAAGAGAAGAGAAGATGGCTTTGGAAGAAACTTAGCTGGGAGAGGATTTGTGAAGTTTTAAAGTCAAGAGGATTAGGTATTTATAGCCTCCAAGGTGACGGTTCGTTTTTCGAAAGCCTCGAGCTTTTAAAACATTTACAATTTTATCTCGGGTTAAAAAAACATTTCTACGGTGCCATCATTACCTGTCAAATATAGCTCAGAGTCCGTCTCGAGAAACAAACCGCCATACTTAGTGCGCCACTAAGTGGTGGATTTGAAGCGTCGATTACGTATCCAATGTAAGTCTTAAAATTTGAAGTAAACATGTCCCTTCGTTCTCTTCAAATTTGGGTGCTAGCTGACGAGGATTGATACCCGAGCTAGTTCAAGTAAATATGTGACTAGTTCAGGACAGATTCAAACCAGACGAGTGTCTGTTGACGCGAACTCAAGTTGCTCCGAGAAGCGCGAACATATGATCGCAGGCTTTACGCGATCAGACCATAGACAGTGCGCGGTCAGAAGTTCGTAGGCGATGCGCGGACAGAAGATCGCAGATAGTGCACAGTCAGATAACTACTAGCAACACGCGGGTAGAACACCCTCGACCAGGAGACGCAGAATTGCTCAGTCCCTATAGCAGGGATATCCTGAGCATCCTGAAGATTCTTCCACGTATAGAAACAACCGTCAGGAGGTTAATACATGTAGTTATTCTTTAATAACACGTGTTGAGCCTGCGTGGAGGTTAAGGACAGTTACTAAAACTGCACCTGAGCAACTGTTCGAAGCCGTTATCCCTTAGCACCCTTTCGACCAGTATAAGAGGGTAAGCTAATGCACAAAACGAGGGGATGGAAGGATCGATAGATTTGAAGATCAGCAGAAGATATTAGGCGAAGTTTACGAGTCTCTATAGGCATTTTTTATACCATCACACTGGAAAGATTTTCGCCTGTGAAGACTCTTTCCATAACCTTGTAATTTTCCCACATATAATAAAATCCCAACAGGACGTAGTGCTATTACTCCCACCATCGAGGGCCCGAATCTGTCTAAATCTCTCTGTGTTTCAGTTAACTTTGATTCATCATCCCTTCCCGGAGGGACACCCTGAGAGGTCTCACAACCTACAAATTCTACATAAGTTCGACTAAGGACCCTGAGTCCGAATCATCGACAGCTGGCGCCCACCTTAAAACAACCGTCAAGAGGTTAATATATGTACTTATTCTTTAATAACACGTGTTAAGCCTGCGTGGAGGTTAAGGGCAGTTACTAAAACTGCACCTGAGAAATTCCCCTCGATGGATGCATTAGCTTACCCTCTTATACTGGTCGAAAGGGTGCTAAGGCATAACGGCATCGAACAGTTGCTCGGGTACAGTTTTAGTAACTACCCTTAACCTCCACGCAGGCTTAACACATGTCATTAAAGAATAACTACATGTATTAACCTCCTAAAGGTTGTTTCTATACGTGGAAGAATCTTCGGGATGCTCGGGATATCCCTATTATAGGGACTGAGCAATTCCGCGTCTCCTGGTCGAAGGTGTTCTGACCGCGCGTTGCTAGTAGTTATCTGACCACGCACTATCTGCGATTTTCTGTCCGCACATCGCCTACGAACTTCTGACCGAGCACTGTCTACGGTCTGATCGCGTAAACCCTGCGATCATATGTCTGGCTTCTGGGAGCAACTTGAGTTCGTGTTAACGGACACTCGTCTGGTTCGAATCTGTCTTGAACTGGTCATGTATTTATTTGAACTAGCTCAGGTATCAATCCTCGTCAGCTAGCCCCCAAATTTGAAGAGAACGAAGGGACATGTTTACTTCAAATTTTAAGACTTACATCAGATACGTAAACTGACGCTTCAAATCCACCACTTAGTGGCGCACTAAGTATGGCGGTTTGTTTCCCAAGACGGACTCTGAGCAATATTTGACAGGTAATGATGGCGCCGTAGAAATGTTTTTTAACCCTAGATAAAATTGTAATTGTTTTAAAAGCTCGAGGCATATTTAAAATGAACCGTCACCTTGGAGGCTATAAATACCGAATCCTCTTGACTTTAAAACTTCACAAATCCTCTCCCGGATAAGTTTCTTCCAAAGCCAAGGAAGAAACTCAAGGTTGACGAGGGGTCTTCTAGTAGGAAAAAGGTGAAAGATGCATCATTGCTCTCTCTTCCTTTGGTTCCCGTAGTTCTTCCTGTTCATCCACCTCGGCAGGTCGAACCTTCATCTCCACCTTTGGAGGTTCATGACAATCCCTCGGGACGTTCTTCTCAGCTTTCTCCATTTCATCCCAGTGATCCCCGTCCTTTCTCGGGTGATCAATTTTCTGGTTGGCAAGCAGTACTTCCGCGACCAGATAATCCTCAACCTGTGTTGGGGAAACAATCTTCTGGTGGGAAGGTTGTACTTCCACCATCTTATGGTCCTCGGCTTTTGTCGAGTGATCTACTTTCTGGGGGAAATACTTCAACCTGTCACTTGCAAGGATGGGTAATTATTTCCATCCTCTTTTCTTGTAGTTATAGTTAGTGAAACTAACATCTGCAAATGCAGGTGATCAAAATTGTTGGAGCCCACAACGACCAGCCTGCTGAGATTCAACCTCCTTCCCTCGAACAGACTCTGTAAGGGGAAAAAGAGGCCCTGTAGAAGAAGACCGAAGAGATGTCTTCAGCCATTCTACACTTGGCAGAATGCTTTGAAATATCCCGTCAAGAGGCGCACCAATTTCGCCTGGAGAGGGACTACGCTCGACAACAGCGGGAACTCTCCGATTCGATCAGAGACGGTAGTGCGTCTCTGATTAGGGATGATGTTGATAGGCTTAGAGTAGTTGCTAGTTCTCTTAGGGCCGTCAGTGTAGATCCTACTGACGCTCATATGTCCCAAGGAGAACTTTGTAAACTTCTCTCGGATCAGGTCGACGCTCTGGTCGCCTATATCCCCTTTGTATGTAAAGACTGCTAGAAATAAATATATTTTTTATCGTACATAACCTGAAAACTTTTCATAGTCTCTGTGCGAAAATATGGCCACAAGTAATATCTTTACGACCACACATACACAGGTAAATTTGAACACTGCGATTAAAAACGCATTAATATGTTATACCGCGACCAATACTGATACTGCGATCAAACCCAAAGTCGCGGTCATAACTGAAATTCGATCTGGACTGTTATCACGATCAAAAACCGAAATCCGATTAGAACTACCACTGCGACTAGAGTTGAAGTAAGATCAGAATCACAGTTCTGATAACACAACAACTTGACCGAATGATAACGGCATACACAGGAATTATCTATTTGTAATGATCATAGAATATCTTTATGATCAAGATGTCACAGAAATGCATTGTGACCAACACATGAAAGTTTACAAAAAACATGAAGGATAATGCCCTCCGAAAATCTCTGTAGAGCTTTTACGTGTTTATATCCAATTTAATCCCCAAGAGAAAACATCCATTATGGGAAATGAATAAAATATTCAATGGAACGTTACCCGCCGTGGAACGTCGTCTCGGGCCTATAAAATGAGCAAGTAGCTTCTTGAGGAAGCCACATAGCCAGAAGCTTGCCTTAGAACCTCCGCCGCACAAAACCCTCATTCCTCATTCTCCATCGCCTTCAAAGTTGCAATTTTTCCGTCCGATCCTTCGAAAGAAAAGGCGTCCTGGAGCCGATCTGTTCACCACACAGAGGAGAGTCTGGTGGCTCTAGGGAAAGAAGAGATCCTTCCCCCGCAGCTGTTGATAAACTGGCGGCCCACGGAGAAAGATCAAGAACCCCAATCGTCCAAGAGGGCGAGTTTGTAGTTTTTGAGGAGTACCTGCGTTGCGGGTTTCGATTCCCTGAAAGCAGATTTTTTAAGAAGATTTTGGAGCATTACGGGTTGGAGTTGGTGAATCTCCACTCGAATGCTGTCCTGATCCTGGCGATCTTCTAGCACTTGTGCGAGGCTTTCGTCGGAGTGCTCCCAAGCGTGGAGCTTTTTCAACGTTTCTACTATTCGGCGTGGTCAAAGAGTACCAACGCCGTCGGATGCATTTACTTCCAGATCCCTTCCCACCCCTACGCGATTCCGTGCACGGGTGGCACCAAAAATTTTTTTACTGTAGGAAATCGAGTAAGCTACACTAGCAGAATTTCTAATAATTTACTCGAAAACTGCAAGTAATAGATCATAGATTAGATTGTTACCAGTAGCGGAAGCAGATTTGATGCAACGATCGAATGTTCGCAACAACCGTTTGCGTATCGTCCAGAACAGTGGATGTAGATGACAACGATCGCTCACGGATCGTCCTGATCAGCGCAGCAATTGCAGCAGCGCCTCTACCGGTATCCACACGTACTGGGATGGAACGTTGTGCAATGGTGTGCTAGCACCAATGTTCACAACAAGGGTTTTTAGGGCTATTACTTTAGAGGAGGTAGCAGTTAGGGCTTTTCTGTATGTTTCCTCAAGGCCCATCATACCTCTCTATATATAGGGCCAAGTAGGAGAAATCCTAACAAATTAGGTTTCCTGATATTATACGAATCTTATCCGAACTACCCATGCAGAAGAAATCCTAACAGATTAGGTTTCCTGATTTTATACGAATCTTATCCGTATTGCAGGATGAGACTAATATTAAATCTTCGTATCTGATACGTTAATTTCATAACAGACCCAATCCGGATCTGATACAAAAACCCATAAAAAACCCAATCCGAATGTATAAGGAGTCTAATATTAAGTCTCCGAATCTGATACGGAAACCTATACCAAAACCAATCCAAATGGATAAGGAGTCTAAACCCAATCCAAATACATAAGGAGTCTAATATTAAGTTTCCGAATCTGATATAGAAACCCAATCCAAATGCATAAGGAGTCTAACATTAAGTCTCCAAATCTGATATGGAAACCCAAAATAGACTTAATCCGAATTGCATTGTTCCAACCCGTTAAGTGTGTGACCCTGTAGGTTCATGTATATTTAGTCACAACCCGAGAATACTTACCCGAATTGTAAGTCGGTAGTGGCCCCTAGCAGGACATAACGACTATCCAAATACACACAAAGATCATAATCAGCAAACCTATATAATGTTTTCATGTTGATCCTCCTGCCATACGATACCAGATTAAACCCAAGGTAGGAAATGTGCCACCCTTGCACAGTTCAATCTTTTCTCGATCTCATAGTGAATTGATCTTCTTGTAGTTGACACTTCAACCACAAACGGCATGGCCATGAACTTCTCAATTCATCTATATCGAGGGGCCCAGAGATATCTCTCTCATTTTATAAGATATGCAAATTCCATCTTAACCATTCATATTCCTCCGCATGGCTCATAGTATACCCGAATATTACCTTTATTACTACTTAATTAAAAGTAGCGTTTGGTACTATCAAAGTATACTACTACGCATGTAGGAAACTATGATGGTCTCAGGTCAAGGATCAATCATAAACATTATTTGAGACCTACTGGTGACACTTAAATAACAAATCCAAACAATGTTTCAAAATGGGTCTATCCAACATTATATTCTCCAATATATGTCCACATTATTGATTTGATATCTTGTATCCATGGTCCGTGAAACATAATCATCAATCAATAAATGTGCTGATCCATTAATCAATAATGTCCTATTTAAAGATAATGGATCAGGGACTAAATTAGAATAATATCATCAAATAAATTTAGAGTCTCACGAACAAGGCACATGCTTGTTGATCAAACCAAGATGATAATTTATTCAAAAATAACATATTATTCAAATGTTCATAAATATAACAAAGATAAATACATCTCTGTGATTTGCTCTAGGACATATCACTAACAACCTCCCACTTGGACTAGAGTCAATCACAAATGTATCTAATACCTATTGCTCTAGTATGCACCTCATGCTTTGATTGCGGGAGAGGCTTTGTCAACGGATCAGCAACATTCAAATCCGTGGACACTTTGCAAATCTTCACATCACCTCTATTCACGATTTCTCGGATCAGGTGATAACGCCTGAGTATATGTTTGGATTTCTGATGAGACCTTGGTTCCTTGGCTTGCGCAATGGCTCCACTATTGTCACAATAGAGATCCACTGGGCTTGAAATACTAGAAACCACACCAAGTTCAGAGATGAACTTTTTAATCCAAACAGCTTCTTTAGCAGCTTCAGAAGCAGCAATGTACTCTCTAATTCTCGGTCAGACTCCTGGAACATCTTGGTTTATCCTTCTGGCATTTTGAGCTATTACGGTCTGACCGTTTGTTATACCGGTCTGACCGTGAAATCGGTCTGACCGTGTTTTTGAACTGCGGTCTGACCGTTTGGCCGGTCTGTCCGTATATATCGGCCTGACCGTATAAGGTGTCCAGAAACTATGTCGTCTCTGGACAGTTTCACGGTCTGACCGAAATAGGATCCGGTCTGACCGTATGTGTGCCTGACAAGGGCAGTTGAGCATTTATTGCGCCTGTTTAATGCCGTTGCAATTGCGGCGGTCTGACCGAGATTACACCTACGGTCTGACCGCCAGGTGATCTTTTTCTCCCAATGGCCTGTAACGGCTATATTAATTGTGGGGGGTATATATACTCCCATGCACGGCCCTGTTCAGCACTTTTGGCATAATCTTGAGCATTGTCATCATCCTTGAGAGCCTAAGCTAGTTTCATACACTCTAGGTTTCAAATTCTCAAATTTGTGAGAGTGTGCATTTGAGATCTTCTAGTGCATTGCATTTAGATCATTGAATCAATCGTGTGGCACTAGAAGAAGGCAAAGTGATCATCACCGGCTTGTTACTCTTGGAGTTTGCCGGCTCCTAGATGGCTAGGAGAAAGGTTTTGAAGAGCTCTTCAAGGAAGATTGTGAAGAAGCTTCAAAACGTCTTGTGAAAGGTTGAGCACGCCTTGCCGGAGTGGTAAAGTACATCCTTAGTGAAATCGAGGTTTGGATAACTCATCACACTATTCCGGCTCAAGATCTAGGTCACTTCTCGAGAGAAGATTGACTAGATAGAGGAGCGGTTAGAGATTTGAGTTTGCCTCAACGTGGATTAGGGGTGATCGGCAAATCACCGAGACCACGGGATATATCCTTGTGTTGAGATTGCTCATTGTTCATCTTGTGTTATTTCAATTGCTCTCATTTACTACAAATTGTTTGATTTATTGTAATTTGGTAAAATCGCCTATTCACCCCCCCTCTAGTCGATATCCTAGATCCTTTTCAATTGGTATCAGAGCAAGGACTCCTTTTTAGAGGATTTAACCATCCCGGAGTAGGATAAAGATGGCTAGTGAGGGTCGGATCAATATTGGTAAACCACCACTCTTTGATGGATCTAACTATACTTATTGGAAAACTAGGATGATGGTCTATCTTAAAGCCATGGGTGGAAAGATTTGGAAAGTGGTGGATGAGGGGTTTGCAATTCTTGATGATGATGACATGACCAACTTAGATAGAGATAATGCCTTAGCAAATGCTCAAGCCATGAATGTTCTTTATAGTGCTCTAAATCTAGGTGAATTTAATAGAATTTGTAAACTTGAAACGGCCCATGATATTTGGAGAAATCTTATGGATATTCATGAAGGAACCTCGATGGTCAAGGACGCTAAACTATTTATCCATAAGGGCCAATTTGAAAAGTTTGCCATGTTGCCCAATGAAGATGTATCGGAGATGTTTAACCGATTAAATAACATCGTAAATGAGTTAAAAGGGCTTGGTATGGATGTCACAAACGTGGAGTTTTGTCATAAGTTTCTTAGAGCTTTACCTTCTAAATACGATACAATTGTTACCTTACTTGTGCGTTCGAACTTGAAGAGTGTGACTCCGTTGGAAGTCTTGAGTGAGATTCTCACTCATGATATATTCAAGAAGTCTCAAGAAGAAGTGAAAGATGAGGCTTCCGACTCCAAGAAGAAGAACATTGCACTTAAAGCTCAAGTCTCCAAAAGGGAAGACAATGAAGAGGAAAGCGATGAGGGAGACACCGATGAGGAAATGGCTCTCTTCGTAAGAAAATTCAAACGATTCATGAAGAAAAGATATCAAGGGAAATCTTTCAAGAAAGGACAAACATCCAAGAGGAACCCATTTGAAGAAAGAAGATGTTTTGAGTGCGGTGAAAAGGGTCACATCTCCACACAATGCAAAAATAAGGAAGAAGAAAAATCAATGAAGAAGAAGAAATACGAGAAGGAAGGAGAAAGCAAGAAAAAGGTTTTCAAGAAATATTATAAGAAGAAGGATGGGCAAGCTTACTTCATTGAGTGGGATTCGGATGCTTCAAGTTCCGATTCCGATGATGAGGATGAAGCGTCACCCAAAGGACTTGCCGGAGTAGCTATCAAGGAAGCTCCATCTCTATTCTCCACTCCTCATTGCCTCATGGCTAAAGGAGAATCAAAGGTATCTTGTGATGAAATTGAATATACTTATGATGACCTAGTTGAGATGATCACTGATTTTGATGACTATATGAGTAAGGAAAAAGAAAAATTCAAGGAATTGAAGAAGAGATACAAAGCTCTTCAAAATTCCTATGAGGAGCTAAACACATCTCATGAGAGTCTCAAAGAAACTCATGAGATGCTCAAGGAAGCTCATGACTCTCTAATTACTCATAAAGCCAACAAATCGAGTAATGACATAGGCATCACTTGCAATATGTTGAATGATTTGCCCATGATGTCTACTTCTAGCATTTCTACTTCTTGTGAAGACTTAAATGAATTCCCTACTAGACCTAAAATTGAAGATAATGTGCTTAGTCTTGAAAACAACGAACTTAAAGAAGAAATTGAAAAACTAACCAATGACCTAGCAAAATGCTATGTAGGAGAATCAAAATTAAGACATCTTCTAGATAGTCAAAGATTTTCCTTAAGAAAAGAAGGACTAGGTTTCATTCCAAAAAGGGGTAAACATGCTTTTGTTCCAACTAAAACCGTTTTTGTGAAAGAAAAAGGATATTGTAACAAATGTAAAAGTTTAGGTCACATTGAAAAGAATTGCCATGCTAACAAAAGCATTTCATCCCCTATATTCAATTCTTGCTATGTATTGAAGAAAATGACAAATGGCGATATTAAAGCCAAATTTGTTGGAACCCCGATCATTGGTGCCAAAAAGAAAGCCATTTGGGTTCCAAAATCCTTGGTAACTAACCTCCAAGGACCCAAAAAGGTTTGGGTACCTAAAAGGACCTAACTTTGTTTTGTAGGTAAATTACAAGGCGGGAGGACAACATTGGGTGCTCGATAGTGGATGCACTCAACACATGACCGGTAATCACAACATGTTCTCCTCACTAAATAACAAAGGTGCGGAATATGACAAGATCACGTTTGGAGACAATAGCAAAGGAAAGGTAAAAGGTTTAGGTAAAATTGCTATCTCAAACGACCTCTCCATATCTAATGTATTGCTTGTTGAATCTCTAAACTTCAACCTCTTATCCGTAGCTCAACTTTGTGATCTTGGATTCATATGTACATTTTATCCAAAAGAAGTAATTATCACTAGCATTGATGATAATAAGTTGATTTTCAAAGGTTTTAGACATGGCAACCTCTATTTAGTTGATTTCAATTCAAATGATACTAATCTTGGTACATGCTTGTTTACAAAATCTTCCAAAGGTTGGCTATGGCATAGAAGGCTTGGGCATGTTGGAATGAAACAACTAAATAGACTAGTTAAACATGATTTGGTTGTTGGTCTAAAAGATGTAAAGTTTGAAAAAGACAAATTATGTAGTGCTTGCCAAGCCGGAAAACAAGTTGCAAACTCACATCCAACTAAAAGCACAATGTCAACTTCGAGTCCACTTGAATTATTGCATATGGATTTATTTGGACCAACTTCTTTTGTGAGCATTGGTGGCAATAGTTATTGCCCTGTCGTTGTAGATGATTTTTCTAGATATACATGGATATTCTTTTTGCAAGATAAGTCAATTGTGTTTAACACTTTCAAAAGCTTTGCTCAAAGGGCCGAAAATGAATTTAGCTTCAAGATCAAGAAAGTGAGAAGTGACAACGGCTCCGAATTCAAGAACACCAAGGTTGAAAATTGGTGTGATGATAAAGGCATCAAACATGAGTTTTCGGCCAAGTATACACCGGAGCAAAATGGAGTAGTCGAACGAAAGAACCGGACATTGATAGATATGGCAAGGTCTATGCTTTCGGAGTACAATGTTTCGGACACCTTTTGGGCCGAAGCAATCAACACCGCGTGCCATGCATCAAATCGTCTTTATTGTCATCGACTACTAAAGAAAACTCCTTATGAGCTTCTCATTGGAAGGAAGCCAAACATTTCCTACTTCTGTGTGTTTGGGTGTAAGTGCTATATCTTGCGGAAAGGTACACGCTTATCTAAATTTCAAAGTAAATGTGATGTAGGATTTTTGTTAGGATACTCATCAAAAAGCAAAGCATATCGTGTCTACAACCAAAACTCCGGCTTGGTTGAGGAGACACATGATGTTGAATTTGATGAGACTAATGGCTCTCAAGAGGAGCAAGAAAATTTGGATGATGTAGGTGATGAAGGGTTGAGAGTGGCAATGAAGAACATGACCATTGGGGATGTCAAGCCGAAAGAAGATAGTGATCAAGATGACGATCCATCCACTCATGTTATCCCCTCTTCATCAACTCCTCAACACGAAGATCAAATAGTTGAAGTGGTCAACGTGGAAGACTCCTCTCAACAACAACCGGAAGTACCTTCTACCTCTACTTCACAGATCCCGGTTGACCATCCAAGAATTCATCACTCAATTTCCAAAGATCACCCCGTCGATCAAATTGTTGGTGACTTGTGTAAGGGTGTTCAAACTCGTTCTCGTCTTGCTTCATTTTGTGAAAATTACTCTTTTGTTTCCTCCTTTGAGCCCACACTTGTAGATGAAGCTTTAAAAGATCCGGATTGGGTGAACGCTATGCATGAAGAATTAAACAACTTCACCCACAACAATGTTTGGGAATTGGTAGAAGAACCAAATCTGGATGAGCATAATGTCATTGGAACCAAATGGATTTTCAAGAATAAACAAGATGCAAACGGAGTGGTAGTAAGAAACAAGGCAAGATTGGTGGCTCAAGGATACACTCAAGTTGAAGGTTTGGACTTCGGTGAAACCTTTGCTCCCGTAGCTAGACTTGAGGCTATTAGAATCTTACTTGCTTTTGCTTCATCTCATAATATTAAACTATATCAAATGGATGTCAAAAGTGCATTTTTAAATGGAAAAATTAATGAGTTAGTATTTGTTAAACAACCTCCCGGATTTGAGGATCCTACAAAGCCAAATCATGTGTATAAACTCTCCAAGGCTCTTTATGGTCTTAAACAAGCACCTCATGCTTGGTATGAAAGACTTAGAGACTTTTTAATTTCAAAAGGCTTTAAAATTGGGAAAGTTGATACTACATTGTTTACTAAGAAAATTGGAAATGATTTCTTTGTATGTCAAATTTATGTTGATGACATCATTTTTGGATCTACTAACCAAGACTTTTGCGAGGAATTTGGTGATATGATGTCCAGGGAATTTGAGATGTCTCTGATAGGAGAATTAAGTTTCTTTCTCAGATTACAAGTTAAACAACTCAAGGAAGGAACTTTCATTAGTCAAAACAAATATGTGAAGGATCTACTCAAGAAGTTCGGACTTGAAGAAGCAAAACCAATCAAGACACCAATGGCCACAAATGGTCACCTTGTCTCTGACGAAGGAGGTAAACCGGTAGACTCAAAGCTTTATAGATCCATGATTGGTAGTTTATTATATCTAACTGCTTCTAGGCCCGATATTATGTTTAGTGTTTGTATGTGTGCAAGATTTCAAGCCTCTCCTAAAGAAAGTCATTTAATGGCCGTTAAGCGCATTTTGAGGTATCTAAAATATTCATCTAGCATAGGGTTGTGGTATCCTAAAGGTGCAAAATTCGAATTAATTGGATATTCTGATTCTGATTATGCGGGATGTAAAGTGGATAGAAAAAGCACCTCTGGCAGTTGTCAACTATTAGGAAGATCTTTAGTATCTTGGTCCTCTAAGAAATAAAACTCTGTAGCTTTATCAACCGCCGAAGCGGAATATGTTTCCGCGGGTAGTTGTTGTGCACAATTGCTTTGGATGAGGCAAACATTGTTGGATTATGGAATAAAACTTGAAAAAGTGCCTCTTTTGTGTGATAATGAGAGTGCGGTGAAAATAGCCACAAACCCAGTTCAACACTCTCGGACCAAGCATATAGATATCCGACACCACTTCCTTAGAGATCATGTTAGCAAAGGTGATGTGGTGGTGGATAATGTGAGAACCGAAGATCAATTAGCGGATATATTCACTAAGCCCTTAGATGAAAGTCGTTTTTGCAAACTTCGAAATGAGCTTAACGTCATTGATATATCAAATGTGGCTTGAATTGTTGGACTCATATTGAATGTGCTTATATTATCACTTGGTTGCTTAAACTTCCTCTTTTAGAGCTTTTTAGGCTCCTTTATCGGCAATTGAGTGAAATGAACCAAAAACATGTTAAATTGTAAGAAAAATTCTTCCCCTTTGGTGATATTGCCTATATCTTTCTTATGATTATCTTATAGTTATATATATCTCTCTCAAAATGTCTTGAGCTTCAAATCAATCAAAATCTTCCAAGAAATTCAATCTTTCCAGCGGTCTGACCGAATGCATCTCCAGAGAGCATCTTAGATTCCTGCTTCCAGCGGTCTGACCGGTCTCTCTTCTACGGTCTGACCGAATTTTCATGACCAGAGACCTTTTAACCCGAATCTCTTGTCCTTTTTGTCCTTCTTCCCCACTTCTGTCTCTTTCACGTGCGCCTCAAATTCTTGGATTCTTTCTCCCCGGTCAAACCCTCATCAAGCTCGGACAAACCGTGGGTCAAGATCGTCATCAAATCATGTCTTCTAGGTACATTGCTCAGATTCCTCTCTGTTTTCCTTTTTCTCTTCTGTTCTTCTAGCTGTTTAGGGCAAATGTGATAAACCTGGTCCAATTGTGGTTGTCTCTTGAAATTGATTCATCCTGTTGATGCAATGTGTAGTCTCACATGTATATCTATCTGCATTGCTCCCTAGAATCAACAAAATCCCAGAAATCATGCCAAACCCTAACTCTACGGTTCCGCCGGTCTGACCGCCCCTGTTTCGGTCTGACCGACTGTAACAGCAGAGCCAGGATGTGCAGTTCTGTTATCATCTCTGTTCTCGTCATGCTTTCCTGTTTCTTGTATCTTACCTGCTGCATATCTTCCAAATCATACAGTGGTCGACGTACTCAAGGCGCTGGCTCCATTCGGACCAACAAGAAGAAATTGGCCAAGCGGCCGAAAAGGGCTCTACCTTCAAGTAGCAGCGATAGTCACGATGACGACTGGGTACCCTCGGCCGGTGACTCAGAGACAGAGCAGTCGTCTCATAGGGGTGGATCTTCTCATGTGGCCATGGACATCGAGAGTGAGGACGATGAAATAAACGTCCACGCCTATCAAGGTCCAAAGAAGAACTGGACGTCGAGCGACTACACGAAGGCAAGGACCACCTATGCCTACGATCATGCAAATGATGCAACGACGCCTCACTTCTACACGATGACGCAGCAGGATGCCTTCTACGGTCATTTGGTCCACAAAAACATTTTCGAACATAAATGGATCGAATGGGCCTATGTTGTGAATCAGCCCATCATGGCTCCCTTGGTGCAGATCTTCAAGGATATAGGGCTGTATGACTTTGTAGAGCACAAGTGCCCATGGAACGCCACCGCTATCAGACAGTTCTATGCTACAGTTGAGATCAAATGGGCGGACCAACAGATTATATGGATGACAGGGTCTAGGCGCTATCAGGCCACCTTTGAGGAGTTTGCTGCGGCAAACAAGCTGAACTATGAGGAGCTGAAGGAGGGGATCGACATGGAGGAAGAGGATTACCTTCATGAGGACGACTGGCTCCAGTTCTATGAGCAGCCGGGAGGCGGACAGCGGATTGTACCCGGTACTGTTACCGGTCTCAAAGTCCTCCCCGCTGTAGTCAACAAAATTGTACGAGCCACGATCCATCCAAAGAGTGGAAACCGAGAAGCGGTCCGGGATTACTACTGGAACTTCATCGACCACATCCTCCAAAGTCATCGGATCAACATTGTCTCCTTCATTTTGAAGACTATTGAGGATGTCTCTGCGGCCACTCTGCCAAATCTCTACTATGCTCCATATATCATGTCTCTGCTGCTCCAGAAGACAAAGTTTCCTCGCGGGTCTTGCGACATCAGGCATCTCGGCTATAAGCCGTTCAGTGTCAACCCGCGCGTCTTAGCTCGAGGCCAAGGAGCACAGCATCAGCAGCCTCAGCAGCAGCCGGCTTAGCCTATGCCTCCTCCTCCTCCACCTCAGGCTCAGCAGGCACCTCAGTCGAGCCAAGCCCCCGCCTGGTTTTCTCAGTATCAGCAGTAGTTCCATCAGCCCATGATGGATCAGTTTGCTACTCTTCTCCAGGGGCTCGAGCTCACTCGTTCGGACTTGGCGGCTTTGCATGATCAGTTCCAGACCTTCTCTTCGCGCCAGGATCAGTTCGAGCAGCGCTTCGACGCCTTCTCCACTCATTTCTACACTCGTTTCCCACAGACTCCTCCTCACCATCCTCCCGATGATGATGCTCCAGCTGATACTTAGCCTTTATGGCAATTGATGCCAAAGGGGGAGAGAGAAGAGAGTAGAAGAGTAGGAGAGAGACAATGAACCTTAAATGTAAATGAAAACTCTTGGATGAAACTTGGATGAAAGAACTTTTGGTGTATAGAAGTTATAATGTTAACTTGTTTTGTGGGATATTATTGACTCTTGTATGAAATTGTTACTTCATGATATATGAGATATGCTTATGTTTTGTTTGATATCATGTGTAGATTTGAATGTCTTATTTGTGATACCTCATGCATATATAATCAATGGATTAAGATAGCTTCCTATACTCATGCTTGAACTCCACTAAAATGCCAAAATTCTCTTATTCATACTTTTAGGGGGAGTGTCTTACTCTTCGATGCTTATTGTAAAAATACTCCTTATGCTTAAAACTCTTTCATCTACTCTTTATGTTGTCATCAATTACCAAAAAGGGGGAGATTGTAGCTTCTAGACCCCTATAGAGTGTTTTAATAATTAATGACAACTACAAATGCTATACTAACGTTACCTGCCTAGTTGTGTCAAGAAGATACTTAAAAGACAGGTCAATGAAAGGCAAAGAAAGAGCATCATGATGAAGAGAGGGCATTGATCAAAAGGCAAAGGTACGTAATGGGATCTTTTCCATTTTTACCAGTCTAAGGTGATTAGAGAAGAATTTTGACCGGATGTTAGGATAGTTGCCGTACTATTAAGATGAGCATGTGGTGTATCACAAAATACTTCATCTATGTGCCACAAATCATAAAATCAACTTGCATTGCATGCTAGAAGGTCACATCCTTTGAGAATGCTTAGTTCAGCTCATGTCTGTCTCAGTCGGTCTGACCGTGTGTTATACCGGTCTGACCGAATTCACAGACTGACCGATTAAAATCTCTGACTGACCGATGTTGTGTCTATGCATAGTGTATTCCTTTTTTAAGGTCGGTCTGTCCGTAGTTAAATTCTCGGTCAGACTCCTGGAACATCTTGGTTTATCCTTCTGGCATTTTGAGCTATTACGGTCTGACCGTTTGTTATACCGGTCTGACCGTGAAATCGGTCTGACCGTGTTTTTGAACTGCGGTCTGACCGTTTGGCCGGTCTGTCCGTATATATCGGCCTGACCGTATAAGGTGTCCAGAAACTATGTCGTCTCTGGACAGTTTCACGGTCTGACCGAAATAGGATCCGGTCTGACCGTATGTGTGCCTGACAAGGGCAGTTGAGCATTTATTGCGCCTGTTTAATGCCGTTGCAATTGCGGCGATCTGACCGAGATTACACCTACGGTCTGACCGCCAGGTGATCTTTTTCTCCCAATGGCCTGTAACGGCTATATTAATTGTGGGGGGTATATATACTCCCATGCACGGCCCTGTTCAGCACTTTTGGCATAATCTTGAGCATTGTCATCATCCTTGAGAGCCTAAGCTAGTTTCATACACTCTAGGTTTCAAATTCTCAAATTTGTGAGAGTGTGCATTTGAGATCTTCTAGTGCATTGCATTTAGATCATTGAATCAATCGTGTGGCACTAGAAGAAGGCAAAGTGATCATCACCGGCTTGTTACTCTTGGAGTTTGCCGGCTCCTAGATGGCTAGGAGAAAGGTTTTGAAGAGCTCTTCAAGGAAGATTGTGAAGAAGCTTCAAAACGTCTTGTGAAAGGTTGAGCACGCCTTGCCGGAGCGGTAAAGTGCATCCTTAGTGAAATCGAGGTTTGGATAACTCATCACACTATTCCGGCTCAAGATCTAGGTCACTTCTCGAGAGAAGATTGACTAGATAGAGGAGCGGTTAGAGATTTGAGTTTGCCTCAACGTGGATTAGGGGTGATCGGCAAATCACCGAGACCACGGGATATATCCTTGTGTTGAGATTGCTCATTGTTCATCTTGTGTTATTTAAATTGCTCTCATTTACTACAAATTGTTTGATTTATTGTAATTTGGTAAAATCGCCTATTCACCCCCCCTCTAGTCGATATCCTAGATCCTTTTCAGCGTGTACATAGCATGGCATACATAATAGATCCAACAGCAGAAGCATATGGAATCTTATTCATTCGGTCCCGCTCATCACATGTCGAAAGACATTGACTCTTGCTAAGACTAATGCCATGTGACATAGGTAGAAAACCTTTCTTGGAATCGTGCATATTGAATCTATTCAATACTTTGTCAATATATGTACTTTGGCTTAATCCAATTAACCTTTTAGATCTATCTCGATAGATCTTAATGCCCAAAATATATGCTGCCTCACCTAAGTCTTTCATAGAGAAGCTACTTTTCAATGAGGACTTCACAGAATCAAGCATAGGAATATCATTTCCGATCAGAAGTATGTCATCCACATATAAGATCAGAAAAACAAGTGCGCTCCCATTTACCTTTTTATAAACACAAGGCTCTTCTTCATTTTTTATGAAACCAAACTGTTTGACTACTTCATCAAAACGAAGATTCCAACTCCGAGAAGCTTGCTTCAACCCATAAATGGATTTATGAAGCTTGCATACTTTCCTAGTATTATCTGGATCGACAAAACCTTTAGGCTGTGCCATATACACATCCTCACTTAGTTTTCCATTTAGGAAAGCTGTTTTGACATCCATCTGCCATATCTCATAATCGAAATAGGCAGCAATAGCTAAGATGATCCTGATTGACTTTAACATAGCAATGGGCGAAAAGGTTTCATCATAATCAACACCTTGAATTTGCTTGAAACATTTTGCAACTAATCGTGCTTTATGGATATAAACATGACCATCCATGTCAATATTTTTCTTATAAACCCATTTGCACTCAATGGCTTTTACACCATCAGGCAGATGAACCAAGTTCCACACTCGATTGTCATGCATGGATTCAATTTCGGATCTCATGGCTCCAAGCCATTTCTCAGAGTCAGGGCTCATCATTGCTTCTTCGTAAGTCTTAGGTTCATCATTATCTATCAATAATACTTCACGCTGCTCCATTGTAAGGAGCATGTACCTTCCAGGTGCGTGACGTACCCTTTCAGACCTACGTATAACCGGTGCTTGTCCTGCATCATTTTCTACATTGTTTTGCAGGTCTTGCTGAGCTTCAGTGGGTGCTGAAACAATTTCCAGTGGTTCCCGAATTTCTTCAAGTTGCACTGTACTCCCACTTGCTCCTTTTGAAAGAAACTCTTTCTCCAAAAAAACACAGTGTCGGGCAACAAACACTTTGTTTTCTTCTCGATTATAGAAGTAATATCCTTTTGTTTCCTTAGGATAGCCCACAAAGAAGCATTTATCTGATTTGGGTTTGAGCTTATCAGACATTAAACGTTTTACATAAACTTCACAACCCCAAATCTTAAGAAAAGACAATCCAGGACACCTTCCATTCCATATCTCATATGGTGTCTTTTCTACGGCTTTTGATGGAGCCCTATTTAATGTGAACGCAGCTGTTTCTAGAGCATATCCCCAGAAGGACAATGGAAGATCAGTTTGGCTCATCATTGACCGAACCATGTCCAACAAGGTCCTGTTCCGTCGTTCTGACACACCATTCCATTGAGGTGTTCCTGGCGGGGTCAATTGTGGAACAATTCTGATGAGACCATGTACATCATGGTTATGACCAAGACGACATCAACATGGTGGTCATCAAGATGTCATCGTCCGCCACCTTGGCCAGGACGCGAAAGCTGGCATCACGTCCGTCGTCTGGATTTTGTGCTGTCGCCGCCACAAGTTCGGCCTCCACCTTGGCCACCTCCCCAAACACAAGATGTGCTCAAGAAAGGCGCCTCTACACCTCTAAGGTCGCACAAGCCACGTCGCTCCAAGGCCAGCCCACAAGTGAGCTCAATTCATCCGCGAGTCCGGTTCGGCCATCTGCGCGTAGTCCAACTTCAAACGGACGTACAGGCCACATACAAAGTCCATTTTCGACGTTCTTGGACTCTACGGACAAGAGAACGACGAGAGCTTTCGAACGGATCCAGTCCCATATCCAAATTCCTTACAAATCAACAGGAATCGTCAAAACAAGATTATGACCAGAATCTGACGTGCGCTGCGACGCTCCACTTTGGGCCCAAGGCCCATGTACCCCTAGGGTTTCCTCCTCCACCCCATGGCCGCCCCATACAGTATATATATGGCCGCCATGGCTGCCGTTTAGACTTGGGTTTTGCTTAGATTAATCTGTCAAAGAACAGTTTCGCCGTGTATCGGTTTGTGGAACCCCAACTCGTGAGATTCAATTTATATTTGCAATATTTCAGATTGCTTCTTTCTCGTTCTTGCTTGTGTTCTCGATTCGCATGCAGGGATAAGCCCTCTTGGCGAGGTCAATTGTGTTTGTGCATGGTTGATAACCAACGGAGCCGTGGTGTAGCGATTGCTGGGTTCGGATCGGTTCTGATCGGAAGCCGGATCGTCAACGTTGAGTCTCCACCAATCGACTTACCTCTACCTGTCGGAAGATCGGGCCACCGTGCGCATCAAATTCCATGTTGTTTTAGATGATCACCAAATTCTTGGCTCAAATATTCCCCTCCACGATCAGATCGTAGGGTTTTGATTGTCTTGCCAAGTTGATTTTGTACTTCATTCTGAAATTCCTTGAATTTATCAAACGTTTCAGATTTATGCCTCATTAAGTAGACATATCCATATCTACTAAAGTCATCGGTAAAAGTTATGAAGTACTGAAAACCACCTCTAGCTGTTGAACTTAATGGTCCACATACATCAGTATGAATAAGAGCCAATAAGTCATTTGCCCTTTCACTTTCACCCGTGAAAGGTGCCTTTGTCATTTTGCCAAGTAAACAAGATTCACACACATCAAATGATTGAAAATCAAATGAGTCTAGAAGCCCATCTTTCAGGAGTTCCATGATGCGTTTCTCATTAATATGGCCTAAACGACAATGCCAGATAAACGTGGGATTCAAATCATTGGACCTAAGCCTCTTAGTACATATTTATAGACAGGTAATTCAAGATTTAGCTGATAAAGCCCATTCTCCAATGAGGCATTGCCATAAAACATATCATTTAAATAAAAGGAACAACGATTGTTCTTTATTCTAAATTCATAACCCAGCGTGTCCAAACATGACACGGATACAATGTTTTTGCTTATGGCAGGAACATAATAACAGTTATTAAGTTCTAAAACTAATCCTGAAGGTAAAGCTAATATAAAAGTTCCAACAGCTAAGGCTGCAACTCTTGCTCCATTGCCAACGCGAAGTTGAACCTCGCCCTTAGCCAAATTTCTACTCCTTTTAAGCCCCTGCATCGAAGTGCAAATATGAGCAGCCGATCCGGTATCAAATACCCAAGAGTCGGAAGGAGAAGTAGCTAAATGAACTTCTATAACATATATACCTGAAGGAGTCTCACTTTCCTTCTTTTTCTTTAAATCTTCCAAGTATTTCTTGCAATTCCACTTCCAATGGCCAGATTCCTTGCAATAGAAGCATTCAGTAGTAGGGGTGGCACCTGGCTTGGACTTTCCTTTGGAATTAGGCTTAGCGCTAGAGGATCTTTCTAGAGCTTTGCCCTTTCCCTTAGCCTTGCCCTTGCCCTTCTTCTTAAAGCTTTTTCCCTTTTGAACCATCATTACATTATTTGGGTTTTTCTTAATGTTCTGTTCCGCTGTTTTAAGCATCCCATGCAATTCGGTCAATGATTTCTCCAGATTATTCATGTTATAATTCATGACAAACTGGTCATAGCTCGGAGGGAGCGATTGGAGAATCATATCAGTAGCCAACTCTTGACTAAGGGGAAAACCAAGTTTTTCCAAATTCTCAATGTAACCAGTCATCTTGATCACATGAGGACTGACCGAGCTTCCTTCTGCCAACTTGCAATCATGCAATTTCTTGGTGGTCTCATATCTTTCCACCCTGGCCTGCTCCTCGAATAAGTTTCTAAGAGACACGGCCATGTCATAAGCTGTCATGTTCTCATATTGCTTCTGAAGCTCAGAGTTCATCGTGACAAGCATTAGACAGCTGGCATCAAGTGCGTCATCAGTATGCTTTTTATAAGCATCCTTTTGAGCACGTAAAGCACTAGCGGCTGGTTCATCAGGTATAGGAGTCTGTAGAACATAGTCCTTTTTCTCTTGTTTGAGAACAATTCTCAAGTTTCTATACCAATCAATAAAATTTGTTCCATTGAGCTTTTCTTTATTAAGGACAGATCGCAAACTGAAATTGTTTGAGGAGCTACCACTATCCATGGTCTACAACAGTAAAGAAATGCAAAATTATAGCATTATATTTATGAAAAGTCTTTTATTAAACAATTTAATAAAAGATGTACCAACTATATATTTTAGAAAAAATCCCTCAAAGAAATATATATAGTAGGCCAAGATCCATATTTCACTAAGTTCTAGTGTGCTTTGGCATCACTGCTAGAAACCTAGTTATTTAGGTAAGCAACTCCTTACTAATTATATCATATATAACTCTTGTTTGTTGGGTGTCATCCCAACACCATGCCCCAAAGCCCAAAACCGTTTTGATGGCTTTGTTAAGTTAAACCAATTCTATGCTTATGGGTGTCCAACACACATCCTGCCTTATTAAGATAATTGATGGTGCCCTGATTTGTCAGACCCACCAACCAACGATCAAAATCTTGACAGGTGCAGCAATTGGAAGGGTATAATAAACACTTAATTTTTATGAGGGGTTAAAACATGGCAAAACATCCATATGCACGAAAATAACCATCAGCTAGATGATCTAATAGGTGCAATTTCGACTATATTTAACTTCCGTTGGCAGTAGCCTTGGCTAGGAAAGACCGCGACTGTTTTCGCTCACACCATGAAGGAAAGCGTTCCGTCAAGCGGGGCTTATTAAGAAAAACCTTATGATGTGTTCTTTCCTTAGACACCAAAGTTGACAGTTTCTGGTTGTCAAGTATAATCTTTATGTTTCATGAGGGGTTAAAAGATGTCACAACATCTATATGCATGAAAATAACCATCAGTTAGATAATCTCACATGCATAACTACGATTATATTTAATTTCCGTTGGCAGTAACCTTGGCCAGGAAAGACCGTGACTATTTTCGCTCACACCATGAAGGAAAGCGTTCCGCCAAGCGGGGCTTATTAAGAAAAACCTTATGATGTGTTCTTTCCTTAGACACCAAAGTTGACAGCTTCTGGTTATCAAATATAATCTTTTTTTTTTAAAATTAATCATATTAATCAAATTTTCGAACCAATCTGATTGGTTTAAATGCCCTTAAGTCATTCATATTAACTCCAATATGAATATCTAGAATAGGCAGCTAATGTCATATATAGATCCAATCTATACACATATGATTTAGAAGATCTAATCTACTATTGTCATATAAACCCTAACATCACCTCCCTCTGGCCCATGCTAGGATCATTAGACATTAGTTCATATTAAAGCCAGCCAAAAATTGTTCATCACAACACTTGGATGTCAAAACAAACATGTATAATGAAACTTATACGGTAACAGATTAAATGAACTAGTAGATCTAATCTACTATAACTTCATATATCACATATATATATATATATATATATATATATATATATTATTAATCCAGATCTAATACTATACAGGATGGCTCTGATACCACTGTAGGAAATCGAGTAAGCTACACTAGCAGAATTTCTAATAATTTACTCGAAAACTGCAAGTAATAGATCATAGATTAGATTGTTACCAGTAGCGGAAGCAGATTTGATGCAACGATCGAATGTTCGCAACAACCGTTTGCGGATCATCCAGAACAGTGGATGTAGATGACAACGATCACTCACGGATCGTCCTGATCAGCGCAGTAATTGCAGCAGCGCCTCTACCGGTATCCACACGTACTGGGATGGAACGTTGTGCAATGGTGTGCTAGCACCAATGTGCACAACAAGGGTTTTTAGGGCTATTACTTTAGAGGAGGTAGCAATTAGGGCTTTTCTGTATGTTTCCTCAAGGGCCATCATACCTCTCTATATATAGGGCCAAGTAGGAGAAATCCTAACAAATTAGGTTTCCTGATATTATACGAATCTTATCCGAACTGCCCATGCAGAAGAAATCCTAACAGATTAGGTTTCCTGATTTTATACGAATCTTATCCGTATTGCAGGATGAGACTAATATTAAATCTTCGTATCTGATACGTTAATTTCATAACATTTATTGCACCCCTCCATCGGAGAGCGAGTTGTGGTTTGAGAATTCTCGGCCAGAGAAGTCTAGCGAATTGGATTCTCTCCCCACTTTGAGCGCAGAGCAGAAAAGACAGGCCCAAGTGATTCTTCACTTAGTCCAACAGGGTCTAACTGCTCGCGACATCATCCGCGACTTTGTGAAGAATCGGGTGAGCCCCCTGCGTGAAAGGGCTCACTCGGCTTGGGAGATTCAGTCCATAGCGGACAGCACGCTGGACTACAATAAAGGTATGTCTTCTAGTCAACAATAATGTACAATGAGAAAATGTCGTATTTGCTAACTTGCTTGTGACACAGTTCTGGGTTCGTCCGAAATTGAGAAAAGGATGAACTACCTCCTCAAGGCATACAGTGCCGATGTGGAGGGAGCTAGAGGATCGCCTCACCCGCAGAGCCTGATCAATGCCGGTGACGACCTTCGACAGGAGTGTCGAAAGGTAAGGACGTTCTTGCCAAGCTCCATTTGCAAACCATCCTCGGACTTTGTATTAACGAGAAGAACTCGAATAATATAGCTCTTGGGGAAGTTCGGTGAGGCAACATGCCCAGCCGAAGACGTCGGCTCCCTGGGAAAGTCGGCTCCGAAGAGAATAAAGAAAGTTTGTTCGTAGCGCGGGACAAGGGAAAGCGTTCCCAAGAAGCCTAAAGGACTTCTGGGAGAAACTTCTTCACCGAAGGCTCCTTCTACAGCAAAAAGAACCGTGGTAAGATACTCAATGCCCTCTGTTATCCCGGGTACAAACCTGCATCACTTCTCCGTCATACAGGGTGAAGGGAGCGAGGAGGAAGAAGATGATGTTCCTCTGATCCGCCGCAAGAGGAGAGCGATTGCCTCCCTGTCCGGCAACGTCTCACCTTCGGCCGCGAGACCTGGAACGACCAATGCAGCCCTCGCAACCACTAATGACCTTGTGGTCGCGGGTGAAGTTTCACTACCAAAAGCCCAAGAAGCTTCAGGGCTCGCTACACCTCTCCATCCAACGGAGGGGTTAACTGCGGTAAGATCCTTCACAATTTCAATGGTCGCTATCCATTTGTGAATGTCAACTGAGTAATATTCATGCAGGAGGAAGAAAACATTCCCTTCATCCGCCCTGAGACGGTTGCGGCCATCCCTGGGGTGGCGAGCACTCCGCACCTAACGCCTGGGTCAGAAATAACAGAACAGGATACCGCGACTGCCAGCACTCCCACAGTCGCGGATGAAGTCTTGACGCCTATGATCCAGGTAACATCTGGTCACAAGGCTGTATCCCTACCAACTGAAGGGGTTATCCAGGTAAAGATCATCCCTGCTTCAGTCCTTATCGTTCCTTATGCGTATGTTCATGATTTTCTACACACAGGGAGAAAAGGACAGGATCCTCCTCAGGAAGAGGAAGACCAGGATAGATGACGACTGTCCCCTTTTCCTTGGGGAACCTTCTTCAAAATCCCAGAAATTAGAGGGAGTTCGAATAATGTAAGAAATTTCCCTTGTATGGACAAGGTTTAATTTCAATAGTTTCTTATAGAAAACCCAACTGATATCATTTTCTATTATTCAGGCACAGGAGTCCAGTGCCAAGCCCTTCAGCAGCCTCTGCCAGTGTTGGGGCTTCTCCCGCAACCGAAATCTCTGGGGATATAGCATGCATTGGCCAGTGATGGGGCCAATGTTGGGGCTTCGCACGCGTCATATCGAACACTGGTCAGAAAGGCTTTCCGACAAGGATTTTATTGGCCTTCGACACTTGATGATGCCAAGGATTTGGTCAAGACATGTCCTTAGTGTCAGTTTCATGCAAGACAGGTTCATCAACCTGCCTACGCTTTGCAAACCATTCCCCTTGCATGGCCCTTCGCGGTCTAGGGGATGGACATTGTCGGTCCTATGCCACAAGCGGCCAATGGATACAAGTTCCTAATCATAGCCATTGACACGTTTACAAAGTGGATTGAAGCCGAACCGGTATGTAATATTACCGCCGCTGCCGCACAAAAGTTCTTTCATAAGAACATTGTGGCTCGATTCAGTGTTCCAAATCGTCTCATTACTGATAACGGTTCTCAGTTCGCTCGTGGTCATTTTGTAGATTACTACGATCAGATTGGAACCAAGGTGTGCTTTGTTTCTGTAGCTCATCCACAGAGCAATGGCGCCGTAGAACGTGCGAACGGGCAAATATTGCAAGGCATCAAAAAATGTGTTTTTGATCTCATTAAGACACGCTCGCGGGCTTGGGCAGACGAGCTCTACACCGTTCTATCGGCGCTACGGACTACCTCTAGTCGAGCCACCAGTGAGACGCCTTTCCATCTAGTCTATGGGGCTGTGGCAGTGTTACCTATGGAAATTAGTATTGGTTCTGTTCGGACAAATCAATTCGGACGAGTTGATCAGATCGAGTAGTGATTACAAGATCTCATCCTCCTAGAAAAAAAATGTGATTGAGCTTTGATCAAATTCGCGGTTTACTTGCAAGCTTTGCGCAAGTATCATAACAAAAGGGTGCGACCACATAGTCTTCACGTGGGCGATCTGGTTTTACGTAAAATACAAGACCAATCTTGTCGTGGTATTAAGAATACCCCGGCAGGTTTTGAAGACGATCCTAGCGGAGATTACGCGGCGCGGGTTGACCGGGTGACCGGTCCTCCCCCGCCGGACAAACACAAGAATTGACACGTGGATTTATACAGGTTCGGGTCCCGGTGGGGGCCCTAGTCCTGTTGACGCGCTCCCGACCGGAGTCGGCTGGGGAGGCTCTCTCCGGGGGAGAGGCTTCCGGAGCACGTCTGTGAGTTTAGCTATTCCAAATAACAATGAGCTGATCCTTTACAACAGAGGGGTACAAGGGCTATTTATAGCCTCAAAAAGAAGCAAAAAGCCTAAACTACCCCAGAAGCCACCGTCGGATTGAAGGGTAGGACCGTCCTTCTTCCGGTCAAACGTCTTGGATGCTTGACAGGTGGTCGCTGATTCCCGAGGCGTCCCTCGCGTGACCTGCACGTGATGAACAAACAGGGATTTTACCTTTTAGGAGGGCGATGACGTCCGGGACCCCTTCCGGAGAGCAGGGTCTCGGGAGCCTGAAGGCGGCGCCCGGGGAAGGCACCGGGGGCCACTGTCCCCGGGCGAATGGCGGCGCCCGGGACTCGCCCGGGGGGCAAGGTCCCGGGAGCCAAAAGGCGGCGCCCGGGACGTACCCAGGAGGCACGGTCCCGGGAGCCTAAAAGGCGGCACCCGGGGCAGGCACCGGAGGCCACTGTCCCCGGGCAAATGGCGGCGCCCGGGACCCGCCCGGGGGGCACGGTCCCGGGGGCCTAAAAGGCGGCGCCCGGGGCAGGCACCGGAGGCCACTGTCCCCGGGCGAATGGCGGCGCCCGGGACTCGCCCGGGGGGCAAGGTCCCGGGAGCCAAAAGGCGGCGCCCGGGACATACCCCGGAGGCACGGTCCCGGGAGCCTAAAAGGCGGCGCCCGGGGCAGGCACCGGAGGCCACTGTCCCCGGGCAAATGGCGGCGCCCGGGACCCGCGCGGGGGGAACGGTCTCGGGGGCCTAAAAGGCGGCGCCCGGGGCAGGCACCGGAGGCCACTGTCCCCGGGCGAATGGCGGCGCCAGGGACTCGCCCGGGGGGCAAGGTCCCGGGAGCCAAAAGGCGGCGCCCGGGACATACCCCGGAGGCACGGTCCCGGGAGTCTAAAAGGCGGCGCCCGGGGCAGGCACCGGAGGCCACTGTCCCCGGGCAAATGGCGGCGCCCGGGGCAGGTACCGGAGGCCACTGTCCCCGGGCAATCATGAACTTACCTGGACTTGACCGCGTGGAGATTTCCCCCAACAGCAGCCCCCCATGCCCTCTGGGGACGAAGCTTGAGCCCCCAGAGGGAATGGTTACGATACCGGGAAAATCTCCGGGCGAAACCTCCGGACGAAAATCACCGGACCCCCGGCGACGCTTCGGTTTCTGTGCCGGGCGCTTTATGGCCGCGCCGTTTTCGCAATAAATGCACACGCGGTTCGAACTGGCGTCTCGATTTACGAGCCTGTCCCTTCATTTCCCGCGCACGGTTTGAATTTCAGTGGTCCAGATTGCTCCGAGGGGGCCACGTGGCGCGCATCTAGATCACGGCTAGCCTCTATAAATAGGGCCTTAGGGGGCCCCGGTAGCTCATTCCAAATTTTCCAACTCCAGCTTCAGCTCTCCCGGTAGCGCTGTCCCGGTAGCATTTCCGGTAGCTTCCTCCGGTAGCGAGCGTCCGGGAGCTTTAGTCAACCTCCTAAAATGTTAGCCACCGAAAAAAGAAAGAACTGACCTAATGGCGGCCAAAGGTCGAGTGAAGACCACGGAGGTGCCCCCGGAGGAAATCCCCGTGGATTTCCTCTGGGCCTCCGAGTTCTCGGTCTCGGACGCGGAGTCCCTGGTCGAGAAGGGCATCGTTGGAGAGGTGGACATCCGGGTCCCCCTGAAGAAGGACGGAGCCCCCCGCCCCAGGCCCGGAGAGGTCGTGGCCTTCGAGGCCTTCCTCGAGGTGGGGCTCTGGCTCCCGGTGCATCCGATGCTCCGGGAGTTTCTCAAAGAGTACGGGGTGGCTCTCAACCACCTCACCCCGAACGCGCTCGTCCGTATGGGCCTTTTTATATGGCTCTACGAGACAGCGACCGGGCAGGAGCCCACCCTCCGCGCCTTCCGGTACTTCTATGAACCGACAGCGCGGAGCTCCCACCTGGTGAAGGGAGGACCGAAGTCCCCCTTCGGCTCGGTGATGATCCAAATGCTGCCCTCCCGGGTGGCGGACTACCCGGCGGCGGCCTCCCGGGATCACTGGGGGGACTGGCTCCGGAGGTGGTTCTACCTCCGGGTCCGGGACGAGGCGGTGGTCTACGCCCCGGAGCCTCCCACCTACAGCCGGTCATCCGCACCGAAGCCGCCGGTGTGGACTGACGAGGAGTTCGAGCTCCTCGGGAAGGTGGTGCTGGCGAAGAAGGCCCGCTCGATGCGGGACGCCGCGGAGGAGCTGGCGCTCCTGCGGCTTTCCCCCTTCTCACGCGGGGGAAGGGGGATCGGCATGGGCCCGGAGCAGCGGCCCCCGGTCAAGCCGGTGACGCGGCGTAAGTCCCCTGCATTTTTGTACTTGCAGTTTTTTATGAGAAATTGACTAACTTTTTACCTCTTGCAGTGCGCCCGTACCCGGCGGCGAGGGACAAGGCGGAGCACCTCCTGGGGAGGTACTTCGCCGACGAACATGAGCGCATCGTGCGCCTCGTGGGGGAGGGCCCCCCCCGGAACCTGGTGGCCGAGGCCTTCGGGCTTAAGCTTCCGGAGAGGAAGCCCCTCCCCACCCCCGGGAGCCATAAACGGGGAAAGGATGCGGTCGGGGGCTCGGAGCCCAAAAGGGCCCGGGTTCAGAAGACCCCCGGCACCGCGACGACGCGGGCGACGACGCCGGTGAGGGCTCGGGACACGAGTCCCGCGGCTGAGCGTGCCCGGGCGGCGTCCCGGGCAGAGGCGACGCCTCCGCCCCCGGAGGCCCCCGTCGAGGCCCGGGGAAAAGAGGTAGTTGTCGGTGGGGCAGGGTCCGATTCGGCGGACTACGCCCCGTCGCCAATTCGCGTGACCCTCCTCTCGCCTCTCCCGGCGGCACTGGCGCCGGAGAGGCTAGAGGTGAGGTTTTCGGAGGCGGCGCCTCCGTGCCTCTGGCCGGTTGATGAGGAGGGGTGGAGCCCCTCAGTCTTCGAGGTCCCCCCGCAGCAGGAGTCTCCGAGGGCCCTCCGGCCTGGGGCGGGGAAAGGCCCGATGATCCCCCCCGGGCGGAGATCCCCGCCCAATCCTCGTCTTCATCGTCCTCGGAGGAAACTTCGTCGACGAAGACGCCGGCGACGACGGCCGTGCTCCCGGACTCCGAGGTCCGGGGGCCCTCTCTGCTTCCCGCCGGGCAAGATACCTCTCTGCTTCCCGCCGGGGAGGTGGCCCGCTGCGCGGAGGGCCTGCACAGCCGGAAGGTGCAGGCCTTCGTAGCGGGGGGAACGCTCCACGAGCGTTTTGAGGGACTCGAGTCCCTCGGAGACCAGGTAGCCCGAGCTCTTAAAACTTCACCTTTTTTCCTGCACTTAAGATTTTTCTAACTCTTTATGTATTTTGTAGGTAGCGACTGTTACCTGGGGCCTTGAGCAGCGGGTCACCCGGCTGCTCAAGGAGGCGGAGAGCCGGGCCGCGGCTTGCGTGGAGCAGCGGGAGGCGGCCCTCCGGGAGCGGGACGAAGCTCTTGATGAGCTGTCCCGGGCCCGGGCGCAGGTGCACCTTTCGGAGGGCGCCTACGTCCGCCTCCGAGAGGAGGCCAAGGTGCGGGAGAAGGCGCTCCGGGAGCTCGAGAGTTCCAGCGTCCGGGCGCTGTCGGACGCGGGCCGCTCCGTCCGCTCGGCCTTGGAAAGCCTTGGCGTTAGCCTGGGCTCCGGGAGCGGCCCGGAGGTGCCCCCGGCGACCCTCGCGGAGGCTGTGCGTTTTCTTAACGCACAAGTCTCCGCCATCCCGGAGGCTGCGGACGTCCGGGCACGGGGCCGGGCGATCCCCGTCATCGCGGCCGTCGTGGGGCTCGTCGACTATCGGGGGGTTGGCGCCCGGGCGATCGGGGGGCGCATCCCCCGGAGCTTCCCAGAGGCCTTCGAGCCAACGCGCCGGGAGGTGGAGCTGCTGGCGGAGGGATTCTACGACCGGATCATCCGGACGAGGTTCCCGACACCGGCGCCTCCGGCCGCGGATGCCCCTGCCCCGGCCACGGAGGAAGCTCCCCGGGGGGAGGACCCCAATGCTAAAGTATGAGCCTCCCCCGGGTCTTTAGCTAGGACCCCTTTTATTTTTGTTAGACATTTTGATTCCGGTAGCTTCTTAGGAGAAGCCCCGGGCACTTGTACAAAAACATTTTGCAATGAAATATATTTGAAATTTTCTAAGTCTTTGCGATGAAATGTTACCAGGGTTCCCGGGGGGTTACTCCCGGGCAACGGTCCGGGAGAGGCTCTCCGGGGGACGCCCAAGCGGCTTTGATTTTGCTGAGCCTTGTCTCCAGGGAGCGCGACGGGGGTACTGCCCGGGAGCCTGTCCTGCTGAGGTGGCGCCCGGAGTGGCACTTGGATAATTTTGACAACAGCCGTGCTGAATTAACTCCCCCGCGCCCGAAGGCCCAGATGATACCTCCTCTCCGGATACTTCTGCCGGCTGGGTACGAGTTTTGGCCCGAAGACGTACTTCAGGACTCTCAGCGTCGCGTCCGGGCGCTGTACCGGGACTTGGCCCGGGAGCTGAGGGAGCGCCTCCGGGAGATTTAGGCGTAGGGGCCTTAGGCTCGTAGAAAATCCCCCGGGTTAGGACCCGGGTTGTATCATTTCCGAAACCCACCGGAGGGGGAAGATGTCCTCCGGATCTCTCAATAAATAAAGCTGCCTTTCTTTTGTTGCTTGCTTTGTCTTTTCTTCTTGGCTGGTCTGTGGGGCTCATCTTCAAAAGAATGAGCTATGTTTGCTCGTGGGTGACCCGGGGGCCCCCTGTCCCCCTCCGCCTACAGCGGGCCGGAGGAGACCTCCGCGCGCTGTGGGGGTAACAGGGTCCCCAGGGGGAACATAACCTGTAGGAGAAATATTTTTCTAAGTTAGAAAATTGTAAAAACGGGGTTTCCGAGGTAGGGACCTTCCGGGAGAGGTTCATCCGGCCGTCGTCAGAACGGGGAACCGGGAACAAGGCGCGGAAGGGGCTTGTGAAAAGCCGATAAGACCTCCGGAGGGGAGCTTCCCGGGAGGCTTCGTCCGGTCTCCATGAGAACGGGGAACCGGGAATAATGTCCGGGGGAAAATATATCCGAGAAATCCATATCTTCGTAAGGCAATCGTCCGGTCGCCGTGAGAACGGGGAGCCGGGAATAAGGTCTCCGAAAGATAATCATCCGGTCGCCGTGAGAACGGGGAGTCGGGAATAAGGTCTTCGGGAGATAATCATCCGGTCGCCGTGAGAACGGGGAGCCGGGAATAAGGTCTCCGAAAGATAATCATCCGGTCGCCGTGAGAACGGGGAGCCGGGAATAAGGTCTCCTGAGAAATCCCTCGGACGTCCCGCTGGGGAGAGCGTCCACTCCCGGAGGAGGGAGAAAATCCAGAAAGCCATTAGACATCCCGCTGAGGAGAGCGTCTACTCCCAGAGGAGGAAGTGCCCGAAGACGGGTCTTGAGTGTTTGGGTAGGGGACTAGTCTCCCAAAGTGACTCGTTACCGCGGCCGCTGGGTACCGGGTTGCCGCTTACACCCTCAGTCCACGAGGGCTGTTCGTAAGCCGCCCTACAGGAGGGACTTGCTGGGTCAGGGCCCACTTCCTCACGGGGAGGGCATCCTCGCGGGGAGGGCTTCCTCTCGGGGAGGGCATCTTCACGGGGAAGGCATCCTCGCGGGGAGGGCATCGCCGCTAGGGGCGGTAAACAAGAACCTGCAGTGAGACAGTTGAAGAACAAAGGCTATGCATTGATTAACAAAATATACAAAGCCCCCCCCCCCCCCCCCCCGCGAAGCCGCGAAGGGGGAAAAAGGAAGCTACAGTGTCCCCCCTCCCCCTCCGGCGTGACCGCTCCGGGGGAGGGGGCGGGCCCGTAAGGCTAGACGTAAAAGTTGCGAAGTAAACGCAAGTTCCAGGTGTGCTTCAGCTCCTGCTCTTGAAGGTTGGAGAGCTTGTAGGCCCCCGAGCCTAGGACAGCGGAGATCCTGTAGGGGCCCTCCCACTTGGGGGAGAGCTTTCCCTGGGCTTGGAGGTCCGTGACGCGCTTGAGGACAAGGTCCCCAAGGCGAAAAGCTCTTTCACGCACGCGCTGGTCGTATGCGCGCGACATCTCGCGCTCGTAGATGGCGTGGCGGAGGAGCGCTCGGTCGCGTTCCTCCTCCACGAGGTCGATTTCCGACCGCCGGTTGTCTTCGTTGGCCCAGTAGGCTGCGGTCGTGGCTCCGTTCAGGAGCTCGACCCGCAGTGACCGGAAGCCGATATCCGGGGGGAGGACTGCCTCCGCCCCGTAGACCAGAGAGAAGGGAGCACGCCCTGTGGCCCGGGACGGGGTCGTGCGCATGGAGCAGAGGACGCTAGGGAGCTCTTCTGCCCATGCGCCCCGCTTGGAAGCGGTTTGTTCGAGTCTCCGGCGCAGCCCCTGTAGGATCACGCCGTTGACCCTCTCGACGGCCCCGTTGCTCTGAGGATGGGCCACTGAAGCGAAGTGGATGACGATCCCCAGGCCTTCGCAGAATTCCCGGAAATAAGCCGAGTCGAATTGGGTCCCGTTGTCCACGGTGATTTCCCGGGGACACCAAAACGACAAACGACATTTTTCCAGAAAAACAACTGAACGGCCCGGGATGTGATGCTAGCCAAGGGCTCCGCCTCAACCCACTTTCTAAAGTAGTCGACCGCGACTACCGCATACTTGTATCATCCGGGGAGGCCACCGAGGGCTTCATGATGATTTCCAAGAAGGCCCCCCTGGGGAGCGTTTCCCGGGCGCTTGCTGCCGGTGCCAAGGCATCGGCCCGATCATTCTCCCTCCTCGGGATATGCCGGGCCTCAAGGCCGTCGAAGTGCTTCTCCATCTTCCGTACTTCCTGCAAGTAAAGACTTAGATTTGCGTCATGGCACAGGTAAGACTTGTCCATTTGGCAGACAACGAGCTGAGAGTCTCCCTTCACTAGGAGGCGCCGAATCCCCAGGGAGCGCGCGAGGCGCATCCCGACGAGCAGAGCCTCGTACTCGGCGACGTTATTGGTTGCGGGGAACTCGAGCCGCGCGGCGTACTCGAGCTCCTTTCCCTCGGGGCTCCGGAGGACTACCCCCGCGCCAGCCCCGGCGAGACACAGCGACCCATCGAACAGCAGGGTCCACTGGTCACTGCGTCGGGGCGGCACAGGGAGATCTTCGTCCCCGGACCCAGAGGCGGGAGTCCATTCTGCGACGAAGTCGGCGAGGACCTGCGACTTGATTGCGGAGCGGCCGGTAAGGGACAGGGAGAAGGGGGCAAGCTCGGCCCCGCACTTCCCAATTCGGCCGATGGCTTCTTTATTCCGCAGTACCTCCCCCAGGGGGAGGGACGACGAGACGGTGATGGGGTGCCCCAGGAAGTAGTGCCGGAGCTTCCGGGACGCCATGAGGAGGGCGTAGCAAATCTTCTCCATCTCCGTGTACCGAGTCTTGGCCCCTTGGAGGGCTTCACTGACGTAGTACACGGGACGTTGCTGCCCCCCTTGCTCCTTCACCAAAACTGCGCTGACGGCGACGGGGGTCGCGGCGAGGTAGAGGAGCAAGGGCTCTTCCGGAGACGGACTCACGAGCATTGGAGGGCTCGAGAGGTACTTCTTGAGGTCGTTGAAGGCTTCCTGGGCCTCGGGGGTCCAGCGGAACCCCTCGAGCCCTCGGAGGATCTTGAAGAACTGGAGGCCCCACTCCCCCGAGCGGGAGACGAAGCGACTGAGCGCGGCCAGGCGGTCGGAGAGCCGCTGGACATCTTTGACGGAGCGCGGTGGGGGCATGTCTAGGAAGGCCCGGATCTCTCAATGCCCCGCTGGGACACGAGGAAACCCAGGAGCTTCCCCCCGCGCACCCCGAAGGCGCACTTCTCCGGGTTGAGCTTGAGCCCGAACGCGTGGAGGTTGCGGAAGGTCTCTGCGAGGTCGTCGATGTGGGAGGCGGCACGGGGACTCTTGACGACTGCGTCGTCTACGTAGACTTCGACGTTGCGGCCGACTTGGTCTTTGAAGACCAGCGTCATCAGGCGCTGGAAGGTGGCTCCCGCATTCTTGTGCCCGAAGGGCATGTGGCGGTAGCAGAAGGTTCCGAGGGGAGTTATAAAGCTCGTCTTTTCCTCGTCCCCCTCCGCCATCCGGACTTGATGGTATCCCGAGTAGGCATCTAGGAAGCTCATCAGCTCGCACCCCGCGGTGGAGTCAACGAGCTGGTCGATCCGCGGGAGTGGGAAGTTGTCTTTGGGCAGGCGCGGTTAAGGTCGGTGAAGTCCACGCACATGCGCCACTTGCCACTTGATTTCTTGACGAGGACGGGGTTTGCGAGCCACTCAGGGTGCAAGACCTCCCGGATGAACCCCGCCTCTTGGAGCTGAGCTATGTCCGTCTTGATGGCTTCTTGGCGTTCGAGGGAGAGCTTTCTCAACTACTGCTTGATAGGGGGGTGACCGGGGGTTACCGCGAGCTTGTGCTCAATAACCTCCCGGGCGACACCCCGCATGTCCGAAGGCTTCCACGCAAAAACATCGGAGTTTTCGCGCAGAAAGGCTGCGAGTTGCGCTGCATGGTCTTGGGGGAGCTCTGCCCCAATTTGGACAGTTTTGTCCTCGCTGCCTGGGGACAGCGGGACCTTCCAGAGGCCCCCTTCCGGACGCGGGTTGAGAAGGGGCCTCCCAGGGGACGGCGCAGCGACGCCTACGTCCGGGGGGGGAGCCTCCCCCCCGGGCGCCTTGATCAGGTTGACGCTTCCTATTGTGGCAGCAGCTCGCTCGTATAGAGCACGGGCCATGTCTTGGTCCCCCCGGACGTTGATCACGCCATGCGGCCCGGGGATCTTCATGCACAGGTAGTTTTGGTGGGTGCCAGCCCCCAACCGATTGATCGTAGTCCTCCCCATAATCACATTGTAGGAGGAGGGGAGGTCCACTACGTCGAAGCGGACTAGCTCGGTCCGGTAGTTCTCCGGGGTGCCGAAGGTGATCGGGAGATCTACCTTGCCCACGGGGTGGACCGCCTTCCCCGGGACAAACCCTTGCAGAGGCCCTGCCGCTGGTTGCAGGAGCTTCTCATCCACCTGCATTTCCTTGAAGGTTTTGAGGAACAGGACGTCGGCGGAGCTTCCGCCGTCCACGAGGATGCGGGCCAAGTGGCAGTTGTAGATTGTCGCGGAGACAATGAGCGCGTCGTCGTGGGGGAAGCGAACCCCTCGCGCGTCTTCCGCCGTAAAGGTGAGGGGGACGTCCGACCACTTGGGCGGCACGGACGCGTGTAGCACCCCCACTACCTTAACTTCTCGCGCGTACTCCTTGTGCTGGCGCTTGGAGTCCCTCCCGGAGGTGGACCCCCCTATGATGACGTTGATGCGGCGCTGAGAAGTTTGAAAGGGGAGAGCGTCTGAAGGCTCCCCCTCCTGCACCTGCTGCCCCCCCGCGGGAGCGGGAAGGGCCGGAACAGCTGGCCGAGGGGGCAAGGAGGCCGGAGTCCCCCCCCCTGCCCGCGCTGGTCGAGGAACGCCGCGAAGTGCTGCAGCAGCTGGTGGCAATCTCGGGTGGCGTGGGTACTGGACCCGTGGAAGCTGCACCACGGTCCTTCCCGGCTTCTCCCCGCGGGGCCTTCGCGGCCGCGCGAAGACTGTCCTCCCCCATGGCCTCTCGGCTTGGGAAAGGGGCGGTTGCCCTTCGGGGGGTCGCGTGAGCCGCCTCCGCCCTCGAGGACAAAAGTGTCCCGAGGCCGTGGTTCGCTACGGCCCCCCTGCCTGGGGCGCTTGGGGGGATCCCGGGCCCCCCGCTCGGCGGGGGCAGGAGCCCCCTGGGTCTTCTTCCAGATGTCGTCTTCCTCCGCGCGAGCGTACTTTTCGAGTATGTTGAAGAGCTCGTCGGCGGAGGAGGGGCAGCTTCGAGAGAGTCTTCGGTGGAGTTCCCCCGGAAGGATCCCGCTTTTGCAGGCTTCGATCACTGTGGAGTCCAGGACGTGGGCCACTTTGTTTTTTACTTGGGCAAAGCGCTTGAAGAAGCTTCTGATGGTCTCCCCGGTTCTCTGGCGCACTGTGTATAGCTGTGAAGAATCCAGGGGACGTACGTAATTTCCCTGAAAGTTGGCGCAGAACTCCCGCTTCAGCTGCGAGAAAGACTTGATGGAGCCCGCTTGCAGATTGTAAAACCAGGAGCGGGCAATGCCGGTGAGGTAGAGGGGGAAGACGTTGCATTGGACGCTCTCGTCCCCCCCCGCCGCGGAGATGGCTGTGGAGTAGATCTGCACGAACTCGTAAGGGTCCGTGTAACACCCTGAGTTTAGGGGTAAAAACTTTCTTTTCATGAATACCATGTATCTGTAATAGTAGCCAGATTAGTATCTATCTCAAACCCTAAAATCTCAAAATTTTCCCTGTGAATCCAAATCAAGATCAGATTACTCAGATATGATCTATCAGTTACTCTGAACATAAAAGTCTTCAGAAGCTAGATTCAATTCCATCTCTAACTTTCAAATTTATTAATTTCTTTCTGTTTTCGAAAATAGAAATTCTAATTACTATTCTAATTACCCTAATTACTCTGAATTCAGATTTAGCTAAATCTTGACCTATGTCAGACCAGATTACTATTGGACTATGATCATGGGTATGCCAATACCTTAATCCAGAAAGTTGGTAGCCAAATCATATCATCTAAGTCTGTTTCACATATCAGTCCAAATTATTTCGCAAATCAGTCCTTTATCTGATATCTGGAAACCCGAAAAGGCTAAAATCTTTAGATTAACTCCAAATTCAGAGTTTCTTCAGCAAATATTTTCCAAATGCTATTTGATACAAATTTCCCTTCTGTCCAGATTACAAAATCTCATCCTAGATGCCAGAACTCGAAATCGACAAAACTCAGAACTTATTTTACCCTAAAGTACCCTATTTTCAGTTTATATCGAAAAACATCAAATCATGCCAGATTTTACCAAATCTCTCGCTAGACGAGTATAAGGTATAAGTTTATACTCAGCTGTGAAATCAGATTGCATATTACCCCTCTCTAAATCAGAAATTACAATTCAGTCCACAGCCAATTTTCAGAATTTGCAAATCAGTCCAAATGGTTGTTTCGATCATCAGCCACCAGCTGCTGCGACCAGGGAAGCTGCAGTTTGACCAGTGCTTGCCATCGACCTCGACCACAGTCGGCACAGTGCACAGTGTGGCTTCGATCACGACCTCGGCTAGCGTTGAACAGTGCCGTGCCTTGCGACCGCGACCACGCCGTGTTTCGCCGCTGATCAGCGCCGCTCAAGCCCGAGTTGTTTGCAACCGTGTTTGCATGTACACACGTGTTTGCACCTCAGTTGTTGCCGTGGCCATCTCTACCCAGCTCACCAGCTGCTGCACGCCAGAGAGGAGCTTCGCTGTTCGCCGTTGCTGCAACTCGAAGCTTCCTACTTCACCAGCGCAAGCAAGCAGTGAACTTTGTTGTACCTTGCTTCGCCCATAAATAGCAACCCCAGAGCAACCTATTCACCTTTAGCAAAGCTCTCCAAAGCTCTTAAGCAATTAAGCATAAACAGTACTTTTCCTTGCTGCAATCGTCTTCTCCGGCGAGCTCAACACGAAGGCTCACGGTGCCAGCACACCTCACTGCACCAATCCCAAAATTGATAGCACAAGTAGGTATATCTCATCTCCCTTATTATGTGTTAGCAATCAATTGAGCTCCGGTGATCTCTAGCACCGGCGATCACCGAAGTTCTCTAATGCCCTGTTCCAGCAATTGCATTTATTCCAGTTCGAAGTAGTTTCTGTGATAGTAGAATAAAATGATCAGTGGATTAACCCTAGTAAGCCTGTGCATCGAGATTTCAAAATTAACTACAATTGGAAATTTTCCCCTTTTTCGCGCGCCACCGGTGACCGGCTCACGTCGCCAGGCCGCACCACCATTTCTCCGGCCAAATTGATGTAACCAGAAGTTTCACCTCAGCTCCCTACTGCTCTCACAGCGAGTAATTGAACTCTAAGGCCGTGAATCAGTTTCGCCCAATTTAGCCGCCTTCTCCTCCGGCCACAGTGTCGATCTTCTCACCGGCGTCGTTTTAGGCCAATTCCTTTGATCCAAACTATCTGAAGCTATCCAGGAACTCAACTGTGCCTTCAATTTGGAGCTTAATTCACTACATCGCTCTGTTGCCGTTGAAGCCGTCTTCTTCTCCGGCGCAACTCGTCGCCGTTCACTGCCGTGCCATCTCCAGTCGAGCCCAATGCTTCAAACAGTATTATTTAGCCATAGCTAGCTCCAGCAATGCCAAGTTTCAGCAGCACAGCACCAGATTGCAATTTGAATGTTTTACCTTTCACTGCCGCGCCGCCAGTGTGCCGCCCGGTCATCGCCGGCCATCACCGTCGATGCCACCTTGTCCAGAATCTTCGCCCTGATTCCCTGAACATTTTCCTCCATTAGCTCCACCCCTGAATCTACACAGAAATGCTAGTTATTGCTATGCCAAGATATTGTCCAGTGACTTCACTGTGCCGTGTCGCCACCGTACTTCTCTACTGATTTTCATCATCATCCAGCCATCTTCAACCTTAGAACCTATTGAATCATTTGTTCTTGTTACTGAGGCCTACCTCCTAGACAAAGTGGTGCATCAATAGGAGCTCTAGATCAAAAGTTATGGCAAGCCCTAGTTTCTGGCCATGCCAGTTCAATGCCAGACTATGTCAGTCAGTGGCATTAGCCCATTTCACTTCCTTCCAGATGTGTATTTTGAGCATGACTTTGTCCCTTAGACTCCTGAGGTTGTGATCTACAATTTCTTCTTCTATCACAACTTGATTTGAGCCCTTGAACTGCATTTTATGCTTAGCCCTAGATTATGACATTGTCAGCCCTATGTCAAAGCATGTTAGTCAGTGGCATTAACTCATTTCACCTCTTTCCAGTTATGCAAATTGAAAATAACTTTGTCCATTAGACTTGTGGAGTTGTAATCTACATTTCATTCTACTGCCACAAGTTGAGATAATCCTTCTACCATTCATTAACCCTATGTCGATGCCTTGAACCGAATGTCGACCTAAAGACATTCATCGATTTTGGGCAAACCAGCCGCGGACTTAATGTCAATTCCCATATCCTGGAACCCTAGAAGTTCCTAGCACTCTTTTTCAGTCCTAATTCTATGATTTAACCCTAATCAGCTTCTATGGTACCTAAATCTAATCATTTCAGAATCATTAAGACATTCATCTTTGCATTATTGCATATAGTATAGTAATGTATTGAAAAGATTGTAATTCTTAGTTGTTTGTTTGATTGGAGAGTAGATCAAGAGCCAGAGTTCGAGAACTTCACTGCTGACCCGACGTCAACTGCTGTCTCTTACGACGCGGAAGGCAAGTCATATCCTTGGTCATCTTGAACCTATATTTTAAATGTTGCTAAAACATGACCTTGAATATAGGCAATATTGCATGTGAATGATTGAGAATGGTTGATTTATCAATTGGCAGTACTAGACTGGTTATCTGTGAAATGTGAAATAAACAAGTTTTGAGCCATGAACTGTTATATGTATTTATATACTTATATTCATGAAATAAAACCCTTAGCCGTGACCAGAAAAATGGTGTGGATGGCTGTAGCACTGGAGGTGCTAGACTGCAAAGGAATGCATGCACTGAAGGTGCAGGGTTGTGGATGGTCTGGTCACTGGCATATAAGGACTAGAACCTTGTGTTGTGTGTCTAGTGGCATGAACAACGTGCTAACCGCAAGCCTGGTATGGGACAGGTCTGAACAAATACTTATGTGGATCGTACATGAAACCCCTGCATGAGATGTGTTGTGATGATTGATTTGGAGGCTGACTCCCACTATCACTGAAGGTGATCTGGTATTTGACCCAGCAATGGGGACATGAGGTAGGGTGGGGGTATAGCCCGCCACAACTGTGTTTCGCGAGAGATCCACAGGGTCAGGGGTGAATTGTAAGTGATGCATAACAAAAGTTCTTGTTATCTCCACCTTGCCACTCACACATGGTTGTGAGGAGGGGTCTAATCATGTTGATAGGATGGGCTTGAAAGTGGAATATCTTGCGGGTAAATTGGTACCTCTCTGCAGAGTTAAAAATGTATTCGAATACTCCGAGCTCCCGGGTTTTATAGGAGTCTGCTGCGGTGGATTAAATCCACGGGGTGTGACACAAACTATTTTCTAAATAAAATATGTTTAAATCAAGATTACCCAAGTGACATGTGTTGTCATGATAAGGAGTGCTACCGTGGGCTGTCGTGTGTCGACGTGTCGCGGTAGTGCTATAATCTAGTGAATATGAATGATGATGTTACTTTATGAAAAGTGCTGCCAAAAGATGAGATAAGAAAGGAAAAGATTATTTTACAAATATCCATAATTCTTGACTAGTCTAGGTTCATATCATCACTACTATATGTATCTACTCTTACCTATGACTTGCTGAGTACGTAAGTGCTCACCCTTGCAACATTCAACTCAATAGATGGAGCCTACCTTGATCAAGATGATGGCACGGAGTACTACGTGGATCCAGAAGGAGGAGAATCAGTTCCGCCAGAACCCTGATGTGTGTTGTTCTGCTGTCCACTTCTCTTTTGTGGGTGGGTCACCTATCTTCTGCTGTGTAGATGATATTTTGTTAAACCCTGAATGCCTTGCAGGCATTGTAATCCTCTTTATGTAATATTAAGGCCAGCAGGCCACACTGCTTAATATTTTGTAAGTACTCTGTTGCAATGTAATATACTCCTGTGTTTGACTCATCCTGGGAAGTCAAAGGGTTGTGGTTGAGACTAGCTGCAGCGAGCTAGGTCTCTACAGGAGTAGTCGTTGTCCCAGTCTCGGGGCGCGACAGTCCGCCTCGCCATTATAATGTTCGATGTGCGGGGGACGGTAGGGCCGCGGCCATCGGATGCTGCGGAGTCTTCGACACAGAGGCTAGTTCGCCCCCTGAACTTCCCGGGGGGAGCCCCAGTCACTGTTCTCTTTAATGGGGGACGCCCCCTCGTTATCCGAGTCAGGTAGCGGCCCAAGAGGGCCGCCAGACTGGTGGTGACGACGCTTCTCTTCCGGGCCGGGACTGATTTCCCGGACGTCCGGGCTTCGATCCGAGGAGGATGGTTCTTCGGTTGGTCTCTTCCCCCGACTGGTGCGAGAGCGAGGTTCCCTGCGACAACGACCAGGGGGAAGCTCTTCCCCGCGGCTGGGAGAATGCATTCGCTCGACCTCCCCCCGGGAGAAGCGGACCTGCTTCGCCGGGGGAGGGAGCTCCTGCACTGTAGCAGCCGACCCGGAAGCTACCGGGGCCTGCTGGGGGGAGCCCCCTGTGGCGGCCCCCGGGACCGGAAGGGGGGAGCCCCTGCACCATCCGGAACCGGGGAGGGGGCGCCCGGGGCGGCGTTTGGATCCGAAGAGGGGGCCCCTGCGGCAACGACCGGGACCGGAAAGGGGGAAGCCCCTACGACATCCGGAACCGGTGGGGGGTGAGCCCCCTCGGCGACGTCCGGGGTTGGGGAGCCAATGAGGGGGGAAATTCGCTGAGGCACGGGAGCTGCTCTGTCGACCGGCCCTGGTGCGGTAAACGCAACGCGAGGGGCGGGACTGGCTCCCGGCGTAGGAATAACCCCCGGCATGAAATGGCCCCCCAGCCCCGGAAGCGGGCCGGGGACGGGGTACCCTCCTGGTGCCACGAAGGGCCCGGGCATGAAATAGCCTCCCGGCACCGGGACAGGCCCGGGTGCCGAGAAGTGTCCGGAAGTATATCCCGCGGGGGGAGGGAACCCCCCGGCGGGATCATACGGGGTAGACAGCCCCCCGGAGACTGGAGGGGCCGCCGGGTATCCCATAAACAGGGGCATAATCCCCGGATATGTGTGCGACGAAAATGTGGGGGCCGGGGGCCACGCCAACACACTGAGGAGCTCGTCCATAGAGCGCTGGGCGCGGAGCTGGCCCTCCACGAGAGCCTCCAGCAGGGCATCCCGGGGAGCCGGGGGAGCCGTCGGGGGGAAACTCGTCCCGGCCGAGGTCCCCGCGGCCGCCGGGAGCGACCCGGAGGTGGAGGCACCTAGATTGAGAGGAAAGGTGGGAGGCGGTACCTGCGAATGGTCGCCTCCGGACGGAAGCGCCGGAACAGCAGCGTCCCGGACGGGTGGCGCCAGGTCACCGGGACCGGCGTCACCGGGGAGGGCGCGGGTCCTTGTTCTCAGAGGAGCCATGGTGATTTGTCACGGGTCCCCACGAACGGCGCCAACTGTCGTGGTATTAACAATACCCCGGCAGGTTTTGAAGACGATCCTAGCGGAGATTACGCGGCGCGGGTTGACCGGGTGACCGGTCCTCCCCCGCCGGACAAACACAAGAATTGACACGTGGATTTATACAGGTTCGGGTCCCGGTGTGGGCCCTAGTCCTGTTGACGCGCTCCCGATCGGAGCCGGCTGGGGAGGCTCTCCCCGGGGGAGAGGCTTCCGGAGCACGTCTGTGAGGTTAGCTATTCCAAATAACAATGAGCTGATCCTTTACAACAGAGGGGTACAAGGGCTATTTATAGCCTCAAAAAGAAGGAAAAAGCCTAAACTACCCCGGAAGCCACCGTCGGATTGAAGGGTAGGACCGTCCTTCTTCCGGTCAAACGTCTTGGATGCTTGACAGGTGGTCGCTGATTCCCGAGGCGTCCCTCGCGTGACCTGCACGTGATGAACAAACAGGGATTTTACCTTTTAGGAGGGCGATGACGTCCGGGACCCCTTCCGGAGAGCAGGGTCCCGGGAGCCTGAAGGCGGCACCCGGGGCAGGCACCGGGGGCCACTGTCCCCGGGCGAATGGCGGCGCCCGGGACTCGCCCGGGGGGCAAGGTCTCGGGAGCCAAAAGGCGGCGCCCGGGACGTACCCCGGAGGCACGGTCCCGGGAGCCTAAAAGGCGGCGCCCGGGGCAGGCACCGGAGGGCACTGTCCCCGGGCGAATGGCGGCGCCCGGGACTCGCCCGGGGGGCAAGGTCCCGGGAGCCAAAAGGCGGCGCCCGGTACATACCCCGGAGGCACGGTCCCGGGAGCCTAAAAGGCGGCGCCCGGGGCAGGCACCGGAGGCAACTGTCCCCGGGCAAATGGCGGCGCCCGGGGCAGGCACCGGAGGCCACTGTCCCCGAGCAATCATGAACTTACCTGGACTTGACCGCATGGAGATTTCCCCCAACAAATCTGGTCGCAACAAGTTCTCCACAAAATGGGAATGCCCCTATACTGTTGTTTCGGTACCACGACCAGGATCAGCTCGGTTAGCGATGGAGGATGGTCAGATCTTATCTAATACTTGGAACATCGATCAACTTCGCAAATTCTATGTGTAAGTACCCCATTCATTTTTCCTTTTCAATTAGCATGTTTTAACAAAACTAGTGCTTTTAGTTGTTTCATATGTAGAGTATTCCTTTTTGCCCGTATGTTCAGAGTTTGGCTTGGGGGCTGGTCGCCGATGGTTATATCGCCACAATACCCTAATCGGATTCGCTGGCTTCCAGACAAGACACCCCTCAATAAGCCGTTTCTTAACGTACACGGGGCTTGTTGGTATGTCCTTGATCATCAGAGTGGCTGCCGGTTTGCAACAAGGTTGGGCATTGTATCGAATGTGATTATTGGCCTAGTCGAGTATCCCTGGTCATCGTTACACCCATATCTTTCCTATGCTTATGATACTAAGTCTTCAGTATGCATAATCATAGGCGGGGGCTAGGGGAATATGGTTGCAGTATGAAACAAAAAGAGGTGCTTCCTTTCAGAAAAAATGCATGCATTTGCATTATATACATTGTACAGATACAAGAGTTTACAGTATGCCGAGATCGTTTAGGAGTTTCTCGACAAGAGGTCTAACTTCCTCCAAAATAGACCCAAGCTGGTCTTCACTCTCGACCTCTACTTCTTCCGCCGCTGCGTTCAGGTCCAGATCTGGGCCATGGAGAAGGCGAAGTCGGCAGAGGATGGCGAAGGCAGTTGATCGAACTCGGGATTTAATCGCCTCTTTTTGCCGCCTAGTATCTTCAGGAAGATACTCGAGGAGTGACTCCGCTTGAGTCGTGACCAGCGTGGTCCAGTCGCTGAGGCTAAGGTCGTCCACCGCAGTTTCGACCACATCAGCCCTTAGAAGACCGGCCACCATCTTCAGTTTTTTGAAGATGTTTCCTTGAGCACTGCTGCAGGCAGAGATTGACGTGCTCAAATCTTTGTTCTCCCTGTGAACAGAATCAAGGGTCGCCTAGAGTGTTGCCTTCTCCTGATCGACCTGGCCTATTTGGTCATCTCGTGCTGCAACAAGAAACCATTACGAACAGTTCATACAAAGAAGTCAATTTACTACGGACAGGGATATGCTTACAAGAGAGTTCTAATCGCAATTTCTTGAGTTCACTCTCCAAAAACGAGATGTGGGTAGCCACCCGGAATTTTTGATTTTCTCAGTCAGCGAGGCTCTTCACTAGATAAGCATTTTCTCTGTGACAGAATGGATGATTATCAAAATGAAGACCTGCACTTGAATGAGTAAAGGAAAATCTTCTTTACCGCTGCAGGAGACCTTTCTCCTCTTCTGTGGCTTCGATGCTATCTATCATAGCCATCGACATGGTCGCCATGCGGGTCATCTCCTATGACAAGAAAGGAGATTGATTTCAAAACATAGATGCTCTTATGCAAACACATAATCCCTGCGGGATGACTGAAGTACCTCAGCATACTCTTGGAATGAGAGTTTACTCGGCGCCACTGAAGGTTGAACCGCAGGGTTCACCTTGTCTCCCGCGGGGACAGTGGATGTTCCTCCCCGCTAGCCCTTATTCCTGGCCAAAGTTGCAGATTCCAATATCCTTGATTGGACTTGTTGGGGGAAATCTCCACGCGGTCAAGTCCAGGTAAGTTCATGATTGCCCGGGGACAGTGGCCTCCGGTGCCTGCCCCGGGCGCCGCCTTTTAGGCTCCCGGGACCGTGCCTCCGGGGCATGTCCCGGGCGCCGCCATTTGGCCCCCGGGACCGTGCCCCCCGGGCATGTCCCGGGCGCCGCCATGTGCCCGGGGACAGTGGCCTCCGGTGCCTGCCCCGGGCGCCGCCTTTTAGGCTCCCGGGACCGTGCCTCCGAGGCATGTCCCGGGCGCCGCCATTTGGCCCCCGGGACCGTGCCCCCCGGGCAGGTCCCGGGCGCCGCCATGTGCCCGGGGACAGTGGCCTCCGGTGCCTGCCCCGGGCGCCGCCTTTTAGGCTCCCGGGACCGTACCCCCCGGGCATGTCCCGGGCGCCGCCATTTGGCCCCCGGGACCGTGCCCCCCGGGCATGTCCCGGGCGCCGCCATCTGCCCGGGGACAGTGGCCGCCGGTGCCTGCCCCGGGCGCCGCCATTTGGCCCCCGGGACCGTGCCCCCCGGGCATGTCCCGGGCGCCGCCATCTGCCCGGGGACAGTGGCCGCCGGTGCCTGCCCCGGGCGCCGCCATTTGGCCCCCGGGACCGTGCCCCCCGGGCATGTCCCGAGCGCCGCCATGTGCCCGGGGACAGTGGCCGCCGGTGCCTGCCCCGGGCGCCGCCATTTGGCCCAATGGACCGTGCCCCCCGGGCATGTCCCGGGCGCCGCCATGTGCCCGGGGACAGTGGCCTCCGGTGCCTGCCCCGGGCGCCGCCTTTTGGGCTCCCGGGACCCTGCTCTCCGGAAGAGGTCCCGGACGTCACCGCCCTCCTAAAAGTTAAAATCCCTGTTTGTTTATCACGTGCAGGTCACGCGAGGGACGCCTCGGGAATCAGCGACCACCTGTCAAGCATCCAAGACGTTTGACCGGGAGAAGGACGGTCCTACCCTTCAATCCGACGGTGGCTCCCGGGGTAGTTTAGGTTTTTTGCTTCTTTTTGGGGCTATAAATAGCCCTTGTACCCCTCTGTTGTAAAGGATCAGTTCATTATTATTTGGAATAGCTAATTTCACAGACGTGCTCCGGAAGCCTCTCTCCCGGAGAGAGCTCCCCCAGCCGACTCCGGTCGGGAGCGCGTCGACAGGACTAGGGCCCCCACTGGGACCCGAACCTGTATAAATCCTCGTGTCTTTTCTTGTGTTTGTTCGGTGGGGGAGGACCGGTCACCCGGTCAACCCGCGCTGCGTAATCTCCGCTAGGATCGTCTTCAAAACCTGCCGGGGTATTCTTAATACCACGACAGGACTTCAGCAGGAATCTCGTTCACCACGACCTGAATGACTTCTTGGACCAATGGGGTGGAGCTTTGCTCCCCAGAGATTTCGGTCGTGGTAGAAGCCCCAACACTGGCCAAGGCTGTTGAAGGGCTTGGCACTGAACTCCTGTGCCTGAGTAATAGGAAACGATATCAGTTGGGTTTCCTACAAGCAACCATTGAAATTAAACCTTGTCCATACAAGGGAAATTTCTTACCTTATTCGAACTCCCTCTAATTTTTGGGATTTTGAAGATGGTTCCCCAGGGAAAAGGGGACAGTCATTATCTATCCTGGTCTTCCTCTTCGTGAAGAGGATCCTGTCCTTTTCTCCCTGTGTGTACTAAATCATCAACATACGCATAAGGAACGATAAGGACTGAAGCAGGGATGATCTTTACCTAAATAACCCCCTTGGTTGGTAGGGATGCAGCCTTAGGACCAGGTATTTCCTGGACCATAGGCGTCAAGACTTCATCCGCGACTGTGGGAGTGCTGGCAGTCGCGGTGTCCTGTTCTGTTGGTTCTGCCCCAAGCGTTAGGAACGGAGTGCTTGCCACCCCAGGGCTGGCCGCAACTGTCTCGGGGCGGATGGAGGGAATGTTTTCTTCCTCCTGCATGAATACTACTCAGTTGACATTCACAAATGGATAGCTACCATGAAAGCTGTGAAGGATTTTACCGCAGTTAACCCCTCTGTTGTAGGGAGAGGTGTAGCAAGCTCTGAAGCTTCTTGGGCTTCAGGTACTGAAACTTCCCCCACTACACAAGGTCATTAGTGGTTGCGGGGACCACGTCGACCGTTCCAGGTCTCGTGGGCGAAGGCAAGACGTCACTGGACAGGGAGGCAATCGATTTCCTCTTGCGGTGGATCAGAGGAACATCATCTTCTTCCTCCTCTCTCCCTTCACCCTGTACGACGGAGAAGTGATTCCAGTTTGTACCTTGGATAACAGAGGGCATTTAGTATCTTACCGCAGTTCTTTTTGCGGTAGGAGGAGCCTTCGGTGAAGAAGTTTCTCCCAGAAGTCCCTTAGACTTCTTGGGAACACCTTCCCTCGTCCCGTGCTTCGAAGAAACTTTCTTTATTCTCTTTAGAGCTGGCTTTCCCAGGAAGCCGATGTCTTCGGCTGGGCATGTTGCCTCATCGGACTTTCCCAAGAGCTATATTATTCGAGCCTTTCTCGTTAATACAAGGTCAGAGGATGGTCTGCAAATGGAGCTTGGCAAGAAAGTCCTTACCTTTCGACGCTCCTGTCAAAGATCGTCATCGGCATTGATCAGACTCTGCCGATGAGGCGATCCTCTAGCTCCTTCCACATCGGCGCTGTATGGCTTGAGGAGGTAGTTCGTCCTTTTCTCTATTTCGGACGAACCCAGAGCTATGTGACAAGCAAGCAAGTTAGCAAACACGACATTTTTTCTGGAGAAGTGTACGTTCTTGTTGACTAAGAGACATATCGTTATTGTAGTCCAGGGTGCTGTCCGCCATGGACTGAATTTCCCAAGCCGGGTGAGCCGTTTCACGCAGGGGGCTCACCCGATTCTTCGAAAAATCGTGAATGATGTCGCGAGCCGTTAGTCCCTCTTGGACTAAGCGAATAATCAATCGGGCCTGTTTCTTCTGCTCTACACTCAGAGTAGGGAGAGAATCCAACTTGCTGGACTTTCCGGCCGCGAGTTCTCTAGCCATAACCCACTCTCGGACGGAGAGGTGCAGTAGAACCACTTCTAGTGCCACTCGTGCACAGAGTTTCGCAGGGGTGGGAAGGGATACTCTTTCTTCTCCCTTATCCGGAAGTAAATGCCGGAAGAGTAGAAATGCAGGATAGTAGAGACGCCGAATGGTAGAAACGCCGAAAGAGCTCCACGCTTGGGAGCACTCCGACGAATGCTTCGCACAGATGCTGGAAGATCGCCAGGACTAGGATAGCATTCGGGTGGAGATTCACCAACTCCAACCCGTAATGCTCCAAAATATTCTTCAGGAATTTGCTTTCAGGGAATCGAAACCCGCATCATAGGTATTCCTCAAAAAGTACCAACTCGCCCTCTTGGACGATTGGGGTTTCTTGGTCCTCCTCCGCGGGTCGCCAGTTAATTAGCAACCACGAAGGGAGGATATCCTCTTTCTCCAGCGCCCTTAAACTCTCCTCTGTGTAGTGGACTGATCGGCTCCAAGACGCCATTTTTACGAGAAAAAGTTGGCTGCTTGGAGACGAGGGAAGACGAAGTATGAGGGTTTTGTGTGCGGCAGAAGTTCTAAGGCTGGATGCTGGATATGTGGCTTCCTCAATAAACTACTTACTCCTTTTAAAGGACCGAGACAACGTTCCACTGACGGCAGCGTTCCATTGAATATTTTATTCATTTCCCATAATGGATGTTTTCCCTGGGAAACCCGTTATGCGTTTCCCGCACCGAATCCGAAACAAAAGATCTTCTTTGTTTCGAATTTGAGAATTAGGACGAACACAAAAACGTGAAAAGTTCTACGAAGATTTCCGGAGGATATTATCCTTCATGTTTTTTGTAAACTTTCACGGGTTGGTCACCATGCGTTTCTATGACTTCTTGATCATTACAAATAGGTAATTGCTGTGTATGCAGTTATCATTCGGTCAAGTTGTTGTGTTATCAGAACTATGATTCTGATAGAACTTCAACTCTAGTCGCAGTGGTAGTTCTCATCGGATTTCGGTTTTTGATCGCGATAACAGTCTAGATCGGATTTCAGTTTTGACCGCGGCTTTGAGTCTGATAGCAATATCAGTACTGGTCGCGGTATAACATATTAATGCGTTTTTAATCGCAATGTTCAGATTTACCTGTGTATGTGTGGTCATAAAGACATTACTTGTGGCCATATTTTCGCACAGAGACTATGAAGAGTTTTCAGGTTATGTAAGATAAAAGAAATATTTATTTCTGGCAGTCTTTACATACAAAAGGGATACAGGCGACCAGGGCGTCGACCTGATCCGAGAGAAGTTTACAAAGTTCTCCTAGGGACATATGAGTGTCAGTAGGATCTACACTAACGGCCCCAAAAGAATTAGCAACTACTCTAAGCCTACCAACATCATCCCTAATCAGAGACGCACTACCATCTCTGATCGAATCGGAGAGTTCCCGCTGTTGTCGAGCGCAGTCCCTCTCCAGGCGAAATTGGTGCGCCTCTTCATGGGATCTTTCAAAACATTCTACCAGGTGCAGAATGGCCGAAGACATCTCTTCGGTCTTCTTCTCCAGGGCCTCATTTTCCCCTTGGAGAGTCTGTTCGAGGGAAGGAGGTTGAATCTCAGCAGGCTGGTCGCTGGGGGCTCCAACGATTTTGATCTCATGCATTTGCAGATGTTAGTTTCACTAACTATAACGACAAGCAAAGTGGATGGAAATTATTACCCATCCTTGCAAGTGACAGGTTGAAGTATTTCCCCCAGAAAGTAGATCACCCGACAAAAGCCAAGGACCATCAGATGGTGGAAGTACAACCTTCCCACCAGAAGATTGTTTCCCCAACACAGGTTGAGGACTATCTGGTCACGGAAGTACTGCTTGCCAACCATAAAATTAATCACCCGACAAAGGACGAGGATCACTGGGATGAAATGGAGAAAGCTGAGAAGAACATCCCGAGGGATTGTCATGAACCTCCAAAGGTGGAGATGAAGGTTCGACCTGCCGAGGTGCATGAAGAGGAAGAACTACGGGAACCAAGGGAAGAGAGAGCAATGATGCATCTTTCACCTTTGTCCTACTAGAAGATCCCTCGTCAACCTTGGGTTTCTTCCTTGGAGGAGACAGATCTTTGGACGGCTGTGAATCTTGCTCAAACTCAAGTGACACTTCTTCTTCATCACGTTCAATCTCGATGATGTTTTGATCTGCCATTGAGAAGTGTATAGAAGAGAAGAGAAGATGGCTTTGGAAGAAACTAAGCCGAGAGAGGATTTGTGAAGTTTTAAAGCCCAGAGGATTCGGTATTTGTAGCCCTCAGGGTGACGGTTCATTTTTCGAATGCCTCGAGCTTTTAAAACATTTATAATTTTACCTCGGGTTAAAAAATAATTCTACAGCGCCATCATTATTTGTCAAATACTGCCCAGAGTCCCTCTCGGGAAACAAACCGCCATACTTAGTGCGCCAGTAATTGGTGGATTTGAGCATCGGGTTACGTATCTGAGGTAAGTCTTAAAATTTGAAGTAAGCATGTCCCTTCATTCTCTTCAAATTTGGGGGCTAGCTGATGAGGATTGATACCCGAGCTAGTTCAAATACATGACTGGTTCAGGACAGATTCGAACCAGACGAGTGTCCGTTGACGCGAACTCAAGTTGCTCCGAGAAACGCGGATATGATCGCAGGCTTTACGTGATCAGACGGTAGACAGTGCACGGTCAGAAGTTCGGAGGCGATGCGCGGACAGAAGATCGCAGATAGTGCGCGGTCAGATGATTACAAGCAACGCGCGGTCAGAACACCTTCGACCAGGAGATGCGGGATTGCTCAGTCCTTACAACAAGGATATCCCGAGTATCACGATGATTCTTCCACGTATAGAAACAACCGTCAGGAGGTTAATACATGTAGTTATTTCTTAATAATAACACGTGTTAAGCCTATGTGGAGGTGAAGGGCAGTTACCAAAACTGCACCCGAGCAACTGTTCGATGCTGTTATGCCTTGGCACCCTTTCGACCTGTATAAGGGGGTATGCCAATGAATCAAACGGGGGGGATCGAAAGATCAAGAGATCAGAAGACATTAGACTAAGTTAGTTAGCTTTCATAAGCCTCCTGAGCATTGTCTTGTATAAATATACCAGAAAGATCTTCGCCTGTGAAGATCCTTTCTATAATTTTGTCACTCTTTTCTCGTACACATAGTAAATCTCAACAGGACGTAGGGTCATTACTCCCACCATCGAGGGTCCGAAGCTGTCTAAATCTCTTTGTGCTTCAGTTAACATTGATTCATCATCCCTTCCCAGAGGGACACCCTGAAAGGTCTCACAACCTACAAATTCTGCATAAGTTTGACTAAAGACCCCGAGTCCGAATCGTCGACAGGGGGCACTAGGCCCCGCATGCGCAGTCGCGTCCGGTGGACCGGAAGTGGGAATACCTGCACTGGGGATTTCGATAGTTGGGGGCAGTACCTCTCTACGGACATCCCCGGCCGGTAGTGTTGCCACAGTGTCTTCTCGCATGGGCAGCGCCGGGTCACTGGGACCAGCACCACCGGGAAGGGAGAGGGCCTTGGCCCTCGTTCTTGGGGGAGCCATGGCGATTCGTCACGAGGTCCCCACAGTCGGTGCCAACTGTCATGGTGTTGCAAATATCCCGGCAGGTTTTGTGGAAGATCCTAGCTAACAAACAACGACGCGAGCTGACCACGTTATCAGTCACCTCCCGTTGGGAAAGCACAGAGTAACAACAAGATTTATCTAGGTTCATGTCTCACCAGAGACCCTAGTCCTATCGACGTGCTCCCAACTTGAGTCAGCTGGGGGAGTTCTCTCGTGGGGAGAGAGCTCCAAAGCGCGCCTATTGGTTTTTTGTGTATTGATGCAAATGAATTGTTCTTGGTTACAAAAGAGGGGTACAAGGGCATTGTCGACGATTCGGACTCGGAGTCCTCAGCCGAACTTATGCAGAATTTGTAATTGTGAGACCTTTCAAGATGACCCTTCGGGAAGGTATGCTGAACAATAGTGAACAGGAGCACAGAGAGTTTAGACAGGTTCGGGCCCTCGATGGTGGGAGTAAAAGCCCTACGTCCTGTTGAGATTTCACTAAGTGTGGTAAAAGGTTTACAAAAGGGGGGAAAAGTCCTCAGAGGCGAGGATTTTTCCCTGTAAGAGTTTACAAGGATAAGCCAAAGAAGGCTCACTAAAATGCTATATGAGGTGTGCCGTAGACTTGGGTAACTTGGATGATTTTTGGGTTTCTTGATCTTCCGATCTCTCGGTTGATGTTTCTGATGATCCCTCCCTCATTGATGCTCCATGCCATCCTTTTGTACTGTTTGAAAGGGTGCCATGTAGAGGAAACTGCATCAAACGGTTGCACGGACGGTTGGATGCGGTTTTTTGGAACTGCTCTTAACCTCCACGCAGGTTAAACACGTGTTATTCACGGATAACTGTATGTGTTAACCTTCTGACAGTTGATTCTCCACGTGTAGGAATCTTCGGGATACTTAGAATATCCTGTTGTACGGGCAACCGAAATATATAGATCCCAAGTATCCTGATCGGCAGATGTTCTGACCGCGGGATATTGGCTGACCGCGCAATATCCCGAATGTGTAGTTCGCGTATAGCCTACGAACTTCTGACCGCGCAAGGCTTACGGTCTGACCGCGTAAAGCTGCGACCTGATCGCGTAAAGCTTGCGACCTGATCGCGTAAAGCTTGCGACCTCATGGTGATGCCCCTCAGAATAGCTTGAGTTCGCATCACCAGATACATGTCTGGTTCGAACTTGTCTTGAACCAAAAGTTTATTAGAAATGACCCGGGTGTCAATCCTCGTCAGCTAGCCCCCAAATTCGAAGAAAACGAAGAGACGTGTTTATTTCGAATTTAAAAACCGTGCATTGGATTTTTAACCCGGCCCTTTAACTTCTCCACTTAGTGGCGCACTAAGTGAAAACGGTTGGTTTTTCAAGACGAGTTCTGACATTACGTGACGGGCAATGATAGCGCCGTAGAATTGTTTTTAACTCGAGGTAAAATTGTAAATGTTTTAGCAAAACCCGAGGCGTCCGGGATGCAAACCGTCACCCAGGCGGCTATAAATACCAGACCCCTGGACATGTAAAGATCTACAATTTCCCTCTCACGTCTAAGTCTTTTTCTTGTTATCCTGCCTCCTTCTTTTTCACATACTGTCGCGCCCCGAAACTGGGACAACGACTACTCCTGTAGAGACCTAGCTCGCTGCAGCTAGTCCATTATATGCATAGCATACACATACCCTTGACTTCCCAGGATAAGTCAAGCACAGGAGTATATCATATTGCAACAGAGTCACTTACAAAATATTTAAGCAGTGTGGCCTGCTGGCCTTAATATTACATAAGAAGATTACAATGCCTTCACGGCATACATGGTTTAGCAAAATAACATCTACACAGCAGAAGGTAGGTGACCCACCCACAAAGAGAAGTGAACGGCAGAACAACACACATCAGGGAAATGACGGGACTGACGCTCCTCCGTCTGGATCCACGAAGTACTCCATGCCTTCGTCTTGGTTGTAGAATGCTCCGTCTACTGAATTGTAGGTTGCAAGAGTGAGCACTTTCGTACTAAGCAAGTCATAGGTAAGAGTAGATACATATAGTAGAGATGATATGAACCTAGACTAGTCAAGAATTATGGATGTTTGTAAAATAATCTTTCTCTTTCCTGGCTCAACTCATGGCAGCACCTTTCTATAATATAATATCGTCATTCATGTTCACTAAATTATAGCACTACCGCGACACGTCAACACATGATCGCCCACGGCAGGACTCCTTATCATGACAACACATGTCATTTGGGTAATCTTGATTTAATATATTTTATTTAGAAAATAATACTTGTGTCACACCCCGTGGATTTAATCCACCGTAGCAGACTCCTAAAACTCGGGAGCACGAAGTATTCGAATACATTTTTAACTCTGCAGAGAGGTACCAATTTACCCGCAAGATATTCCACTTTCAAGCCCATCCTATCAGAATGATTGGACCCCTGACTCACTTCATACTGTGAGCGGCAAGGTGGAGATAACAGGAACTTTTGTTATGTTTCACTTACAATTCACCCCTGACCCTGCAGTTTTCTTCACACAAACCGCAGTTGTGGCGGGCTACACCCCCACCCATAAGCCTCTTCCCATTACTGGGTCAACGTGCTTGATCAAATCACATTCAGTGATACGTGGAGGAGCTGAACCCCGTGAGTTTAGTGTATTACTGTCCATCTCATGCAGGGGTTTCATGTACGATTCACATAAGTACTTGTTCAGGCCTGTCCCATACCAGGCTTGCGGTTAGTACGTTTGTTCATGCCACTAGACGCACAACACAAGGTTCTAGTCCTTATATGCCAGTGACCAGACCATCCACAACCCTGCACCTTCAGTGCCTGCACATCCTTTGCAGTCTAGCACCTCCAGTGCTACCACCATTCCATACCATTTCCTGGTCACGGCTAGGGGTTTTATTTCATGAATATAAGTATATAAATATATATAATAGTTCATGGCCCAAAACTTGTTTATTTCACATTTCACAGATAACCAGTCCAGTACTGCCAATTCATAAATCAACCATTTCCAATCTTTCTCATGCAATATTATCTATATTCAAGGTTATGTTATAGCAACTCTTAAAATATAGGTTCGAGATGACCAAGAATATGACTTGCCTTCCGCGTCGTAAAATACAGCAGTTGATGTCGGGTCAACAGTGAAGTCCTCGAACTGGGGCTCTTGATCTGCTCTCCAATCAAACAAATAACCAATAATCACAATCTTTTCAATACATTATTATACTATATGCAAAGATGAAGTCTTGATGATTCTGAGATAATTAGGTTAGAAATTGATTAGGATTAGGTTAGTTGTTGAAGGTTTACAAGGTTCCAAATGTCTCAATATATCAGAATGATATCAAGGTTGCGACTGGTTCGCTCAAAAACAGCGAACGTCTTTAGGTCGACATTCGGTTCAAGGCATCGACATAGGGTCGATGGATGGTAGAGGGGTTATCTCAACTTGTGGCAGTAGAATAAAATGTAGAGCACAACTCCACAAGTCTAAGGGACAAGTTTATTTCCAGTTTGCACAACTGAAAAGAGGTGAAAAGAGCTAATGCCACTGACTGACATAGCCTGGCATTGATCTTGACATGGCCAGAAACTAGGGCTTGCCATATCTTTTGATCTAGAGCTCCAAATGATGCACCACTTTGTCTGGGAGATAGGCATTGATAACAGGAACAAATCATTCAACAGGATCCAAGGCTGAAAATGGCTGGAAAAGGATGAAAACCAGCGAAGAAGTTGACTAGCCTGGAGTACCTGCAGCACAAACAGTGCAGCAACTAGGGCATAGCCATAACTCCTGTTCTAGGCCGAATTAGGGGTCGTGGTAGAAGACAAAGTTGCTCAAAATGGTCCAAAACGTCTAGATGGCAAGGTGGTTTGAGCTGGAGTGGCTGAATTTAGAAGATATTGGCTGGAGGAAGGATGAACTCAATCCTGATTTGGGTATTTCTGTTCTAGGGCAATTGAACTCGAGTCCTTGCTTGAGGAGGGTCTCTGGGGCATAACAAAGCTAGGTGTGAAGTCAATTTGACTGGAAAATCACCACAGAAGCTTAACGGCGAGTCCCAGTTTGCATGCACGGTGTAAATTTGGGGTTTTCCAAGTTTTAGCAAAATTGGTGATTCTGGTTGCTTAGATGTGTTCCACACAGTCCACTGATCATGTTTGGTCATAGGCTCGAGAGCTAATTTGGTTTAGTTAGGGATTAATTGCTCGCCGGAGGTTTTTGGGGAAACCGGTGATCACCGGCGACAGAAGGCAAGAGAACTCGATTCCAAGCTTAGATACACTCAAGAGGGGATGGGAAACTTACTGGGAGGCTTGGATTGCTAAGGGGAGCAACGGGTGAGGCTGGCACCGAGAGCTCCGAAAATGGCTCGCCGGGGAAGAAGATTTCACCGCGGAGCTGCGAGCTTAGGTGGTTTCTGGCGCTGGGTGAAGATGCAACGGTACAGAAGGCTTTATATAGGCACGGGCGAGGCAAAAGGGCCGACAATTTGGAGTGTTGCTGCCACGAGGTGACTTTGAAGCGACGGGACGGGGTGGTGATGGCGAGGCGACTGACGGCGCGGCGTTGCAGCTTTGCAGCTGGACGCAGGTGCAGGCGACGAAGGCAACGGCGAGGAGACACCTAGCTCGAGCATGGCTGCGACGTGTCGAGCGTTCTCTGCGGTGCTGCGCTGCGCAGCTAGCGCGCGCGCTGTGCGCGGGGAAAACTGGCAGCGATTGCGCGGTTGAGGTGGCTTCCACGGTGGCGAACGGCGAGGGCACACATGGCGGCAGGGGCACTGGCGACTGCCACGGCGGAGTGAGCACGGCAGCTGGTCGAGGTCGCGCACAGGAGGTTCTCTGGTCATGTGCAACTGGTCGAACAGGGACTGGAAAAGAAGGCTCGGGCTGATTTGCAATTTTGAAACTTGCTCCAGGGACTGATCTGCGAGGAAAAGTTTGAATAGGAAAAGGATCTGATTGCAAATCTGGAGATCTGGAGGGCTGATCTGAAATCTGATTTCAGGAATGAGTTGCATAAGATTAATGGAACTCATCTAGCCAAAGTTTGACAAGATCGGGCAAGATCTGGAGGGTTTCGACAAAAGTGGGGAAAACGACTTTAGGGTAAAACAGGGTAATTAGGGTTTCAAAAACGGCGAGGGTCGAAACTTAGGTTTAGGGCAGGATTTGGAAATTCTTCCAGAAGGGAAAAATGTTTAGAATAGTGAATGGGAGATATTCACTGAATCAGATAAAAGTTTGGAGGTGATTTGCAACATTTTGCCTTTTCAGGCTTCTGGAAAATCTGGAAAAGGACTGATCTGCGATAAGAGTCTAGATGATGAAATCTTGCTGCCAACTTTTCGAGTTAGTTGAGGATATACCTAGGAACATATTCCAGTGGATACTTGAGTCTGGATAGGGTTAAATCAAGATAACTCAATTATCTGGAAACTGGGGTACTTAGGGTAAATCTGGATTTCCTGTTTTCGAAAACAGAAAGAGACTTAGATACTGGGAGTTAGGGTTAGAATTCAATCTGGCTCCTGAAGACTTTTAGGTTTAGGTTAACTGATAGATCAAATCTGGCAAGTCAGATCTTGACTTGGGGTCACAGGATAGATTTTGGAGATTTAGGGCTAGAACAGAATAAAGCTGAGGCTGATTTAGTTGATCTAGAAGAGACATATGCATGCATGACTTTTAAGAAAGAAACTTTTCACCCCAAAACTCAGGATGCTACACATACCCCTCCCAATGGCAGATCATGAAATCATCGAGATTGAGAGCGATGAAGGGGAAATTGTCGAACAAGGGTCTCAAACGAATGAAGTCCTGTCTCCCTTAAAGAAGAAACCCAAAGTTGACGAAGGATCTTCCAGTGGAACAAAGGTAAAGAACGTAGCGAGTTTCTTTCTTCCTTCAGTTCCTTTGACCCTCCCCGTTCATGCCTCTCGGCAAGTTAGGCCTTTATCCTTAGGAAAAGATCCCTTCACATCCAATTCTCCCATCCTTTTGGGTGATCAACATCCTGGTCGGCAAGCGGTGACTATCCCTCGACCAGATGATTGCCGTATTGGGTTGGTGAAGCAATCTTCTTCTGGGAAGGTTGCTCTTCCACCATATGATGATCTTCCTCCCAAGATGGGTGTATCAACGGGTTATGCACCGGGACAGGTAACAATTCTTCTCCCTTTTTGCTGATAATTTTAGTTAGTATGACTAACTTTTGCAAAAATGTAGGAGGTAGGAGGCCCCAGCGATCAGCCTTCTGCTGCTCCATCTCTTCCTTCCGGACAGACCCTTCTGGAAGAGAAGAATGCCCTGGAGAAGAAGACCGAGGAGATGGCCTCGAAGATTCTGCGTTTAGCAGAATGTTTTGATCGATCCCGAGAAGAGGCGCACCATTTCCGTCGAGAGAGGGACTTCGCTCAGCAACAGCGAGAACTCTCTGACTTGATTAGGGACAATAGTGCGTCTGTTGTTAGGGACGATATAGATAGACTTACGGTAGTTGCTAGTTCCCTGGGGTTGTCAGTGTAGACCCTACTGACAACAACATGTCCCTTGGGGAACTTTGTAAACTTCTTTCGGAGCAAGTCGATGTTTTGATCGACTGCATCCCTTTTGTATGTAAAGAATGTAAGAAATAAAAGTTCTTTATTTCTCATGAAATGTTCTCCACATCTTCTGTGCGAAAATATAGCCATGAACTTTACGTTCGCGACCATTCATACACAGGAAATTTTAGTTCTGCGATCAAAATCACTTTTAAGAAAAAAGTACCGCGACCTGCCCTGATTCCGCGATCAGTTTCAAAGCCGCGGTCAGAACTAAGGTTCGACCAGAGTTGGGACTCGGTCAGGATGTCACTTCGATTAGAATCGAAGTTTTAGCCTAAAACACGATTTCGATAAAACCATAACCCAATTAGAAACACTCCAGTACGTTAAAAATTGGGTTACATGATTTTTTCGAATAAAATGTTCAAAGTATAAAAAGGAAAAACGTCTTCTGAAAAGTACTGAAAATTTTTCAGTCCTTTTACGCTTTCAGTTTCCAAAACAAAGAAGTCTTTTTGTTTCAGATCCGACGCCTGAGTACTTTATCGGGTCCATCAGAGACAGTATCCATTATGGGAAATGAATAAAGCATTCAATGGAACGTTTGAAATGAGCCGTTTACTCATTAATGCGTCGCCTTGGGTCTATAAAAAGAGCAGATGTCTTCTCAAAGAAGCCACAGCTAAAAACCCTTATTATTCCCGCCGCTCAAAACCCTCATTTTCTTCAGCCTTCATCTTCCCCAAATCGCCAGCTCCCCCTTTGATTCTACACCAAAGATGGCGTCCTGGAGCAGATCCATTCACCATTCTGAGGAGAGCCTGATGGCATTAGAGAAGGAGGAGATCCTTTCTCCGCGGCTGCTTATTAACTGGCGACCTGCGGAGAAGGACCAAGAAACCCCAACTGTCCAAGAAGGCGAGTTGGTGGTTTTTGAGGAGTATTTGCGTTGCGGGTTCCGATTCCCTGAGAGTCGGTTCCTTAAGGATGTCCTTGAACATTATGGGTGGGAACAGATCAACCTCCACCCCAACGCGATGCTGATCCTTGCAGTATTCCAGCACCTTTGTGAAGCCTTCGTCGGAATATATCCCAGCGTGGATCTTTTCCGACGATTTTACTTTTCGGCGTGGTCGAAGAGTACCAACGCCGCCGGATGCATCTACTTCCTGCTGAGGGATAAAAAGGAGTATCCCTCCCCACCCCTACGAGATTCCGTGCATGGGTGGCACCAAAGGTGGTTTTACTGCTCTCCACCATCCGAAAGCAGTTTATGGTTTGAAAACTCGCGACCGGAGAAGTCGAGCGAGTTAGACATTCCTCCGGCGATGAACTCGGAGCTTTCGAAGCATGCCGAGGTGATTCTTCACTTGGTCAATGAAGGATTGACGGCTCGAGATATCATTCGAGACTTCGTGAAGAACCGGGTGAGTCCTCTGCGTGAAAGGGCTCATCCGGCGTGGGAGATTAGATCCATGGGTGATAGCACCCTGGACTACAGTCAAGGTATTTATTTCTTTGGTGCTGAACTTTCTCCTTTTTGAATTGTACAAATTCTGACTTGAGTTTGGGAACAGTCCTGCCTTCATCCGAGATTGAAAGGCGGACCAACTCCCTCCTTAGGACCTACAATTCCGATGTAGAGGGCCCTAAGGGATCACCTCGCCCGCAGAGCTTGATTCACGCTGGTGATGACCTCAGACAGGAGCGCCGAAAGGTAATTTCCTTGTCCAGCTTTGGCTCTGCAGGTCTTGTGTGTGTCCAGTGCTAATCCCTTGTAATGGACTGCCAACCAGCTCCTAGGGAAGTTTGCGGATGCAACGTTCCCAAGTGAAAATGTCGGCTCTCCGAAGAAGCCGACGGCGAAGAATGTGAAGAAGGTCTCTCAGAGACCCAGGGAAAAGAGTCCTGCCCCTAAGAAGACCAAGCTAAACCCTGGGGAGGGGTCTTCACGAAGCATTCCTCGTCCCGCAAGAAAGACTGCGGTAAGATATCGCATTCCTGCTACTTTTTCAGGCGCGACATGGAATCACTTCTTCGTCGTACAGGGAGAGGGGAGCGAGGAGGAAGAGGATGACGTTCCTCTGATCCTTCGAAGGAGGAAGATCGCGGATCTTCCATCCAGCGATGCCCCAAGCTGCCCCGCAGAGACCACTACTACCGAGGAGGTGGTCGTGGAAGATCCTGCGACCACCGAAAATCTTGTGGTCCCGGGTAACCCTCCAATTCCTGAAGCCCCCGAGGTTTCAGGGTCAATTATCTCTGCTTCCCTGGTCGAAGGGACGACCAAGGTAAGGAATCTTTTTCGGCCGTTCCTTCTATGACTCTTTCTGCACATTTGTCAAGTTAATGTATATACAGGGAGGAGAGCTTCCCCCTGGGACCACTGGGGGTACCAGGGAGGAAAATCCTCCTCCTCTGCGGACAGAGGAGGGGGTGGATGAACAAAGGCCAGCTATGATGGTTCCAGCAACTCTGGAATCGCCAAGGCCTTCAGATGCAGCCCCACCAGTTAGCCCAGTGGCCCAGGTAAAGATCTTTTTATGTGTTTTTACCTGTTCCCTAAGAATATGCCTATAACATGACATTTCCAGGGGGGTGCTGCCTTGTTTACCATAAGGAAGGCGAGAACCGGAGACGGCTCTCCTTCGCAAGGGGAATTTTCCCAGAAGTCCCAGGAACGAATGGGATTTCAAATAAGGTAAGAGCTCTTACTTGACAGTAATCTTAAATAAAAGTTGCCTGACCCATTCTTCCTGTTAGGCAAAAGAAGACAGCGCCTAACCCTTCAACCGCCTCTGGGGAGGTTGAAACTAGGGCTGATGAGGAAGCCTCTAATGAAGAGCGCTCTACTCCCGTGGTTCAGGAAGTCGTCCGGACCGCGGGAGGTGAAACAAGTATAGGGATTGGGTCACAACCAGTAGCCTCTGGGGGTGGCGTCCAGCCGGCACTCCCGCCAACTATCCCTGTAGTGAGCACGTCGGAGGCTTTAGCAAGGATTCCCGCTGAACTGAATGATGCCGTTTTACAAAAGTTTATGAAGGTATGATAAGACTCTGCTTCCGTGCCTGAATTATACTTAGGACACCTTTGACCTTCTTCTTTGGCACCACAGGGATTGTCCTGGCTAACAAGCCATTCGCGTGTGGTGATGGCTAGTACAGAAGCCATTCAAAAAGAACGCGATAGCTTGCGCAGGTGAGTACCATTACCCTCTGGTTAACATGGGTATATCTTGGTTGTGACCGCCTTGATTTTGTTGCAGAGAGGTTGCATTCTTGAAGAAGGAGGTGGCCGGTTCAGTCTCAATGCTTAAGAAACAAGAAACTGAACTCAACAGACTTCGATCAGAGAATGCTGGTAAGCCGATTCCTGACTAGGAAGACTTGAATCCATAATATGCGAATAATCTTCTCTCTCTGTACAGCGCAAGCAGGTCGAATTACGCAGCTCAGTCGAGACAAGGAGATTCTTGAATCCTCGATTCGCCACACCGATCGGGCAATCAAAGAACTGAGCCTCCAGATCTTCGAAAAACTAAAGGCCGTGGCTGATCTTTTGAAGACCGATGTGGTAGAACTGAGGCAAGACAACCTTAGTATAAATGACTGGACATCGCTGCTTACTGCCCAGGCGGATTCACTGCTTGAGTATCTCCCTGGAGATACACGGCGACGCGAAGAGGCGATCAGAACCAGGGTTCGATCAGCTGCAGCAGCCGTACTCAGCCGGGTTCGACTTCACCATGGCCCAGATGCAGATCTGAACGCATTGGTGGGTCCGGTTGAGGTCGAGAGTGAAGAGCTGCTCGATGCAGTCATAGAGGAAGTCCAGCCCCTAGTAGATAAACTCCTGACTGAGCTGGGGATCGAATGATCCTTATTTTTGTAACCAAACAATTATAATTACAATGCAATGTATGTAAATTTTTTTTCAAAAGAAAGTGCATATTCACATCATAAGTTTCATACTATAAGTATATTCCTCTAGCCCCCGCCTCTGTTTTGTGAATACTGGAGCCTTAGTATTTTAAGCAGAGGGGAAAACATAAGTATGATGACCAGGGATATGCGCTTCAAGCCGATGGTCAAGATTAAAGTAACATTTTAACCTTATTGCAAACTGGTAGCCACCCAGATGACCGAAGACTAGCCAGATAGTCCCGTGTGCGTTGAGAAACGGCTTATTTAGGAGCGACTTATCTGGAAGTGATCATGAGATCGACCAGCGAATCCGGTTAAAAAATGCTGTAGTAACCTAACCGCCGGCGATCAGCCCCAGGTCGAATTTGTATAATTTGGGCTTAAAGAAAACACTCATTGTATGAAAACAAGACATGCTTTTTATGAAAAGATGCTAATTGAACAGGGAAAAAGTGATTGGAATACTTACACGTAAAACTTGCGAAGTTGATCGATGTTCCAAGTATTGGACAAAATCCGACCATCCTCCATGGCTAACCGCGCAGATCTTGGCCGCGGCATTGAGACGACAGCGTATGGCCCTTCCCACTTTGGGGAGAATTTATTGCGGTTAGACTGGTCTTGAATTTTTCGTAAAACCAAGTCGCCAACGATGAGATCACGTGGTCGCACCTTTTTACTGTGATACTTGCGTAGAGCCTGCAAGTATACCTCGGACTTGATCAGGGCGCGATCACGCCGTTCTTCCAGGAGGATGAGATCTTGCGATCGCTGTTCGGATTGATTGACCTGTTCGAATTGATTCGTGCGAACAGATCCAATACTAACTTCCATAGGCAACACAGCCTCGGCCCCATAGACCAAATGGAAGGGTGTCTCACCGGTGGCTCGACTAGAGGTAGTCCGTAGTGCCCATAGAACAGTATAGAGCTCGTCTGCCCAAGCCCCCGAGCGGGTCTTGAGGCGATCAAGAACACGTTTTTTGATGCCTTGCAATACTTGCCCATTGGCCCGTTCTACGGCACCATTGCTTTGTGGATGTGCCACGGAAGCAAAGCACACCTTGGTCCCAATCTGATCGCAGTAGTCTAGGAAGAGACCGCTAGCGAACTGAGAACCGTTGTCTGTGATGAGACGGTTTGGAACACCAAATCGTGCCACAATGTTCTTGTGAAAGAACTTTTGTGCAGCTGATGCAGTAATATTTCGTACTGGTTCAGCCTCAATCCACTTTGTGAACGTGTCAATGGCTACGAACAGAAACTTGTACCCATTGACTGCTTGTGGCATAGGGCCGACGATGTCCATTCCCCAGATCGCGAAGGGCCATGCGAGAGGAATAGTTTGCAATGCATAAGCGGGTTGATGAACCTGTCTTGCATGAAACTGACACTGTGGACACATCTTGACCATAAACTTGGCATCATCGAGTGCCGAAGGCCAGTAGAATCCCTGTCGAAAAATTTTTCCGACCAGTGTTCGGTATGACGCGTGTGCACCGCATACACCGTCATGTATTTCTTTCAAGAGGGATTTTCCTTCCTCCTGAGATATGCAGCGCATGAATACTCCTTGAGTACCCTTTCTGTACATAACCCCATCTATGAGTTTGTACAGACGCGCCTTTTGAATTAATCGATCGCTTTTGGTTTCGTCCTCGGGTAGGGTCCCATGTTCAAGATAGACCCTCAATGGATGAGTCCAATCTTGTTCCTGACTGAGGTTGGCAACGAAGGCTATTGCCGGATCATCCTCGACCGAAGTCATGATCGAACGATGGTCCAAGTGTTCAATGAACACTCCTGCCGGAGCGGATGAGCGTGAGGATCGAATTTTGGATAATTGGTTTGCGAGAATATTGTCCTTTCGCGGGACGTATTGGACTTCGAAGTGACTGAAGTGTTTTTCCAATCTCCTCACTTCCCCCAGGTAATGAGCCATTGTCTCATCGGAGGTGCTGTACTCCTTGTTTACCTGGTTTACGACTAGCTGTGAGTCCCCCCTCACCACTAATCGACGGACTCCGAGGAATTTTGCTGCCCGGAGCCCTGCAAGAAGACCTTCATACTCTGCTGCATTGTTGGTGGCAACAAAGTGTAGTTGAATAACATACTTAAGCTGTTCGCCCTGAGGCGTAACTAAGACCACTCCAGCCCCCGAGTGTTGAAAACTACGGGAGCCGTCAAAGTACATTGTCCAATAATCGGGGTACTCCAGTTCCTTTGCCAACTGAACGGGTGGCTCAGGGTTGGTCCATTCGACCACAAAGTCGGCCAAAACCTGAGACTTAACCGCCGTGCGAGGGGTGAAATGGATCTCGAAGGCACCGAATTCGACCGCCCATTTGGCGATTCGACCAGATTTTTCTGGATTTCGGACAATATCCCCTAAAGGAAAAGAGGAGGGTACTGTGATCTTGTGTGCTTGAAAGTAATGTTGTAGCTTACGGGAAGCCATCAGTAGCGCGTAAAGTATCTTCTGGACCTCATGGTAGCGCTCCTTAGGACCATGAAGTACTTCGCTCACATAGTAGACAGGTCTGTGTACTCCTTCCCTTTCCGCGATCAGAACTGCGCTGACCGCGTGTGGGGTGGCCGCCAAATACAAAAGTAATGGTTCTTCCTTTTCAGGAGACACCAATACTGGCGGACTGGAAAGATATGTTTTTACCTCCTGAAACGCTTTTTCGGCCTCATCGGACCACGTGAAGTTATGATGTTTCCGCAAGGCTTTAAAGAAAGGTAGTCCCCTTTCGCCTAATCGCGATATAAAGCGACTTAAAGCCACCATGCGACCAGCCAGGCGTTGAACATCCTTCATGGTCGAGGGCGACCTCATTTGTTCAATAGCTCTGATTTTCTCAGGATTAACCTCAATGCCCCTGGAACACACAAGGAAACCAAGAAGCTTCCCTGAAGAAACCCCGAAAGAACATTTCTCCGGGTTCAATTTTATTCCAAAGCGATTCAAGTTACAGAAGGTTTCAGCAAGATCGTCCAAATGAGATAATCTTTTGGTGCTCTTTACAACCAAGTCGTCTACATATGCTTCGAGATTACGCCCTATCTGGGAAAGAAAGGTCTTTTGCATCAAGCGCTGGTACGTGGAACCAGCGTTCTTGAGACCGAACGGCATTCTGACGTAGCAGTATGTGCCGAACGGGGTGATGAAGGCAGTTTTCTCTTCATCGTCTTCTGCCATGCTAATTTGATGATATCCTGAGTAGGCATCCAAAAAACTCATCAGTTCGCAACCCGCAGTGGAGTCAACCAGCTGGTCGATGCGGGGAAGGGGAAAGTCATCCTTCGGATAGGCACTGTTGAGGCTAGTATAGTCGACGCACATGCGCCACTTGCCATTTGACTGCGGACCATGACCGGATTGGCGAGCCAGTCCGGGTGATTCACTTCGCGTATAAACCTGGCTTGTAAGAGTTTGTCTAACTCTTCTCGGATGGCTTCCTGTCGGTCGGTGGCAAAACGCCTGAGCTTTTGCTTTATTGGTCGTTGTCCAGGTCGAATTGCTAACCTGTGCTCAATTACTTCCCTTGGGACACCGGGCATGTCGGACGGTTTCCACGCAAACACGTCTGCGTTAGCCCGGAGGAAAGCAACGAGGTCGAGTTCCTATTTGTCATCCAGGGCTGACCCAACCCGAATTGTCTTGGATGGGTCATCTGGGTACAAGGGAACTTGTTTGAGTTTCTCATCTGGTCGAGGAGCAGCCCTGATCGCATCGGTGGCGACGGTGGCGACCTGAGCGTCCCGGAGGGGAAGTTGATCGACCATCTCCAAAGATAGCCGGTCGCACGTGAGCGCCACGTTGCGACTTCCTCGGACCGAAATGACACCTTTGGGGCCAGGCAATTTCCCGCACTGATAAGCACAGTGCGTTGCCATCATGAACTTAGCAAGAGTCGGCCTGCCAAAGATTGCATTATAAGCTGAATCACAATCGATTACATCGAAAGTAACCAATTCTGTTCGGAAGTTATCTGGTTCTCCCAGAGTGACCGGGAGGACCACTTGTCCCAATGGCATCATGGAGGGGCCTGGGATTATCCCATAAAACGGATGGATTATGGGCTTGATCTTCGAACGAGGAATTTGCATCTCGTCGAGTGTCTTGACCAATAAAAGATCAAGGGAACTTCCCCCATCAATCAGGACCCTTTCGACTCTTGCGTTACTGATGATTGGGGTAATAACCAGAGGTAGCCTCAATGGTCAAGTTAGCCCCACAGGACAGTCAGTGCGATCGAACGTCAAAGGCATATCCGACCAACGGGGATATTGAGGTTCGCCAAGGGATGTCTCCGTTTGGTTAACCTCTCGGCAAAAGGTTTTAAACTGCCTTTTGGAAACGAAAGAGGAGGAACCTCCGAAAATGACATTAACATGATTTTGAGGTACCTGGTAAGCCATTTCTTCGTCTCCATCGACGTCTCTAACCCCGCACGCCTGCTCTTTAGGCGGTAAGGTTGGCATTGGCCCAGCTCCTTGGTAGAAATCATCCAGCTGTTTCAACCAACTCCTGCAGTTTTTGAGGTCGTGGCCTGCGGAGTTGTGGAGTGGACACCACCTCTTGCCCTCCTGCGGATTAGTTGATTTTTCTGGCTGGTCGGAATCCCGGCCGCCAGAAACAGTTTTACTTTTAAAAGAAGACTTATTACCTTTGGTCGAAGGTGGTTTCTCCGCGACTGCGACCTCACGGTACTGTCCAGAGCGGTTCCTCTTCGACTTTTTTGACTTCCCACCCGGTGAAGACTCCGGCTTTTTGCTTGAATCTTCTTTCTTGGCGGCCTTGAAGCCTGGTTGGGGCGGTAGGTCCCCCTTATCAACCATTCGGTTCCATTCGACTGCCTCGGCTGCATCGGAGTATCGATCAGCCATATCGAACAGATCGGCCACTGATCGAGGAGGGTGGATAAGCAAGTCTTCAGTGAATCTCCGGTATCGAACGGCATGCTTAAATGCCCTGATTACGGAGCCATCAGATATGTTCGGGATGGTATTTCTTACCCCGACAAACCTCTTGACAAACTGCCGAAGCGTTTCGGTCGAAGTTTGCCGCAGTCTATGCAAGTCGTCCTCCTTACCCGGCTTTTGGTAACAGTTTTGGAAATTGCTGAGGATGGCATCGCATAGCATTTCCCAATTATAGATAGAACCCTCAGGCTGATTGAACACCCAGGTTCTAGCCGGTCCTGCGAGGACTGTTGGCAGGTAGTTGGCCATGACCTTGTCATCGCCTCCTGCTGCTTGGATGGCAGTAATATAGATCTGAAGGAACTCAGATGGGTTTTGAGTTCCATCAAACCTCTCAATGGCCCCTGGTCGAAACTTATCGGGCCAAACGACTGCTCGTAGGCCAGGCGAGAAAGCTTTGCAACCAACGTAAGGACCGTGAACCGTCCTGCGACATTCGGTCGGGTTTCGAGCAAACTCACTTAATGGCGAGGTTACTCGGGGTCCCAAACAAGAGTGAACGGGAACTCGATCCCTACTATGAGAGTCCTGCATTCGCCGATATTTGTCCTGTCGGGACGGTAGAGGTGGCGGGTAACTCCGTCGGCCAAAGCCAAAATGAGGACCATCTCGTTCACGGGGATGTGTCACTGAGCGGGAAGAGGCTGTTGGGGTCGCCTCGGATGCGACCTCGTCCAGTCTTTCCGCCAGGATCCTGAAAAAGGCCGGTCTCTGCGCATCCGTGACCGTAGGAGGAAAATTACGCATGACCTCCGCGATAGATCGTAGTCGACCATGGGTACTTCTCCTAGGGGCACCAGGTGTTACTGTTTCTTCGTCCACTGGGAAATGCTCCGGTGGTAAGGAAGGAGTCTGGTCACGTCTACGACCACGCGACCGTCGAGAAGAACTCGGGGCAGCATCGTAACGAGCCTGCGCATCTTGAAGAGCCTCTAGGGCAGTTCTGTGTAGTTCGTTGTTCTGTTGCTCGAGATCTTGCTCCTCCTTCTGTTTGCGATCTTGTTCTTCCCTCTGTTTGCGATCTTGTTCTTCCCTGGCAGCCTGTTGATCGGGAGTTTCCTCCGACAACGTAGCAAACTGCCTAGGCAGAGAGGTCGCCGATGGGGAGAACATCTCGGTTTGTTCCGAGTCAGACTCAAAATCAAAGAGACGGTGGAGGTTATCAGGGTCGAACCTTCCTGGGCTAACTTCAGGGTCACCATCATATTTTCCCTCAGCGGGATCGTATGACGGGCCGGATTCATCACCTAGCACATTAAGAACCTCTGCGGGTTCTGACCTTGTGCCAGTTACCTCCTGGTCGAATAACATGACTTGGGGAGAAGATTCAACCTGTGGAAGATTCTGGCCTTCGACCTCTTCCATCGGTACAGGATCGCTTGGAGAAGGCATGGGTATATGGGCATAATCCTCGAGATCGAAATCGTTCTCGGAATCATATGCTCCAGCCATGTCTCGGCGAACCTCCGAATTTCAATTAGGACGCCTTGAGAAAGGCCCCACGGTGGGCGCCAGCTGTCGACGATTCGGACTCGGAGTCCTCAGCCGAACTTATGCAGAATTTGTAATTGTGAGACCTTTCAAGATGACCCTTCGGGAAGGTATGCTGAACAATAGTGAACAGGAGCACAGAGAGTTTAGACAGGTTCGGGCCCTCGATGGTGGGAGTAAAAGCCCTACGTCCTGTTGAGATTTCACTAAGTGTGGTAAAAAGTTTTACAAAAGGGGGGAAAAGTCCTCAGAGGCGAGGATTTTTCCCTGTAAGAGTTTACAAGGATAAGCCAAAGAAGGCTTACTAAAATGCTATATGAGGTGTGCCGTAGACTTGGCTAACTTGGATGATTTTTGGGTTTCTTGATCTTCCGATCTCTCGGTTGATGTTTCTGATGATCCCTCCCTCATTGATGCTCCATGCCATCCTTTTGTACTGTTTGAAAGGGTGCCATGTAGAGGAAACTGCATCAAACGGTTGCACGGACGGTTGGATGCGGTTTTTTGGAACTGCTCTTAACCTCCACGCAGGTTAAACACGTGTTATTCACGGATAACTGTATGTGTCAACCTTCTGACGGTTGATTCTCCACGTGTAGGAATCTTCGGGATACTTAGAATATCCTGTTGTACGGGCAACCGAAATAGATAGATCCCAAGTATCCTGATCGGCAGATGTTCTGACCGCGGGATATTGGCTGACCGCGCAATATCCCGAATGTGTAGTTCGCGTATAGCCTACGAACTTCTGACCGCGCAAGGCTTACGGTCTGACCGCGTAAAGCTGCGACCTGATCGCGTAAAGCTTGCGACCTGATCGCGTAAAGCTTGCGACCTCATGGTGATGCCCCTCAGAATAGCTTGAGTTCGCATCACCAGATACATGTCTGGTTCGAACTTGTCTTGAACCAAAAGTTTATTAGAAATGACCCGGGTGTCAATCCTCGTCAGGCATATATAGTCCCAAAACAAGCAAAATAACCTAACTACCCCGGTCACAGCCGTTGGATCGGAGGGTACCGACGTCATTCCACCGGTTGAGGGGCTTGGATGCTTGACAAGTGTCCTTGCTAGTTCCCGAGGCGCTCCGCATGTGACCCCAACGTAACCCTGTGCAAGAAGCACTTGTGGCCTCCGCCCGGGCCAATGGTGGCACTCGGGATCGGGCCACCGGGCAAAAGGCGGCACCTAGGACAGTACCACCGGGCAGATGGTGGCACCCGGGACCGGGCCACCGGGCAAAAGGCGGCACCTAGGACAGTACCACCGGGCAGATGGCGGCGCCCGGGACCGGGCCACCGGGGGCCTTTGGCACCGGGCGAATGGCAGCGCCCGGGGCAGGGCCACTGGGGGCCATTGTCCCCGGGCCAAAGGCGGCGCCCAGGGCAGGACCACGGGGGGCCTTGCCACAGGGCCAATGGCGGCGCATGGGACCGGGCCACCGGTGGCCTTAGTCACCGGGCAGATGGAGGCACCCGGGACCGGGCCACCGGAGGCCTTCGTCACCGGGCACATGGCGACGCCCGGGGCGGGGGCACTGGGGGCCCTTGTCCCCAGGCCAAAGGTGGCGCCTGGGACAGGACCACCAGGGGCCTTTCCCACCGAGTTAATGGCGGCGCCCGGGACCGGGCCATCGGGGGCCTTTGCCACCAAGCAGATGGCGGCACCCGGCACCGAGCCACCGGGGGCCATGGTCACCGGGCAAATGGCGGGGCCCGGGACAAGACCACCGGGGGCCACAGTCACCGGGCACATGGCGATGCCCAGGACCAGGACAGCGGGGGCGTTTTCCACTGGGCAGATGGTGGTGCCCGGGACTGGGCCACTGGGAGAGATAGTCACCAGGAAGATGGCGGCACCCCGGACTTGGCCACCCGGGGCCTTTGCCCTCGGGCAAATGGCGGCACCCGGGGATCGGGCCACCGGGGGCCATAGTCATCGGGCACATGGTGGCACCCGGGGCAGGGCCACCGGAGGCCCTTGTCCTCGGGCCAAAGGCGGCGCCCGGGACAGGACCACCATGGGCCTTTGCCACCAGGCAAATGGCGGCGCCCGGGACCGCACCGGGGGCCTTTACCACCTAGCAGATGGCGGCACCCGGGACCGAGCCACTGGGAGCCATGGTCACCGGGCAGATGGCGGCGTCTGGGACGTGGTCACTGGGACCGATCGGGCGGAGATTTCCCCCAACAGTTATTTTAAATAATTTCAAAAACTTGAACGCAAAATTTTCAATTTTTGATAACTCTAACACAAATTTCAAAAACAAGAAATTTTGTGTTCCAGTTTTTTTATTTATTTTAAATCATGATTATGTCTTAATTGACAAGGGTATTTTGGTCATTTTTTGAGTTTGACCGAGTAAAAGTAACACATAACATCAATCTTAAAAAATTAGTAGTGTATAGTTAAGAGGTGAAATTTCAGTGGCATATCATATTAGACATCAAAATTTAGCAGCATAGAATCAATTTTCCCTAAATTTATTGATATTTTTTTGGTATATTCTTATTTATTGTCCCCCTCCCTTGGACATTTACAAGTTGATGGAGATTATTACATGAGTTATTTGGTTATGCTTTTCTGTAATCGCAGGAGACCACGGAGAGAGAAAGAATGCTAAGTTTTTCTGTTTATACCTTTCCATGGTCACAGGAGACCACAGAAAGAGATTAGGGGATACTCCAAGATATTCTGGACATAACCCGGCCCATCACATTTGACTATTACACTACCATAGTACCTGTGGTTTTAAAGTTTGTGGCCATAGACCTTTGTAGTCACAATATCTGTAGTCATGGAGTTTGTGGTCTCGCATATTACACTACCGCGATCATTTTGGTCGCAGAGACCTTTACCCGTGGCTACCCTAGACGCAGATACATGGTCGCAGGCCATACACGACTAAGCAATAAGAGAACTATATATTAGCTTGGACGGACCTTCAAATCAGGAAATGAAGTTTTGGTCGAAACTTATCTTACAAACCATGGTTTAAGGGTTATGCGGTTATACTGTCCATAACTGCCCTATAAGCCTTATTTTCCGAATATTCCCCGGATGAAGTCCCTCTTCACTGACAAGATTGACGAGGATTATCACCCGAGCTAGTTCAAATTAATACACATCTGGTTTAAGACAATATCAGATTAGACCTGTGTCTATAAGTCTGTCGCTATGGTCTCAGACGACCTAAAGGGTGCGGACACAGAGATATTTCATGATCGCAGCCCCTGCGCAATCATGAAGTCGCAGACAGTGCACGGTCAGAAAACTATGGACAGTTCGCGGTCAGAGGGTCGTTGATTATCTGCGACCAAGATAATTCGGGAAGGGCTAACTCTTTTGAATGGGCATATCCCAAGAATCATGAAGATATTTCCACGTATGAAGACAACTTCCAGGAGGTTAGCATGTGTGGTTATCCCTTGATTGCATGTGTTAATCCTGCATGGGAGTTAAGTGTGGTTAACAAAACTGCATCTTAATAACTGTACAAGGCTGTTTCGCATTGGCGCCCTTTTGTCTAGTACAAAAAGGTACTCAATGCACGTTCTAAGGATGGTGGATAATTAAGTCAAGCATACAAGCACTACCAGGCGTTCAACAACCTGACTTAGATATAGTTATATAGACACTAACATTGAAGAGATCATCGCTTGTGATCATCTCTTCTTCCTTCTTGTAAATATCTTATTACATATAGTGAAATCACAACAGGACGTAGGGCTATTACTCCCACCATCGAGGGCCCGAACCTGTATAAAATCTCTTGTGCCTCTACAGACTTGATTCATCCTACCTTCCTGGAGGAGCACCCTGAAAGGTCCCGCAACTCACAAATTTGCATAAGCTCGATTAAGGACTCCGAGTCCAAATAGTCAACAGCTGGCACCCACCGTGGGGCCTTTCTCAGGGTACTTTTCCTTCATCCGGAGGTTTGGTGAGCAATGTCTGGAGCATATGATTCCGAGAGTGACTTCGATCTTAATGATTATGGCCATATACAAATGCCTTCACCTAGCCATCCCATTCCAATGGAAGAGGTCGGTTGCGAAGACATTCCGAAGGGACGTCAAGAGGACACATCTTCGCCTACCTGGGTCATGTCCATCGACCAGGGGATGGAAGAAACAGGTCCGAAACTTGATGTCAGTTCCACCATATGCAAAATCGAGTCTCAGTCGCCATGTGTTCCTGTCGGGGACCAGGATGGCAGCGACTAGAAACTCAGTCCAGGGAGGTTTGCTCCTGACAAGCTCCACACTCTCTTTGATTTTGAATCCGACTAGGAGCAAACAGAGATGTTCACTCCTTCTGTAGCTTCACTCCCCATAGAATTCGCTGCCTTGTAGGAAGAAAATCTCGATCAGTGAATTGCTAGGGAAGAACAGGAGCGCAGACAAAAGGAGGAACAAGAACGCAAGCAGAAGGAGGATCAAGACCACGAGCGACGAGATAACGAACTCTGCAGGATAGCCCTAGAGGCTCTGCAAAATGCGCAGGCTCGTTATGACGCCGCCCCTAGTTCCTCCCGTCGCCCACATGGTAGCAGGCACGACCAGACGCCCACTTTACCACCGGAACATCTACCGGCAAATGAAGAAATGATTACACCTGGCGCACCAAAGAGGAGTACGCATGGCCAACTTCGATCTATCGCGAAGGTCTTGCAAAATTTTCCTCCTACCCTCACTGACGCAGATAAACCGGCTTTTGCTAGGATCCTAGCGGAGAAACTGGATGAGGTTGCATCTGATGCAACCCCTACAGCTTCCTCCCGGTCTACGATACGTTCCAATGAAAGGGAGTATTCTTACTCTAGTCATGGTAGGCGTAATTGATTACCATCCGGATCACTTCGACATGACAAATCCAGGCGCATGGGAAGTTCTCGTGATCGAGATCGAATTACTGTGCATTCTCGTTTGGGACCGCGTGGTGCATCCCTATCGCGTGAAATCGCACGCGGATATGCTGGAAACCGCGGAACTCTCCACAGTCCCTATGTATGTTGCAAGTCTTTCTCGCCAGGCCTCCGTGCGGTCGTCTGGCCACATAAGTTCAAGCCAGGGGCTATTGAGAGGTTTGATGGGACCGAGAAACCGTCGGTGTTACTTCAAATTTACATTACCGCTATCCAAGCGGCTGGCGGGGATGATCGCGTCATGGCCAACTACTTGCTAACGGTTCCTGAGGGACCGGCAAGGACCTAGCTATTTAATCAGCCCGAGGGTTCGATATATAACTGGGAAATGTTGTGTGATGCTATCCTCAACAATTTCCAGAATTGTTGTCAAAAACACGGGAAAGAGAACGATCTTCATTGTCTATGACAAACTTCTACGGAGAATCCCCGACAATTTGTCAAAAGGTTTGTCGGGGTGAGAAATACCATCCCAAACATATCGGATAACTCTCTTATAAGGGTGTTTAAGCACGCTGTTCGATATCAAAGATTTACGGAAGATTTACTTATCAACCCTCCTCGATCAGTCGCCAATCTCTTTGATATAGCTGATCGCTATTCAAACGCGGCTGAGGCCGTTCAATGGAATAGGATAGTCGATAAAGAAAATTTACCGGCCCAACCAGGTCTCAAGGACGTGAAAACGGAGGATACGGGCAAGAAGTCGGAGTCTTCATCGAGCGGGAAGTCAAAGAGGACCAAAAAGAATCGAACCGGATAGTACCGAGAGGTCACAGTCGCGGAAAGGCCGCCGCCGGCGAATGGTAACAAGTTTTCATTGAAAATAAAATTGCCTCTGGTGGTTGCAATTCCGACCAGCTAGAAAAACTAACTAACTCGCAGGAAGGCAAGAAGTGGTGTCCGATCCACAGCTCTCTGGGACACAACCTCAAAAATTGCCGGAGCTGGTTGAAGTAGCTGGATTACTTCTACCAGGGAATTGGGCCGATGCCAACTTTGCCATCGAAAGAGCAGACTTGCAGGCTTAGAGACACCGACGGGACGAAGAAATGTCCTACCAGCTACCTCGTAATTATGTTAATGTCATTTTTGGAGGTTCCTCCTTTTTTGTTTCTAAACGACAGTTTAAAGCATTTCATCGAGAAGTTAACCAAGCCGAAGCTCCCCTTGGCGAACATCAATACCCCCATTGGTCGGACACTCCTTTGACGTTTGATCGCTCTGATTGTCCCGTTGGGTTTACTCGACCATTGAGATTACCGCTGGTCATTACCCCAATAATCAGTAACATGAGAGTCGAAAGGGTCCTAATCGATGGAGGCAGTTCCGTGGACCTTTTACTGGTCAAGGCATTGGACGAGATGCAAATCCCTCGTTCAAAAATCAAACCCATAATCCATCCATTTTATGGGATAATTCCTGGCCCCTCGATGATGCAGATGGGACAGGTGGTGCTCCTAGTCACGCTGGGTGAACCAGATAATTTCTGAATAGAGTTACTTACTTTCGATGTAATTGATTGTGATTCGGCTTATAACGCGATTTTTGGCAGGCTAACTCTCGCTAAATTTATGACGGCGACGTACTACACCTATCAGTGCAGCAAGTTACCTGGCCCCGAAGGCGTTATCTTGGTCTGAGGCAGCCGCAATGTGGCATTGACTTGCGATTGGTTATCACTGGAGCTCGTGGATCAACTTCCCCTTCGGGATGTCAAGATTACCACCACGGCTGCGGATACGATCAAAGTCGCCCCTCGACCAGAGGAAAAGCTAAAACTGGTTCCATTATGCCCAGATGATTTGTCAAGAACAATTCAGATAGGGTCAGGCCTGGACGAGAAATAGGAACTCGAACTCATTACCTTCCTCCGGGCTAATGCAGATGTGTTTGCGTGAAAACCATCCGACATGCTCGGCGTCCCAAGGGAGGTAATCGAGCACAGGTTAGCAATTTGACCTGGACAGCGATCAATAAAGCAGAAGCTTAAACAAACTCCAAGCAGCTAGGTTTATTCGAGAAGTCGAACATTTGGAATGGCTTGCAAATCCAGTCATGGTCCGTAAGTCAAATGGTAAGTGGCCCATGTGCATCGATTACACCAGCCTAAACAGTGCCAGCTCGAAGGATGACTTCCCCTTCCCCGCATCGATCAATTGGTCGATTCTACGGCGGGTTGCGAACTGATGAGTTTTTTGGATGCTTACTCAGGATATCATCAAATTAGCATGGCAGAAGAAGATGAGGGGAAGACTGCCTTCATCACACCATTTGGCACCTTCTACTATGTCAGAATGCCATTTGGTATCAAGAACGCCAGTTCCGCGTACCAGCGCTTGATGCAAAAGACCTTTCTTTCCCAGATGGGGCGTAATCTTGAAGCCTACGTAGATGATTTGGTTGCAAAAAGCTTGAAAAGCTTGACTCATTTAGATGATCTTGCTGGAACCTTCTGTAACTTAAACCAATTTGGAATAAAATTAAACCCAGAAAAGTGTTCTTCCGGGGTTTCATCTAGTAAACTTTTAGGCTTTCTCATTTGTTCTAGAGGAATCAAGTAAATCCCGAGAAAATCAGGGCCATCGAGCAAATGAGGTCTCCTTATACCATGAAGGACGTCCAGTGCCTAGCGGGTCGCATGGCGGCTTTAAGTCGATTTATATCGCGACTAGGCAAGAGGGGATTAACCTTCTTCAAAGCTCTCCGCAAGCACCATGGTTTTACCTAGTCGGATGAAGCCAAGAAAGCATTCCAGGAGGTTAAAGCATACTTATCTAGTCCGCCGGTATTGGTTTCCCCGGTCGCAGGGGAAGCACTACTTCTTTATTTGGCGGCAACACCACATGCGGTCAGCGCTGTTCTGATCGCAAAAAGAGAAGGTGTGCAACGACCCGTTTATTACGTAAGCGATGTACTTCATGGTCCAAAGGAGCGTTACCCTGAGGTCCAGAAGATACTTTACGCGCTACTGATGGTTTCCCGCAAGCTACGACATTACTTTCAGGCACATAAAATTAGAGTGCCCTCGTCCTTTTCCATGGGAGATATTATCCGAAACCCGGAGAAATCTGGTCGAATTGCGAAGTGGACTGTGGAACTTGGAGCATTTGACATCCATTTCACCCCTCGCACTGCGGTCAAGTCTCAGATACTTGCAGATTTTGTGGTCGAATGGACTAACCCTGACCCTCCAAGGCAAGAATCCAAAGACTTGTCGTGTACCGACCATTGGACGATGTATTTTGATGGCTCTCATAGTTTCCAACACTCGGGGGCTGGAGTTGTCTTAGTAACACCTCAAGGCGACCAACTCAAGTATTTCATTCAATTAAATTTTGCTGCAGGGCTCCGGGCAGCAAAATTCCTTGGAGTCCATCAATTAGTGGTGAGGGGAGACTCACAACTAGTCGTAAACCAGGTAAACAAGGAGTACAACACCTCTGACGAGACAATGGCTCATTACCTAGGGGAGGTGAGGAGATTGGGAAAACACTTCAGTCATTTCGAAGTCCAATACATCCTGCAAAAGGACAATATTCTCGCAGACCAATTATCTAAAATTGGGTCCTCACGTACATCTGCTCCGGCAAGGGTGTTCGTCGAACACTTTGAAAGGGATCTAGGATATTGATACCAGCCTAGACCGTCTCGCAATAGAACGAGGACGATGCAGTAGGCGAGTATTCTAGTTGTTCTTTCCTCAGGGACTAGAGAAACAAAACGTGAAGAACTAAACTAAATCGATGGATAATAAACTAAAACAGACGAAAGAAAGAGAGAATATCGGAAGAAATGAGAAAAAGAGAGGTAGTCACGTTGCGACCATAGTGTTAGATCTATACATGTCGTCATGAGTACAAGCGATAGAATCATAATCGTTTAGTAGTCTCGCAAGAGAAAGGCGAAAGCAACTAAAACGACTGCGTCCATCGACGGTATCAACGAACATGCATGTAAAGAAAACACAGGTCATGAATAGCGACCCCACTCCTTCAGCCAACCATAACATACTCAATCACTACTCCAACAACAGTTAAACAGAACCACAACTCAACAGCAAGTCTGCAACCTCAAATACACCACAGAAACTAACACATTTCAGCAGACAGAAGTTGAACAAGAAATATTTCAATTCCAACAGAATGCTAGCAATTGGTCTACAAGAACTTCAATAATGAATCAACACAATGTCATTCACTGGAATTGATTTCCAGAATTTCAATTCATCAATTTAGAAGAGCAGTAGTTCCTCTCAAACATGCATGGATAATAACATTTCAATTCTTTAAATGCATTCATCGGTTCACACATGAATTGTTCATCTGCATCAACTCACAGCAATCACATAACAGAGGAATTCAGTTCTTTACAGCATCTCAGGAAACAGAGGAGAGGAAGAAGAGAAATGGAGGGAAGAAGGTTGTCACCGAAGAAGTCGATGAAGAAGAAGGAAGTCAAAGCAGTTGTTGAGGTCGCGGTTCTTGGCTTCGGAGGAAGAGGAACTGGTTGCTAAGGCTGCTGGAGAGGGGGACGAAGAAGATCACAGACGGCGTGGACCAGAGGCACAGCGCTGGAGGCTCGGCTCCCGCGGCGGCTCGGTGCAGTTGCGGATCTGCGAACCGGCGACGGGATCTTGGATGGCGCCGGGTGGATGAGGGCGGTGCGGCGTCGAATGGTGGCGGCACGAAGAAGAGGCGGCGCCGGCTCGGGTTGATGGAGGAGCGGCTAGATCCGGCGACGCGGTGGCGCTGGAGTGGAGATCGGCCAGATCTGGGCCGAGGATGGCTGGACCCGGAGCAGATCCGGTGGGATCGGTGGTGGAGGCTTCGCGCGGCGGTGAGAGCGGCGCGGTGGGGATCCTTGGTGGAGACGCGGCGCGCTGGATCGGCTGTGGACGCACGACGCTGGACCGGCGGCGGCTCAGGTGACGGGCGGCGACCGCGGCTCCGGCGGCGGGAGGTGCAGCGAGGCGTAGAAACGGCGGCACGAGATCGTAGGTGAGGACGGCGCCGGGCGTGGAGCTGTGGTGGTGCGCCGAGGAGAGCGGCGGCTTGGGTGGTGCCGGCTCGGGCCGATGGAGCGAGGAACGTGGCGCGGCTCAGGGCTCGGATCCGGCCAGATCCGGCCGAGGAAGATGGCGGTGTGGCGGCCCGGTGTAGATCCAGTGGCTTTGGGGCTTTAAGTGGTGGGTTTGGTGGAGTTTGTAGTGATGAAATGGAGAACATGAAAACAAGAAAAAGGAAGAAGAAGGGGAGGAAGGGGAATGGAGCACCGCCGGCGTATGGCCCGGCCGCCGGCGGCGAGGTGGAGGGAGGTGTGGAAGAGTGGTTTGGGGAAGAAGAAGAACGAAGTAAAAAAAATAAAAGCCGGGCTCAAAATGCTTCAGTGGCCGGCGGCAAGGAGAAGAAAGGGAAATTTGGCACTTTTGCAGAAAAGCCCTCGAGGTTTTGGAGAATTAGAAATGTGACCTCGTGGCTAGGGTTTGGGATTCCGAGCCCCCGGAGACTCCAATTTCGGTGCGGTCAGATCCCACGCGTCCGCGAGAATGTACACTTTCATCAGGAATCGTCCGATGGCCAGATTAAGTCGAGGACGGGCGTCCGCTAGCCGAAAATCCATCCAATCCTCGTCGACCTGCGATAAAAATTGGAAAAACAAGTAATCCGGTCGATTTGGCGACAAATCTGGAATAATCTAGACATATGCCGAGGTTAATGACTGATATGTGCAAAAGCATGGGGAAAATGTACACAAAAATGAGGCAAATCGAGTAAATATCATCCCCCCAAGCTTAATTCTTTGCTTGTCCTCAAGCAATGTGACAAGAAATAAATCCAAGGAGTCAAGCAAGCAACCAAATGTCATGAAAGAGTAAAATGCAGCATATAGTAAACTCGGCAAACTAAGATATGTTTCAAGCTCTCAACCATCTAATAATTGCACTGAAATTGCAAGTAACTAGCTTAGTTCTAGATACGGAGGAAATAAGAATGCTTAATTCTACTCATGCCACCTACATCCATACATGTATATAGAAATTCAAAGTGAGCATAAACAATACACAAGCATCGAAGAACTACAGTCTCCATAAACATCAAATAAACAGTTTTAACCTTATTAATTTCTGAGCTCTCTTTATTTGAAAAACAAAATCTGGTGCACATGTAAGTCTCTACCCTTCGACTTATAGGCGGATCTCTCCGTACTTCGCTCTAGGGTAGGTAGTCCACTAGAGTGTTTATAAACATGCTCATGAGTCAAAAGATGTAGCGGGAAGGCTTGTGCACTTATTAGATTTCAAAATGTGCAAACCATGCTTACATACCAAATACTCAGAGGAGCAACGAAGCAGAAGAGTTTTTATTCAAAAGAAAAGAAAATTTGGCAGTGTCTACAAGGTAGAAAACGAACAAATGCGATCTTATTAGCAAGATTTTTTTTTTTTTTTCAAATCTGGTTTACACAAGTTCAATGATTGTTTAGGAGACTCGTGTTCTAAGCATGTGTGTAGAGATTAGGTTCACAATTGACATTTCAGTATACAAGACAGAATGCGGTAATAAAGATATCAGTAAGCATTCGAATTTCCACAATATCCACAACAAAACTAAGTACAAGCAATTTTAATACCATTAGAAGATGATTAGTCACAATTCAACCTACAAAAGATTGTCGAGCCACTAAAGCATGCATACAACTCAACACAACATGCAAAAGGGCTCCAGAAGCCGAATGAGAACAATGAAATGCAAAATGAAAGCACATGTAGTCATAACCACAACAATCACATATGGATACAAATCCGCACAAGTCTAGAATTTCCAGAAAATTTTCACATGACCTTTCTAGATTTTTCTTGCAATCCAAACAACACAAGTATACAACAGGTCATATCACAACATAAACAAGCCCACAAGGCTGGATAGAGATCATTAACAACATAAGATAAACAATTACATACCCCAGATCTCATACATAAGCACAAACTTGCACAAAGAAGCCCAATTTTGAAAATTTTGACCCAGATTTTCAGAATTACAGCACAACAAGAAAAATGCATTCCTCCCCCCAAGCTTAAATGGTTGCATAGTCCACAATGCAACAATATGAGATGGATCACACATGGAGATGAGAACACAAAATAAATTTCATGCACAAGGGTCATATGAGAGGTCCGCAATAGCTCACCGGGTGAAGAATGGAGACGATGACGCTGCGATGAGCCATCCAAAGTATCCCAAATGTGCCAAGCCGCCATATGAGGATGATGCCCTAAAAGAACAACCAAAGAAGAAACTAAGAACAATCCTACAAAATAAAGGAAAATAAATAACAAAAAGAAAGAAAGAGAGAAAACACTCGGGTTGCCTCCCGAAAAGCGCTTCTTTTAGGTCGGAAGCTCGACCCTCAAAGGATATAGCGTTGAAGCGCGAGTGTGGAAGGAGAGGCAAGTATGGGACGTAGTAGAAGCTCCACGTCCACCCTCCTGTCGAAAGCAGCATATTGTCGAAAGCAGCATACCTGGGAATCCACCAGGATCCCAAGGAATGTCGACTCGGAGCAAGTTTGCTCGCGGTCGAGAAGCCACACGTGCTAACCTGCAAATAAGATAAAGAAAGACCAAGCACGTGCGTATGGTAGGGACAAAGCCCTCCAGAAAGTCAACTGACGAAGATCCTTTCCCGAAAATTGACTGACTATACATATCATGAGGATGGCATATAATGATGCAGGATGAATGACAACTCAAAGGAATATGAATAACCTCGTCAGAACTAGACAACTCATAATGATACGAGAGGGGTTTCAAATCTACCTGAATAGTGGATGGCGTGAAGTCTGGGGTAGGAAGGACCTCCACGGGGGTCGTATCTGATAGATCAGGATGAATGGACTCCCCTACGTCAGAAAGAAGTCCCTCATCAGCAAATGAGAATGTCTCCCTCTTGATCTCGTGGCTCAGGGAGTAGTCCAGAAGGTCTGCAACGTCGAAACTGACACTCTCCATCTCTGGTCCGTCTGCCAATGGATCATCAAAAGAAAATGGCCCGAATGGACGCAGAGGTGTCTGGAAAATAAGCTCTCCATCATCATCATCCAACATGATCAAATCAATAGGAGGCGGAGGTGATTGATGCGACGTTGAAGAAAGAAGCTCGGGTCGAAGCTCGTCGCTCAATACTGTGGTCTCTCCGTGAGGTTCTCCAAGATAGATGTCATGGGTGGGCTCCAGGACACTCAACGGAGGTGTGATGGCCTCAAATGTAGGTACTTGAGATGGCAGGATGTGGACTGGATCTCGATATCCTCGGAACTCAGCTATGCAAGATCGCACACCCTGCATCTCAGCCCGCAATAATTCCACATCCCTTGAATGCTGGGTCATGAGTCGCTCAGATTGCTTGACCAAGCCCTCCATCAGTGCCTCAAGTCTTGATGTATCCTCAACTTCGGGAGGCGACTGTGGTGGCGGATGTAGAAACTCGTTCATCTTTTCCAAATGACGCTCAAACATCACCTCAAGCCTAGATGGTGTATCCTCATATGTAGGAGGGTGCGGTGAGTACTGCTGATGCGACAAATACGGAGCCTGATATGATGTATATGGGTGCTGCTCTCCGTACCTAAAACCCTGCGAAAGATGACTAGGAGAAGATGATGAGATAACAGGATGGTTGTTCCTATATGGTGAATTTGGGTATGTAGGCCATCCAGGACCATATGTAGTGGATGCTCGATCACGCTGACAAGCGGCGGGTGAATGACCTCGAATACCACAAATACAACATATAGGAGCAACACTAATATGAGCAAATAATCCACGAAGGGCTGTATCCATCTGACGAGGCAAATCATCTAGTTTAGCACTGAGGTTGTCACATGCATCACAAAAAGAGTGGGAACCATCCATATCCTCAATCAGTGAAAATCAATCAATGAGAAAAGGACAAGAGGAAAGGCGAGAAATAAAAGAGCTGGGAGGGAAAAGGGGGCGGGAAAAGATGCAAACAAAAACCGAAAAGAAAAACAAAAACAAAATGATTTAATCTAGTTAAACACATTCACTTTCATCTAATCCCCGGCAACGGCGCCAAAAATTGATACCAGCCTAGACCGTCTCGCAATAGAACGAGGACGATGTAGTAGGCGAGTATTCTAGTCGTTCTTTCCTCAGGGACTAGAGAAACGAAACGTGAAGAACTAAACTAAATCGATGGATAATAAACTAAAACAGACGAAAGAAAGAGAGAATATCGGAAGAAATGAGAAAAAGAGAGGTAGTCACATCGTGACCATAGTGTTAGATCTATACATGTCGTCATGAGTACAAGCGATAGAATCATAATCGTTTAGTAGTCTCGCAAGAGAAAGGCGAAAGCAACTAAAACGACTGCGTCCATCGACGGTATCAACGAACATGCATGTAAAGAAAACACAGGTCATGAATAGCGACCCCACTCCTTCAGCCAACCATAACATACTCAATCACTACTCCAACAACAGTTAAACAGAACCACAACTCAACAGCAAGTCTGCAACCTCAAATACACCACAGAAACTAACACATTTCAGCAGACAGAAGTTGAACAAGAAATATTTCAATTCCAACAGAATGCTAGCAATTGGTCTACAAGAACTTCAATAATGAATCAACACAATGTCATTCACTGGAATTGATTTCCAGAATTTCAATTCATCAATTTAGAAGAGCAGTAGTTCCTCTCAAACATGCATGGATAATAACATTTCAATTCTTTAAATGCATTCATCGGTTCACACATGAATTGTTCATCTGCATCAACTCACAGCAATCACATAACAGAGGAATTCAGTTCTTTACAGCATCTCAGGAAACAGAGGAGAGGAAGAAGAGAAATGGAGGGAAGAAGGTTGTCACCGAAGAAGTCGATGAAGAAGAAGGAAGTCGAAGCAGTTGTTGAGGTCGCGGTTCTTGGCTTCGGAGGAAGAGGAACTGGTTGCTAAGGCTGCTGGAGAGGGGGACGAAGAAGATCACAGACGGCGTGGACCAGAGGCGCAGCGCTGGAGGCTCGGCTCCCGCGGCGGCTCGGTGCAGTTGCGGATCTGCGAACCGGCGACGGGATCTTGGATGGCGCCGGGTGGATGAGGGCGGTGCGGCGTCGAATGGTGGCGACACGAAGAAGAGGCGGCGCCGGCTCGGGTTGATGGAGGAGCGGCTAGATCCGGCGACGCGGTGGCGCTGGAGTGGAGATCGGCCAGATCTGGGCCGAGGATGGCTGGACCCGGAGCAGATCCGGTGGGATCGGTGGTGGAGGCTTCGCGCGGCGGTGAGAGCGGCGCGGTGGGGATCCTTGGTGGAGACGCGGCGCGCTGGATCGGCTGTGGACGCACGACGCTGGACCGGCGGCGGCTCGGGTGACGGGCGGCGACCGCGGCTCCGGCGGCGGGAGGTGCAGCGAGGCGTAGAAACGGCGGCACGAGATCGTAGGTGAGGACGGCGCCGGGCGTGGAGCTGTGGTGGTGCGCCGAGGAGAGCGGCGGCTTGGGTGGTGCCGGCTCGGGCCGATGGAGCGAGGAACGTGGCGCGGCTCAGGGCTCGCATCCGGCCAGATCCGGCCGAGGAAGATGGCGGTGTGGCGGCCCGGTGTAGATCCAGTGGCTTTGGGGCTTTAAGTGGTGGGTTTGGTGGAGTTTGTAGTGATGAAATGGAGAACATGAAAACAAGAAAAAGGAAGAAGAAGGGGAGGAAGGGGAATGGAGCACCGCCGGCGTATGGCCCGGCCGCCGGCGGCGAGGTGGAGGGAGGTGTGGAAGAGTGGTTTGGGGAAGAAGAAGAACGAAGTAAAAAAAATAAAAGCCGGGCTCAAAATGCTTCAGTGGCCGGCGGCAAGGAGAAGAAAGGGAAATTTGGCACTTTTGCAGAAAAGCCCTCGAGGTTTTGGAGAATTAGAAATGTGACCTCGTGGCTAGGGTTTGGGATTCCGAGCCCCCGGAGACTCCAATTTCGGTGCGGTCAGATCCCACGCGTCCGCGAGAATGTACACTTTCATCAGGAATCGTCCGATGGCCAGATTAAGTCGAGGACGCACGTCCGCTAGCCGAAAATCCATCCAATCCTCGTCGACCTGCGATAAAAATTGGAAAAACAAGTAATCCGGTCGATTTGGCGACAAATCTGGAATAATCTAGACATATGCCGAGGTTAATGACTGATATGTGCAAAAGCATGGGGAAAATGTACACAAAAATGAGGCAAATCGAGTAAATATCAGATATCGACTAGAGAGGGGGGTGAATCGGCGATTTTAACAAATTAACAACTAATCGAGCAATTAATAATAAATGAGAGCAATTAACTAAAACAAGATGAACAATGAAAAATTTTAACACAAGGATATATCCCGTGGTCTCGGTGATTTGCCGATCACCCCTAATCCACGTTGAGGCAAACTCAAATCTCTAACCGCTCCTCTATCTTGTCAACCTTCTCTCAACAAGTGACCTAGATCTTGAGCCGGTTTAGTGTGATGAGTTATCCAAGCCTCGATTTCACTAATGATGCAGTTTACCGCTCCGGGAAGGCGTGGTCGACCCTTTCACAAGATGTTTTGAGGCTTCTTCACAATCTTCCTTGAAGAGCTCTCCAAAACTTTCCTCCTAGCCGTCTAGGAGCCGGCAAACTCCAAGAGTAACAAGCCGATGATGATCACTTATCGCTCTTCTAGTGCCACAAGATTGGTTTAGTGATCTAAATGCAATGCACTAGAAGATCTCAAATGCACACTCTCTCAAATTCAAGAATTAGAACCCTAGAGTGTATTGTCGTGGTATTGAGAATACCCCGGCAGGTTTTGAAGACGATCCTAGCGGAGATTACGCAGCGCGGGTTGACCGGGTGACCGGTCCTCCCCCGCCGGACAAACACAAGAATTGACACGAGGATTTATACAGGTTCGGGTCCCGGTGGGGGCCCTAGTCCTGTCGACGCGCTCCCGACCGGAGTCGGCTGGGGAGGCTCTCTCCGGGAGAGAGGCTTCCGGAGCACGTCTGTGAGATTAGCTATTCCAAATAATAATGAACTGATCCCTTACAACAGAGGGGTACAAGGGCTATTTATAGCCCCAAAAAGAAGCAAAAAACCTAAACTACCCCGCAAGCCACCGTCGGATTGAAGGGTAGGACCGTCCTTCTCCCGGTCAAACGTCTTGGATGCTTGACAGGTGGTCGCTGATTCCCGAGGCGTCCCTCGCGTGACCTGCACGTGATAAACAAACAGGGGTTTTACCTTTTAGGAGGGCGATGACGTCCGGGACATGCCCGGGGGGCACGGTCCCGGGGGCCAAATGGCGGCGCCCGGGGCAGGCACCGGAGGCCACTGTCCCCGGGCCAAACGGCGGCGCCCGGGACATGCCCGGGGGGCACGGTCCCGGGGGCCAAATGGCGGCGCCCGGGACATGAACGGGGGGGCACGGTCCCGGGGGCCAAACGGCGGCGCCCGGGACATGCCCGGGGGGCGCGGTCCCGGGGGCCAAATGGCGGCGCCCGGGCCATGCCCGGGGGGCACGGTCCCGGGGGCCAAATGGCGGCGCCCGGGGCAGGCACCGGAGGCCACTGTCCCCGGGCCAAATGGCGGCGCCCGGGACATGCCCGGGGGGCACGGTCCCGGGGGCCAAATGGCGGCGCCCGGCACATGCCCGGGGGGCACGGCCCTGGGGGCCAAATGGCGGCGCCCGGGGCAGGCACCTGCAGCCTCTGTCCCCGGGCCAAATGGCGGCGCCCGGGGCAAGCACCGGAGGCCACTGTCCCCGGGCAATCATGAACTTACCTGGACTTGACCGCGTGGAGATTTCCCCCAACCGCAGCCCCCCATTCCCTCCGGGGACGAAGCTTGAGCGCCCGGAGGGAATGGTTACGGTACCGGGAAAATCTCCGGACGAAAATCACCGGAGCCCCGGCGACGCTTCGGTTTCTGTGCCGGGCGCTTTATGGCCGTGCCGTTTTCGCAATAAATGCACGCGCAGTTCAAACCGGCGTCTCGATTTACGCGCCTGTCCCTTCGTTTCCCGCGCACGGTTTGAATTTCAGTGGTCCAGATTGCCCCGAGGGGGCCACGTGGCGCGCATCTAGATCACGGCCAGCCTCTATAAATAGGGCCTTAGGGGGCCCCGGAAGCTCATTCCAAATCTTCAACTCCAGCTTCAACTCTCCCGGTAGCGCTCTTCCAGTAGCTTCTCCGGTAGTTGTTGACAGCCACCTGAAAACTTAGCCACCCAAAAAAGAAAACTGACCTAATGGCGCCCAAAGGTCGAGCGAAGACCACGGAGGTGCCCCCGGAGGAAATCCCCGTGGATTTCCTCTGGGCCTCCGAGTTCTCGGCCTCGGACGCAGAGTCCCTGGTCAAGAAGGGCGTCGTTGAAGAGGGGGACATCCGGGTCCCCCTAAAGAAGGACGGAGCCCCCCGCCCCAGGCCCGGAGAGGTCGTGGCCTTCGAGGCGTTCCTCGAGGCGGGGCTCCGGCTCCCGGTGCATCCGATGCTCCGGGAGTTTCTCAAAGAGTACGGGGTGGCTCTCAACCACCTCACCCCGAACGCACTCGTCCGTGTGGGCCTTTTTATATGGCTCTACGAGACAGCGACCGGGCGGGAGCCCACCCTCCGCGCCTTCTGGTACTTCTACGAGCCGGCAGCGCGGAGCTCCCACCTGGTCAAGGGAGGACTGAAGTACCCCTTCGGCTCAGTGATGGTCCAGATGCTGCCCTCCCGGGTGGCGGACTACCCGGCGGCGGCCTCCCGGGACCACTGGGGGGACTGGCTCCGGAGGTGGTTCTACCTCCGGGTCCGGGACGAGGCGGTGGTCTACGCCCCGGAGCCTCCCACCTACAGCCGGTCATCCGCACCGAAGCCGCCGGTGTCGACGGACGAGGAGTTCGAGCTCCTCGGGAAGGTGGTGCTGGCGAAGAAGGCCCGCTCGATGCGGGACGCCACGGAGGAGCTGGCGCTCCTGCGGCTTTCCCCCTTCTCACGCGGGGGAAGGGGGATCGGCATGGGCCCGGAGCAGCGGCCTCTGGTCAAGCCGGTCATGCGGCGTAAGTCCCCTGCATTTTTGTACTTGCAGTTTTTTATGAGAAATCGACTAACTTTTTACCTCTTGCAGTGCGCCCGTACCCGGCGGCGAGGGACAAGGCGGAGCACCTCCTGGGGAGGTACTTCACCGATGAACACGAGCGCATCGTGCGCCTCGTGGGGGAGGGGCCTCCCCGGAACCTGGTGGCCGAGGCCTACGGGCTCAGGCTTCCGGAGAGGAAGCCCCTTCCCACCCCCGGGTCTCATAAGCGGGGGAAGGATGCGGCCGGGGGCTCGGAGCCCAAAAGGCCCCGGGTCCAAAAGACCCCCGCCCCGACGACGACGCCGGTGAGGGCCCGGGACGCGGCTCCCGGAGCCGAAAATGGCCGGGCGGCGCCCCGGGCAGAGGCGACGCCTCCGCCCCCGGAGGCCCCCGTCGAGGCCCGGGGGAAGGAGGTTGTTACCGGCCGGGCGGGGTCCGATTCCGCGGACTACGCCCCGTCGCCAGTTCGAGTGATGCTTCTCTCGCCTCTCCCGGCGGCATTGGCGCCGGAGAGGCTAGAGGTGAGGTTTTCGGAGGCGGCGCCTCCGTGCCTCTGGCCGGTCGATGAGGAGGGGGGGAGCCCCTCAGTCTTCGAGGTCCCCCCGGAACAGGAGGCTCCGAGGGCCCTCCGGCCTGGGGCGGGGAAAGGCCCGATGATCCCCCCCCGGGCGGAGAACCCCGCCCGATCTTCGTCTTCGTCTTCGTCTTCGGAGGAAACTTCGTCGACAAAGACGCCGGCGACGCCGGCTGTGCTCCCGGATTCCGAGGTCCAGGGGCCCTCTCCCGGACACGACAGGAGGGCCAGGCAAGATACCTCCCTACTTCCCGCGGGGGAGGTGGCCCGCTACGCGGAGGGCCTGCACAACCGGAAGGTGCAGGCTTTCGTAGCAGGAGGGACGCTCCACGAGCGTTTTGAGGGGCTCGAGTCCCTCGGCGCCCAGGTAACCCGAGCTCTCAACACCTTGGCTTTTTTCCTGCACTTGAGAATTTTCTAACTCTTTATGTATTTTGTGGGTAGCGACTGTTACCTGGGGCCTTGAGCAGCGGGTCACCCGGCTGCTGAAGGAGGCGGAGAGCCGGGCCACGGCCTGCGTGGAGCAGCGGGAGGCGGCCCTCCGGGAGTGGGACGAAGCTCTTGATGAGCTGTCCCGGGCCCGGGCGCAGGTGCACCTTTCGGAGGGCGCCTACATCCGCCTCCGAGAGGAGGCTATGGTGAGGGAGAAGGCGCTCCGGGAGCTCGAGAGCTCCAGCGTCCGGGCGCTGTCGGACGCGGGCCGCTCCGTCCGCTCGGCCTTGGAAAGCCTTGGCGTTAGCCTGGGCTCCGGGAGCGGCCCGGAGGTGCCCCCGGCGACCCTCGCGGAGGCTGTGCGTTTTCTTAACGCACAAGTCTCCGCCATCCCGGAGGCTGCGGACGTCCGGGCACGGGGCCGGGCGATCCCCGTCATCGCAGCCGCCGCGGGGCTCGTTGACTACCGTGGGGTCGGCGCCCGGGCGATCGGGGGGCGCATCCCCCGGAGCTTCTCGGAGGCCTTCGAGCCAACGCGCCGGGAGGTGGAGCTGCTGGCGGAGGGGTTCTACGACCGGATCATCCGGACGAGGTTCCCGACACTGGTGCCTCCGGCCGCGGATGCCCCTGCCCCGGCCACGGAGGTAGCTCCCCGGGGGGAGGACCCCAATGCTAAAGTATGAGCCTCCCCCGGGTCTTTAGCTAGGACCCCTTTTCATTTTGTTAGACATTTTGATTCCGGTAGCTTCTCAGGAGAAGCCCCGGGCACTTGTACAAAAACATTTTGCAATGAAATATATTTAGAATTTTTCTAAGTCTTTGCAATGAAATGTTACCAGGGTTCCCGGGGGGTTACTCCCGGGCAACGGTCCGGGAGAGGCTCTCCGGGGGACGCCCAAGCGGCTTTGATTTTGCTGAGCCTTGTCTCCGGGGAGCGCGACGGGGGTACTGCCCAGGAGCCTGTCCGGTTGAGGTGGCGCCCGGAGTGGCACTTGGATAATTTTGACAACAGCCGTGCTGAATTAACCCCCCCGCGCCTGAAGGCCCAGATGATACCTCCCCTCCGGATACTTCCGCTGGCTGGGTACGAGTTTTGGCCCGAAGACGTACTTCGGGACTCTCAGCGTCGCGTCCGGGCGCTGTACCGGGACTTGGCCCGGGAGCTGAGGGAGCGCCTCCGGGAGCTTTAGGCGTAGGGGCCTTAGGCTCGTAGAAAATCCCGCGGGTTAGGACCCGGGTTGTATCATTTCTGAAACCCACCGGAGGGGGAAGATGTCCTCCGGGTTTGTTGATCAATAAAGCGCATTGTTTCCTTTTATTGCGCCTCTTTATTTTCTTCTTGGATGGTCTGGACGACTCATCTTAACAAGGATGAGCTAAGTTTCTTCGTGGGTGACCCGGGGGCCCCCCGTCCCCCCCGCCCACAGCGGGCGGGAGGATGCCTCCGCGTGCTGTGCGGGTAACAGGGTCCCCGGGGGGAGCATAACCTGTAGAAATATTTTCTAAGTTAGAAAATTGTAAAAACAGGATTTCCGAGGGAGGGACCTTCCGGGGTGCCCGGGGGCACCGGGAGAGGTTCATCCGGCCGCCGGGAGAGCGGGGAACCGGGAACAAGGCGCGGAAGGGGCTCGTGAAAAGCCAATAAGACCTCTGGAGGGGAGCTTCCCGGGAGACTTCGTCCGGTCGCCGTGAGCGGGGAACCGGGAATAATGTTTCTGGGGGAAACTATATCTGAGAAACCCATATCTTCGTAAAGCAATTGTCCGGTCGCCGTGAGAACGGGGAGCCGGGAAAAAGGTCTTCGAGAGATAATCATCCGGTCGCCGTGAGAACGGGGAGTCGGGAATAACGTCGACTCCCGGAGGAGGAAGATAAATCCAATCAAGCCGCAAGGGGCTGATCTTCCGGTCGCCGTGAGAACGGGGAGCCGGGAATAACGTCGACTCCCGGAGGAGGAAGATAGATCCAATCAAGCCGCAAGGGGCTGATCTTCCGGTTGCCGTGAGAACGGGGAGCCGGGAATAATGTCGACTCCCGGAGGAGGAAGATAATCCAGAAAGCCATTAGACGTCCCGCTGAGGAGAGCGTCTACTCCCGGAGGAGGAAGTGCCCGAAGACGGGACTTGAGTGTTTGGGCAGGGGACTAGTCTCCCAAAGTGACTCGTTACCACGGCCACTGTGACCGGGTTGCCGCTTACACCCTCAGTCCACGAGGGCTGGTCGTAAGCCGCCCTACGGGAGCGCAGGCTCCGTTGTAGGGACTTGTTGGGGCTGGCCCACTTCCTCGCGGGGAGGGCATCCTCACAAGGAGGGCTTCCTCGAGGGGAGGGCATCGCCGCTAGGGGCGGTAACGAGAAAGACCTGCAATGAGACAGTTGAAGAACAAAGGCTATGTATTGATTAACAAAATATACAAAGCCCCCCCCGGTGAAACCGCTAAGGGGGGGAAAAGGGGAGCTACAGTGTCCCTCCTCCTCCTCCGGCGTGATCGCTCTGGGGGAGGGGACAGGCCCGTAAGGCTAGACGTAGAACTTGCGAAGTAAACGCAAGTTCCAGGTGTGCTTCAGCTCCTGCTCTTGAGGGTTGGAGAGCTTGTAGGCCCCCGAGCCTAGAACAACGGAGATCCTGTAGGGGCCCTCCCACTTGGGGGAGAGTTTTCCCTGGGCTTGGGGGTCTATGACGCGCTTGAGGACAAGGTCCCCAAGGCGGAAAGCTCTCTCGCGCACGCACTGGTTGTATGCACGCGACATCTCGCGCTCGTAGATGGCGTGGCGGAGGAGCGCTCGGTCGCGTTCCTCCTCCACGAGGTCGATTTCCAGCCGCCGATTGTCTTCGTTGGCCCGGTAGGCTGCGGTCGTGGCACCGTTCAGGAGCTCGACCCGCAGCGACCGGAAGCCGATCTCCGGGGGGAGTACTGCCTCCGCCCCGTAGACCAGAGAGAAGGGAGCACGCCCTGTGGCCCGGGACGGGGTCGTGCGCATCGAGCAGAGGATGCTAGGGAGCTCCTCTGCCCACGCGCCCCGCTTGGAAGCGGTTTGCTCGAGTCTCCGGCGTAACCCCTGTAGGATTACGCCATTGACCCTCTCGACGGCCCCGGTGCTTTAAGGATGGGCCACTGAGGCGAAGTGGATGACGATCCCCAGGCCTTCGCAGAATTCCCGGAAATAAGCCGAGTCGAATTGGGTCCCGTTGTCCACGGTGATTTCCCGGGGGACACCAAAACGGCAAACGACGTTTTTCCAGAAAAACCGCTGAATGGCCCGGGAGGTGATGCTAGCCAAGGGATCCGCCTCAACCCACTTTGTAAAGTAGTCGACCGCGACTACCGCATACTTGTATCCTCCGGGCGCTGGGGGGAAGGGCCCTAAGAGGTCCATCCCCCAGCGCACGAAGGGCCAAGTGATGGGGATAGTCCGCAGCGCTACAGGGGGGAGATTCGAGCCCTTGGCCATCTTCTGGCAAGCTTCGCACGCGGAGACAAGGTCTCGCGCGTCGCGCATGACTGTAGGCCAGTAGAAGCCCTGCCGAAGGGCCTTGGCGGCGATGGCACGCGGGGCTAGGTGGGAACCGCAGCTCCCCGCGTGAATGTCCTCCAGGAGTTGAAGTCCCTCTGACCGAGGGAGGCAGCGCAGGAGGGCTGAAGCGCCCCGCTTGTAGAGCCTTCCCTCCAGCAGGAGATATGCCCGGGCTTTGGCCCGGAGGCGCTTAGCCTCGGTCTCGTCGGGAGGGTCCCCCTCCCCCTTGATGAAGGAGATGAGGGGATCCATCCATGATGACGGCCGGACGATCTCGGCGACCTCCGGGACCGGAGGCTCGGGGCCTGCGTCCGGGGAGACCACCGAGGGCTTCGTGATTGTTTCCAAGAAGGCCCCCTTGGGGAGCGTTTCCCGGGCGCTTGCCGCTCGGGCCAAGGCATCAGCCCGGTCATTCTCCCTTCGCGGGATATGCCGGGCCTCAAGGCCGTCGAAGTGTTTCTCCATCTTCCGTACTTCCTGCAAGTAAAGACTTAAATTTGCGTCATGGCACAGGTAAGATTTGTCCATTTGGCAGACAACGAGCTGAGAGTCTCCCTTCACTAGTAGGCGCCGGATCCCCAGGGAGCGCGCGAGGCACATCCCGAGGAGCAGAGCCTCGTATTCGGCGACGTTGTTGGTTGCGGGGAACTCAAGCCGCGCGGCGTACTCGAGCTCCTTCCCCTCGGGGCTCCAGAGGACTACCCCCGCGCCAGCCCCAGCGAGACACAGCGACCCATCAAACAGCAGGGTCCAATGGTCACTGCGTCGGGGCGGCACAGGGAGATCTGCGTCCCTGGACCCAGAGGCGGGAGTCCATTCTGCGACCAAGTCGGCGAGGACCTGTGACTTGATTGCGGAGCGGCCGGTAAGGGACAGGGAGAAAGGGGCAAGCTCGGCCCCCCACTTCCCAATCCGGCCGGTGGCTTCTTTATTCCGCAGTACCTCCCCCAGGGGGAGGGACGACGGAACGGTGATGGGGTGCCCCAGGAAGTAGTGCCGGAGCTTCCGGGACTCCATGAGGAGAGCGTAGCAAATCTTCTCCATCTCCGTGTACCGAGTCTTGGCCCCTTGGAGGGCTTCACTGACGTAGTACACGGGACGTTGCTGCCCCCCTTGCTCCTTCACCAAAACCGCGCTGATGGCGACGGGGGTCGCGGCGAGGTAGAGGAGCAAGGGCTCTTCCGGAGACGGACTCACGAGCATTGGAGGGCTCGAGAGGTACTTCTTGAGGTCGTTGAAGGCTTCCTGGGCCTTGGGGGTCCAGCGGAACCCCTCGAGCCCTCGGAGGATCTTGAAGAACTGGAGGCCCCGTTCCCCCGAACGGGAGACGAAGCGACTGAGCGCGGCCAGGGGGCCGGAGAGCCGCTGGACATCTTTGACGGAGCGCGGTGGGGGCATGTCTAGGAAGGCCCGGATCTTCTCGGGGTTTGCCTCGATGCCCCGCTGGGACACGAGGAAACCCAGGAGCTTCCCCCCGCACACCCCGAAGGCGCACTTCTCCGGGTTGAGCTTGAGCCCGAACGCGCGGAGGTTGCGGAAGGTCTCTGCAAGGTCGTTGATGTGGGAGGCTGCACGGGGGCTCTTGACGACCGCGTCGTCTACGTAGACTTCGACGTTGCGGCCGACTTGATCTTTGAAGACCAGCGTCATCAGGCGCTGGAAGGTGGCTCCCGCATTCTTGAGCCCGAAGGGCATATGGCGGTAGCAGAAGGTTCCGAGGGGAGTTATAAAACTCGTCTTTTCCTCGTCCCCCTCCGCCATCCGGACTTGATGGTATCCCAAGTAGGCGTCTAAGAAGCTCATCAGCTCGCACCCCACGGTGGAGTCAACGAGCTGGTCAATCCGCGGGAGCGGGAAGTTGTCTTTGGGGCAAGCGCGGTTAAGGTCGGTGAAGTCCACGCACATGCGCCACTTGCCACTTGATTTCTTGACGAGGACGGGGTTTGCGAGCCACTCGGGGTGTAACACTTCCCGGATGAACCCCGCCTCTCGGAGCCGGGCTATCTCCGTCTTGACCGCTTCTTGACGTTCGAGGGAGAGCTTCCTCAACTTCTGCTTGATAGGGGGGTGACCGGGGGTTACCGCGAGCTTGTGTTCAATAACCTCCCGGGCGACGCCCCGCATGTCCGAAGGCTTCCACGCAAAAACATCAGAGTTTTCGCGCAGAAAGGCTGCGAGTTGCGCTGCATGGTCTTGGGGGAGCTCTACCCCGATTTGGACAGTTTTGTCCCTGCTGCCCGGGGACAGCGGGACCTTCAGGAGGCCCCCTTCCGGACGCGGCTTGAGGAGGGGCCTCCCAGGGGATGGCGCAGCGACATCTACGTCCGGGGGGGGAGCCTCCCCCCCGGGTGCCTTGATCAGGTTGACGCTTCCTATTGTGGCAGCAGCTCGCTCGTACAGAGCACGGGCCATGTCTTGATCCCCCCGGACGTTGATCACGCCATGCTGCCCGGGGATCTTCATGCACAGGTAGTTTTGGTGGGTGGCAGCCCCCAGCCGATTGATCGTAGTCCTCCCCATAATCACATTGTAGGAGGAGGGGAGGTCCACTACGTCGAAGCGGACTAGCTCGGTCCGGTAGTTCTCCGGGGTGCCGAAGGTGATCGGGAGATCTACCTTGCCCACGGGGTGGATCGCCTTCCCCGGGACAAACCCTTGCAGAGGCCCTGCCGCTGGTTGCATGAGCTTTTCGTCCACCTGCATTTCCTTGAAGGTTTTGAGGAACAGGACGTCGGCGGAGCTTCCGCCGTCCACGAGGATGCGGGCCAAGTGGCAATTGTAGATTGTCGCGGAGACAATGAGCGCGTCGTCGTGGGGGAAGCGAACCCCTCGCGCGTCTTCTGCCGTAAAGGTGAGGGGGACGTCTGACCACTTGGGCGGCACGGACGCGTGTAGCACCCCCACTACCCTAACTTCTCGCGCGTACTCCTTGCGCTGGCGCTTGGAATCCCGCCCGGAGGCGGACCCCCCTACGATGACGTTGATGCGGCGCTGAGAAGTTTGAAAGGGGAGAGCGTCTGAAGGCTCCCCCTCTTGCACCTGCTGCCCCCCCGCGGGGGCGGGAAGGGCCGGAACAGCTGGCCGAGGGGACAAGGAGGCCGGAGTCCCCCCCCCCCGCCCTCGCTGGTCGAGGAACGCCGCGAAGTGCTGCAGCAGCTGGTGGCAATCTCGGGTGGCGTGGGTACTGGACCCGTGGAAGCTGCACCACGGTCCTTCCCGGCTTCTCCCCGCGGGGCCTTCGCGGCCGCGCGAAGACTGTCCCCCCCCATGGCCTCTCGGCTTGGGAAAGGGGCGGTTGCCCTTCGGGGGGTCGCGCGAGCCGCCTCCGCCCTCGAGGACAAAAGTGTCCCGAGGCCGTGGTTCGCTACGGCCCCCCTGCCTGGGGCACCTGGGGGGATCCCGGGCCCCCCGCTCGGCGGGGGCAGGAGCCCCCTGGGTCTTCTTCCAGATGTCGTCTTCCTCCGCGCCAGCGTACTTTTCGAGTACGTTAAAGAGCTCGTCGGCGGAAGAGGGGCAGCTTCGAGAGAGTCTTCGGTGGAGTTTCCCCGGGAGGATCCCGCTTTTACAGGCTTCGATCACTGTGGAGTCCGGGACGTGGGCCACTTTGCTTTTTATCTGGGCAAAGCGCTTGAAGAAGCTTCTGATGGTCTCCCCGGTCCTCTGGCGCACTGTGTATAGCTGTGAAGAATCCAGGGGACGTACGTTATTTCCCTGAAAGTTGGCGCAGAACTCCCGCTTCAGCTGCGAGAAAGACTTGACGGAGCCCGCCTTCAGATTGTAAAACCAGGAGCGGGCAATGCCGGTGAGGTAGAGGGGGAAGACGTTGCATTGGACGCTCTCGTCCCCCCCCGCCGCGGAGATGGCTGTGGAGTAGATCTGCACGAACTCGTAAGGGTCCGCTTTGCCGTTATAATGTTCGATGTGCGAGGGACGGTAGGGCCGCGGCCATCGGATGCTGCGGAGTCTTCGACATAGAGGCTGGTTCGCCCCCTGCACTTCCCGGGGGGAGCCCCAGTCACTGTCTTCTTTAACGGGGGACGCTCCCTCGTTATCCGAGTCAGGTAGCGGCCCAAGAGGGCCGACAGAGTGGTGGTGACGACGCTTCTTTTCCTGGCCGGGACTGATTTCCCGGACGTCCGGGCTTCCCTCCGGGGAGGATGGTTCTTCGGCGGGTCTCTTCCCCCGACCGGTGCGAGAGCGAGGCTCCCTGCGACAACGACCGGGGGGAAGCTCTTCCCCGCGGCTGGGAGAATGCATTCGCTCGACCTCCCCATGGGAGAAGCGGACCTGCTTCGCCGGGGGAGGGAGCTCCTGCACTGTAGCAGCCGGCCCGGAAGCTACCGGGACCTGTTGGGGGGAGCCCCCTGCGACGGCCCTCGGGACCGGAAAGGGGGGAGCCCCTGCACCATCCGGAACCGGGGAGGGGGCGCCCGGGGCGACGTTTGGGTCCGAAGAGGGGGCCCCTGTGGCAACGGCCGGGACCGGAAGTATATCCCGCGGGGGGAGGGAACCCCCCAGCGGGATCATACGGGGTAGACAGCCCCCCTGACGCCGGAGGGGCCGCTGGGTATCCCACAAATGGGGGCATGATCCCCGGATACGGGTGCGACGAAAATGTGGGGGCCGAGGGCCGCGCCAACACACTAAGGAGCTCGTCCATAGAGCGCTGGGCGCGGAGCTGGCCCTCCACGAGAGCCTCTAGCAGGGCATCCCGGGGAGCCGGGGGAGCCGTCGGGGGAAAACTCGTCCCGGCCGAGGTCCCCGCGGCCGCCGGGAGCGACCCGGAGGTGGAGGCACCTAGATTGAGAGGAAAGGTGGGAGGCGGTACCTGGGAATGGTCGCCTCCGGACGGAAGCGCCGGAACAGCAGCGTCCCGGACGGGTGGCGCTAGGTCACCAGGACCGGCGTCACCGGGAAGGGCGCGGGCCCTTGTTCTCGGAGGAGCCATGGCGATTCGTCACGGCTCCCCACGGACGGCGCCAACTGTCGTGGTATTGAGAATACCCCGGCAGGTTTTGAAGACGATCCTAGCGGAGATTACGCAGCGCGGGTTGACCGGGTGACCGGTCCTCCCCCGCCGGACAAACACAAGAATTGACACGAGGATTTATACAGGTTCGGGTCCCGGTGGGGGCCCTAGTCCTGTCGACGCGCTCCCGACCGGAGTCGGCTGGGGAGGCTCTCTCCGGGAGAGAGGCTTCCGGAGCACGTCTGTGAGATTAGCTATTCCAAATAATAATGAACTGATCCCTTACAACAGAGGGGTACAAGGGCTATTTATAGCCTCAAAAAGAAGCAAAAAACCTAAACTACCCCGGAAGCCACCGTCGGATTGAAGGGTAGGACCGTCCTTCTCACGGTCAAACGTCTTGGATGCTTGACAGGTGGTCGCTGATTCCCGAGGCATCCCTCGCGTGACCTGCACGTGATAAACAAACAGGGGTTTTACCTTTTAGGAGGGCGATGATGTCCGGGACATGCCCGGGGGGCACGGTCCCGGGGGCCAAATGGCGGCGCCCGGGGCAGGCACCGGAGGCCACTGTCCCCGGGCCAAACGGCGGCTCCCGGGACATGCCCGGGGGGCACGGTCCCGGGGGCCAAATGGCGGCGCCCGGGACATGCCGGGGGGGCGCGGTCCCGGGGGCCAAATGGCGGCGCCCGGGCCATGCCCGGGGGGCACGGTCCCGGGGGCCAAATGGCGGCGCCCGGGGCAGGCACCGGAGGCCACTGTCCCCGGGCCAAATGGCGGCGCCCGGGACATGCCCGGGGGGCACGGCCCCAGGGGCCAAATGGCGGCGCCCGGGGCAGGCACCGGCGGCCACTGTCCCCGGGCCAAATGGCGGTGCCCGGGACATGGCCGGAGGGCACGGTCCCGGGGGCCAAATGGCGGCGCCCGGGGCAGGCACCGGAGGCCACTGTCCCCGAGCAATCATGAACTTACCTGGACTTGACCGCGTGGAGATTTCCCCCAACATGTATGAAACTTGCTTTAGCTCTCAAGGATGATCACAATGTTTACAAATATGCCAAAAGTTATGAACAGGGCCGTGCATGGGAGTATATATACCCCCCACAATAAATATAGCCGTTACCAGCCGTTGGGAGAAAAAGATCACTTGGCGGTCAGACCGCAGGCATAAGCCCGGTCAGACCGCCGCAATTGCAACAGCATTAAACAGGTGCAATTAATGCTCACCTGCCCTTGTCAGGCACACTCACGGTCAGACCGGAGCCAAAGGCGGTCAGACCGTGAAACTATCCAGAGACGACATGGTTTCTGCACACGTTTACGGTCAGGCCGATAATTACGGACAGACCGGCCACACGGTCAGACCGTAGTTCAAAAAATCGGTCAAACCGTTTTAGCAGTCAGACCGTCTTAACACAATATGATTCAGAAAGTTAGGTCAAGAAGTTACAGAGGTCTGACTTAGGTTTTAACTACAGACAGACCGACCTTTTTAAGAATTAAAACACACTTTGTCATAACGTCGGTCAGTCCGAAACAACATTCGGTCAGTCCGGAACAACATTCTGTCAGACCGTCTATTCAGTTAGACCGGCTAACAATCGGTCAGACCGACTGAGACTGAATTTGTCTGAAATGAAAGGAACACTGCATTTTGAAAGTATATGGCCTTCTAGTATGCAATGCAAGTTGGTTATATGACTTGTGGCACATAGATGAAATATTTCGTGATACACCACATGCTCCTCTTAATAGTACGGCGACTACCCTAAAATGCGGTCAAAATTCTTCTCTAAACACCTTAGACCGGTAAAATGGAAAAAGACCCTATTCTGTACCTTGTCTCTTTGCTCAATGTCTTTTCTTCATCATGTAGCTCTTTCTTTGCCTTCATTATCCTGTCTGTTGAGTTTGATCTTGACACAACTTAACAGGTAACGTTAGTTCAACATTTGTAATTGTCATTAATTACCAAAACATTCTTTAGGGGCCTAGAAGCTACACACTTAGAGCATCCTTCAATCATGACTACAGTCGAAGATGACCAGGTGACAGTCTTTGTTACCAACCTTGGACAAGAAGGGATTGGACCCATCCATTGAGGGTCTATCTCGAACATGGGACCTTGCCCAAGGATGAAATTGAAAGTGATCTGGATTCGAAAAGTGCGCCTATACAAGCTTATCGAATGAGTTCTGTATAGGAAGGGTACCCAAGGGGTATTCATGCATTATATTTCTCAAGTGGAAGGTAAATCCCTCTTGAAAGAAATCCATGACGGTGTGTGTGGTGTGCACGCGTCGTTTCGCATGCTGGTCGGGAAAGCTTTCTGATTGGGTTTTTTTTGGCCTTCAACACTTGATGATGCCGACAATTTGGTCAAGACATGCCCCCAGTGTCAATTTCATGCCAGACAGGTTCATCAGCCCGCATATGCCATGTAAACCATCCCATTAACGTGGCCCTTTGCGGTCTGGGGGATGGATATTGTGGGACCTATGCCACAGGCCGTTAATGGTTACAAATTTCTGTTCGTAGCCTTTGACACGTTCACATAGCGGATTGAGGTTGAGCCAGTCTATAATATCATCGCTGCTGCGGCACAAAAGTTCTTTCATAAGAACATCATCACTCGGTTTGGTGTTCCAAGTCATCCTATCATTGACAACGGTTCCCAGTTCGCTAGCGGCCTCTTCCTGGACTATTACGATAATATTGGAACCAAGGTGTGCTTTGCTTCTGTAGCTCATCCACAGAGCAATGCTGCTGTTGAATGCGCCAATGGGCAAATATTACAAAGCATCAAGAAACGTGTTTACGATCGCCTTAAGATGCGCTCGGGGGCTTGGGTAGATGAACTCTACTCCGTTCTATGGGCACGACGCACCACCTGTAGTTGAGCCATCGGTGAGACACCTTTCTAGTTGGTATACGGCGCTGAGGCGGTGTTACCTACGGAAATTCGTATTGGTTCTATCCGAATAGATCAATTCGACTAGATTGATCAGATCGAACAACGTACCCAGGATTTAGCCTTCCTCGAAGAAAAGCGTGATCGAGCGTTGATAAGGTCAGCAGTGTATTTGCAAGCTTTGCGAAAATATCACAGCAGAAGGGTGCGGCCACGTAGTCTTCACATGGGTGATCTGGTTTTACAAAAAATACAAAACCAGTCTAGCCTCAATAAGTTCTCTCCTCAGTGGGAAGGCCCTTACGTTGTTGTTTCAGTACCGCGACCAGGATTGGCTCAGCTAGCAATGGAGGACGGTAGAATCTTATCCAATACGTGGAACATCGATCAACTACGCAAGTTTTACGTGTAAGTTTCCCAATCTTTTTTCCTGTCCAATTAGCATGGTTTAACAGAAACTTCGTGAGTACTTTTCTTCTCCTTAGGTTATCTTCGTTTTCTTTATTTTCCATACCTATACCGAGCTTGGCTCGAGGGTTGATCGCCGATGATAATTTTGTTACAAATATCCTAACCGGATTCATCAGCCGATCTCATGGTCGCATTCAGCTAAGACATCCCTCAATAAGCCGTTTCTCAACACACACGGGACTTACTGGCATATTCCTAATCATTCGAGTGGCTGCCAGTTCATAATAAGGTCGAATGTTGTATTGAGATCAGTATCAGTTTGATCGGATGATCTAAGTTAAAGCGTCTCTTCGGTATTCATAATGCCCATATTTTTTCAGAGATGATAATACTAGATCTTCAGTATTTTTGATCTCAGGAGGGGGCTAAGAGAATATGATCATACTATGAAACGGAGAAACTATCACTCTTTTCGAAGATGTTCGATTGAGTACCGCTGTAGGAGGAAATTGTTTCATTTATACCTTAATTCTCCAGGCTAGCGGTATCAATTTTTGAGCTTTGCAACTCAATAGTCGCCTGATGGTTTCTCTTCTCTTCTGAAAGACGGCTTATTTGATCCTCTTGTGCTGTATAAACACAGTGAACGTTTAATATAAACAAGTTCATATGATGAGAAGATTTCTTCTGGTCGGATGTATACTTACCAGAAAGCTTTAACTGCGCTTCGCGAAGTTCCTTCTCCAGAGAAGAATATCTCCACTACTACAGAAATGCTCCAAGGTAGAGTGATCTGGAGAAGCTAGCTGGGAGGTTGATAATTCGATCCCCCTCAGTATTGTCATCTTCTCATCACCTCTCTCTCTCTCAATCACTCTTTCACATTCTCCCTCTCTCTCTAGCAATTCATTAAACTAGATGCATGTAACTCCAAACTAGGAGGCTAGGTTGTCTAGCTAGCTATAGCTTGCTGAAGTTAAGCTAAGAATGATTTATGGCTGAAGTTAATAAGCTAGCTAGCTGGCTCTTCCAATTAATGCATCAAGTTAGGGTTTCATATATCCATTAATGTAATTAAGTAGCTTATACATATGGCCTAATTGATGATGTTTCATGCATGCATGCCCTGAGTCATTAATTATTTATTTCAATTTGTCAATTTTGTGAAATAATTTAGATGGACCGAGAATATTGGATGAATGGAATAAAACGTACTACTGTTGAGTATTTGGAGGGTGTGAATGGGTTTATTAAATTTGCTGAGAAAGAAAAGGCGAAGAAGGAAGAGAAAGATATGCATTGTCCTTGTATAGATTGTATGAACTTAAAGAGGTTCGGCAACTCTGATCAGATTAGGAGTCATTTGATTCGTCGTGGTTTTAACACACACTGTACCGCTACCACTCAGCAGGACCCAGAAGTGGATTGCAGTAATGATGATCATCAGATTATTGATAATGTTCATTCGGATGTGCATGTAGATGACGACAATTTAGATGAAATGTTACGTGATGTAGAAAATGATTATAGCGAAAACCATTTTGGTAAATTTGAGAAATTAATTGTTGATTCTGAGAAGCCTTTGTTCCCCGGATGTGCAAAATTTCCAAAGTTGTCTTCTATGTTGAGAATATATCACTTGGAGGCAAGCAAAGGTTAGAGCGATAAGATTTTCACGGCGCTATTAGATCTTTTAGCGCACATGCTTCTAGAGGGAAATGAGTTGCCAAGATGAGTTTACCAGGCCAAAAAACTATTGTGTCCGTTGGGAATGGAAATAGAAAGAATACATGCAAGCCCAAATGATTGAGTTCTGTACCGTAACAAGTATGAGGATTTGCATGTTGGTCCAAGAAGCGGTGCATCACGGTATAAGCATGGGGACCGAATTTATCACAATGGATGTGATGAGGTAAAGAAAGCGCCTCCGGCCAAAACAGTGTGGTATTTGCCTGTGATTCCTAGATTGAAATGGCTGTTTGCAAATCCGAAAGATGCGAAGTACTTGTGTTGGCATGTTGAAGGTCGGAAACAAGATGGAAAACTAAGACATCCAGCTGATTCTATTCAATGGAGAAACATTAACAGAACATTCGGTGAGTTTGGCGGCAAAGTGAGGAATATAAGGTTTGGGCTGAGTACGGATGGTATGAATCCACACGGAAATATGAGCAGTCAGCATAGCGCTTGGCCGGTTCTTTTATGCATCTACAATCTTCCTCCTTTGTTATGTATGAAGCGCAAGTACATCATGATGACGTTACTAATTTCAAGACCCAGACAACCCGGGAATGATATTGACATGTTTCTATCACCGTTAGTCGAGCACTTATATAAATTGTGGAGCGAAGGGGTACGGGTGTGGGATGCACATAAGAGAGAGAATTTCATGTTGCGGGCCATGATAATTTGCACCATAAATGATTTCCCAGCCTACGGCAATTTGTCGGGGTATAGTACGAAAGGAGGAAAGGCTTGTCCTATTTGCCTAGATGAAACTGAAAGCATGTGGTTACCGAATTACAGAAAATCAGTGTACATGGGTCACCGCATATTCCTTCCGATGCATCACGCCTACTGTAAGAAGAGAAAGTTATTTAATGGAAGCCTGAGAAAGGATCAGCCCCAGTGTTTATGACTGGTAAGGAGCTTTACTTGCGCATTAAGGACATCAAAGTTGAGTTCGGTAAATGTTCTAAACCACCAGGAAAAAATGTTTGGAGAAGAAATCGATTCTTTGGGATCTGCCATATTGGGAGCACTTACAAGTTCGACATTGCATTGATGTCATGCACGTAGAGAAAAATGTTTGTGATAGTTTGATTGGTTTTGTTGGGGGAAAATACTAGCAATGTCAGAAGCGTCACCCAAGGACGGGAGGAGGATCCCCATCATTCCTGGGCACTTTTCCGGGACGGGGGAGACCTCCCCTGGAGCCCATTCTCTGGGCTCGGGGAAGACTTCCCCCGGCGCCCCTTCTCCGGGATAGGGGAAGACCTATCCCGGAGCCCCTTCTCCGGGCTCGCGGGAGACCTCCCCCGGAGCATCTTCTACGTGCTAGGGAGAGACTTCCCCCGGCGCACCTCCTCTGGGCTCGGGGGAGACCTCCCCCGGAGCCCCTTCTCCGGGCTCATGGAAGACTTCCCCCGGCGCCCCTTCTCTGGGCTAGGGGAAGACCTCTCCCGGAGCCCCTTCTCTGGGCTCGGGGGAGGCCTCCCCCAGAGCATCTTCTACGGGCTAGGGAGAGACTTCCCCCGAAGCCCCTTCTCCGGGCTAGGGGAAGACCTCTCCCTGAGCCCATTTTCCAGGAGGAACTAATTTTGAGGGTCGCCATGTGTCCGAGATTGGTGCCTCGGACCTCGCCAAAAGACCATCTAGCCCTCGATTCGACAGTTGTAGTAGGGGTAGCTTGGTAATTTGTGTCTTTTGGGGTCTATATATACCCTTCTAACCCTCTCTTGTAAGAAGAAGACACTCATTTGTACTCAATCCAAAAAAACAAATAGGCGTGCTCTGGAACCCTCTCTCCGGGAGAGAGCCCCCTAGCCGACGCTCGTCGGGAGCACGTCGACAGGACTAGGGCCTCCACTGAGGCCTGAACCTGTACAAACCCTTGTGTCAATCTCTGAGATTGTCCAACGCATGGTGACCCGTCGCACGATCAGCTCGCATTGAGGAACACGTGTTGCGCACGTCATCAAACCTGCCGAGGTATTTTTTATACAGCGACAGTTGGCGCCGACCGTGGGGACTCGTGACAAATAGTCATGGCTCCAAGAAGAACGAGGCACTTGACTTCCGTCAGCGACGCTGGCCCTAGCAACCCTGCACCGCAGACGCAAGGGGCTGTCATCGCGTCGCCCCCTCCCGGGGACACTCGGGGGGAGGCGACACGCATCTCTCCCGTCACCCTTGGCGGGCGAATGGCTCCTGCGAGCCAGCGTGAGGATCCCGTTCTGGGGGGACCAAGCGTCCCCCGGGTGGCACCTTTCACCTCAGGGGATCCGCTGCTCGGGGCTCTTGTGGAGGGCCAACTTCGCGCGCAACATACTCTCGAGGAGTTGTTGCGCGCCATAGTGCGGCCTTCGGCCCCCGCGTACCCGCACCAGTTCCAGTTCGGGGCGATACAACCCCCGTTCATGATGGGACACCCAGGAGGTTTCTTCGCGCCGAGAGTTTTCCCCATCCCGGGAAATGCTCCCACCTCCGGAGGACTTCCTCTCCCGGGGGGCACGCCCGTCTCCGGGGGCTATCCCTTCCCGGAGGTGCTCCCGCCTCCGGAGGACTTCCCCTCCCAGGGGGCACGCCCTTCTCCAGGGGCTATCCCTTCCCGGGAGGTGTTCCCACCTCCGGAGGACATCCCCTCCCAGGGGGCACGCCCGTCTCCGGGGGCTATCCCTTCCCGGGAGGCGCTCCCACCTCCGGAGGACTTCCCCTCCGGGGGGCCACGCCCGTCTCAGGGGGCTATCCCTTCCCGGGAGGTGTTCCCGCCTTCGGAGGACTTCCCCTCCCGGGGGGCACGCCCGTCTCCGGGGGCTATCCCTTCCTGGGAGGTGTTCCTACATCCGGAGGACCTCCCCTCCCGGGGGGCATCCCCACTCCCGGTGAACACCCTCCCCCGGGAGGAGCTCCCTCCTCCGATGGACCTCCCCCAGGGGGTGCTCCCGCCCCCGGAGGGCTTTCGTTCCCCGGGGGTCCTCCCATCCCCTAGTCGTCCCTTGCCCCGGAAGGGATTCCCCTCCCTGAGACTGTGCCTGTCCCAGGAGGTGCCTCTGGGGTGACTCCCGCGATACAGGCCGTTCCCCCGATGGGAAGTTTTCCCACTCCGCGGGCCGTCTCCATGGCCAGAACCCTTCTGTCCCGCGATTCTCCCACGCCAGCAACAGGCGCGCATCAGCTTCCTCCCCCGGGTCCCCCTCCTCGGGCCGGTGAACCAAACGCGGTTCACCCGGGATGAGGTGGAGCACATGCGCGCGGCAAGGTCCGAAGGCGCCCCGTCCCGGCGAGGCCAGGAATCACTCACGCACAGGCGTGGTCCTCTCATCCCAACTGTCAAGGGCAAGAGACCTATGCAAGAGGCCTCCGCAACCTCCGGAGGTCCCCCCGAGGTGCAAGAGGTGAGCTCCACTAACCCCGAAGAACGAAGACAATACCGGAAGGCAGGCGGTCCGTTGGGACCCCTCCCCGATAAGGACAATGAATGCGCTTCCCCTGTGAAGGGGGATAGCGATATGGACTCCCTAAAGGAAGTGGAAGGGGCCAACCAACCCCTTTGCCGCCGCCTCCGGCGCTTTCGGTGGCCGAGGCCGTATCGGCCGCCCCATATCGAACACTACAATGGGGAGGCCGACCCTTATGAATTCGTGCAGATATACTCCACGGCCAATTCGGCGGTTGGGGGGGACGAAAGCGTCCAGTGCAACGTCTTCCCCCTCTACCTCTCAGGGATAGCTTGATCCCGGGAGAGCTCCACCGAAGACTTTCCCGGAGTTGCCCGTCCTCTACCGATGAGCTCTTCAATGTACTTGAGAAGTACGTAAGAGCTGAAGAAGAGGACCTCTGGAAAAAGCATCAGGGGACCTCCGGCCCCGGGGAGAGGGACTCGAGGGACCCCTCCCACAAATGTCCCCGGAGAGGGCCTCGCAGTGAGCCAAGGCCTCGGGACACTTTTGTCCTCGAAGGCGGAGGCGCCTCCTGGGAACCTAACCGGGGACAGCCCCCCTTTTCCAAGCCCAAAGGTGGCCGAGGAAGCCAATCCTCCCGTCCGCGGGAGGCCCCCAAGCCAGGGGGCAAGGAGGCTGGAGCCACTCCGTGGTGCGCTTTCCACAAGTCCAACTCCCATGCAACCCAAGAATGCCATGCGCTCCTTCAACACTTTGCGGTATTTCTCGAGCAGCATGGGCCGGTGGGAGGAAGCCCTACCTCCTTACCCCTTCCATCGCCGGCCTTGGCGGCACTCCCCGCTCCCCTAGGGGGACGTCAGAAGCAAGGCCGGGAAAAGGGCTCGAGCGACGAGCTCCCCTTCCAAACCTCCCAGAGACACATTAATGTCATTGCAGGAGGATCTGCCTCCGGGCGAGATTCCAAACGCCAGCGCAAAGAGTATGTGCGAGAAGTGAAGGTGATAGGGGCAGTCAACACGTCTCGGCCGTCAAAATGGTCGGACGTCCCATTGACATTCACCGTGGAAGACGCGTGTGGGGTGCGCTTCCCCCACAACCACGCGCTGATCGTCTCCGCCACCGTGTTCAACTGTCGCCTCGCCCGAATCTTGGTCGACGGTGGAAGCACGGTGGATGTCCTTTATCTGAAAGCGTTCAAAGATATGCAGTTAGATGAGAAACTCCTGCAACCCGCAGCGGGGCCTTTGCAAGGCTTCGTCCCGGGAAAAACCATACACCCCGTGGGAAAGGTTGATCTCCCAATGACCTCCGGCGCCCCGGATAATTACCGGACCAAAATGGTTAGGTTCGATGTGGTGGACCTCCCCTCCTCCTACAATGCCATAATGGGGAGAACCATCATCAACCGCCTGGGAGCAGCGGTCCACCACAATTACCTTTGTATGAAGATCCCCGGGCCAGGTGAGGTGAACTCCGTGCGCGGCGACCAGGATATGGCTCGCTCCCTCTACGAGCAGGCTACCGCAGTGATCGGAGACATCAACCTGGTCAGGGCCTCGGGGGTAAAAAGCTCCTTCCCGACCCCGGAAGAGGCAATCGCGCTCCACGGGAAGTTCCACCCAAAACCTCGCCCCGATGGGGATCTCCAAGAAGTCTCTCTCTTCCAGGACAAGGGGAAGACTGTCAAAATCGGGGCTGACCTCACCGAGGAGCACGCGACACAACTCGTTGACTTCCTTAGCGAAAAAGTGGATGTTTTCGCATGGAAGCCCACTGACATGGGGGGCGTGCCCAGGGATGTTATCGAGCACAATCTCGCGGTAATGCCTGGTCACCCCCCGGTGAAACAAAAGATGAGAAAGCTCTCCCTTGAACGGCAGGAGGCCATCAAGTCATAGATCACTAAACTCCGGGAGGCGGGGTTCATTCGGGAAGTCCTACACCCAGAGTGGCTACCAAACCCTATCCTCATCAAAAAGGCAAGCGGCAAATGGAGGATGTGTGTTGACTTCACCGACCTCAATAAAGCATGCCCAAAAGATGATTTCCCGCTCTCGCAGATCGACCAATTGGTGGATTCCACCGCGGGGTGCAAGCTGATGAGTTTCTTGGACGCCTATTCGGGCTATCACCATGTCCGGATGGCGGTGCAAGACGAGGAAAAGACGAGTTTTATAACTCCCCTCGGCACCTTCTGCTATGTCCACATGCCCTTCGGGTTGAAAAACGCAGGGGCGACCTTCCAACGCCTCATGTGTTTGGTCCTAAGGAACCAAATCGGCCGCAACGTAGAAGTATACGTTGATGGCGCGGTCGTGAAGAGCCCTCTCTCGACCGCTCACCTCGAAGATTTGGGGGAAACCTTCCGCAATCTCCGTAAGTACGAGTTAAGACTGAACCCGGAGAAGTGCGCGTTTGGCGTTCGTGGAGGGAAACTCCTCGGCTTCCTCGTGTCCCAGAGGGGCATTGAAGCCAATCTCGAAAAAATTCGGGCCCTCCTCGACTTGCCGCCGCCGCATTCTGTCAAAGACGTACAGCGACTTACCGGCCGCTTAGCAGCGTCAAGTTGCTTCGTCTCGCGCTCAGGAGAGCGCCACCTCCAATTTTTCAAAATCCTTCGCGGACTCGCGGGGTTCCATTGGACCCCCGAGGCACAGGCCACGTTCGAAGACTTGAAGAGGTATCTCACGAGCCCCCCGATGCTTGTGAGCCCGCATCAAGGGGAGCCCCTGCTCCTCTACCTTGCGGCAACCCCCGTTGCCGTTAGCGCGGTCCTAGTCAAGGAGGAAGATGGGCGTCAACGCCCCATCTACTATGTGAGCGAGGCTCTCCAAGGCGCTAAAACAAGATACACAAAGGTGGAGAAGGTTTGTTATGCCCTCCTGATGGCATCAAGGAAGCTCCGCCACTACTTCCTAGGCCACCCCATCACGGTGCCTTCCTGTCTCCTTTTGGGGGAAGTCCTTCAAAACAAGGAAGCCACCGGCCGGATAGGGAAATGGGGGGCCGAGCTAGCCCCTTTCTCGCTATCCCTAACCGGACGAACCGCGATCAAGTCACAGGTCCTTGCGGACTTTGTGGCCGAGTAGGCTCCGGTCCCCGGGGCGGAAGAAGAAGTGCATGCCACTCCACCACCGCGTGACGACCATTGGACCCTCTTCTTCGACGGCTCCCTGTGCCCGGCAGGAGCCGACGCGGGAGTAGTCCTCTGAAGCCCCGACGGAAGAACCCTCGAATACGTAGCCAGGCTCGAGTTCCCCGCGACGAACAATGTCGTAGAATATGAGGCCCTTCTCCTGGGACTACGCCTCGCCCGCTCTTTCGTCATCTGACGCCTCCTTCTCAAGGGAGATTCTCAACTCATGGTGTGTCAAATGGACAAGTCCTACTTGTGCCATGACCCGAACCTGAGCCTCTACCTTAACAAGGTCCGGAAGATGGAAAACTATTTCGACGGCCTCGAGGCTCATCGTATCCCACGAAGGGACAATGATCGTGCTGACACCCTCGCGAAGGAGGCGAGTGCCCGAGGGCCCCCCCCGAGGGGGCCTTCCTGGAGGTCATCCCAAAACCTTCCGCGATAGCCCTTAATTCGGACTCTGAGTCCTGTGACCCCGGCATCACGGAAATCGTCCGGGCTACATCTTGGATGACCCCCCTTATCTCTTGCATCAAGAGAGAGGGGGAGCCCTCCGACGAAGCTGAAGCCAAACGCCTTCGCGCTAAGGCGTGAGCGTATGAGCTGATAGAAGGGGCGTTGTACAAGCGAGGAGCCTCCGCGCTACTTTGCTGACTCCCGCGGGAGGAGGGAGTTCAGCTCCTCGAGGATATTCACCTCGGGTGTTGTGGCTCCCACCTCCTAGGCCTGTTCCCCCCGGCGCCCGGGGGATACAAGTACGCAGTCGTGGCCGTGGACTAGTTCTCCTAGTGGGTGGAGGCCGAGCCCTTGGCCACCATCACGTCTCGTGCGGTGCAAAGGTTCTTTTGGAAGAACATAGCGTGCCGATTCGGGGTCCCCCGTGAGATTACCGTGGATAATGGAACCCAGTTTGACTCCACGGTCTTTCGCGAGTTTTGCCAGAACTTGGGCACGACCCCCCACTTCTCCTCGGTGGCTCACACCAAGAGCAATGGGGAGGTCGAGCGAGTCAATGGGGTTATCCTTCAAGGACTCCGCCGCCGCCTGGAGCAAAGTGCCTCTAGGCGTGGCTCATGGGCAGACGAGCTTCCGAGCATCCTCTGCTCCATACAAACTACCCTGAGCCGAGCAACAGGGCATACCCCCTTCTCGCTGGTGTACGGGGCCGTGGCAGTACTCCCCTCGGAAATTAATTTCCGATCGCTGCGAGTCGAACTCCTCGAGGGAGTTTCGGCCGCTGCGTTTCAGGATAATGAAGACAACCAGAGGCTGGATGTGGACCTCGTCGAAGAAGAGCGGGACAGAGCCCTCCTCCGCAATGCCATTTATGAGCGGGAGATGGCGCGCGCTTACAACAAGCGTGTTCGGGGGAGAGCCTTCCGTTTGGGAGACCTTGTCCTCAAGCGCGTCACCGACCCTCAAGCTCAGGGGAAACTCAGCCCAAAGTGGGAAGGGCCATACAGGATCTCCACGATCCTTGGATCGAGGGCTTACAAGTTCTCTACCCTCGAAGACCAAGAGCTGAAGCACACATGGAACGCGGACCTACTCCGCAGATTCTACACTTAGCCTCTGAGCCTCCCCCCTTCCCCTTTTGGATGCCGTCACAGGGGGAAGGCGCGGCGAGTTGTAACAATGGCCTTAAGGCCTTTTCCTCCCCTTTCTGCAATTCTGCAAAGGGTGGAGGCGTTGTACCAGCTTGTTGTAATCAATGCGCATGGTCTTTTCTCCCTGTTACGTGGTTTTGTACAGACTTCTTTAAGCACCCCTGAGGCAACGCCCTCATCACAAGGATGCCCTCCGCGTGAGGATGCCCCCTGAGGATGCTCTCATCGCGAGGAGGCTACAGGCTCCAGCTCAGCCATAAAAGTCCCGACGGCGGGAGCCCCGTTCCCACTTGGGTGGCTTACAATATCCCCTCGTGGACTGAGGGCGTAAGCGGCAACCTAGTTCCCAAGGAACCGATGTAACGAGTCACTTTGGGGGACTAGTCCCCCCCCAAACACTCTTGAGCTTGTTTTTACGCTCTTCCTCCTCCGGGAGCGATCTAGGTCGCACAACTGATAGATCTTTTATCCCTGCTCTCTCCTGGACGAGAATAACCCCTTGCGGATGCCCGCCTCAAAGGGAACGGCCAGGATTTTTTCTTACAGCACCAGCAGGGGCCGTTTGTTTAGTCACCCCCCGCTGCGGGGGGAGGAGATAAAATACCCCGCTGAAGGAGGCATCAGGAATTCTTATGGGATTCCAAAAAAGAAAAAAAAAACAAAAGAGGTTGGCTAAATCCGAGAAACATGAATGAGACTTTGACCTAACACGGTCATTTCCTCTCCGGGAGGACAGCTCCCCAGAGCAGGACTTCTCCGGAGTGGGGGCATTGCTCCCCCGGACCGTCCCCCACATGATCGCTCTCCCCGGAGTAGGTCACCTCCTCCGGAGGTGGAGCCCTGCTCCCCCGGACCTCGTCCCCCGGAGTAGGTCACCTCCGGAGGTGGAACTCTGCTCCCCCGGACTACGTCCTCCGGACATCTCCCCCCGGAGTAGGTCACATCCTCCAGAAGTTGAGCTCCGCTCCCCCGGATTCCGTTCCCCGGAGTAGGTCACCTCCTCCGGACCTCGTCCCCCGGAGTAGGTCACCTCCTCCGGAGGTGGAACTCTGCTTCCTCGGACTATGTCCTCCGGAGTTCACCTCCCCCAGAGGTTGAGTATCACTTCCCTGAAAATTGTCTCCCGAAACGACACCTATCGCTCTCGAGGTCTAGGCGTGAAACAAAAACAAGTGCTTTATTCCATGGCAAACAAGCCGGGAGACAGCCTCTCCCGGTAGGCTTACAGGGTACATGACCGGGAGTCGATTACTCCTGGAGGACATATGGGGGGCTACCTACGCCTAATGCGGAGAACTAGCACCTCCTGAGCCGATCGTCAAGCCCTCGCCATGTCCCGGTAGAAGCTCCGAACTCTTCGTCTCGCTGCGCTGAACATGTCCTCCGGCCAGTACTCATACCCTACGGGAGGTTCAATTCGCAAGGGAATTGCTTCCCACACTCCCGGGGGAGGTCCAGGCAACTCCGCACGGTGGTTATCAAAATTCGCCAAGTGCCAATCGGGCAACCACCAGAGCAAAGTCTGTCCCCCCCGGGGGACACTGGGGGCGGGACTCCCGATGATTGGAAGGAGTTCCACGTCCTCTCCCTGGACCCCCGCCCCGGGCACCTGACCATAACAAGATATAACTTAGCAAAAAATTTTCATTTCATTGTCAAATGATTTACAAGTCCGGGGTTCCCCCTACGGAACTACCGGGAACAAAAATCCTATACACAAAAAAGAATCCCCTAATCTACCCAAGGGAGGACAGGAGGCTCATACTTGCCCGGCGTCGTCCCCCCCGGAGGAGGCGTCGCCCGGAACTTCCCCTCCGGCCGCTTGGGGATGCCTCATTCGCGGGGGCTCAATCACTCGATCGTAGAAAGCCCCCGCCAACTCCTCCAGCGCCGCCCGGCGGGGCTCGTAGAACTCCCGGAAGCTCTAGGGGACAAGGCGCCCGATAGCTTGGGCCCCGACCCCCTGATACTCCACCAAGGAGGCTGCGAGTGCGGTGGTGGTAGACGCCAAGGCCCGGGCTCGAATGTCCGCGGCCTCCGGGATCGCCGCGATATGCCGGGTGAGGAATCGACGAGCCTCCGCCAAAGATATCAGCGGGTTGCGGGGATTCTCCTCCTCCCGGAACTTGACCCTGAGCCCAATCAACGTGGCCCGGAGTCGATTCCCCGCCGATACAAGGGCTCGAGCCCCCGTGGCCTCCATCTCCTGAAGTGCCCGGGAGTGAGCCTGCTCGGAGGACGCCAGCTGCTCCCGGACGCCCTCCAGCTCCCGGATGGCGGTGTCCCGGGCAACCTCCGCCGGGGCCACCAATTCCGCCCGGAGGCGCTCCAACTCCCGGGTGGTTGCGTCCCTCTCTCGGACGAACCTCTCCCGGGCCTGGACTGCCGCGTCCCTTTCCCGAACGGCAGCGTCGCACTCCGCTTCCGCGGAGGCCAAGGCCGACCGCATGTCCTCATTCTCCCGGGCGAGGCGAGTCTAGACAGTGCGGGCTACGGCGGTGGTCTAAGGAAAAAGATGGATCAGTGAATGTAAGCGACGAGGTGGGAGGTCCAGTTTTTTACCTGTAAAGACAAGGAGACGACCTCCCTGTAGCGCTCGTCGATGCCTCCCTCCAGTCCCCCGCACGAGGTGAGTGCTGTAGCGTCCGGGGGGCTCCACTCCCTGGGTGCGGTGTCGTGAAGGTGTCGCCCCAGGGGGGGACGTGATGGCTCCCTCCCCCGGGGGGCGGCGCCGGAGAAGATACGACGTCGGGAGCGAAGACTGCGTCCAGGCGTGCAAAGGCCCCATTACCCCGGAATTACACCCCCGGGGGATCCTGCCGGAGAGCTTGCTCCGGGGAAGGAGTGGCGTCATAGTCCCCGGAGGTGGGCTCATCCTCCTCCATGACCACGTGGTTGTACACGCCCGATGCCCCCAAGGCATCAAGTTGCGCGACTAGCGTGGCCCTGTCCGTGGGGCTCTCCTCGTACCCCGGCTCCGGGGGCTGCGATCCCCGCGGAGGAGTCACTTGTGCCGGAGGTACAGCCTCCCCCGGCCCCCGGGGTGCCATCGTTGTTTGCGCCGGCAACGGCCTCACCTCCCCCGGTGTCCGGGGCTTCTCCGAAGTCGCCTTGACCGGGGAGGACCTCACTTGCCCCGGAGGTCTTATCCTTCCCGGGGCACCGGGTGTCACCGCTGGCCTAGGCACCGGTGCCGGTGATGGGGCGTGGGCTTGAATGGAGCTCTCGCCCGGTGCCTGCGCGGTATTAGCGCGTTTTGCCTCCGGGAGCGCCCCTGCCTCCCGCCGCCTGTGGGAGCTCGGAGTCGGAAGTGGAACCCTTTCCGGGAGGGTCATCCCGAAGGCCTCGGCGACAATATTCCAGGGACGACCTTCCCCGAAGGCAGCGAGGCACCGGGAGTGCTCGTCCTCATAGTACCTCCCGAGGAGGTGATCCGCCTTCTCCCGGGTGGACTTGTAGGACCTAACTGCAAGAGGCAAACATTTAGCAAAACCAATTCCAATGAAACATGTGAAATCCCGGGAATTGGAAACTTACGGCGCGACACCGGGAACTCGGAGGACGAAGCTCCGGGCCAAGTCCCGGACCCCTTCGACTCCGGCTGAAGGGGCTAAGCCGGAGGAGAAGCAACTCCTCCGCTAAGTATCGCATACTCCTCCGGGAGTGGGCCTCTGTCATCTTCGCGACGGAGGTTAGTTCCTCCATCGTCAAGGCCGGGGGACCGGGGGAACGACCGAGTGTCGCTGGCCTCATGGAGTAAACCATCTCCGGGTCACCTGCCCGGAGATAGAACCATCTCCGGCTCCATCCCTCCCAATGCTCTTGGGAGGCCGTCACCGGGTACTCTTCCGCCCTGGAAGGGGCATACTTCAGCATCACCGAGCCGCAAGTAGACTTCGGCCCGTGCTTCACCCCCGGGGAGCTCTTCGCTGCCGCCCGGTAGAAGTAGGAGAAGAGGCGAATTATCCCCTCCACTCCGGCAATGGTCTCGCACAGCCACAAAAACAACCCCATTCTCATGAGAATGTTGGGTGTTAAGTGGTTTAAGGCGATCCCATGCTCCCGGAGAAAGTCCCGGAGAAGGGGGTGGATCGGGAGCCGCAGGCCTGCCTGGATGAAGGCCATGAAGGCTACCACCTCTCCGTCCCGGGGACTTGGGGTTGTCTCCCCCGCAGCTGGGACACGAATGTCTCCCTCCGCAAATATCCTCCGGGAGACGAGGGTATCCCAGTCCCCCACGGAGAACTCTGTCGTTCCGAGGTAGTCAGAAGTTGCGTCCTCCGGAACACTTGAAACCTTCCCGCGCCCCTTCGACTCCATCTCTTCGTCTCTCCCAGAGAGGTTTTTTCAAGCCGGGGAAGAAATTACTTCCGGGGAATATGATGGAATATGAGGGCTAAGGAGAAGGAAGTGTGCCTCCCCTGAGGCGGGCCCCTCCTTATATAGGGGGCTGAGGTGCCCCCGATGGCTGCGACGTGTCAGCTCGAGGGATCCCCACCGTGAATACGAAGGGTCACACAAATATCGAGACAACACATGGCTAACTTAAATAGCGCTCCTCTCTCGAAGAAGGACGAGTTGCGTCCGGAGTAGCTCTCCGGGAGAGGGCCATTTTCTCCTAAAATAACGAATCGCACCCCCCGACGACATCAAATGTCCTCTAGGGTGCGGGGGGCTTCTATTGGGGGAAAATACTAGCAATGTCAGAAGTGTCACCCAAGGATGGGAGGAGGATCCCCATCATTCCTGGGCACCTTTTCCGGGCCGGGGGAGACCTCCCCTGGAGCCCCTTCTCCGGGCTCAGGGAATACTTCCCCCGGCACCCATTCTCCAGGCTAGGGGAAGACCTATCCCGGAGCCCCTTCTCCGGGCTCGGGGGAGACCTCCCCCGGAGCATCTTCTATGGGCCAGGGAGACTTCCCCCGAAGCCCCTTCTCCGGGCTAAGGGAAGACCTCTCCCGGAGCCCCTTCCCCGGGACCGGGTTCTCTGGGCTCGGGGGAGACCTCCCTCGGCGCACCTTCTCCGGGCTAGGGGGAGACCTCTCCCGGAGCCCCTTCCCCGGGACCGGGTTCTCTGGGCTCGGGGGAGACCTCCCCCGGCGCACCTTCTCCGGGCCGAGGGAGACCTCCCCCGGAGCCCCGTCTCCTGGCTCGGGGAAGACTTCCCCCGGCGCCCCTTCTCCGGGCTAGGGGAAGACCTCTTCTGGAGCCCCTTCTCCGGGCTAGGGGGAGGCCTCCCCCAGAGCATCTTCTACGGCCTAGGGGAAGACCTCTCCCGGAGCCCCTTTTCCGGGAGGCACTGGTTTTGAGGGTCGGCACGTGTCCGAGATCGGTGCCCTGGACCTCGCCAAAAGACCATCCTGCCCTCGATCTGACTGTTGTAGCAGGGGTAGCTTGGTAATTTGCGTTTTTTGGGGTCTATGTATACTCTTGTAACCCTCTCTTGTAAGAAGAAGACACTCATTTGTACTCAATCTAAAAAAATGAATAGGCGTGCTCTGGAACCCTCTCTCTGGGAGAGAGCCCCCTAGCCGACGCTCGTCGGGAGTACGTCGACAGGACTAGGGCCTCCACTGAGGCTTGAACCTGTATAAACCCTTGTGTCAATCTCTGAGATTGTCCAACGCGTGGTGACCCGTCGCACGGTCAGCTCGCGTTGAGGAACACGTGTTGCGCACATCATCAAACCTGCCGAGGTATTTTTTATACAACGACAGGTTTGTTGTTGAACATCCCGGAAAGATGAAAGATGGCATCAACGTTCACCGTGACATGCTTGAAATGGGCATAAAGACTGAGCTTGCGCTGTTGGAGAAGGGAAAGCGTACATACCTTCCCCCGGACTACTATACTTTGTCAAAAAAAAGAAAAAACAGGACTATGTCAGTGCCTATATGGTGTCAAAGTTCCATGTGGGTATTCTACGAACTTGAAAAAACCTGTGTCCATGAAAGACTTGAAACTGGTTGGTATGAAGTCCCATGATTGTCATCTACTGATGTCACAAATGCTTCGCATTGCTATCAGAGGCATTCTCCCAGTCAAAGTCAGAGAAACAATTACAAAGCCATGTTATTTCTTCAACACAATATCTGGCAAGGTAAGCGTGTACTCCTAGCAAGTTAATTAGCTCCATTAGTGGAACTTGTCAGATTTGTTGGATCTGAATATTTGCCGCAACTGTGTCCTTGCAGGTAATTGATCTGGATGGACTGGATGATTTGCAACGCGATGTGACTACAACACTTTTTCAGTTGGAGATGTATTTCCCTCCATTTTTTTCTGATGTTATGATCCATCTAATTGTTCACCTTGTCAGAGAAATTAAGTTTTGTGGACCCGTGTTCCTGCGCTACATGTATCCATTGGAGATATTTATGGGTATCTTGAAGGGATATGTAAGGAATTGACATCAGCCTGAGGGTAGTATCATTGAAGGTTATCCGCCGAGGAGGTGATTGAATTTTGCACCGACTATATGGCTGGGGTTGACCCAATTGGCATTCCTACGTCCCAGCATGAGGGCAGGCTTCAGAGCATTGGAACGATTGGATTTAAAGCAGTGGTCCCCTCAAGTGATCTATATGCAAAAGCCCATTTTTGGGTCTTACAGCACATGACGGGGGTGGAGCCATCCATACACGAGCACAAGGAAATGTTACAGAAACAGAATCCTTCGAAGCCAGAGATTTGGGTCACTAGAAACATAACAGGAAGTCTGCTGGGTGGATCAAAAATAGAGTCCTGCAAGCTTCTTTGGGCAACGTAGATGAAGTTGTTACATGGTTGGCCAGAGGGCCTAGATTTACTGTAGGGACTTGGCAGGGGTATGACATCAATGGCTATTCATTTTACACAAGAACTCAGGATGAGAAGAGTACTATGCAATGTAGTGGAGTGACACTACTTGCAATTTCAGAGGATGCTAGAGCAGTAAGGGCACTCAACTCATATTACGGTGTTATTGAGGTAATGTGGGAGCTCGATTACGTATTACTTAAGATTCCTTTATTTTGATGCCAATGGGTCGAAATCTCTTGAGGTGTTAAAGTCGACAATTACGGGTTTACTCTCGTCGATCTCAGTAGAGTCGCACACCAAGATGATCCATTGATACTTGCTGAGCAAGCCACACAGGTGTTCTACATCGTTGACCCGGCCAATCCAAAGTTGCACGTTGTCCTTCGCAGTAAGAGACGTATTGCTGGGGTCGAAGACGTTGTGGATGAAGAAGAGTATGATCAGTTTGACAAACTACCTCAATTTTTAGATGGAATTCTGCAATCTGTCCCTACCGAAGATATTGACGAAACAAGTTACCTGCAAGACGACCACGAAGAAGGATTATGCATGGACAACCATTATTGACTAATTTGCAATATGTAAGTGACGTATATTACTTGGATATTTAATCATTTTTCAAAAATTCTTTGGGAAAACATACGTGATGCATTTAGAATCATTTCTGCAAATTTTCATTTCAATTGGAGTTGATTTGAGCAATAATTGATTCTTTTCACAAATCAATATGAAAACTGCAAAGTTCAGATTCCTCGTGGTTTTTGGCTGGTTTGTCATTTTGCTATCTCCATCTTGATTGGCTATTCGAAGAAAGTTTTTATATGCATAATTCCTTATGTTCCATGATTGGTCTTTACTGTTAATTTATTTCAAAATTATTGGAAGTCATTTGCATGGGGTTTCAGGTGTCTTTACAAGTGCAAATGATGTACTGAAACACATATGTAATTCTTCTCAGGAAAACCCTTTATGGTCACTAACATTGTATTTTACTATCGGTTGCAATTTCCAAACCGATATGAATTTAAGGTCTAATATCGGTTTCTTGTGCCCAACCGATAGTAATACATATTGTGTTATGAGACCCTGTTCTACAATTTGGTTTGATCTTGTACAGTGGATTAATTTACTATCGGTTAATAAATATATAACCGATAGTGAAATACAATGGCAATACTCCAAACCCTAATTGCCATTGTATGTACTATCAGTTTTATGATTATTAACCGATAGTAAAGATTCCTATATTAGGTTAACCCGCACAATTTTCCCTCCAGTCCAACTGATCACATTTACAAATAGGTGTGTACTCACGCGCGGAAAACCCTAACCTCCCCGACGTTCCCTTTTTGGCTCCTGCACCACCATTCCCGCTCGCATTTGGGTTCTCCACTGCCTCCGGCCACTGCATCACGCCATCGTAGGCCACTCCATGAACGACTGTAAGTGTTCTTGACCAAACCGCAGTATCATTGATCTTGCCGCTTGTGTCAATTTCTTAAATTTATATTGAATAGTTCATATGTGGTTCAATGTATAACAAATATAAAACTAGATGAAAAGTGCATGAATTACAAACTTGATAGATATGAGAATTACAGACTTGATGAAAATCACTAAGAATATTTACTTACATAGTCGTCCACTATCGGTTTCTTATTTCGAACCGATAGTAAAAGACCATAATCTGAATTTTCTGTTAATTATTTCCCACTTTCTAATTTTCACCTGAAATTTTGGTTCATTTAAATTTTCATCACAAAGCCATGATTCTTTATGTTCCTGCAGAGAGACTAGCATAGTTTGCACTGCTAATTTTATCTATTATCCAATTTTGTGTAGAAAGTAGTGGCGCTTTCTTTTTTTCCTTAGGTACTCTGTAGCATGCTGAGAGTTTTTGTTGTATGAACTTTAACCCAGTATACCCCTTTTTCTTTCAATAAAAATATTGAACTCGAATTAGAACCAGGCAGTCTTTAGGAAAGAGTAATTGAAATGAAATCAGTTTCTTAAATTGCTATTCTTTTGCATTATATTGATTTGGGATGGTCCAACTGGTCATATCAAATAACAAAATTATCATGATTGGTAAATTCTGGCTTATGATAAAAACATTAAAAATAAACATTAGAGTTATAGACTTTATAGATATGAGAATTACAACCTTGATGAACATCAGTAAGAATATTACCTGAATACAAACTTGAACACTATCGGTTTTAATTGTCAAACCGATAGGAAATACAGTATCTCATATCGGTTTCTTATTTTCAACCGATAGTATATTTGAAAAGTCTGAATTTTGCAAAACCATGAGAAGTCTGAATTTTGCAGATTTCATATTTCATTTGTGAAAAGAATCAACTATTGCTCAAATCAAATACATTTGAAATGAAAATTTATAGAAATGATTTTCATTGCATGAAATATATTTTTCTGAAAAATTTTTCCAAATAGGATTTTACAATCAAGAGTTATGGTCAAATGATCTTTATGTTAAGCAAGAAGGTTGAAGTTTGAGAACCTTTTGCAAATTGAGTTCAAATTTGATTTTCATGAGATTTTTGACATGATAGAGCTTGAATCAGTTATTCATATCTGACGAGGATTGATACCCGAGTCAGTTCAAATAAATGCACTGTTGGTTCAAGACAGATTCGAGCCAGACACGTGCCTGGCGGTGCGAACTCAAGTTATTCTGAGAAGCATCAGCCCGAGGTCGCAAGCTTTGCACGATCAGACCGCAGCTAATCCGCGGTCAGGGATTCGTGTGTTATACGCGAACAGAATGTCGGAGATGTTGCGCGGTCACCCAACATCCCGCGGTTAGAGCATTTTTTGACCGGGGTACTTGCGGTTCATCTGTCCAGCTGTCCCTATAGCACGAATATCCCAAGTATCCTGAAGATTCTTCCACATGGAAGACCAACCGTTAGGAGGTTAATACGTGCAGTTATCCATGAATAACACGTGTTAAACCTGCGTGGAGGTTAAGAGCGGTTCTCTAAAACCGCATCTAACTATCCAAGCAACTGTCTGATGCAGTTACGACATGGCACCCTTTCAACCAGTATAAAAGGGTGGCAAGATGCATCAAACAGGGAGAGATCAACATCTCTGATACAAGCGAGATACAACACATCTCAACCACTCAAACAGCCAAGTCTACGGCCAACATTAGATAGTTTTTTACAAGCCTCCTGGGCTTCTTTCGGTACCCTTACATAGAAAAAACCTTCGCCTGTGAGATTCAAACACCCGAAGCTCATGTTTTGCATGCATAAGATAGTCCGAGTCAAAGCAAATTTTCCAGTGAGATTCAAACACCCAAAATCTATTCAAATTAAAACTCTTTTGAGAAAGTTTTTCATTTCGAACTTCTTCGGGGTAATAATAGCTAGGACTTTTGTAGAAAAAGTTTTGGCACAATTCAAATAGATTTTGATTAGCGCTCAAAACTGATTTGGTTTAAAAACAAGATAGTTGAAAGCCTTTAAAAACCTTTTAAATACATTTTGAAGACCATGTGGATAGGAATTGATGATTTTTGGCCTTTTAAATGAAAATTTGACATTTTAACAAAAAGAGGTGGTTCATCATTGCCATTCCATTTTAGTTATGAACTTTGTCATGTACCTTTCTTCATATCAATTGATGGTCTGTTCATGGAATTTTAGGTAAAGCCATGTAGGCATCTTCCTCGGCTGATAGTACTGATTCGGTAAGGGGCAACGTAGATGACACTGCCTCATCCCAGTGCAAGAGGAAGGCATGAGGTGCGACGATGTTGTGCCGTTTGGCCAAACGCGCGGATCTTTCATGTGAGTTCAACCAGTTCGGGAGACCGATTGCGAAGAACGCCGGCCAGTACGCTGCCTATGTTGGTTTGTTGGCGAAGAAAAGGGTGAAGATCACCGTCCAGAGCTGGAAGGACGTTAAGGCTGACAAGAGGGATAGGCTGTGGGCGGAAGTGAAGGTAAAATTAATCAAAATCACTGACCTCTTGAGTAATCACATTCCCTTGGTTTATCCCAGAGATTAAGTAAGTCCTGCTTATATGCACCATTTGAAACAGGCCAAGTGGAACATCCCTGACGATGGTCCCAAGATAGCTTGCTTGAAGGACATGAACAACACGTGGAAAACCTTCAAGAGTGTCCTCGTCAGTACCTTCCTCGCTAAAGGCAAATCTTCATGCAAGAAGTACCCCTTCATAACGAAGGACGTATGGGAGTAATTCACCCAACAGAAGGGGCCCACTGAGTTCAAGTTATGTATGGTTCCTTTCCTTGGTTACACCGTTCTATGGAGTAACCAGCGGTGCATTAATTTTCTTGTTTCTGGTACGAAGGCCCATGCAAGAAGAACAAGGAAATCCAGAGGCGGAACGACCACCCGCATCGGCTCGGCTCTCACGAGTATGCGGGGAAGGAGGAGCAGTGGAAGAAGGCTGAAGACGAGGCGTCAAATTTCGTCGGCTCCCCTGACCTACTACTCTCCGAGATCCGCGATCTGCGATGCAAGCACTGGTGGCTGGCCAGAGGGACTGTGTCATCCACGGGGATTGTGCAGTTCCCAAACCCCAGGGACGTCGAGGTCGTGTAGCGAATCGTAAGTTGGGTAACATCCTGGCTAGAATCATAGGGTGTGGTAGAAAAAACTATGATCACTAGTGTGCGCACAAGTTTGTATATATTTTTTCCTCACAATGGAGAGCTTTGAATGTAACAGATCTCTTGCTCGAAGGACGCGACCTAGGGATTGTTCACTCCCCATAGGGAGAACGACATCCTTACCTGGGCTCTAGGGAACAAGGAGCATCCAGGGCGGACGCGAACCGGGGGGGTGTGGTGCCATGGAAGGAAGGCTTCTCGGAGCCCGGGCAAAAGGCGAAGAAGGCTTGCAACTGGAAGGAAAGGAAATTGGAGTTGTCTGAGAAGATACCGTCAGATGTGACTGCACAATTCGCGGACATGTTCGCTCAAATGAACGAGAAGTATGAACACCTCAGCCGAGTTGTACAGTCCAAGGGTTTAGATCCAGCTGTCGAGGTCGACTTTGCCAGGCCGAGTAGTTGCGGCTCGAAGGTTCACATGGATCCGGTGGACCTGATTGAGGTATTGCAACTCTTGAGCAATATATGCAGTTCTGTTGATGCCACTCCCGTTACGTTTGAACTATTTCGCTAACCTATTATAATTGTTGCAAATTGCAGAAGCTGGAGAGCTATAGCCTATTGATCAGCATAGGCGACAAAACTGTAGTGGTTGCAAACGGGGTCGTATATCAGTCTTGGGAGGATGTCTGGATCAACTGCGTACCTCTGGGGCCTGGATTCAAAAAGGTACAGGTGGACATGGCCCTCCGGGCTATAGCTCTTTTCCGTTGCACGTCCCAACGGACGAAATGCGGACAATTGGTGAGGCATTGGGCTCGTACATACAGTGGCCCAAGAAGGGTGTTAGACTATAGGAGGTAAACCCTATCCATTCTAGCTTACAACTCAGTTAATATACTCAATTTGCAAAATCTAACTTACGTGTTCGTAACTTAAAGTGGACGATGGATACCAGCTCACTTCCTGAGGACACCACCCCCAGCACAACGCATGACTGATCTCCTTTGGCCCCCATACCTCCTCCGACGGCCTCAAACCCATCCAAAGGATGCATGCCTCCTCAGAACGCCCCTTCGCCATCAAATGAGGCCGACGGCACCGCACCCCAACCTTTGAAGGTATAAACTCGCTCCCCGCCCAAAGGCAAGGGCAAGGCCAAAGGCAAGGTGAAACAAAGCCAGCCGGGTACGTTCAACAACGGGTTCCCACTCATGTCGGAGTACCTTCTGCGCAATATGGATCAAATAACCAGAAGTCTCCACGAGTGGTACCTGACCCGGTCTAGGCGCCATATCAACTTCTTAGTTCACTTCAGGCCAGGTCATTTTCACCGTGAGGTCGGAAGCATATCGGTGGCCCACGAGGATTTGTTCGACCTCCTCAACTGGCAGCAACTTGATATGTCCATCATACGGACTGGAGTCCTGTGAGTTTGCTGTTGTGTGAAGTTATCATAGTTCATTTCATAAATCTAATCACTTTGTATGCACTACTTACTAATGTTTACTTTCCATCCAGGTGCATGTATAGGCTGGCGTCAATGAGGGCATGTGACAAGGTGGGTTTCCTCGACCCAGACAAAATAAGCCTCACGATGCTAGAGCACGACCAAGCACATGCGGAGGAATACATATCAAGGGCACTACTAGCACAGTAGGACCAAGAGTTCATTCTTGCGCCGTACCACCAAAGTTTAGTGCATTTCCTACTAATTTAACTCATTCTTGTATGTTACGCCTAACATATGTATGAAACGGTTCGCTTATATATGCAATGTAGGGGGCCACTGGGTCCTCACCGACATTTTCCCATGGATGAATGAGGTCTATTACCTCGATTCGATGAGCGACAGGGTGGTGCATGTTTTCACCCTCGGGTGGCACATAGACGCGTAAGTAACACAGTTGTTTTAAATTTTTCTCTGACTAGCTAATTAATGATAACATATTAACCGGCAATACTAAATTAAATACAGGGCTTTCAAAAATTATGTTACTGCTAGAGGGAGACATGACGCGTCGAAGGGCATAACAATTTCTTGGAAAGAATATGAGGTAATTGTCGCGCCCCGAGACTGGGACAACGACTACTCCTGTAGAGACCTAGCTCGCTGCAGCTAGTCTCAACCACAACCCTTTGACTTCCCAGGATGAGTCAAACACAGGAGTATATTACATTGCAACAGAGTACTTACAAAATATTAAGCAGTGTGGCCTGCTGGCCTTAATATTACATAAAGAGGATTACAATGCCTGCAAGGCATTCAGGGTTTAACAAAATATCATCTACACAGCAGAAGATAGGTGACCCACCCACAAAAGAGAAGTGGACAGCAGAACAACACACATCAGGGTTCTGGCGGAACTGATTCTCCTCCTTCTGGATCCACGTAGTACTCCGTGCCATCATCTTGATCAAGGTAGGCTCCATCTATTGAGTTGAATGTTGCAAGGGTGAGCACTTACGTACTCAGCAAGTCATAGGTAAGAGTAGATACATATAGTAGTGATGATATGAACCTAGACTAGTCAAGAATTATGGATATTTGTAAAATAATCTTTTCCTTTCTTATCTCATCTTTTGGCAGCACTTTTCATAAAGTAACATCATCATTCATATTCACTAGATTATAGCACTACCGCGACACGTCGACACACGACAGCCCACGGTAGCACTCCTTATCATGACAACACATGTCACTTGGGTAATCTTGATTTAAACATATTTTATTTAGAAAATAGTACTTGTGTCACACCCCGTGGATTTAATCCACCGCAGCAGACTCCTATAAAACCCGGGAGCTCGGAGTATTCGAATACATTTTTAACTCTGCAGAGAGGTACCAATTTACCCGCAAGATATTCCACTTTCAAGCCCATCCTATCAACATGATTAGACCCCTCCTCACAACCATGTGTGAGTGGCAAGGTGGAGATAACAAGAACTTTTGTTATGCATCACTTACAATTCACCCCTGACCCTGTGGATCTCTCGCGAAACACAGTTGTGGCGGGCTATACCCCCACCCTACCTCATGTCCCCATTGCTGGGTCAAATACCAGATCACCTTCAGTGATAGTGGGAGTCAGCCTCCAAATCAATCATCACAACACATCTCATGCAGGGGTTTCATGTACGATCCACATAAGTATTTGTTCAGACCTGTCCCATACCAGGCTTGCGGTTAGCACGTTGTTCATGCCACTAGACGCACAACACAAGGTTCTAGTCCTTATATGCCAGTGACCAGACCATCCACAACCCTGCACCTTCAGTGCCTGCATTCCTTTGCAGTCTAGCACCTCCAGTGCTACAGCCATCCACACCATTTTTCTGGTCACGGCTAAGGGTTTTATTTCATGAATACAAGTATATAAATACATATAATAGTTCATGGCTCAAAACTTGTTTATTTCACATTTCACAGATAACCAGTCTAGTACTGCCAATTGATAAATCAACCATTCTCAATCATTCACATGCAATATTGCCTATATTCAAGGTCATGTTTTAGCAACATTTAAAATATAGGTTCAAGATGACCAAGGATATGACTTGCCTTCCGCGTCGTAAGAGACAGCAGTTGACGTCGGGTCAGCAGTGAAATCCTCGAACTCTGGCTCTTGATCTACTCTCCAATCAAACAAACAACTAAGAATTACAATCTTTTCAATACATTACTATACTATATGCAATAATGCAAAGATGAATGTCTTAATGATTCTGAAATGATTAGATTTAGGTACCATAGAAGCTGATTAGGGTTAAATCATAGAATTAGGACTGAAAAAGAGTGCTAGGAACTTCTAGGGTTCCAGGATATGGGAATTGACATTAAGTCCGCGGCTGGTTTGCCCAAAATCGATGAATGTCTTTAGGTCGACATTCGGTTCAAGGCATCGACATAGGGTTAATGAATGGTAGAAGGATTATCTCAACTTGTGGCAGTAGAATGAAATGTAGATTACAACTCCACAAGTCTAATGGACAAAGTTATTTTCAATTTGCATAACTGGAAAGAGGTGAAATGAGTTAATGCCACTGACTAACATGCTTTGACATAGGGCTGACAATGTCATAATCTAGGGCTAAGCATAAAATGCAGTTCAAGGGCTCAAATCAAGTTGTGATAGAAGAAGAAATTGTAGATCACAACCTCAGGAGTCTAAGGGACAAAGTCATGCTCAAAATACACATCTGGAAGGAAGTGAAATGGGCTAATGCCACTGACTGACATAGTCTGGCATTGAACTGGCATGGCCAAAAACTAGGGCTTGCCATAACTTTTGATCTAGAGCTCCTATTGATGCACCACTTTGTCTAGGAGGTAGGCCTCAGTAACAAGAACAAATGATTCAATAGGTTCTAAGGTTGAAGATGGCTGGATGATGATGAAAATCAGTAGAGAAGTACGGTGGCGACACGGCACAGTGAAGTCACTGGACAATATCTTGGCATAGCAATAACTAGCATTTCTGTGTAGATTCAGGGGTGGAGCTAATGGAGGAAAATGTTCAGGGAATCAGGGCGAAGATTCTGGACAAGGTGGCATCGACGGTGATGGCCGGCGATGACCGGGCGGCACACTGGCGGCGCGGCAGTGAAAGGTAAAACATTCAAATTGCAATCTGGTGCTGTGCTGCTGAAACTTGGCATTGCTGGAGCTAGCTATGGCTAAATAATACTGTTTGAAGCATTGGGCTCGACTGGAGATGGCACGGCAGTGAACGGCGACGAGTTGCGCCGGAGAAGAAGACGGCTTCAACGGCAACAGAGCGATGTAGTGAATTAAGCTCCAAATTGAAGGCACAGTTGAGTTCCTGGATAGCTTCAGATAGTTTGGATCAAAGGAATTGACCTAAAACGACGCCGGTGAGAAGATCGACACTGTGGCCGGAGGAGAAGGCGGCTAAATTGGGCGAAACTGATTCACGGCCTTAGAGTTCAATTACTCGCTGTGAGAGCAGTAGGGAGCTGAGGTGAAACTTCTGGTTACATCAATTTGGCCGGAGAAATGGTGGTGCGGCCTGGCGACGTGAGCCGGTCACCGGTGGCGCGCGAAAAAGTGGAAAATTTCCAATTGTAGTTAATTTTGAAATCTCGATGCACAGGCTTACTAGGGTTAGTCCACTGATCATTTTATTCTACTATCACAGAAACTACTTCGAACTGGAATAAATGCAATTGCTGGAACAGGGCATTAGAGAACTTCGGTGATCGCCGGTGCTAGAGATCACCGGAGCTCAATTGATTGCTAACACATAATAAGGGAGATGAGATATACCTACTTGTGCTATCAATTTTGGGATTGGTGCAGTGAGGTGTGCTGGCACCGTGAGCCTTCGTGTTGAGCTCGCCGGAGAAGACGATTGCAGCAAGGAAAAGTACTGTTTATGCTTAATTGCTTAAGAGCTTTGGAGAGCTTTGCTAAAGGTGAATAGGTTGCTCTGGGGTTGCTATTTATGGGCGAAGCAAGGTACAACAAAGTTCACTGCTTGCTTGCGCTGGTGAAGTAGGAAGCTTCGAGTTGCAGCAACGGCGAACAGCGAAGCTCCTCTCTGGCGTGCAGCAGCTGGTGAGCTGGGTAGAGATGGCCACGGCAACAACTGAGGTGCAAACACGTGTGTACATGCAAACACGGTTGCAAACAACTCGGGCTTGAGCGGCGCTGATCAGCGGCGAAACACGGCGTGGTCGCGGTCGCAAGGCACGGCACTGTTCAACGCTAGCCGAGGTCGTGATCGAAGCCACACTGTGCACTGTGCCCACTGTGGTCGAGGTCGATGGCAAGCACTGGTCAAACTGCAGCTTCCCTGGTCGCAGCAGCTGGTGGCTGATGATCGAAACAACCATTTGGACTGATTTGCAAATTCTGAAAATTGGCTGTGGACTGAATTGTAATTTCTGATTTAGAGAGGGGTAATATGCAATCTGATTTCACAGCTGAGTATAAACTTATACCTTATACTCGTCTAGCGAGAGATTTGGTAAAATCTGGCATGATTTGATGTTTTTCGATATAAACTGAAAATAGGGTACTTTAGGGTAAAATAAGTTCTGAGTTTTGTCGATTTCGAGTTCTGGCATCTAGGATGAGATTTTGTAATCTGGACAGAAGGGAAATTTGTATCAAATAGCATTTGGAAAATATTTGCTGAAGAAACTCTGAATTTGGAGTTAATCTAAAGATTTTAGCCTTTTCGGGTTTCCAGATATCAGATAAAGGACTGATTTGCGAAATAATTTGGACTGATATGTGAAAAAGACTTAGATGATATGATTTGGCTACCAACTTTCTGGATTAAGGTATTGGCATACCCATGATCATAGTCCAATAGTAATCTGGTCTGACATAGGTCAAGATTTAGCTAAATCTGAATTCAGAGTAATTAGGGTAATTAGAATAGTAATTAGAATTTCTATTTTCGAAAACAGAAAGAAATTAATAAATTTGAAAGTTAGAGATGGAATTGAATCTAGCTTCTGAAGACTTTTATGTTCAGAGTAACTGATAGATCATATCTGAGTAATCTGATCTTGATTTGGATTCACAGGGAAAATTTTGAGATTTTAGGGTTTGAGATAGATACTAATCTGGCTACTATTACAGATACATGGTATTCATGAAAAGAAAGTTTTTACCCCTAAACTCAGGGTGTTACAGATCTACCCTCCTTAAAGAAATCTCGCCCCGAGATTTACCTAAGACAAGAAAAGATAAGGATAGGCTTGCTGAAGATCTTCTTCTTTCTCCCAAGTGGCTTCGTGTTCTCAATGGTTTCCCCATTGGACTTTGCACAACTTAATCTTCTTCCTTCTGAGCTGGCGTTCATCAGTGGCCAAGATTCTGATTGGATACTCAAGGTAAGTGAGATTCTTCTGTAATGATATATCTTGTACATCTATCTGGTCAGTAGGCTCCTTTAAACATTTCCGGAGCTGAGAGACATGAAACACATCGTGTACTCCTGTTAATCTCACAGGTAATTCCAATTTATATGATACTTCTCCCTTTCTCTTGATTATCTTAAATGGTCCAATGTATCTTGGAGATAACTTTCCTTTCACTTGGAATCTTTGTAATCCTTTGAATGGTGTGACCTTGAGATACACAAAATCTCCTGGTTCAAATGATAATTCTCTCCGTCGTTTATCCGCATAACTCTTTTGTCGTGATCGTGCTGTCTTCAGCCTCTCTCTAATGAGTTTGACATGAGCCTCTGCCTCTTCTACTATCTCTGGTCCTATGACTCTTCGTTCTCCTGGCTCGTTCCAATGCAATGGGGTTCTGCATTTGCGTCCATATAGAGCTTCAAAGGGTGCCATTTGTATACTAGCTTGATAACTATTATTATATGTGAACTCTGCAAATGGTAAACATTTATCCCATGATGTTCCATAATCTAGTATACAAGCTCTTAGAAGATCCTCTAGGATTTGGTTGACTCTTTCTGTCTGTCCTCCCGTCTGTGGATGATATGCAGTACTGAAGTCCAACTGGGTTCCTAAGGTTTCATGCAATCTATTCCAAAATTTGGAGGTAAACTGTGTTCCACAATCTGAAACTATCTTCTTAGGAATACCATGCAATGCCACTATTCTTTGCATGTATAACTCGGCTAATTTACTGCCATCATAAATCTTTTTGACTGGTATGAAATGAGCTACTTTAGTAAGTCTGTCCACAATAACCCATATGGAATCATATCTTCCATGAGTTTTAGGTAATCCTGTAATGAAATCCATACCAATTTCTTCTCATTTCCATAATGGTATTGGTAGAGGTTGTAGCTTTCCTGCTATTTTCTGGTGTTCTGCTTTAACTCGTCGACATGTATCACAGTTTGCAATGTATTTTGCAATCTCCCTCTTCATATTATCCCACCAAAATTTTGGTCTTCAAATCTTGATACATCTTTGTGTTACCAGGGTGTATTGAGTATGGAATTTTATGAGCTTCATGGAGAATTATTTCCTTAAGATCTGCGTTTTGAGGTACACAGATTCTTCCTCAATACCATGCAATTCCTTGGTTATCTTTAGTAAAGCCTTGAGCCTTTCCTAACTTGATTCGACTCTTGATCTTACAAATTTCTTCATCTTCCTTCTAGGCATTTCCTATCTGTTCTTCAAGTTGAGGTTTTACTGTTAAAGTAGCTACCGTTCCCTGCGGTACTATTTCCACTTGATGATTCTGCAACTCTCGTTGTAGGTAAGAGTTCCTTAGCATAACTATTCCTTGTAGGTTGTAAACTTTTCTGCTTAAGACATCGACCACTACATTAGCTTCCCCTGGATGGTACTGAATACTAAAATCATAATCTTTGAGTTGATTCTTGAGCTTCTCTATATCTGTAACTGACAGTTCTGAAAGTTCTTCTGAAAAACACATCAGAATATGGTTGCACTACAGGCGCTTGTTCCAGGCATAACTTTTGTAATGCTTGAACAGGTCTTAGCAGTTTCCTGATTGATGATCTTTGTTCATAAAATAGAACTCTCTCCCCTTGGCTACTGACAAGACTAAGAGTTTTCTCTTTACAATCTTCTAGGCCTTTATGTTGGGATAACTAATCCATGCCCAATATAATGTCTAGACCTTGCAGTTCTAAAACTAGCAGTTTTGCCTCGAATTCTACCCCTTCTATACTGAAGGTTATATTCGGGCAGATTGAATAGACAAATAGTCTAGCCCCTGGAGTTTGTATAATCATAGGGTACTCTAATGGTACTTGCTCTATATGCATTTCAACTTCAGATGCAAATGCTCTTGACATGAATGAATTTGTAGCACCAGGATCAAACAATATTAAGACAGATGCAAATTGAATCAGGAATCTACCTAGAAGAATGTCGGTGGCGTTGCCTGCTTCTTGAATTGAAGTATAGTTTAATCTTCCTTCTTGGGTTGTAGCTGGTGCTCTGCCTCTTCCTCTTCCTCGGTTAGCCATGTTTCCTCCTCTTCCTGGTGAAGTTCCTTTAGGCTTCGGTGCTGGTGGCACTGGTACTCTGGGTGCTTCTGGTTGTGTTCCTGCCTGTAATCTGGCAATAGATGGTGGAAGCCGGGTCCAAGGACAAAATTCTCTATGATGTCCATGCTGCCAACAGTGATAACATTGAATGTTCATGTAAGGGTTTCCTTTGCTTCTGGTAAATATGGCTCTTTTTCTCTTAGGTTTCTGCAGTGGTGATGTTCTAGGTTTTACTGACTGTATCTTTGCTTGAGATATGGCTATGGGTCTAGGGAATTGAATCCAGGGACAGAATTCTTTGCGGTGCCCATGCTGTTTGCAATGAAAACATTTGACACTCGCGTGAGTACAGTTCTTTTGAAGATGATTTCCTTTGCAATTGGGGCACGTCATCCTTATTGGTCTGGGAGTTTGGTATGATGGTTGAAAACTAGAGGCAGTAGGAATTCTCCTTTTAGTTGAGTTTAGTTGTGGTTGCACTTGTTGAGGCATTCTTCTCTTCCGATCTTCTCCCTCTATATTTTCCTTCTGTGGAGGATTGGAATTCTGAGATCCTTGTTGAAACAAAGGATTTCTTGTCATAATATCTTCTTCCTGAGGAGTCTGTTCCTTGTCTTCTCCACTGCATTGAGATCTTCTTCTTGCATCAACCATGATAGCTCTGAAAAAGAAGTTTGGACTGATCTAACTATCTAGGGCCAACTAAGACAACAATGCAGAAAATAATGCAAACTACTTTAGTGCATAAAATACTTAGGCTACTAGCCATAATACACAAGTTAACCATTGCAAAGCAACAGCGAATCACAAACTATCAAGAGCATCACTAGCTCTATCTACACCAACCCCTAAGACACTCTGAAACAACAGAACGCACTCTCACAATCTTACCGAATTTTAGAAAATCCAAATAAAATTTTGAAATAAAGGTTTTTCAAGAGCTACAAAGCTCATTATTTTTACCAAAATAAAGTTTTCAACAATTAGTTTTCTGAATAAATTACGTTTTCCTGGCACGGCCAATTCCTAAAGGTGTCATCCTACAGTCAAGTTCTCATGTTGCTCTGATACCAACTTTTCTTGTCGCGCCCCGAGACTGGGACAACGACTACTCCTGTAGAGACCTAGCTCGCTGCAGCTAGTCTCAACCACAACCCTTTGACTTCCCAGGATGAGTCAAACACAGGAGTATATTACATTGCAACAGAGTACTTACAAAATATTAAGCAGTGTGGCCTGCTGGCCTTAATATTACATAAAGAGGATTACAATGCCTGCAAGGCATTCAGGGTTTAACAAAATATCATCTACACAGCAGAAGATAGGTGACCCACCCACAAAAGAGAAGTGGACAGCAGAACAACACACATCAGGGTTCTGGCGGAACTGATTCTCCTCCTTCTGGATCCACGTAGTACTCCGTGCCATCATCTTGATCAAGGTAGGCTCCATCTATTGAGTTGAATGTTGCAAGGGTGAGCACTTACGTACTCAGCAAGTCATAGGTAAGAGTAGATACATATAGTAGTGATGATATGAACCTAGACTAGTCAAGAATTATGGATATTTGTAAAATAATCTTTTCCTTTCTTATCTCATCTTTTGGCAGCACTTTTCATAAAGTAACATCATCATTCATATTCACTAGATTATAGCACTACCGCGACACGTCGACACACGACAGCCCACGGTAGCACTCCTTATCATGACAACACATGTCACTTGGGTAATCTTGATTTAAACATATTTTATTTAGAAAATAGTACTTGTGTCACACCCCGTGGATTTAATCCACCGCAGCAGACTCCTATAAAACCCGGGAGCTCGGAGTATTCGAATACATTTTTAACTCTGCAGAGAGGTACCAATTTACCCGCAAGATATTCCACTTTCAAGCCCATCCTATCAACATGATTAGACCCCTCCTCACAACCATGTGTGAGTGGCAAGGTGGAGATAACAAGAACTTTTGTTATGCATCACTTACAATTCACCCCTGACCCTGTGGATCTCTCGCGAAACACAGTTGTGGCGGGCTATACCCCCAACCTACCTCATGTCCCCATTGCTGGGTCAAATACCAGATCACCTTCAGTGATAGTGGGAGTCAGCCTCCAAATCAATCATCACAACACATCTCATGCAGGGGTTTCATGTACGATCCACATAAGTATTTGTTCAGACCTGTCCCATACCAGGCTTGCGGTTAGCACGTTGTTCATGCCACTAGACGCACAACACAAGGTTCTAGTCCTTATATGCCAGTGACCAGACCATCCACAACCCTGCACCTTCAGTGCCTGCATTCCTTTGCAGTCTAGCACCTCCAGTGCTACAGCCATCCACACCATTTTTCTGGTCACGGCTAAGGGTTTTATTTCATGAATATAAGTATATAAATACATATAATAGTTCATGGCTCAAAACTTGTTTATTTCACATTTCACAGATAACCAGTCTAGTACTGCCAATTGATAAATCAACCATTCTCAATCATTCACATGCAATATTGCCTATATTCAAGGTCATGTTTTAGCAACATTTAAAATATAGGTTCAAGATGACCAAGGATATGACTTGCCTTCCGCGTCGTAAGAGACAGCAGTTGACGTCGGGTCAGCAGTGAAATCCTCGAACTCTGGCTCTTGATCTACTCTCCAATCAAACAAACAACTAAGAATTACAATCTTTTCAATACATTACTATACTATATGCAATAATGCAAAGATGAATGTCTTAATGATTCTGAAATGATTAGATTTAGGTACCATAGAAGCTGATTAGGGTTAAATCATAGAATTAGGACTGAAAAAGAGTGCTAGGAACTTCTAGGGTTCCAGGATATGGGAATTGACATTAAGTCCGCGGCTGGTTTGCCCAAAATCGATGAATGTCTTTAGGTCGACATTCGGTTCAAGGCATCGACATAGGGTTAATGAATGGTAGAAGGATTATCTCAACTTGTGGCAGTAGAATGAAATGTAGATTACAACTCCACAAGTCTAATGGACAAAGTTATTTTCAATTTGCATAACTGGAAAGAGGTGAAATGAGTTAATGCCACTGACTAACATGCTTTGACATAGGGCTGACAATGTCATAATCTAGGGCTAAGCATAAAATGCAGTTCAAGGGCTCAAATCAAGTTGTGATAGAAGAAGAAATTGTAGATCACAACCTCAGGAGTCTAAGGGACAAAGTCATGCTCAAAATACACATCTGGAAGGAAGTGAAATGGGCTAATGCCACTGACTGACATAGTCTGGCATTGAACTGGCATGGCCAAAAACTAGGGCTTGCCATAACTTTTGATCTAGAGCTCCTATTGATGCACCACTTTGTCTAGGAGGTAGGCCTCAGTAACAAGAACAAATGATTCAATAGGTTCTAAGGTTGAAGATGGCTGGATGATGATGAAAATCAGTAGAGAAGTACGGTGGCGACACGGCACAGTGAAGTCACTGGACAATATCTTGGCATAGCAATAACTAGCATTTCTGTGTAGATTCAGGGGTGGAGCTAATGGAGGAAAATGTTCAGGGAATCAGGGCGAAGATTCTGGACAAGGTGGCATCGACGGTGATGGCCGGCGATGACCGGGCGGCACACTGGCGGCGCGGCAGTGAAAGGTAAAACATTCAAATTGCAATCTGGTGCTGTGCTGCTGAAACTTGGCATTGCTGGAGCTAGCTATGGCTAAATAATACTGTTTGAAGCATTGGGCTCGACTGGAGATGGCACGGCAGTGAACGGCGACGAGTTGCGCCGGAGAAGAAGACGGCTTCAACGGCAACAGAGCGATGTAGTGAATTAAGCTCCAAATTGAAGGCACAGTTGAGTTCCTGGATAGCTTCAGATAGTTTGGATCAAAGGAATTGGCCTAAAACGACGCCGGTGAGAAGATCGACACTGTGGCCGGAGGAGAAGGCGGCTAAATTGGGCGAAACTGATTCACGGCCTTAGAGTTCAATTACTCGCTGTGAGAGCAGTAGGGAGCTGAGGTGAAACTTCTGGTTACATCAATTTGGCCGGAGAAATGGTGGTGCGGCCTGGCGACGTGAGCCGGTCACCGGTGGCGCGCGAAAAAGTGGAAAATTTCCAATTGTAGTTAATTTTGAAATCTCGATGCACAGGCTTACTAGGGTTAGTCCACTGATCATTTTATTCTACTATCACAGAAACTACTTCGAACTGGAATAAATGCAATTGCTGGAACAGGGCATTAGAGAACTTCGGTGATCGCCGGTGCTAGAGATCACCGGAGCTCAATTGATTGCTAACACATAATAAGGGAGATGAGATATACCTACTTGTGCTATCAATTTTGGGATTGGTGCAGTGAGGTGTGCTGGCACCGTGAGCCTTCGTGTTGAGCTCGCCGGAGAAGACGATTGCAGCAAGGAAAAGTACTGTTTATGCTTAATTGCTTAAGAGCTTTGGAGAGCTTTGCTAAAGGTGAATAGGTTGCTCTGGGGTTGCTATTTATGGGCGAAGCAAGGTACAACAAAGTTCACTGCTTGCTTGCGCTGGTGAAGTAGGAAGCTTCGAGTTGCAGCAACGGCGAACAGCGAAGCTCCTCTCTGGCGTGCAGCAGCTGGTGAGCTGGGTAGAGATGGCCACGGCAACAACTGAGGTGCAAACACGTGTGTACATGCAAACACGGTTGCAAACAACTCGGGCTTGAGCGGCGCTGATCAGCGGCGAAACACGGCGTGGTCGCGGTCGCAAGGCACGGCACTGTTCAACGCTAGCCGAGGTCGTGATCGAAGCCACACTGTGCACTGTGCCCACTGTGGTCGAGGTCGATGGCAAGCACTGGTCAAACTGCAGCTTCCCTGGTCGCAGCAGCTGGTGGCTGATGATCGAAACAACCATTTGGACTGATTTGCAAATTCTGAAAATTGGCTGTGGACTGAATTGTAATTTCTGATTTAGAGAGGGGTAATATGCAATCTGATTTCACAGCTGAGTATAAACTTATACCTTATACTCGTCTAGCGAGAGATTTGGTAAAATCTGGCATGATTTGATGTTTTTCGATATAAACTGAAAATAGGGTACTTTAGGGTAAAATAAGTTCTGAGTTTTGTCGATTTCGAGTTCTGGCATCTAGGATGAGATTTTGTAATCTGGACAGAAGGGAAATTTGTATCAAATAACATTTGGAAAATATTTGCTGAAGAAACTCTGAATTTGGAGTTAATCTAAAGATTTTAGCCTTTTCGGGTTTCCAGATATCAGATAAAGGACTGATTTGCGAAATAATTTGGACTGATATGTGAAAAAGACTTAGATGATATGATTTGGCTACCAACTTTCTGGATTAAGGTATTGGCATACCCATGATCATAGTCCAATAGTAATCTGGTCTGACATAGGTCAAGATTTAGCTAAATCTGAATTCAGAGTAATTAGGGTAATTAGAATAGTAATTAGAATTTCTATTTTCGAAAACAGAAAGAAATTAATAAACTTGAAAGTTAGAGATGGAATTGAATCTAGCTTCTGAAGACTTTTATGTTCAGAGTAACTGATAGATCATATCTGAGTAATCTGATCTTGATTTGGATTCACAGGGAAAATTTTGAGATTTTAGGGTTTGAGATAGATACTAATCTGGCTACTATTACAGATACATGGTATTCATGAAAAGAAAGTTTTTACCCCTAAACTCAGGGTGTTACAGTAATCAATACGGATGGAAGTACTCATGATGAGTCTTTGAATTTAAGCTTAATTAGTTCTTTCGACTTAATGTGGGTTTATGTCTTTGCATATGCAATTATCCCAGTGCCATCAGTAGCCACAATCATGGGAATGTGGCTTCTATATCATGAGATTTATCTATGACCTGATCAGGACAAACTTTGCCCAATTCCCTAAGGTAACCATTTTTCCTAAATCAAAGTCGAACATTGGATGTGTCGTGCGTTCCTAACTTCATACACGCATGCAGAGCGCCATGTTGAAAGACCAATATGAGTTGCCTCAATTGAAGGAGCTGCGAACAATTTGGGCTCAATATGTGATGGAAGAAGTGGCTATCAACGATCGATCGTAAATGACTTGTGTAATATATATTGAATGTGTTGATTGGTGTATGTGTGTACTTGTATTGGTGTATTTGTGAATAAACTCAATATGTGAATAAATTCATTGGTGTATTTGTCAATAAACTCAATATATGAATAAATTCAATCTGTCCAATACATGTGTATATCTTTGTATTTGTGTATTTGTGAATAAATTAAATCTCTAAATAATTAGTGTATTTGTGAATAAATTGAATCTGCTGTATTAGTGTATCTCTGTATTGCTGTATCTATTAATGATCCTTTGTAATACTATCGGTTCATATCCTACAATTGATAGAAGAAAGTTTCAAGTACTAACCGTGTTGAGTACCTAACCGATAGAAAAAACTATACATTACTATCGGTTTCCAGTGAATAACCGTTACAAGAAAAAAACATCACTATCGGTTGAGGTCATTGAGCAGATAGAAGAATTGTCATTAGCGATTACTGAAACGTTGGAAGTGTAGGTATTTTACTATCAGTTTTTAACCGATAGAGGTGTGCTAAGTTTCTTCTATCGTGCCGATCACTAGCGGTAAGAGAACCGATAGTAGAGTCGATTTTGAACCGATAGTGAATAGCATTTCTGTAGTAGTGAAGGTGCCAAGACCAAAAGGTGTGATCACGGTCAGAGGCAGTCAATATACGGCTCTCACTTGTGATTGCATTTCCCTGGAATTGGTTCACCAGCTTCCCTCGGGGATGTCAAGGCTACAACCAAAGCTAAAGAGCTAGATGTCGTCAAGGTGACTCCGTGCCCAGACAAAAAACTTAAACAGGTTGCTTTATTCCTAGACGACACGTCCAGAACTGTTCGGATTAGCTCAGAACTGGAGAACAAATAGGAACTTGCACTCATCTCTTTCCTCCAAAGTAATGCAGATGTGTTTGCGTGGAAACCGTCCGACATGCCTGGAGTCCCAAGGGAAGTGATCAAGCATAGGCTAGCAATTCAGCCTGGACAATGACCAATAAAGAAAAAGCTCAGACACTTTGCCTCTGACCGGAGAGAAGCCATTCGTTCAGAGTTAAATAAACTCCAGGAAGCTAACTTTATTCGCGAGGTCGATCATTCCGCATGGCTCGCAAACCCGGTCATGGTCCTAAACCCTAATGCTAAGTGGCGCATGTGCATCAATTACACCAATCTCAATGCTGCCTTAAGGATGATTTCTCCTTCCCAGTATCGTCCCATTGGTCAACTCAATAGCGGGTTATGAACTGATGAGTTTCCTGGATGCTTACTCAAGGTACCATCAGATTAGCATGGCAGAGGAAGATGAGGAGAAGATTGCCTTCATCACAACATTCAGCATGTATTGCTATGTCAAAATGCCATTTGAGCTCAAGAATGCTGGTTCAACGTACCAGTGCTTGATGCATAAGACCTTTCAATCTCAATTAGGGCATAATTTAGAAGTTTATGTGGATGATCTGGTTGTAAAGAGTGATAAATGCTCTAGTCATCTGGATGATTTGATTGAAACTTTCTGTAATTTGAATAAGCATGGAATAAAGTTAAAGGTTAGATGAACTTTTGGGTTTCTGCTGGAAAACTTTTGGGTTTCCTTGTTTGTTCAAGAGGCATTGAGGTTAATCCCGACAAAATTCTGGCCATTGAACAAATGCGACCTCCTTCAACCACAAAAGAGGTACAAGCCTAACTGGTAAAATGGCGGCCTTAAGTCATTTCATTTCAAGGTTAGATGAACGTGAATTGCCTTTTTAATGTTCTACGTAAGCACAGTCATTTACAGTGGTTGGATGAAGCCAATAAAGCCTTTCAAGATGTAAAAACATATATCGCCAATGCACTAGTACTGATTTCCCCAACTTTGGCAGAGCCATTTATCATCTATTTGGCAGCTACCCCTCATGCGATCAGCACTATTTTGGTCGTGGAAAGGGAAGGAGTGCAACAACCAATTTATTATGTAAGGGAAGTCCTAAATGGACAAAAGAAGAAATACCCCGAGGTCCAAAAATTACTTTATGCTCTCTTAATGGCTTAAAGGAAGCTGTTACATTACTTTCAAACGCACAGGATTACTGTGCCCTCATCCTTTCCCTTAGTGGACATTCTCCGTAATCCACAAGTAACAGGTCCAGTTGCAAAATGAGCATTTGAACTTGGAGCTTCGATCTCCACTTCATAGCCTGTGTAGCAATCAAATCTCAAATTCTTGCAGATTTCACGGTTGAATGGACTAATCCCCAATCACTTGCTCAAGAATGTACGGACTCAGAAAATACCGTCCACTAGACATTGTATTTCGATGGCTCTCAGAGTTTAAAAAACTCGGGGGCTGGAGCGGTCTTAATTACACCTCAAGGTGACCAACTCCAGTATGTCATGCAATTACACTTTGTTGCTACAAATAACACAGCAGAGTATGAAGGTCTTCTAGTCGGGCTTCTTGTGAGGATTCTTAGCTGTGCTTAGGGTCCCATGATCGCGTGTACACCTCCATGGTCGCACATAACACTCTTTGGTCGCACATACCTTTCTATGGTAATAGAAAGCCCAGTAAAGAAGCAACAGATGGTGCAAGGGTGTTCTGGACATGGCCCATCAATCATATTTGTTTATTGTTTTTTTAGACATGAAACCCTATGGATCTCAAACACTTATTATCATAAAGTCCATAATCTTGTGTTGTATCGACAGACACCAATGTTGCAGAGGCATCTCCATATGACTCGACCCTCTCGAAGATGCAAAGTCTGATATCATTACAATGGTTGTAGAGGTACGCAATCACCCTTTATAGTCCCTGACAAGGTAACCATCCAAGAAGATTTGGATGGTGAGGCAGTTTCCATAATGCCAAGTGAAAGCTACCTAAACTACCACATAACCATCATCTACAGTTACCACCGCATATGATGTGACAGCGGCCCGATCTTCCGATAGGTTCTACTTTGCGGAACGGAGACGTTCGCGTTTCAAGGCTTCCAATCAGTGGGGATTGTGTCCTTGCAACCGCTACACCCACGCACCTATCCTTATCAACCGTGCTCACGCCCGGATGAGCAATCGTTACCAAAAAGGTTAATTCCTACACGCAGTAGAAGAAATGAGCAAGAACAAGATGCAAAGCAATCTGGAATTTCGGAATAACAAATTGAGGTTATCTTTCGTCAAACCAAGTCCGGAGACACTACTCCAATCAAAAATTATCTCGCACACAATGGGGGAACAAACTTAGCAAATAAAGGAGAGACAGGTACATGGGCTGTGGCCCAAAAGAGAGGTGACGCAGCACCTAAGAGTCTGGGTTCTGTATAGTCCAGGTTCTGTACATCAACTTGTTTTGATGATTGGGGCTGACTCAGAAGGAATTTGAAAGGTCTCGAAATAAGATTTCCATCAAGTTTTTATGTTCATTTGCAGGTGAGTTGCTCCCTGGTGGCCGAACTGGACTCCATCTCGTGTACAACTTGGGCCCACACTTGCCTTGGTGAAGAATTACTTCTTTGCTGGTACATCCCATGATTCCTAAGTACAAGAACACCATCATTAGGTAGCAACCTATCCTCTAAAGAATAAGTATGTAACCCTAGGAACGAACTCACCAGGTAATTTAACTGTCATGCACATGCCCATGTAATTGGTCCTTGCATAGGAGGTGATGGAATTCAAGTAGTGTGTGTAGTGATGTACTCATCAGCATACCCGCGTACTCACGACCTGCAGCTACCACTCTAAGGTGGTTGTAAGCAGTTGTGGGATGTGTCTCTAGAAGGGCAACCGACGATCTCTTCGAAAAGTATAAAAAAGACCTTCAAGGGAAGGATCAAGGGGGGATGATCAACTACAGAGAAGATTAGACATAGCTATTAGCCAATACATTCACTTTACAGCACTCTCTCTTTGTAATCCTTTTTTCAACATAGATAAATTCACAGGAAGTAGGGTCATTAGTTAGCTATGAGGGCCTGAACCTGGATAAATTCCCATTTCTTAGATTCGTAGATACTTTGAATACCTTGGTACTTGTCTGATTGGCTCTCTCTATTACCCATCTCAATTTTGCATAAGTTCGACAGAAGGACCTGTGGGTTCCAATCGTCAACAGGTGGCACCCACCGTGGGCCCTTGAAGACATTTTCAACAAGGTTCAGTTATTCATGGATCCTTTCCCTTACCTGCACGATTCTGAGAATGAATTAAATTTCGAGGATCATGTAGGTGCCATGGATGAAGATAATGTCCCCATCAATGGCGATGACACTACCCTAGAGACCTATCTTGCGGAAGTATCATCTTCAATTCCAGCCACATCTATTGGTCAAGAACCGGAATGAGAAATTCACTTGCCCTCTATGAGTATTACCACAACTGAGGACGAGTATGTGTCACAACCTATTGTCCCGGACGATATGGAAGAAGATGATCTCGAGCTTCATCTAGAGAACTTTTCCCTAGACAATTTAAAGTCTCTCTTTAATTTCGCGCCAGACTCAGACAAAGATGAGATGTTTTCTCTGTCTGCAAACTCTATTCCTAGGGAAGTCACCGCACTTTCTGGGGAAACCCCTAAGCAAGTAGTGCCAGGAAAGAACAAGAGCACAAACAGGATGAGGACGCAACCCCTAAGCAATGTAGTACTTTCCTTGTTTTAATGCCATAGTTATATTTTTCCTAGCCCCCTCCAGCGGCCATGCATATGTTTTAGTTGGGTATCATGGTCGCAGGATAAAACAATGACAATTTGATCGAGAACAGATGAGGCAGTCTCTTATGCGTGTGACGACAGCTTCAAAAGGGGAGCGTCGACTGTATGCGATTATATGGTCACAATAACAAACATCTGAAGGTAAATGCACAAGCTTGTTGCGAACTGACAGCCACTCAAATGATGCGAAACATTCTATCAAGTCTCTAAGCGTTGAGAAACGTCTTAAAGAGAGATGTCTTGGATAGATGTGATCATTAGATCGGTCAGCGAATCCACTTAGACATTACGTTAAAGAGTTTGTGTTGCGTCCAACCCTCAGACGTGGCCCATTCAAGAAAGAGGACACAAGAGAGGAGATAACTATAACATCAAGATAGGGAAATGTGTTTTATTGGATACGGATATGTAGAATAAAGTATGGAAAAATACTTACACGTAAAATGTGCGTAGCTGGTCTATGTTCTAGGTGTTAGATAGAACTATGCCATCTTCCATAGCTAAGTGAGCCAAACCTGGTCGCGGCACTGAGACCACAATGTAGGGACCTTACCATCGGAGGGAGAATTTATTGTGATTAGACTGGTGATGAGGATTATTACCGGAGCTAGTTATGTTCGGAGAAGTACCAGTTTATGTTCGGAGAAAATGCGCGACCATAAGGTCGCAAGCTCAAGGTAATTTAAGGATTACATTTAACCTGAGTTGTTTTGGAGCTTTACCAGACATGTTCCCAGGATAAAGATAACTTCTTCTCCCACGTGTGAAGACAACTGTCAAGGAGTTAAGATGTGCGGTTATCTATAACTGCACGTGTTAACCGGCGAAGAGATAGTGCAGTTATGCGACGGCATATTAGCAACTGTCCTAACTGCTTCACGTTGACATCGTTTCGTTAAATATAAAAGGAGGGAAAGAAGCACAAGAGAGGGGAACGAAGAGATATGTGTATATATCAAGCAATAATCAGTAGACAGAAGTATAAAGAGAGATTGTCAACCCCTGTAACAATCTCCTTTTCCATGTAAACACTCTTATACATAGTAGAAACACCACAGGACGTACGGTTATTACTCAATCTATTAAGGGCCCGAACCTACACAATTCTGTGTGTCACCAACTCGTACTTACCTTAACTTACCTGATAAGTGCTATGAAAGGTCTCACTCCCTACTCACAAATCTTCGTAAGATCGACTATGGATCCCGATTCCCAATCGTCAATAGCTGGCGCCCACCGTGGGGCCTTTGTCAAGGCGTTTTCTTCATTAGGAGGATCGGTAAGTCATGTCTGGGGCATACTATTCTGAGAACGATTTCGATCTCGACGCCTATGCTCATAGTCAGATGCCTTCATCCGACGATCCCATTCCTATGGAAGAGGTCCACGGTGAGGACATCCATGAATCACATCCAGAGGTTAAGTCTTCTTCAACTCTGGTCATGTCTGTCGACCAAGCGATGGAGAAGATATATGCTTCCTCTCATGGGGAACCCACCACATCAGAGGCTGAGTATGTGGAGGATGACAATCTTGAGTTTAGTCCTAGAAAATTTGATCCAAACAATCTTAAATCCCTTTTTGATTTCAAATCTGATTTGGAACAAGGAGGAATGTTTTCCCCATCTGCAAGCTCGGTTCCTCGAGAATTTGCTGCACTATCGGAGGAAACTCCTGAGCAGCGAATTGCCAGGGAGGAATAGGAGCGCAGATAGAAGGAGGATCAGGACCATGAACAACGAGAAAATGAGGTTCGCAAGGCCACTGAGGAAGCCTTACACCTTGCGCAATCTCGTCACGATATCATTGTTTGAAATCCCACTCCTAGTACTTCCCATCATCTGCATGGTCGCAGACGCGACCAAACGCCTTCCTTGGCCCCAGACTATCCTTCGATGGTTGAAGAGACGGTGCGTCCAATGGCGCCCAGGAGGAGCACAGAAGATTGAATTCGTGCTATCACAAACGCGCTGCGTAATCCTCCTCCTGGTATCGAAGATGCGGATAGAACAACCTTTGCCAGAGTCCTGGCAGACATGCTCGATGAAGTTGCATCCTGATGCAACTCCAATGGCGTCGTGTGGTTCCACCATTCGTTCCCATCAATGGGATTATTCTCACTCCAGCCATGGGGGACACAATCGATTGGGAGTAGTGCTAATTCTACATGATAAGGCTAGGTGAGTTGGAAGTTCTCGCAATCAAGATCATATACCAGTCCATTCTCGCCTAGGGCCGTGAGGTGTATCTCCCCAGGATAATGTTGCCCGCGACCATATGGAAGGTCGCGATAACAGACATTGTAGTTCTTATGTTGGCTCTAAGGCATTCTCGCTAGGCCTCCATGCTGTGGTCTGGCTAGATAAGATTAAACCGGGAATGATTGAAACTTTCGATGGAACTCAAAATCCGTCGGAGTTTCTTCAGATCTACGTCACTGCTGTACAAGTGGCAGGGGGAGATGACCACGTAATGGCAAACTACTTGCCAACGGTTCTTGAAGGACCGGCGAGGACGTGGTTGTTTAATCAACCGAAAGGGTCAATCTACAATTGGGAAATGCTGTGTGATGCAATACTCAATAATTTCCAAAATTGTTATCAGAAGCCTTGCAAGGAGGATGATCTTTCATCGCTTGCACCAAACTTCCACAGAAAGTCCTCGACAGTTTGTCAAGAGATTTTTTGGAGTGAGAAATACCATCCTAACATCTCTGACAGTTCTGTTATTGATCCGTTTGAGACCTAGCCTTGGATTTCGCACTAGGCTCGCCCAGATTCTAATATGCGGAATAACGGGATCTTACTCAGAAATACCGAAACCCAAAGTAATTGCACAACTCTTTATTTCAAAGAGGGCTTTACACGTCGAACATTAGGCACACTTGCCTACGTCGAAGAAACTATAAGTGTCTAAAACTCAAATAAGTTATATGACTCTTCGATTGAATTCGATGATCTAAACTAGACCTATTACAAGGTATTTATAGTCCAATCGTATAAGTACGTATCAGACTTAGAGACCTAAACGTATTAGACTCATATAACTAATCCTAAACAGATAAGCTTAGTTATACACATTCGGATCGGATTACAATTCCGAACAGGGAACGAATCCCTTTTCCTGGTCGCGGACCAATCCAAAGTCGCGGACCCATATGAGATCAGGACTTGGTCGCGAAGCCGTATGCGATCAGGACTTGGTCGCGAAGCCGTATGCGATCAGGACTTGGAGATCCTCCCGGATCATGACTCCCTTGTTGAGAAGGAGCCAACCCCTGTTGCGACCTCTCGATCGAACTGGAGATGTGGAAATTGGGTTTGTCCATCTTCTCTGGTGTACCATTTTGCCGCACGTGCTCGTTGATCTTTCCGACCGATTCGAAAAGTCTCCTTGGTGCCACTGCGGGTGGTAGTTACCTTCTTCTCCAGAATCACATCTTCACGTAGAGGTTCGTCTCGTTGATAGACCAAGTCTTCAACAGATGGTACTATAGTATCTGGCTCATCATCCAGCATTGAAGGCTCAAAGAGTTTGAGGTGCTCAACATTAACAACCGAGTAAATATCCATGTATGGAGGTAACTCGAGCTGACAAGCATTATTACTCACTTTCCGCAAAATCCGAAAAGGACCGTAACGAATGGGTTTGAGCTTCTTACCTTCACCTTTAAGTCTCTCCTTACTCAGATGTAACCATACCATATCACCTTCTTGAAATTGCGCATCAACTCGGTGCCGATCATGTCGCGCCTTGTACTTGAGTTGAGCTTTCAGCAAGTTCTGTTCGACCTCACGATGGAGTCGTTGAATACCTTCCAGGAACTTTTGTGCTCGATCCTGATCAGATGCTTCCTTGCTGTTCTGTGCTGAGGTAGGGATCACAAACTCCATGTCGAATGGACTCTGTGGTAGAAATCCTAAACAAACCTCAAACGGTGACTTTCCAGTCGAACCATGCACTGCTCGATTAAAAGCAAACTGCAGGTACGGTATGCTTCCATCCCAGGTCTTCGGGTGCTTCGAGTTATATCCTCTCAAAAGATGAACAACTGTGCGATTAACCACCTCGGTTTGACCATCAGTTTGCGGATGAAAAGCAGTACTCCTCTTCAGCTTGGTGTCCATCATCGTCCAGAGCGATCGCCAGAAGTGACTAAGGAACCGGGTATTGCGATCAGACACAATAGAAGTCGGCAGTCCGAAGTGTGTCCAAACGTGTTGAAAGAATACCCGAGCTGCCTCGTCTCCCGTCATAGTCTTCCGACAAGGTATAAGAATAATCATTTTGGAGAACCGATCAACGACCACGAATAGATAGTCGTTGCCACGTCGGGTCTTAGGCAATCCTCCCAAGAAATCCATAGATATGCTTTCCCATGGTCGCGATGCAACTGGCAAAGGAGTGTACAAACCTAATTTTCGGTTTGCCGGTTTCGAGATGCTGCAGAGACCACAGCCTCGAACAAAGCTAGCCACATCTTGCTGCATACGCGGCCAAAACACATGTCGGTGAAGATTTTGCAACGTCTTTGTAACCCCAAAGTGACCAGCTACCTTCGATGTATGCGCTTCTGGCAACCATTGAATTCGAGGTGCTCCACGAGGTATACAAAGTAAATTGCCCTTGTACAAAAGTCCTTCTCGACGAACGAACTCCGTAGGTTTCCCTGTTTTGAGCTCAGTCAGTACTGTTTGAAAATCAGGGTCTTCACTGTACATAGTGGCATAGTCATCATGACATGAGGGCTCGATCTGCATGAACGCTGATAAACAGAGGGTCGTAACTGGTGGTCGCGACAACATGTCCGCCAATTTGTTGTGTACGCCCTTTTTGTACTTAATCACCAGATTGAACTGCTGCAGATACGACATCCACTTCATGTGTCGAGCTTGCTGTAGCTTGGACTGAGTCTGCAAATATTGCAATGGTTGATGGTCGGTGTGGACAACCGTCTCTTTTCCCAAGAGGTAACACCGCCAATGTTTCACGACCTGATGCAGTGCGCATAACTCCTTATCATAAGTCGGGTAGTTCTTCTGAGCTCCCTGGAATAACTCGGAGTGATATGCCACTGGTCGACCTTCTTGCATGAGCACTACGCCCATTGCATAACCTGAGGCATCGGTTTCTAGCTCGTACGGTTTCTGGAGATTCGGCAAAGCTAACACAGGCGCCTTGTTGATCTTCCTTTTCAGCAAGAGAAACGTGTCCTCATGTTTCCCTGTCCACTCGAACTTCTGATCGATCCTGGTTAATGCATGCAATGGAGCAGCCACAATCGAGAAGTGTCGGATGAACTTCCGAAGATATTGGCATGCTCCCACAAAACTACGCACATCCGTAACTGTTCATGGACGCGGCCACTCACGAATCACTTTTACCTTATCTGGGTCGATTTGCAACATGCCGTTGCCGACCAGGAATCCAAGGTAAAGTAGAGTTTGCTGGCCGAACTCGCACTTCTTAAGGTTGAGGCGAAGTCGATGTTGCCGAAGCTGATCGAACACCTTTTTGACATGAATGAGGTGCTCATCCCACGATTGACTATAAACTAGTATGTCGTCGAGGTAAACGATGACAAAGTCATCGATGAACGGTCTCAAAACGTCATTCATAAGACGCATGAAAGTTGCTGGAGCGTTGCAGAGACCAAACGGCATGACCAGCCATTCAAACAGACCTTGTCGTGTTTTGAACGCGGTCTTCCACGTATCCTCCTCTCGGATGCTGACTTGATGATATCCTGACTTAAGATCCAATTTGGAGAAAACAATAGCATGCTTCAATTGGTCTAACAGGTCGTCAATACGGGGAAGGGGGTACCGGTTCTTGATGGTGATCTTGTTCAGTGCTCGATAGTCGATGCACATACGCCAAGTCCCATCTTTCTTTGGTACTAACACCACAGGAGATCCACAAGGTGAACTACTTGGTTGAATGACACCATCGTTCAGCAACTCACCAAGTTGTCTTTTGATCTCTTCATTCTCCAATACTGAGTTGCGATACATACTCAGATTGGGCAGTGTCGCATCGGACACAAGCTGAATTTCGTGCTCGACTGGACGTTTCGGTGGACAACCCTGGGTAGTCTCGAACAGATCACTGATTTCTCCAGTAGTCCCGACAAACGACCAGAATCTTCTTGGCACGCCAACGACAATGCTGGTCGAGTACCCTCACTTTGTCCAATGGGTCGAATCATGACAAGCACATACTTGTGACATGCATTAACAATCCGTTTGGCTTGATTTGCGGTAATCAAGTTCGAAGTGTTGACGTGGACGTCTCTACTGATTACGAACTTAACCCCATCTTTGGTGAGGTCGTACTCTTGCGCTCGCCGATGGAAATGAGCGTCTCGATCATACAGATACGGACTCCCAAAGATCACCTGACAGATATCGATAGGGACAACATCGCATTGCACCTCATCGATATACCGTGCAGAGATCGCAAACTTCAACACACACTGACTCGTAATCTGTTGGTTCACGTCGGATGTAAACCAACCCAGCGGATATGGTCGCGGGTGTGTGGTTGTCTTCAAACCAAGTCGCCGAACCAGTCCAGCGGAGACCAAATTCTTTTGACTTCCTGGATCGAATATCGCTGCGACCACTTCGTGCTTCACCTGGATGTTGATGGTGAACAAGTCCTCCGTCGGGTGATGGTCGTTCGGTGGATCCGAACCCTTCTCCTTCGGCATTGCCATCAGAGACAAGGTCGTATCTGCCTCATTAACCGAATTCACTCGGACAACTTCTTCGTCGGGTGAAGTCGCAGTAGCCGTGGTTGTTCTTTTCCCTGGTCCATTTTTCTTTGGTCGAAGCTCAGGATGAAGCTTGTAGCATCTGTCCTTCGTATGTCCCGCAACTTGACAATGTTCGCAGAAAGCACCCGTGCCCGATTTCTTCTTCGGACTCGGCTTTTTCTTTGTCGAGGTCGCACTTTCCTTCGTGCTTTTGTCGCTGTGGGATTTGTTCTTCTTCTCGATCGCCATAGCAGTTGTGCTCGCGGTCGCGATATCTTGGACGCCGAACAGACTTAGCTCAGTACTGATCGATTTCTGAAGTCCAGATGTGTACTTCTGAAATACTTGAGGGTCGGATAGTGAGATACCAATGACCATTGCTTGTCGTCGAAACTCTGTCGTATAGTCTTGGACGGTCTGGTCGCGCCGTTGGTACAATCGGTGCCAACGCTCCCATCTCTCCTCAAGGTAGCCCATCGGATAGAATTCTTGTCGCAGAAGTCGTTTGAATTGACCCCACGCAAGGTCGTCAGCTTCACCACTGGCGACAAGGGCCTTCCACCATGTCTTGGTGTGGTCCTTCATCTTCAAAGGTGCAAACTTCACCTTTTGAGCGCTACTGAACCCTTTTAGGTCAAAGTAGGTCTCAAGTTGATCGATCCAAGAATCCAGCTTTTCGGCATCGATCACCCCATCATATATGGGTATATCAATCTTAGCGTCGACTTTAAAAGATCCGACAGCTAAGGAGGTATTGGCGAGGTTGTTGGTTTTGTGGTCGCCTTCGTCTTCATCTTCGTCTGCACTACGCAAGTCTTCACCACTCTTCTCACCCGTAACCTTCCCTACTTCAGGAGGTACAATCATGGCCTGCTGCTTAATCCAAGCAAGCACGGTTTCCATGTCGGTGGAGAGCTTAGCCACTTGTTCGGCTAGGTTAGCTTGAACGGAGGTATCGTCAGACATTGTCGGAGACGTGGCTGTAGGAACCGTCAATTGATCGCCTGGAGTTTCGCCGGAGGTTTTGTAACCCTGGCGAGTCTTCACCATCCACAGGATAGGAAAGTTGCTCTGATACCAACTTGATCCGTTTGAGACCTAGCCTTGGATTTCGCACTAGGCTGCCCAGATTCTAATATGCGGAATAGCGGGATCTTACTCGGAAATACCGAAACCCAAAGTAATTGCACAACTCTTTATTTCAAAGAGGGCTTTACACGTCGAACGTTAGGCACACTTGCCTACGTCGAAGAAACTATAAGTGTCTAAAACTCAAATAAGTTCTATGACTCTTCGATTGAATTCGATGATCTAAACTAGACCTATTACAAGGTATTTATAGTCCAATCGTATGAGTACGTATCAGACTTAGAGACCTAAACGTATTAGACTCATATAACTAATCCTAAACAGATAAGCTTAGTTATACACATTCGGATCGGATTACAATTCCGAACAGGGAACGAATCCCTTTTCCTGGTCGCGGACCAATCCAAAGTCGCGGACCCATATGCGATCAGGACTTGGTCGCGAAGCCGTATGCGATCAGGACTTGGTCGCGAAGCTGTATGCGATCAGGACTTGGAGATCCTCCCGGATCAGTTATCAGGGCATTTAAACATGTCGTTCGATATCGGTGATTCACAGAAGATTTACTTATCCATCCGCCTCAATCAGTAGTTGATCTTTTCGACTTGGCTGATTGTTATTCCGATGCAGTTGAGGCCGTGGAATGGAATAGGACAGTGGATAAAGGGAATTTGCTACCTCAACCTGATCTCAAGAATGACAAGAAGGATGATTCTAGCAAGAAGCCAGAGTCATCATCGGGCGGGAAATAAAAAATGCCCACGATGAATCGAGCTATACAATACAGAGATGTCACCGTTACTGAGAAACCACCGCCAGGGAAAGGTAATAAGTTTTTGTTGAAAAGTAAAGCTCCTTCTGGTGGCGACGATAGCGACCATTTAGGAAAATCGGCTAACCCGCAAGGAAATAAGAAGTGGTGTCCACTGCACAATTCTTCTGGACTTGATCTCAACAATTGTCGCAATTGGTTGAAGAGCTTGGAAGACTTCTACCAGGGAACTGGACCCATGCCGACCATACCATAGCAAGATTAGGCCTGCGAGTTTAGAGACGTTGATCAAGATGAAGAAATGTCTTACCAGGTACCCCTAAACCACATCAATATCATCTTTGGTGGTTCTTCTTCTTATGCTTCTAAGCGTCAATTTATAAATTTTTACCGTGAGGTAAATAAAGTTGAAGCCCCCCTTGGGGAGCCTCAATATCCTCACTGGTCAGAAACTCCCATAACTTTCAACCGGGATGATTGTCCCATGGGGCTTACACGACCATTATGACTTCCTTTGGTCATTACCCCTATAATTAGCAATGCTAGGGTTGAAAGGGTTCTGTTCGACGGAGGCAGTTCTTTGTACATATTATTGGTCAAGGCACTGGACGAGATGCAAAGCCCTCGCTTGAAGATTAAACCCATAATTCATCCGTTTTATGGTATAATTCCTGGTCCCTCAATGATGCCAATTGGACAAATCGTGTTACCTGTGACATTGGGAGAACCAAACAATTTCCGAACAAGAATTAATTACATTTGATGTAATTGATTGTGATTTGGCATATAATGCTATTTTTGGCCAACCAACACTTGCTAAGTGCATGGCGGTGGGCCATTATGCTTATCAATGCGTCAAGCTACCAGGCCCAAAAGGCGTGATTTCTATCGGAGGCAGATGGAATATAGCTCTTACTTGTGATCTATTATCTGTGGAGTTGGACGATCAACTTCCCCTTCGGGATGTTCAAGTTGCGACCACAACCATAGATGCGATCAAAGTTGCCCCGTGACTAGATGAGAAAGTGAAATTAGTTCCATCCAGAACCATTCGGATTGGATCAGATTTGGATGACAAATAGGAACTCGTGCTCATTACTTTCCTTTGGGCTAACGCAGATGTGTTTGAGTGGAAACCATCCGACTTGCCTGGAGTCCCAAGGGAAGTGATTGAGCACAAGCAAGCTATTCGGCCTGGACAGCGACCAACAAAGTAAAAGCTCAAACGCTTTGCTATCGACCAACAAGAAGCCATTCGTGTGGAGTTGGACAAACTCCAAAAAGCAGGATTTATTCGAGAAGTCGATCATCCTGAATGGCTCGCAAACCCGGTCATGGTCCTAAAGTCAAATGGTAAGTGGCACATGTGCGTTGATTACACCAGTCTAAATAGTGCCTGCCTGAAGGATGATTTCCCCTTTCTCGCATCGATCCGTTGGTCGATTCTACAGCGGGTTGCTAACTGATGAGCTTCCTGGATGCTTACTCAGGGTACCATCAAATTAGCATGGTAGAAGAAGATGAAGAGAAAACTACGTTCATTAAACCATTTGGCACCTACTGCTACGTCATAATGCCATTTGGTCTCAGGAACGCCGGTTCCACGTACCAGCACTTGATGCAAAAGACCTCTCGTTCCCAGTTAGGGCATAACGTGAAAGCTTACGTCAATGATTTGGTTGTAAAGAGTTTGAATGGTTCTAGTCACATAGATGATCTTGTTGAAACTTTTTGTAATTTGAATAAGGATGGAAGAAAGTTGAACCCTGAAAAGTGCTGCTTCGTAGTTTTATCTAGTAAACTTTTTGGTTTCCTTGTTTGTTCGAGAGGAATCGAGGTTAATCCTGAAAAAATTAGGGCCATTGAGCAAATGAGATCTATTTCGACCATGAAGGATGTCCAGAGCCTAGTAAGTCGCATAGCGGCTTTAAGCCGTTTCATATCGCGACTAGCGAACGAGGATTACCTTTCTTTAAGGTTCTCCGTAAGCACAATGATTTTGCCAAGTCGGATGAAGTCGAGAAAGCCTTTCAAGAGGTCAAAGCATATTTATCTAGCCTTGTAGTACTAGTCTCTCCAATTTTGGGGGAGCCATTACTCCATGACTTGGCAGCCACCCCTCACACGGTCAGCGTAGTTTTTGTCGCGGAGAGAGAAGGTGCACAATAACCAATCTACTATGTAAGTGAAGTACTTCACGGACCAAAGGAGTGTTACCCTGAAGTCCAGAAGTTACTTTACGCTCTTCTGATGGCTTCCCGCAAGCTATGACATTACTTTCAAGCACATAAAATTACTGTGCCTTCGTCCTTTCCATTGGGAGATATTATCCGGAATCTAGAAAAATCTGGTTGCATTGCGAAATGGGCAGTGGAACTTGGAGCATTTGATATCCATTTCACCCCTCGTATCACAGTTAAATCTAAAATTCTTGTAGATTTTGTGGTTGAATGGACTAATCCCGACCCTCCTACGTAAGAATCTGTAGATTTACAATGCAACGACCATTGGATGTTGTATTTTGATGGCTCTTGTAGTTTTCAACACTCGGGGGCTAGAGTGGTGTTAATTGCTCCTCCGGGCGACAACTCAAGTATGTCATTCAACTACACTTTGTTCCGACCAACAACGCAGTAGAGTATGAAGGTCTTCTTGCCAGGCTCTGAGCAGCCAAATTCATTGGAGTCCGTCGATTAGTGCTGAGGGGAGACTCACAGCTAGTCATAAACTAGGTAAATAAGGAGTACAACACCTCCGATGAGACAATGGCTCATTACCTATAAGAAGTGAGGAAATTAGAAAAATACTTTAGTCATTTCAAAGTCCAATATGTTCTGCGAAAGGATAAAATACTCGCAGACCAAATATTGAAAATTGGGTCCTCACGTACAACTATTCTGGCAGGAGTGTTTGTCGAACACTTACAATACCCTTCGATCACGGCTTCGGTTGAGGATGATTTGGTGACAGTTTACATTGCCGACCATGCACGTGAAAATGATTGGACCCAACCATTGTTAATCTATCTCGAACATGGGACTTGCCCAAGGGTGAAACTGAGAGTGATCGGTTAGTTCAAAAGACGCGCCTATATAAAATAATTGATGGAATTTTATACAGGAAGGGTACTCAAGGAGTATTCATGCGCTGTATATCTTAAGAGGAAGGTAAATCTCTCTTGAAAGAAATTCACGATGGTCTGTGTGGTGCACATACATCATATCGGACGCTGGTCGGAAAGGCTTTTCGATAGGGTTTTTATTGGCCTTCTACACTTAATGATTCGATGTATTTGGTCAAGACATATCCACCATGTCAATTTCATGCACAGCAAGGTCATCATCCTGCATATGCCTTACAAACTATTGCTTTAACTTGGCCTTTAGTGGTTTGGGGAATAGATATAGTGGGCCCTATGCCCCAAACAGTTAATGGGTACAAGTTCTTATTCGTAGCCATTGACACATTTACTAAGTTGATTGAAGCTGAACTAGTCTGCAATGTTACCGCCGATGAGGCAAAGAAATTCTTTCATAAGAATATTGTAACACGATTTGGTGTTCCAAGTCATCTTATTACCGATAACAATTCCCAATTTGTTAGTGGTCTTCTTCTAGACTATTGCGATGACATTAGAACCAAAGTGTGTTTTGCATATGTGGCAATTCCACAAAGCAACGGTGCCGTTGAACGTGCCAATGGACAGATATTACAAGGCATTAAGAAACGGGTTTTCGATCGCCTTTAAATGCACTCGGGGCCTTGGGTAGACGAGCTCTACTCTGTTCTATGGGCACTACGCACTATATGTAGTCGAGCTATTGGGGAGACACCTTTCCAATTGGTATATGGTGCCGAGGATGACTTACCTACGGAAATTCGTATTGACTTTGCTTGTGTAGATCAATTTGATCATTTTGATCAACATGAACAACGTGTCCAAGATATTACCCACCTTGAGGAGAAACGTGATCGGGCATTGATTAAGTCTGCAACATATTTACAAGCTTTGCATTAATATCACAGTAAACGGGTGTCACCTCATAGTCTTCACGTGGGTGACCTGGTTTTACAAAAAATTCAAAACCAGTCTAATCGCAACAAATTCTCCCCTCTATGGGGAGGCCCTTATACTGTGGTCTCAGTGCCACTACCAAGATCAGCCCAATTAGTGATGGAAGATGGAAGGATCATGTCCAATACTTGGAAAATAGATCAACTACGCAAGTTTTATGTGTAAGTTCTTCCATTTCCTTTTTCCTGTTCAATTAGCATGATTTTGTAATAAATAACATGTGCTTTTTCTCGCATTATGTTATGGTTTAATTCCTTTGTCCTCCCTTTGCCGAGCTATGCTCAGGGGCTGGCCGCCAATGATCATCTTATTATAGTAACCAAGTTTGATTCGCTGACTGATCTCATGGTCGCATCTAGATAAGATATCCCTAAATAAGCCATTTCTCAACACACACGGGGACTTACTAGTATGTCTCTGACCAACCGAGGGGCTGCCAGTTCATAATAAACTTTGGTATTTTATTAAGGTGAGTATTTGTGCGACCAGATGATCATATCTAGTTGAGACATTTCTTTCTAAACCATGTCTTAATGTATAGGAAACTCGCTAGATATTCCTTGATAATCATTAACCCGTATTTCTCCTAAGATTATAATACAATGTCTTCAGTATGTATGATATCAGGAGGGGGCTAGGGGAATACGTCCATAATATAAGTTGAGATTAAGTACATTTTTTCCAAAAATGAAAGGCATATATCTGCATGTTTTCTATTATATATGTGCAGGTACAATTCAAAAAGAGGATTGTTGTTCATTACAATGAGATTAAGATAACCCAAGTTCTTTCAGTAAATTTTCAACCAAGGGCTTGATTTCTTCCATTATAGCTTCAAGCTGATCTTCACTCTCGAATTCAGCATCTCTGACCACCGGGTTCAAATCCAAATTTGGGCCATGCTGATCCACCTCTTCTTGCTGCTTTGTATCTTTGGGAAGGTACTCGAGAAATGATTTAGCTTGAGCTGCAACCAATTTGCATGATTCATTGAGGCTTAAGTGTTCCTTTTGAGGATCAATGATATCAGCCTTCAGCAAATCTGCAACCATCTTTAGTTTTTCGAAGACTTCTGACTGAATGCTACTGCAGGTTGAGATTGTTGCCTTCATGGTTTTCCTCACCTCGCAGACAGTTTCAATCTTCTTTTTGAATGATTCTGTGGTTGCGCTTTGATGCTCAATGGTTGCATGAAGTTGCCCATTTTGAGTATCAGCCTGGGCACACTTCTTCTGGAAGTCATCCGTTTCCTTAGAAAGAATGCTTATTTGTTCCTCTTGTACTACATGAACAAAGTAACGAAATTACAGCAGTTCATGGAAGGAAATAACATCCTTTTGTTGAAAGTAAACTTACAGGCAAGCTTTACTTGCGCCTCGTTGAGTTCTTTCTCCAGAGAAGAAAATTTCACGGATGCATTTTCTTCCTGACCTCATCGATCAGCCATGCTTTTCGTCGAGGAAGAATTTTCCCTATGACCAGAGAAGTGATCATTATACTTAGATGAAGCTCATGTTAGTACAAGCAATGTATGGGTACTTATTGTTGTAGATGGCTGATGTCCTTTTGTGCGACCTCAATTTGTTCTTGTCGATGATTCGGACTCGGGATCCTTAGTCGATCTTACGCAGATTTGTGAGTTGGATATGAGACCTTTCAGGGTGTTTATAAGGTAAGTTAAAAGAAGCACAAGTCGGTGACACACAGAATTATATAGGTTCGGGCCCTCAAAAGATTGAGTAATAACCCTACATCCTGGGGTGGTTCTACTATGTATAAGAGAGTTTAGGGTAAGGGTGATTGTTATAAAGATTGACAATCTCTCCTTGCACTACTGTCTATTGTCTATTGCTTGAGTTGTTCAAGTCTTTGATCTCTCGATTCTGTATCTTTTCGATCCCCTACTCCTGTACATTTGTGATCCTCTTATACTAAATGAAAGGATGCCAATGTGTAGCAGTTTGGACGGTTGCTACTATGTAGTTGCATAACTGCTCTAATCTCTTTGCCGGTTATTACATGCAGTTATAGATAACAGCACATGTTAACTCCTTGACGGTTGTGTTCATATGTGGGGAGTAGAAGTTATCTTTATCCTAGGAATGTGTCTGGTAAAGATAAAACACATTCAGGTCATATTGGTCGCGCATAACCTACAACCTTATGGTCGCGCAAGTTCTACAACCATAGCCTGGCACTGCACCTGCGACCTTCTGATATATAGGAAGTTGCTTATGCGACCATAGTGGCTGCTAGGGCATAGGTTTACACATCATATCCGAAATATCTTGAATATGATATATTAAATAAATAACTAGCTCGGGTGATGATCCTGTCTGCTAGGCCCCAAATTGGAAGTGATAAAAAGATTATAACTTCAAATTTCAAAAGATTATCGGATATAGTACCCGACGCTTCACCATCTTCTTATGTACTATACACCGTGTGGTGGTTTATTTCTCAAGAAAATCTCCGGGTTTATCTTGACAGGTAATCATGAAGTCTTTTACCACATAATCGAGGAAAAAATGAAAGTGTGTTTAGGAGCTCGAGGCCTATGTGTATACGAACCGTCGCTTCCGGGCTCTCTAAATAGCGAAGTTCTTCAGTTCTAAGACTCACAAGTTTTCTTTGGCTAAGTCTTTTAGAACCTCTCCTCATCTTCTTACTTCACATTTCCTTTCCTACTCTCATCTTAATGGCGAACGAGACTCCAACAAGATTGTTGAGAGCGATGAGGAAGAAATAGGGATAGAAGACAACATTGAACAGGCTCTTCAGAGGGTAATTCTCTTCTGAAACATCTGTGTGAATCTTTTTTTTGTAGTTCGAGTATTTGCAAAGCAATGCATTTTGGAACTCTCAGATGTTCGAGGAACCAACACCTTCCAAGAAATGGTCTGGATATGACGTAGAATCCTCCAGTGAAGATTCATCCAAAAGGCTAATGTGAGCAAAGATCTGGGCTGCTACATTGCCCTCAGCTCTTTCTTTGTATCCATCTTTTGTTCTAACTTCAACACCTTCTTTGGATCTATCTTCTAGGGGATTAGGTACTACTACACCTGCAGTGCCTTTGCCACCAAGTCCCCTTCCATGCTCAGCTTTTTGCTCTCAGCCTATGACCCAGGTTATTACTTTCATCCTCTCTGCTAGTTACATATTTTTGGAACTAACTCATTGTCGTGGTATTGCGAATACCCCGGCAGGTTTTGAGAATGATCCTAGCGAAGATTACACGGCGCGGGTTGACCGGATGACCGGTCCTCCCCCGCCAGACAAGCACAAAAAATGACACACGGGTTTATACAGGTTCGGGTCCCGGTGGGGGCCCTAGTCCTGTCGACGCGCTCCCGACCGGAGTCGGCTGGGGAGGCTCTCTCCGGGGGAGAGGCTTCTGGAGCACGTCTGTGAGTTTAGCTATTCCAATAAAAGTGATCCGATCCTCTACAACAGAGGGGTACAAGGGCTATTTATAGCCCCAAAAAGAAGCAAAAAACCTAAACTACCCCGGAAGCCACCGTCGGATTGAAGGGTAGGACCGTCCTTCTCCCGGTCAAACGCCTTGGATGCTTGACAGGTGGTCGCTAGTTCCTGAGGCGCTCCTCGCGTGACCTGCACGTGACAAACAGTTCGAGACTTTACCTTTAGGAGGGCGATGAGGCCCGGGATGGTGCCGGAGGCCAGGTCCCGGGGGCCAAAAGGCGGCACCCGGGGAGGGGCCGGAGGCCACGTCCCCGGGCCAATGGCGGTGCCCGGGACGACGCCGGATACCAGGTCCCGGGGGCCAAATGGCGGCGCCCGGGACGGCGCCGGAGGCCAGGTCCTGGGGGACAAATGGCGGCGCCCGGGGAGGGGCCGGAGGCCACGTCCCCGGGCAATCGTGGCGCGACTTACCTGGACTTAGTCCCGCGGAGATTTCCCCCAACAGCAGCCCCCCATGCACACCGGGGACGATGCTCGAGACCCCGTTGGGTATGGTACACGTCACCGGGAAATTTTCTGGGCCAAGCCACCGGAGCTGCGGCGCTTCGGTTCACGTGCCCCGCGCTTAAGGCCGCGCCGTTTCGCCATAAATGTGCGCGCTGTTCGAACCGTCGCCTCGATTCACGTGCCCGGTTTGAACTTCTACGGTCGAGATTGGTCCGCGGGTGCCACGTGGCGTGCATCTAGACCACGTCCCGCCCTTATAAATAGGGCCTTGGGGGGCCTGGAAGCTCATTCCAAACTTTCAGCCTTAGCGATTTTTGCTCTCCCGGTAGCCCTCTCCCGGTAACTTTTTCCGGTAGTTAGCTCCCGGTAGCAGACGTCCGGAAATTTTAGTAGTAGCCTCCTGCAAGGTTAGCCACCGAAAAAAAGAAGACTAACCTCATGGCACCCAAGGGTCGAGCGAAGACCACGGAAGTGCCCTCGGAGGAAATCCCTCCGGATTTCCTCTGGGCGTCGGAGTTCACGGTCGAGGACGCCGAGTCCTTGGTCGAAAGGAGCGTCATCGCGGACGGGGACATCCGAGTCCCCGTGAAGAAGGACGGAGCCCCCCGCCCCAGGCCCGGAAAGGTCGTGGCCTTCGAGGCCTTCCTGGAGGCGGGGCTCTGGCTCCCGGTGCATCCCATGCTCCTGGAGTTTTTGAAGGAGTGCAGGGTGGCACTCAACCACCTCACCCCGAACGCGCTAGTCCGGATGGGCTCCTTCATCTGGCTCTACGAGACAGTGACCGGGCGGGAGCCCACCCTTCGCGCCTTCCGGTACTTCTACGAACCGGGGGCGCGGACCTCCCACCTAGTGAAGCGGGCCCCAAGTCCCCCTTCGGCTCGGTGATGGTCCAAATGTTGCCATTCCGGGTGATCGACTACCCGGCGGCGGCCTCCCGGGACCACTGGGGTGACTGGTTCCGGAGGTGGTTTTACCTCCGGCTCCGGGACGAGGCGGTGGTGTATGCCCCGGAGCCCCCCACCAACAGCCGGTCGTCCGCACCGAAGCCTCCGGTGTGGACGGACGAGGAGTTCGAGCTCCTCGGCAAGGTGATCCTCTCCAAGAAGACCCGCTCAATGCGGGACGCGGCCGAGGAGATGGCTCTCCTCTGGATCTCCCCCTTCTCCCGCGGGAAGAGGGGAGTCGGCATGGGCCCGGAACAGCGGCCCCCGGTGAAGCCGGTGACGCGACGTAAGCTCCGGGAACCTGCTGCATTGTATTTACGAATTTTTGAAATTTTAATTAACTCTTTACCTCTTGCAGTCCGGCCGTACCCGGCGGCGCGGGAGAAGGCGGAGAACCTCCTGGGGAGGTACTTCGCCGATGAGCACGAGCGCGTCGTGCGCGCTGTGGGGGAGGGCCCTCCCCGGAATTTGGTAGCGGCAGCCTACGGGCTAAAGCTGCCGGAGAGGAAGCCTCTCCCCACCCCCGGGTCGCACAAACGGGGGAAGGAGGTGGCCGGGGGCTCGGAGCCCAAGAAGGCCTGGGTCCAAAAGACCCCCGGCCCGTCAACGACGCCGGCGGCGACACCGGTGAAGCCCCGGGATGAGACCCCCGGGAGCGAGCGTGCCCCGGGCACCGGCCCGGAAGGAAGCAACACCTCCTCCCCCGAAGGGCCCCGTCGAGGCCCGGGGGAAGGAGGCGGCCGCGGGCGGGGCGGTGTCCGACTTGGTGAACTACGCCCCGTCGCCACTCTTGGTGGAGCCCCTCCTGCCCCTTCCGGCTTCTTTGGAGCCGGAGAGGCTGGAGGTGAGGTTCGCGGAGGCCTCGTCTCCGCAGGTTTGGCCGGTGGACGAGGGGGGGAGCCCCTCGGTCTACGAGGTTCCTCCGGAGGAGGAGGCCCCAAGGGCCTTTCGGCCCGGGGCGGGGAAGGGTTCGATGATCCCCCCCCGGGCGGGGACACCCGCCCGAAGTTCCTCGGGCACGTCTTCGGAGGAGACCTCGGCCACGAAGACGCCGGTGACGTCGGCCGCGTTACCGAACTTGCAGGTCCGGGGACCTCCCACCGGCAGCGACGCCGGCGCCGGGCGAGAGGCCCCTCTGCTTCCCGTAGGGGAAGTCGCCCGCTACACGGAGGGCCTGCACACCTGGAGGGTGCGGGCCTTCGTCGCGGAGGGGACGCTCCATGAACGTTTCGAGGGGCTTCAGTCCCACGGGGCCCAGGTAAACCGAGTCGATGGCGTCTTCATTCAACTCCTGCACTTTGAGATTTTTCTAACTCTATATATTTTGTAGGTGGCGGCTGTTACCTGGGGCCTTGAGCAGCGGGACGCCCGGCTGCTGAAGGAAGCGGAGGGCCGGGCCGCGGCCTCCGTAGGGCAGCGCGAGGAGGCCCTCTGGGAGCGCGATGAGGCCCTCGCGGAATTGACACGGGTCCGAGCCCTGGTCCATATCTCTGAGGCTGTAAACGGCCGTCTCTGAGAGGAGGCCAAGGCGAGGGAGGAGGCGCTCCGGGAGCTTGAAGGCTCGAGCGTCCGGGCGGTGGTGGACGCGGGTCGCTCCGTTCGGTCGGCCCGCGAGAGCCTTGGCGTAAGCCTAGGCTCTGGGAGCAGGGAGGTGCCACCGGCGACCGTCGCGAAGGCTGTGCATTTTCTCAACGCACAGGTCTCCGCCATCCCGGAGGCTGCCGACGTTCGGGCGCGGGGCCGAGCGATCACCGTCGTCGCGGCTGCTGCGGGGCTCGTTGAGTTCCGGGGGGTCGGCGCCCGGGCGATCGGGGGCCGCATCCCCCGAAGCTTCCCGGACTCCTTCGAGCCATCGCGTCGGGAGGTCGAGCAGCTTTAATCTTGCTAAGCCTTGTCTCCGGGAATCGCGGCGGGGACAGCGTCCGGGAGCCGATCCGGTTGAGGTGGCGTCCGGAGTGGCACTTGGACAACTTTGATAATCATCGCGCCGAATTGTCCTCTCCGCGGCTGGGGCTCCGGATGATACCTCCCCTCCGGATACTTCCACCGGCGGGATACGAGTTTTGGCCCGAAGATGTGCTCCGGGACGCTCGGCGTCGCGTACGGGCATTGTACCGGGACTTGACCCGGGAGCGAGCGGAGAGCCTCCGGGAGTATTAGGTGTATGAGCCTTGAGGCGTAGAGAATCCCCCGGGTTAGAACCCGGGTTGTATCGTTTCCGAAGCCCACCAGAGGGGGCAGATGTCCTCCGGGTTTGACAATCAATAAAGCTGTGTTGTCGCTTCTTCTTTCACTGTCACTTTATTTTCTTCTTCTTGGATGGTCCGGACGACTCATCTTAACAAGGATGAGCTAAGTTTGCTCGTGGGCGGTGCGGTCGACACCCGGGGGTTCCTTATGCCCCCCGCCCACAGCGGGCCGGAGAATAGCTCCGCGCGCTGTGGGGGTAACAAGGCCCCCGGGATGGAAGTCACCTGTGGCATAGGAAATTTTCTAAGTTAGAAAATTTTAAAACGAGGTTTTCAAGAAGACCTTCCGGGAGATAATCGTCCGGTCGCCGTGAGAACGGGGAGCCGGGAATAAGGCCTCATGTGGAAGAAACGTCCAAGAAAACCCGATGAGATTTCCGGAGGCGAGCTCCTTAGGAGACAATCGTCCGGCCGCCGTGAGAACGGGGAGCCGGGAATAGGGTCTTCGGGGAAGAAAATGCCCGAGAAATCCGTGACTTCTCTGAGGGACAATCGTCTGGTCACCGTGAGAACGGGGAGCTGGGAATAGGTTCTCCGAGAGGCATTCATCCGGTCGCCGTGAGAACGGGGAGCCGGGAATAACATCGACTCCCGGAGGAGGAAGATAGATCCAATCAGGCCGGAAGGGGCCGATCATCCGGTCGCCGTGAAAACGGGGAGCCGGGAATAGCGTCGACTCCCGGGGGAGGAAGATAGATCCATTCAGGCCGCAAGGGGCCGATCATCCGGTCGCCGTGAAAACGGGGAGCCGGGAATAACGTCGACTCCCGGGGGAGGAAGATAGATCCAATCAGGCCACAAGGGGCCGATCATCCAGTCGCCGTGAAAACGGGGAGCCGGGAATAACATCGACTCCCGGGGGAGGAAGATAGATCCATGAAGGACATTAGACGTCCCACTGGGGAGAGCGTCTACTCCCGGAGGAGGAAGTACCCGAAGACGGGTCTTGAGTGTTTGGGCAGGGGACTAGTCTCCCAAAGTGACTCGTTACCGCGGCCACTGTGACCGGGTTGCCGCTTACGCCCTCAGTCCACGAGGGCTGTCTGTAAGCCGCCCTACGGGAGTGGGACTCCCGTTGTAGGGACTTGTTGGGCCTGGCCCACTTCCTCGCGGGGAGGGCATCCTCACGTGGAGGGCATCCTCGCGGGGAGGGCTTCCTCGCGGGGAGGGCATCGCCGCTAGGGGAGGTAATGAGAAAAACCTGCAATGAGACAGTTTTAAAAGCAAGACCTATGCATTGCTAATAAAATGAAGTACAGGGCCTCCCCCTGTGAAGTCTCGAAAGGGGAGGAAAATACAGTGTCCCTCCTCCCCCTCCGGCGCGAACGCTCCGGGGGAGGGGACAGGCCCGTAAGGCTAAACATAGAACTTGCGAAGTAGACGCAAGTTCCATGTGTGCTTCAGCTCCTGCTCTTGAAGGTTGGAGAGCTTGTAGGCCCCCGAGCCTAGGATCGCGGAGATCCTGTAGGGGCCCGCCCACTTGGGGGAGAGCTTACCCTGGGCCTGGGGGTCCGTCACACGCTTGAGGACGAGGTCTCCAAGGCGGAAAGCCCTCTCGCGCACGCGCTGATTGTACGCGCGCTCCATTTCTTGCTCGTAGATGGCGTGGCAGAGGAGCGCTCGGTCGCGTTCCTCCTCGACGAGGTCGATCTCCAGGCGCTGGTTGGCCTTGTTGGCCTGGTACGCTGCGGGCGTGGCTCCCTCCAGGAGGTGGACCCGCAGTGACCAAAAGGCGATCTCCGGGGGGAGGACTGCCTCCGCCCCGTAGACCACGGAGAAGGGAGTACGCCCCGTCGCCCGGGACGGGGTCGTGCGCATGGAGCAGTGGATGCTAGGGAGCTCCTCTGCCCATGCACCCCGCTTAGAAGCGGTTTGCTCGAGTCTCCGGCGCAACCCCTGTAGGATCACGCCGTTAACCCTCTCAACAGCTCCATTGCTCCGGGGATGGGCCACTGAGGCGAAGTGGATGATGAGCCCCAGGCCTTCGCAGAATTCCTGGAAATAAGCCGAGTCGAATTGGGTCCCGTTGTCCACGGTGATTTCCCGGGGGACGCCAAAACGACATACGACATTTTTCAAGAAAAACTGCTGAACGGCCCGGGACGTGATGCTGGCCAAAGGCTCCGCCTCAACCCACTTCGTAAAATAGTCGACTGCGACTACCGCATACTTGTATCCCCCGGGCGCTGGGGGGAAGGGCCCTAAGAGGTCCATCCCCCAGCGCACGAAGGACCAAGTGATGGGGATCGTCTGCAGCGCTATAGGGGGGAGGTTCGAGCCCCTTGGCCATCTTCTGGCATGCCTCGCACGCGGAGACAAGGTCTCGCGCGTCGCGCATGACCGTGGGCCAGTAGAAGCCCTGTCGGAGGGCCTTGGCCGCGATGGCACGCGGGGCTAGGTGAGAACCAGAGCTCCCCGCGTGGATGTCTTCGAGAAGCTGGAGTCCCTCCGGCCGGGGGAGGCAGCACAGGAGGGCGGAAGCCCCCCGCTTGTAGAGCCTCCCCTCCAGCAGGAGATATGCCCGGGCTTTGGCCCGGAGGCGTTTAGCCTCGGTCTCACTAGGAGGGTCCCCGTCCCCCTTGATGAAGGAGATGAGGGGGTCCATCCAAGACGGAGTCCGAATGATCTCGGTGACCTCCGGGACATGAGGCTCGTTGCCCGTGTCCGGGGAGGCCACCGAGGGCTTCGTGATGATCTCCAGGAAAGCCCCCTTGGGGAGCAATTCCCGGGCGCTTGCCGCCCGGGCCAAGGCGTCGGCCCGGTCATTGTCCCTCCGTGGGATATGCCGGGCCTCGAGGCCGTCGAAATGCCTCTCCATCCTTCGCACTTCCTGCAAATAAAGACTTAAGTTTGCGTCATGGCACAGGTAAGACTTGTCCATTTGGTAAACTACGAGCTGAGAATCTCCCTTGACTAGGAGGCGCCGGATCCCCAGGGAGAGCGCGAGGCGCATCCCGAGCAGCAAAGCCTCGTATTCGGCGACGTTGTTGGTTGCGGGGAACTCGAGTCGCGCGGTGTACTCGAGTTCCTTCCCCTCGGGGCTCCGGAGGACTACTCCCGCACCAGCCCCGGCGAGACACAGCGACCCATCGAACATGAGAGTCCAATGATCACTGCGTCGGGGCGGCACAGGGAGATCTTCGTCCCCGGACCCTGAGGCGGGAGTCCACTCTGCGACGAAGTCGGCGAGAACCTGCGACTTGATGGCGGAGCGGCCGGTAAGGGACAGGGAGAAGGGGGCGAGCTCGGCCCCCCACTTCCCGATCCGGCCGGTGGCTTCCTTGTTCTGCAGTACCTCCTCGAGGGGGAGGGACGACGGGACGGTGATGGGGTGCCCCAGGAAGTAATGCCGAAGCTTCCGGGACGCCATGAGGAGGGCGTAGCAGATTTTCTCCATCTCCGTGTAACGAGTTTTGGCCCCTTGGAGGGCCTCACTCACGTAGTACACGGGACGCTACTGCCCCCCTTGCTCCTTCACCAAGACCGCGCTGACGGCGACGGGGGTCGCGGCGAGGTAGAGGAGCAAGGGCTCTTCTGGGGATGGACTCACGAGCATTGGAGGGCTCGTGAGGTACTTCTTGAGGTCGTTTAAGGCTTCCTGGGACTCGGGGGTCCAGCAGAACCCCTCGTGCCCTCGGAGGATCTTGAAGAACTGGAGGCCCCGCTCCCCCGACAGAGAGACGAAGCGGCTTAACATGGCTAGGCGGCCGGAGAGCTGCTGGACATCCTTGACGGAGCACGGCGGGGGCAGTTCTAGGAACGCCCGGATCTTCTCGGGGTTTGCCTCTATGCCCCGCTGGGACACGAGGAAACCTAGGAGCTTCCCCCCGCGCACCCCGAAGGTGCACTTCTCCGGGTTGAGTTTGAGCCCGAAGGTACGGAGGTTGCGGAAGGTTTCAGCCAGGTCGTCGATGTGGGAGGCTGCGCGGGGACTCTTGACGACCGCGTCGTCTACGTAGACTTCGACGTTGGGGCCGACTTGCTCTTTGAAAACCAACGTCATGAGGCGCTGGAAGGTCGCCCCCGCGTTCTTGAGCCCGAAGGGCATATGGACGTAGCAGAAGGTTCCGAGGGGAGTAATAAAACTCGTCTTTTCCTTGTCCCCTTCCGCCATCCGGACTTGATGGTAGCCCGAGTAGGCGTCTAGGAAGCTCATGAGCTCGCACCCGGCAGTGGAGTCGACGAGCTGATCAATCCGCGGGAGCGGGAAGTTGTCTTTGGGTCAGGTGCGGTTAAGGTCGGTGAAGTCCACGCTCATCCGCCACCTGCCGGTTGATTTCTTGATGAGGACGGGGTTTGCGAGCCACTCGGTGTGCAGGACCTCCCGAATGAAGCCCACCTCTCGGAGCCGGGTGATCTCCGCCTTGATTGCCTCTTGGCCCGCAAGGGAGAGTTTCCGCAGCTTCTGTTTCACCGGGGGGTGACCGGGGGCCACGGCAAGCTTGTGCTCAATGACCTCCCGGGCGACGCCCCGCATGTCCGAAGGCTTCCACGCAAAAACATCGGAGTTTTCGCGCAGAAAAGCCGCAAGTTGCGCTGCGTGCTCCTCGGGGAGCTCCGCCCCGATCCGGACGGTTTTGTCTTCGTTGCCCGGGGACAGCAGGACCTTCCGGAGGCCCCCTTCCGGACGCGGCTTGAGGAGGGGCCTCCCGGGCGGTGGCGGAGCAACGTCTAGTTCGGGGGGAGAAGCCTCCCCCCGGGCGTCTTTATGAGGTTGACGCTTCCTATTGTAGCCGCAGCGCGCTCGTATAGAGCACGGGCCATGTCTTGGTCTCCCCGGACGTTGATCACACCATGCGGCCCGGGGATCTTCACGCAGAGGTAGTTTTGATGGGTGGCAGCCCCCAGCCGGTTGATTGTCGTCCTCCCCATAATCGCATTGTAGGAGGAGGGGAGGTCCACTACGTCGAAGCGGACCAGCTCGGTCCGGTAGTTCTCCGGGGTGCCGAAGGTCATTGGAAGATCTACTTTGCCCACGGGGTGGATCGCCTTCCCCGGGACAAAACCTTGCAGGGGCCCGGCAGCGGGCTGCAGGAGCTTCTCATCCACCTGCATTTCTTTGAAGGCCTTCAGGAATAGGACATCGGCGGAGCTCCCGCCGTCCACCAGCATACGGGCCAGATGGCAGTTGTAGATGGTCGCGGAGACAATGAGCGCGTCGTCGTGGGGGAAGCGAACCCCCCGCGCGTCTTCTGCTGTGAAGGTGAGGGGGACGTCCGACCACTTAGGTGGCGGGGACACGTGTAGCACCCCCACAACCTTGACCTCGCGCGCGTACTCCTTACGCTGGCGCTTAGAGTCCCGCCCGGAGGCAGATCCTCCCACGATGACGTTGATGTGCTGCTGCGAAGTTTGAAAGGGGAGAGCTTCTGAAGGCTCCCCCTCCTGCGTCTGCTGACCCGCCGCGGGAGCGGGAAGGGCCGGAACAGCTGGCCGAGGGGGCAAGGAGGCCGGAGTCCCCCCCCCTGCCCGCGCTGGCCGAGGAAGTCCGCGAAGTGCTGCAGCAGCTCGCTAGAATCTCGGGTAGTGTGGGTATTGGACCTGTGGAAGCTGCATCACGGTCCTACCCGCCTTCTCCCCGCGGGGCCTTCCCGGCCGGGCGAAGACTGTCCTCCCCCATGGCCCTTCGGCTTGGGGAAAGGGCGGTTGCCCCTCTGGGGGTCGCGCGAGCCACCTCCGCCCTCGAGGACAAAGGTGTCCTGAGGCCGTGGCTCGCTACGGCCCCCCTGCCAGGGGCGTTTGGGGGGATCCCTGGCACCCCGGTCGGCGGGGGCGGGAGGAGCCCCCTGGGTCTTCTTGCAGATGTCGTCTTCCTCCGCCCGAGCGTACTTTTCGAGCACGTTGAAGAGCTCGTCAGCGGAAGAGGGGCAGCTCCGATAGAGCCTTCGGTGGAGCTCCCCTGGGAGGATGCCGCTTTTGCAGGCTTCGATGACCGTAGAGTCGGGAACATGGGCCACTTTGCTCTTCACTTGAGCAAAGCGCTTGAAGAAGCTTCTGATGGTTTCCCCAGTCCTCTGCCGGACGGTGTACAGCTGCGAGGAGTCCAGGGGACGCACGTAGTTCCCCTGGAAGTTGGCCCAGAACTCCTGCTTGAGCTGCGGGAAAGACTTGATGGAGTCGGCCTTCAGGTTGTAGAACCTGGAGCGGGCAATGCCGGAGAGGTAGAGGGGGAAGACATTGCATTGTACTATCTCGTCCCCCCCGGCCGTGGAGATGGCTGTGGAGTAGACCTGCACAAACTCGTGAGGGTCTGCCTCACCGATATAGTGCTCGATGTGCGGAGGGCGGTAGGGTCGCGGCCATCGGATGCTGCGACGTCTTCGGCACAGGGGCTGGTTAGCCCCCTGCACTTCTCGGGGAGAGCCCCGGTCGCTGTCTTCTTTTACGGGACCTTCGTTGTCTGAGTCTGGAAGCGGTCCAAGAGGTCCGCCAGAATGGCGGTGGCGACGCTTTTCCTCCGGGCCGGGACTGAGTTCCCTGACGTCCGGGCTCTCCGCCGGAGAGGTTGGCTCTTCAGCGGGTCTCTTCCCCCGGCCTGTCGAGAGCGAGGCTCCCCGCGCCCGCGGCCGGGGGGAAGTTCTTCCCCGCGCTCTGGTGAACGTATTCGCTCGACCTCCCCCCGGGTGAAACGGACCTGTCCCGCCGAGGGAGGGAGCTCATGCGCTGTAGCTGCCGGCCCGGAAAAGTCAACTAATCCGCAGGAGGGCAAGAAGTGGTGTCCACTCCACAACTCCGCAGGCCACGACCTCAAGAATTGCAGGAGTTGGTTGAAGCAACTGGATGACTTCTACCAGGGAGTGGGCCAATGCCAACCTTACCACCTAAAGAACAGGCGTGCGGACTTAGGGACGCCGACGGAGATGAGGAAATGTCCTACCAGGTACCTCAAAATCACGTTAATGTTATTTTTGGAGGTTCTTCTTCTTTCGTTTCTGTCGTGGTATTACGGATACCCCGGCAGGTTCGGACGTGCGCAGCACGAGTACAGCGGCGTGAGTAGACAGAGTTACCGGTCTCCTCCCGCCGGGCAACACAAAAAGTGACACGGAGGTTTATACAGGTTCGGGTCCCAGTGGGGGCCCTAGTCCTGTTGGCTCTCTCCGGACGCGAGTCCGCTGGGGAGGTGAGCTCTCGGGGAGAGGTCTCCAAGAGAGCCGGGAATTGTGTTTATATGAAATGAATTCGAATCCCTGAAAAAGGGTACAAGAGGGGTTTATATAGCCCCTAAGAAATACAAAAGACGAAAATGCCCTCGCTGCAACCGTCGGATGGAAGGGCGAAGACGTCCTTTGGCCTGACGGACGGCCTGGATGCTTGACACGTGGCGCCAAGGGCCTCCTAGAGGCCCCACGGTCAACAACAGTTCTTCATGGGCCCGGGCTCCCCAGAACCCTCCGGGGCTCCAGGGACCTCCGGACCTCACCGGGTGTCACCGGGGTCCCGGGGACCCTCCGGGTGTCACCGGGAGTTACCGGGGTCCCGGAGACCCTCCGGGAGTCACCGGGTGTCATCGGGGGCCGGGGACTCCGGGTCTCACCGGGAGTTATCGGGGGTCCCGGAGACCCTCCGGGTGTCACCGGGGGCCGGGGACGCTCCGGGTCTCACCGGGAGTGACCGGGGTCCCGGAGACCCTCCGGGTGTCACCGGGGTCCCGGAGACCCTCCGGGTGTCACCGGGTGTCACCGGGGATCCCGGAGACCCTCCGGATATCACCGGGGGCCCGGGGACCCTCCGGGTCTCACCGGGAGTTACCGGGTTCCCGGAGACCCTCCGGGTGTCACCGGGCGTCACCGGGGGCCGGGGACGCTCCGGGTCTCACCGGGAGTTACCGGGGTCCCGGAGACCCTCCGGGTGTCACCGGGTGTCACCGGGGTCCCGGAGACCCTCCGGGTGTCACCGGGTGTCACCGGGGGCCCGGGGACCCTCCGGGCCTCACCGGGAGTTACCGGGGTCCCGGAGACCTTCCGAGCCCCACCAAGGGCCCGATGCCTTCGGGTCTCACCGGGTTCCACCGTGGCCACCTTGGGACTACGTGGGACCGCTGGGGATTCCCCCAACAGTTTCCAAAAGGCAGTTTAAGGCCTTTTACCGAGAGGTTAACCAAACGGAGACATCCCTTGGTGAACCTCAATACCCCCGTTGGTTGGATACACCTTTAACATTTGATCGCACTGATTGTCCGGCGGGGTTAACACGACCATTGAGGCTCCCTCTGGTCATTACCCCGATCATCAGTAACGCGAGAGTTGAAAGGGTCCTGATCGACAGAGGAAGCTCCCTTGACATTTTGTTGGTCAAGGCACTCGACGAGATGCGAATTCCTCGCTCAAAGATTAAGCCCATAATCCATCCGTTTTATGTGATAATCCCAGGCCCCTCCATGATGCCGTTGGGACAAGTGGTCCTCCCGGTCACACAGGGAGAACCGGATAACTTCCGAACAGAATTGGTAACTTTTGACGTAATCGATTGTGATTCAGCTTATAATGCAATCTTTGGCAGGCCAACTCTTGCTATGTTCATGATGGCAACGCACTATGCTTATCAGTGCGGGAAATTGCCTGGCCCCAAAGGTGTCATCTCGGTCCAAGGCAGTCGCAACGTGGCACTCACGTGCGACCGGCTATCTCTGGAGATGGTTGATCAACTTCCCCTCCGGGACGCTCAGGTCGCCACTGTCGCTACTGACGCGATCAAGGCTGCTCCTCGACTAGATGAGAAACTCAAACTGGTTCCTTTGTACCCAGATGATCCATCCAAGACAGTTCGGGTCGGATCAGCTCTGGACGCCAAATAGGAACTCGATCTCATTGCTTTCCTCCAGGCTAACACAGATGTGTTTGCGTGGAAACCGTCCGACATGCCCGGTGTCCCAAGGGAAGTAATTGAGCACAGGTTAGCAATTCGACCTGGAAAAAGACCAATAAAGCAAAAGCTCAGGTGTTTTGCTGCTGACCGACAGGAAGCCATCCGAGAGGAGTTGGACAAACTCCTACAGGCAGGGTTTATCCGTGAAGTGGATCACCCGGAATGGCTCGCCAATCTGGTCATGGTCCGCAAGTCAAATGGCAAGTGGCGCATGTGCGTCGACTACACTAGCCTCAACGCTGCCTGTGCGAAGGATGACTTTCCCCTTCCCCGCATCGACCAGCTGGTCGACTCAACTGCGGGTTGCGAACTGATGAGTTTTCTAGACGCTTTCTCAGGATATCATCAAATTAGCATGGCAGAAGACGATGAAGAGAAAACTACCTTCATCACCCCGTTCGGCACGTACTGCTACGTCAGAATGCCGTTCGGTCTCAAGAACACAGGTTCCACGTACCAGCGCTTGATGCAAAAGACCTTTCTTTCCCAGATAGGGCGTAATCTCGAAGCATATGTAGACGACTTGGTTGTAAAAAGTACCAAGAGATTGTCTCATTTGGACGATCTCGCTGAAACCTTCTGTAATTTGAATCGCTTTGGAATAAAATTAAACCCGGAGAAATGTTCTTTCGGGGTTTCTTCAGGAAAACTCCTTGGTTTCCTTGTATGTTCCAGGAGCATTGAAGTTAACCCTGAGAAAATCAGGGCCATTGAACAAATGAGATCACCCTCTACCACGAAGGATGTTCAAAGCCTAGCTGGTCGCATGGCGGCTTTAAGTCGTTTCATCTCGCGACTAGGCGAAAGGGGATTGCCTTTCTTCAAAGCTTTGCGGAAGCATCATAATTTTACATGGTCAGATGAGGCCGAAAAAACATTTCAGGAGGTGAAGACATATCTATCCAGTCCGCCAGTATTGGTGTCTCCCGACAAAGGAGAACCATTGTTCCTTTATCTGGTGGACACACCGCACGCGGTCAGCGCCGTTCTGATCGCGGATAGGGAAGGAATACATAGACCCGTCTACTATGTGAGCGAAGTACTTCATGGTCCTAAGGAGCGTTACCCTGAGGTCCAAAAGATACTTTACGCGCTACTGATGGCTTCCCGTAAGCTACGACACTACTTTCAAGCGCACAAGATCACAGTACCCTCCTCTTTTCCTTTGGGGGATATTGTCCGAAACCCTGAGAAATCTGGTCGAATCTCCAAATGGGCGGTCGAACTCGGTGCCTTCGAGATCCATTTCACGCCCCGCATGGCGATTAAGTCTCAGGTTTTGGCCAACTTTGTGGTCGAATGGACCAACCCTGAGCCACCCGTGCAGTTGCCAGAGGAACTGGAGTGCCCCGATTACTGGACAATGTACTTTGACGGCTCCCGTAGTTTTCAACACTCGGGGGCTGGAGTGGTCTTAGTTATGCCCCAGGGTGAACAGCTTAAGTATGTCATCCAACTACACTTTGTTGCCACCAACAACGCGGCAGAGTATGAAGGTCTTCTTGCAGGGCTCCGGGCAGCAAAATTCCTCGGAGTCCGTCGATTAGTGGTGAGGGGAGACTCACAGCTAGTCGTAAACCAGGTAAACAAGGAGTACAGCACCTCTGATGAGACAATGGCTCATTACCTGGGGGAAGTGAGGAAATTGGAAAAACACTTCGGTCATTTCGAAGTCCAATATATCCCGTGAAAGGTCAACATTCTCGCAGACCAATTATCCAAAATTGGGTCCTCACGTACATCCGCTCCGGCAGGAGTGTTCGTTGAACACTTGGACCATCCTTCGATCATGACTTCGGTCAAGTATGATCCGATAATAGCCTCCGTTACCAACCTCGGTCAGGAACAAGATTGGACTCATCCATTGAGAGTCTATCTTGAACATGGGACCCTACCCGAGGACGAAACCGAAAGCAATCGGTTAATTCGAAAAGCGCGACTGTACAAACTCATAGATGGGGTTCTGTACAGAAAGGGTACTCAAGGAGTATTCATGCGTTGCATATCTCAGGAGGAAGGAAAATCCCTCTTGAAAGAAATACATGACGGTGTATGTGGTGCACATGCGTCATATCGGACACTGGTCGGAAAAGCTTTTCGACAAGGATTCTACTGGCTTTCGGCACTTGATGATGCCAAGCACATGGTCAAAACATGTCCACAGTGTCAGTTCCACGCGAGACAGGTTCATCAACCTGCCTATGCGTTACAAACCATTCCCCTCGCATGGCCTTTCGCGGTCTAGGGAATGGATATTGTAGGTCCAGAATGAGAAAGAAATGTATTTTGAAAAACCTTTCACTCTTTCCCTAATAGCATAGGTTCATGTCATTTATACTATATGTATCTCTACCTTCCCTATGACTTGCTGAGTACGTAAGTACTCACCCTTGCAACAACTCATCAATAGATGGAGCGCTCTACCACCTTGGTGAATATCCTGAAGATGTTGCAGACGCAGGAGAAGATGAGCAGTTCCCTCCAAAGCCCTGATGCGGTGCTGTGTTGCTGTGAACCTCTGTTTCCTGTGGATTGCTTTTGGCCCTAGCTTCTGCCGATTAGATGATTTATTTTGTTGTACCTTTGTGCCTTGTAAGGCACTGTACCCCGTGTTGTTCTAAGGCCTGATGGCTATACAATTATGACTACTGTAATATTTTGCTGCTTCAATATATTCCTGTGTTTGACTCATCCTGGGAAGTCAAGTGGTTTATGGGACCAGCTGCACCGAGTTGGGCTCCTTACAGGTGATGTCACAGTCGTGGTAGACACGACAAAAAGTGGTATCAGAGCAGCACAGACCTTGACTGCAGGACGGTACCCTTAGGGATTGGCTCGCCAGGAAGGCGTAATTTATCTAAAAACTATTTTCTACAACCTTATTTTTGAAAAAGGGAGCCTTGTAGCTTCTAAAATTTTTGATTTCAAACTCTTACTTGGCTTCTTCTAAAAATTCGGTAAGGTGTCGAGAGCGCGTTTTGCTTTTATAGATTGCCTCAGGAGTTGGGCTACGTTGCTACGGCACATAGCCTAGTTCTTTGGGTAGAACCCTGTTTGAGTAGTTAGTCGACCGTCGTGGAGGATTAGCCGGGGAAAGGGTAGTGTAGGTAGAGTAGGTGGATGCTCTTGCTAGCTTTTGTGCCCCACTGTTGCTTTCGCAATGGTTAACTTGTTTACTATGGCAAGAAGCCTAAGTGTTTGTGCATTAAAATAGTTGCATTAATTTCAACATTAGTACCCTAGTTCTCTCTTAGTTAGTTACACCTATCTACTTCTCCCTTCAGAAGACCAGAATGGTTCACACAAGGAGAAGGACCCAAGATGACCAAGGGGGCCAAGACCCAGCTACACCACGAAGAGGATCCACATCTCATCCGGGAGAGCAGAGCTCGCTACCCCCACAAGAAGACTCACCAAATCTCCAGGAAATTCTCCTTTCAATGGAGAGGAGCCGCCAAGAAGCCCAGGCTACACATACCCAGTTGCTTGCTCAAGTCATTCAGAAAATGCCAGGGACTGCCGAAGGTACCGCCATCGGAACTCGACTCTCGAACTTCCAGAAGACTCGACCGCCAACCTTCGCAAGCGCGACCGACCCAATCATCGCAGACGATTGGCTACGGGACATCGAAAGGAAGCTGGACACTGTTCGTTGCAATGACCGAGAGAAGGTGATATTTGGATCACACCAACTCACTGGAGCAGCAGCTGCTTGGTGGATGAACTATCAAGAAGCACACTTGGATAAAGACAACATCACTTGGACAGAATTTAAGGACCAATTCCAAAAATCCCATATCCCTACAGGCGTCATGGCAGTGGATAGATGACTTATTCGACCAACTACGAGGAACTCGAGTATTTTCCAAAATAGACCTGAAGTCAGGCTATCATCAACTGAAGATCCGAGAAGGGGACATACCAAAAACCGCCTTTACCACGAGGTACGGGCTATATGAATTCACTGTAGTGTCCTTTGGATTAACCAATGCTCCAGCAGCATTTATGAGCGTCATGAACAATACCTTCATGGATTTCTTAGACAAGTTTGTCTTCGTGTTCATTGACGATATCTTGATCTACTCGAAGAGCTCTGAGGAACATGAGCAACACCTACACTTAGCCCTCGAGAGACTAAGAGAGCATCAGTTCTACGCCAAATTCGATAAATGCGAATTTTGGATGACCAAGATTTCATTCCTTGGGCATGTGCTAACCAAAGAAGGAATCTCGGTGGATACAGCTAAGATTGCGGCAATCAGAGAGTGGAAGCAGTCGACCACCGTACCAGAAATTAGGAGCATTTTGGGATTGGCAGGCTATTACCGGAGATTTATTGAGGGATTCTCTCAGATAGCCAAACCCCTCACCAATTTGTTGAAAAAGGATGTTGTTTTCTAATGGACTTCCAAGTGTGAGGAGAGTCTCCAGACACTGAAGGGGAAGTTGCCCACAACGCCAGTTCTTACACTACCAGACAGCAAGAAAGATTTCGTAGTATTTTGCGATGCTTCGAAGCAAGGATTAGGCTGTGTGTTAATGCAAGAGGGGCAAGTCGTAGCTTATGCCTCGCGACAACTATGGCCACATGAAGAAAATTATCCCACGCATGATTTGGAATTAGCAGCAGTGGTGCATGCCCTGAAGATATGGAGACATTACTTGCTTGGGAATAAGTGTGAAATCTACACGGACCATAGTCGGCTGGGGAGGCTCTCTCCGGGGGGAGAGGCTTCCGGAGCATGCCTGTGAGTTTAGCTATTCCAATAAAAGTGATCCGATCCTTTACAACAGAGGGGTACAAGGGCTATTTATAGCCCCAAAAAGAAGCAAAAAGCCTAAACTACCCCGGAAGCCACCGTCGGATTGAAGGGTAGGACCGTCCTTCTCCCGGTCAAGCGCCTTGGATGATTGACAGGTGGTCGCTGATTCCCGAGGCGCTCCTCGCGTGACCTGCACGTGACAAACAACTCGAGACTTTACCTTTAGAAGGGCGACGAGGCCCGGGACGGCGCCGGAGGCCGGGTCCTAGGGGCCAAAAGGCGGCGCCCGGGGAGGGGCCGGAGGCCACGTCCCCGGGAATATGGCGGGGCCTGGGACGGCGCCGGAGATCGGGTCCAGGGGGCCAAAAGGCGGCGCCCGGGGAGGGGCCGGAGGCCACGTCCCCGGTCAAATGGCGGCGCCCGGGACGGCGCTGGAGGCCCGGTCCCGGGGGCCAAATGGCGGCGCCCGGGGAGGGGTCGGAGGCCAGGTCCCCGGACCAATGGCGGTGCCCGGGACGCCACCGGAGGCCAAGTCCCGGGAGCCAAAAGGCGGCGCCCGGGGCGGCCCCGGTGGCCAGGTCCCCGGTCCAAAGGCGGCGCCTGGGACGGCGCCGGAGGCCAAGTCCAGGGAGCCGAAAGGCGGCGCCCGGGGAGCGGCCGGAGGCCGGGTTCGCGGGCCAAAGGCGGCGCCCGGGACGGCGCCGGAGGCCAAGTCCCGGGTACCGAAAGGCGGCGCCCGGGGAGGCCCCGGAGGCCAGGTCCCCGGGCAAACGTGACGCAACTTACCTGGACTTAGCCCCGCGGAGATTTCCCCCGAAGCAGCCCCCCATGCCCCCCGGGGACGAAGCTCGAGCCCCCGGTAGGTATGGCATACATTACCGGGAAAATCTCCGGACGAAGTCACCGGAGCCGCGACGCTTCGGTTGCCGTGCCGCGCGCTTAAGGCCGCGCCGTTTCACCATAAATGCGCGCGCGGTTCGAACCGGTGCCTCGATTCGCGCGCCCGTCCCTTCGTTTCCCGCACGTAGTTTGAACTTCAACGGTCCAGATAGCTCCGCGGTGTGCCACATGGCGCCCATCTAGACCACGTCTCGCCCCTATAAATAGGGCCTTGGGGGGCCCGAAAGTTCATTCCAAACTTTCAGCCTCACGATTTTTGCTCTCCCGGTAGCTCTCTCGGTAGCCAGCGCCCGGTAGCCGTCTCCGGTAGTAGGCGTCCGGGAATTTTTGTTGTAGCCTCCTGAAACGTTAGCCACCGGAAAAAAAGAAAGCCGAACCTGATGGCACCCAAGGCCCGAGGGAAGAGCACAGAGGTGCCCCCGGAGGAAATCCCTCCGGATTTTCACTGGGCGTCGGAGTTCTCGGCCGAGGACGCGGAGTCCCTGGTCGAACGCGGCGTCGTCGTGGACGGGGACATCCGAGTCCCCGTGAAGAAAGACGGAGCCCCCCGCCTCAGGCCCAGAGAGGTCGTGGCCTTCGAGGCCTTCCTGGAGGCGGGGCTCCGGCTCCCGGTGCATCCCATGCTCCGGGAGTTTCTGAAGGAGTATGCGGTGGCGCTCAACCACCTCACCCCGAACGCGCTCGTCCGGATGGGCCTCTTTATTTGACTCTATGAGACGGCGACCGGGCGGGAGCCCACCCTTCGCGCCTTCCGGTACTTCTACAAACCGGCGGCGCAGAGCTCCCACCTGGTGATGGGGGGACCCAAGTCCCCCTTCGGTTCGGTGATGGTACAAATGCTGCCGTCCCGGGTGGCCGACTACCCGGCGGCGGCCTCCCTGGACCACTAGGGCGACTGGGACCGGAGGTGGATTTACCTCCGGGTCCGGGACGAGGCGGCGGTGTACGCCTCAGAGCCCCCCACCTACAGCCGATCGTCCGCGCCGAAGCCTCCGGTGTGGACGGATGAGGAGTTCGAACTCCTCGGCAGGGTGGTCCTCTCCAAGAAGACCCGCTCAATGCGGGACGCTGCCGAGGAGATGGCTCTAACTCTTTACCTCTTGTAGTCCGGCCGTACCCGGCGACGCGGGAGAAGGCGGAGAACCTCCTGGGGAGGTACTTCGCCGACGAGCACGAGCGCGTCGTGCGCCTCGTGGGGGAGGGCCCTCCCCGGAACTTGGTAGCGGCGGCCTACGGGCAAAAGCTGCCGGAGAGGAAGCCTCTCCTCACCCCCGGGTCGCACAAACGGGGGAAGGAAGTGGCCGGCGGCTCGGAGCCCAAGAAGGCCAGGGTCCAAAAGAACCCCGGCCCGTCGACGACGCCGGCAGCGACGCAGGTGAAGACCCGGGACACGACTCCTGGGACCGAGCGCACCCGGGCGGCGGCCCGGGAAGACGCAACACCTCCTCCCCCGAAGGGGCCCATCAAGGCCCGGGGGAAGGAGCAGGCTGTTGGCGGGGCGGCGTCCGATTCGGCGGACTACGCCTCGTCGCCACTCTCGGTGGCGGTCCTCCCGGCCCTCCCCGGCATCCTTGGAGCCGGAAAGGCGGGAGGTGAGATTCGCGGAGGCCTCGCCTCCGCGGGTCTGGCTGGTGGACGAGGGGAGGAGCCCCTCGGTCTACGAGGTCCCTCCGGAGGAGGAGGCCCCAAGGACCTTCCGGCCCGGGGCGGGGAAAGGTCTAATGATCCCCCCCCGGGCAGGGACCCGTGCCCAAAGCTCCTCGGCCACGTCTTCGGAGACCTCGGCCACGAAAACGCCGGTGACGCCGGCCGCGTTACCGGACTCACAGGTCCGGGGACCCCCCACCGGCCGCAACGCCGGCGCCGGGCGAGAGGCCCCTCTGCTTCCCGCGGGGGAAGTCGCCCACTACGTGGAGGGCCTGCACACCCGGAAGGTGCAGGCCTTCGTCGCGGAAGGGACGCTCCATGAGCGTTTCGAGGGGCTTCAGTCCCTCGGGGCCCAGGTAACCCAAGTCAACGACGTCTTCATTGATTTCCTGCACTTGAGATTTTTCTAACTCTATATTTTGTAGGTGGCAACTGTTACCTGGGGCCTTGAGCAGCAGGTCGCACGACTGCTTAAGGAAGCGGAGGGCCGGGCCGCGGCCTCCATAGGGCAGGGTGAGGAGGCCCTCCGGGAACACGATGAAGCCCTCATGGAACTGTCCCGGGTCCGGGCCCAGGTTCACATTTCCGAGGCCGTCAACGGCCGCCTCCGGGAGGAGGCCAAGGCGAGGGAGGAGGCGCTCCGGGAGCTCGAGGGCTCGAGCGTCCGGGCGGTGGCAGACGCGGGCCGCTCCGTCCGTTCGGCCCTCGAGAGCCTTGGCGTAAGCCTAGGCTCCGGGAGCAAGGAGGTGCCGCCGGTGACACTCGCGGAAGCTGTGCGTTTTCTCAACGTACAGGTCTTCGCCATTCCGGAGGCTGCCGACGCTCGGGCGCGGGGCCGGGCGATCCCCATCATCGCGGCTGCTGCGGGGCTCGTCGAGTTCCGGGGGGTCGGCGCCCGCGCGATCGGGGGCCGCATCCCCCGAAGCTTCCCGGACTCCTTCGAGCCCTCGCGCCGGGAGGTCGAGCAGCTTGCCAGAGGATTCTACGACCAGATCATCCGGGCGAGATTCCCGGCTCTGGCGCCTCCGGCGGGGGACGTCCCAACCCCGGCCTCGGAAGAAGCCCCTCGGGGGGAGGACGCCAATGAACATGTATGAGCCTCCCCCCGGGTCTTAGTTAGGGCCCTTTTCTGTTTTCTTAGGATTTTGACCCTGGTAGCTTCTTAGAAGAAGCCCCGCACACTTGTACAAAAACATTTTGAATGCAATGAAGTTAGAATTTTTTCTGTCTTTGAATTGAATGTTTTGTTACCAGGGTTCCCGGGAGGTTCCTCCCGGGCGAAAGTCCGGGAGGGGCTCCCCGGGGGACGCCCAAGCGGCTTTAATCTTGCTAAGCCTTGTCTCCGGGAATCGCGGCGGGGACAGCGTCCAGGAGCCGATCCGGTTGAGGTGGCGTCCGGAGTGGCACTTGGCTAACTTTGACAATCATCGCGCCGAATTGTCCCCTCTGTGACCGGGGTTCCGGATGATACCTCCCCTCCGGATACTTCCCCCGGCGGGATACGAGTTCTGGCCCGAAGATGTGCTCCTGGACGCTCGGTGCCGCATGCGAGCATTGTACCGGGACTTGACCCGGGAGCTAGCAGAGAGCCTCCGAGAGTATTAGGGGTAGGAGCCTTAGGGCGTAGAGAATCCTCCGGGTTGTATCGTTTCCGAAGCCCACCGGAGGGGGAAGATGTCCTCCGGGTTTGACAATCAATAAAGCTGTGTTGTTGCTTCTTCTTTCATTGTCTTTTTATTTTTTCTTGGATGGTCTGGACGACTCTCTTTCACAACAATGAGCTAAGTTTGCTCGTGGGTGGTGCGGTCGACACCCGGGGTTTCCTTATCACCCCCCGCCCACAGCGGACAGGAGGGTAGCTCCGGGCGCTGTGGTGGTAACAAGGCCCCCAAGGTGAAAACAACCTGTAGCATAGGAATTTTTATGTTAGAAAATTTTAAAATGAGGTTTCCAAGGAAATGACCTTCCGGGAGAGAATCGTCCGGTCGCCGTGAGAACGGGGAGCCGAGAATAAGGCCTCATGTGGAAGAAACGTCCAAGAAAACCCAATGAGATTTCCGGAGGCGAGCTTCCTAGGAGACAATCGTTCGGTCGCCGTGAGAACGGGGAGCCGGGAATGGTCTCTGGGAAGGAAAATGTCCGAGAAATCCGTGACTTCTCCGGGAGACAATCGTCCGATCGCCGTGAAAACGGGGAGTCGAGAATAGGGTCTCCGGGAGGCATTCATCAGGTCGCCGTGAGAAAGGGGACCCGGGAATAAGGTCACCGGGGACCAATCGTCCGGTCGCCGTGAGAACGGGGAGCCGGGAATAAGGTCGTCGGGGACCAAATATCCAAGAATGCCATTAGACATCCCACTATGGAGAGCGTCGAACGTCGACTCCCGTAGGAGGAAGATAGATCCAAGAATGCCATTACACGTCCCACTGGGGAGAGCGTCTACTCCCAGAGGCGGAAGTGCCCGAAGACGGGTCTTGAGTGTTTGGGCAGGGGACTAGTCTCCCAAAGTGACTCGTTACCGCGGACACTATGACCGGGTTGCCGCTTACACCCTCAGTCCACGAGGGCTGGTTGTAAGCCGCCCTACAAGAGGGACTTGCTGGGGTTGGCCCACTTCCTCGCGGAGAGGGCATCCTCGCGGGGAGGGCATCCTCACTGGGAGGGCGTCCTCACGGGGAGGGCATCGCCGCTAGGGGCGGTAATAAGTAGAACCTGCAATGAGAGTTGAAAAGCAGGACCTATATATTGCTAATAAAATGAAGTACAGGGCCTCCCCCTGCGAAGTTGCGAAAGGGAAGAAAATACAGTGTCCCTCCTCCCCCTTCGGCGCGAATGCTCCGGGGGAGGGGACAAGCCCGTAAGGCTAAACATAGAACTTGCGAAGTGAACGCAAGATCCACGTGTGCTTCAGCTCTTGCTCTTGAAGGTTGGAGAGCTTGTAGGCCCCCGAGCCCAGGACCGCGGAGATCCTGTAGGGGCCCTTCCACTTGGGGGAGAGCTTACCCTAGGCTTAGGGGTCCTAATGCGCTTGAGGACAAGGTCCTTAAGGCGAAAGGCCCTCTCGAGGCGACGACCTGGACCGGAAAGGGGGAAGCCCCTGTGACAACGACCGGAACCGGAAAGGGGGAAGCCCCTGTAATATCCGGGACCGGCAAAGTGGGAGCCCCCCGCGGCGACGACCGGAACCGGAAAGAGGGAAGCCCCTGTAATATCCGGAACCGGCAAGGGGGGGCCCCCCGCGGCGTCGACCGGAACCGGAAAGGGGGAAGCGCCTGTAATATCCGGAACCGGCAAGGGGGAGCCCCCGCGACGACGTCCGGGACCGGGGAGCCGATGCGGGGGGAAGTCTGCTGAGGCACGGGAGCTGCTCTGTCGACCACCCCCGGTGCGTTAAACGCGACGCAAGGGGCGGGACTGGCTCCCGGCTTGGTGAAAACTCCTGGCATGAAATGGGTCCCCGGCCCCGGGAATGGGCCTGGAACGGGGTACCCCCCTGGTGCCACCGAAGTGCCTCTGTACTTTTCGCACCTCCTGCAAATAAAAGACTAGAGTTTGCGTTATGGCACAGGTAAGGCTCGGCCTTTTGGCAAACTACGGGCTGAGAATCTCGCTTCAGTAGGAGGCGTCGGATCCCCGGGGAACGCGCGCGGCGCAACCTGAGGAGCAAAGCCTCGTACTTGGCGACGTTGTTGGTTCTGGGGACAGCAGGACCTTCAGGAGGCCCCCTCCCGGACGAGGCTTGGGGAGGGGCCTCCCGGCAGGTATCACTGCGACGCCTCGTTCCAGGGTGGAGACCTCCCCCCCGGGCGCCTCAATGATGTTGATGCTTCCGATTGTGGCTGCAGCACGCTCGTATAGAGCACGGGCCATGTCTTGGTCTCCCCGGACGTTGATCACGCCAAGCGGCCCGGGGATCTTCATGCAGAGGTAGTTTTGATGGGTGGCAGCCCCCAGCCGGTTGATTGTGGTCCTCCCCATTATCGCATTGTAGGAGGAGGGGAGGTCCACTATGTCGAAGCGAACCAGCTCGGTCCGGTAGTTCTCCGGGGTGCCGAATGTCATAGGAAGATCTACCTTGCCCACGGGGTGGATCACCTTCCCCGGGACAAACCCTTGCAGGGGCCCTGCCGCGGGCTGCAGGAGCTTTTCATCCACCTGCATCTCTTTGAAGGCCTTCAAGAATAGGACGTCGGCGGAGCTCCCGCCGTCCACAAGGATGCGGGCCAGGTGGCAGTTGTAGATGGTCGCGGAGACAATAAGCGCGTCGTCGTGGGGGAAGCGAACCCCTCGCGCGTCTTCCGCCGTAAGGTGAGGGGGACGTCCGACCACTTGGGTAGCGGGGACGCGTGTAGCACCCCCACAAACATAACTTCACACGCGTACTCCTTACGCTGGCGCTTGGAGTCCCGCCCGGAGGTAGACCCTCCCACGATGACGTTGATGTGCCGCTGCGAAGTTTGAAAGGGGAGAGCTTCTGAAGGCTCCCCCTCCTGCGCCTGCTCACCCCCCGCGGGAGCGGGAAGGGCCGGAACAGCTGGCCGAGGGAGCAAGGAGGCCGGAGTCCCCCCCCCCCCGCCCGTGCTGGTCGAGGAACGCCGCGAAGTGCTGTAGTAGTATGCTGCAGTCTCGTGTAGCGTGGGTACTGGACCTGTGAAAGCTGCACCACGGTCCTTCCCTCCTTCTCCCCGCGGGGCCTTCCCGGCCGCGCGAGGACTGTCCTCCCCCATGGCCTTTCGGCTTGGAGAAGGGGCGGTTGTCCCCCGGGTGGTCGCGCGAGCCGCCTCCGCCCTCGAGGACAAAGGTGTCCCGAGGCCGTGGCTCGCTACGCTCCCCCTGTCTGTGGTGCTTGAGGGGATCCCTGGCCCCCTGGTCGGCGGGGGCGGGAGCCACTTGGGTCTTCTTCCAGATGTCATCTTCCTCCGCCTGGGCGTACTTTTTGAGTACGTTGAAGAGCTCGTCGGCGGAAGAGGGGCAGCTCCGGGAGAGCCTTCGGTGGAGCTCCCCCGGAAGGATGCTGCTTTTGCAGGCTTCGATGACCGTAGAGTTGGGGACGTGGGCCACTTTGCTCTGCACCTGAGCAAAGCGCTTGAAGAAGCTTCTGATGGTTTTCCCAGACCTCTACCGGACAGTGTACAGCTGCGAGGAGTCCAGGGGACTCACGTAGTTCCCCTGGAAGTTGGCACAGAACTCCCGTTGGAGCTGCGAGAAAGACTTGATGGAGCCCGCCTTCAGGTTGTAGAACCAGGAGCGGGCAATGCTGGAGAGGTAGAGGGGAAAGACGTTGCACTGTACCGTCCCGTACCCCCCGGCCGCGGAAATGGCTGTGGAGTAGACCTGCACAAACTCGTGAGGGTCTGCCTCACCAATATAGTGCTCGATGTGCGGAGGGCGGTAGGGCCGCGGCCACTGGATGCTACGAAGTCTTTGGCACAGGGGCCGGTTAGCCCCCTGCACCTCCCGGGGAGAGTCCCGGTCACTGTCTTCTTTCACGGGACCTTCGTTGTCTGAGTCTGGAAGCGGTCCGAGAGGTCCGCCAGAGTGGCGGCGGCGACGCTTTTCCTCCGGACCGGGAATGAGTTGACGGACGTCCGGGCTCTCCACCGGGGAGGTTGGCTCTTCAGCGGGTCCCTTCCCCTGGCCGGTGCGAGAGCGAGACTCCCCACGCCCGCGGCCGGGGGGAAGTTCTTCCCCGCGCTCTGGTGAATGCATTCGCTCGACCTCCCCCTGGGCGAAACGGACCTGTCCCGCCGAGGGAGGGAGCTCATGCACTGTAGCTGCCGGCCTAGAGGCTTCATGGGCCGGCTGGGGGGAGCCCCCTGCGAAGACCCCCGGGACCGGAAAGGGGGAAGCCCCTGTGTTATCCAGGACCGGGGATGGGCCGCCCACGGCGATGTTTGGAACCGAAGCAGAGGGGGCCCCAGTGGCCACTACCGGAACCGGAAAGGGGGGAGCCCCTGTAACATCCGGAACCGGCGAGGGGGGTGCCCCCGCGGCGACGTCCGGAACCGGGGAGCCCATGCTGGGGGAAGTCCGCTGCGGCACGGGAGCTGCTCTGTCAACCGCCCCCGGTGCGGTAAACGCGACGCGGGGGGCGGGACTGGCTCCCGGCGTAGGGAAAACCCCCGGCATGAAGTGGGCTCCCTGCCCCGGGAATAGGCCAGGGACGGGGTACCCCCCTGGTGCCACGAAGGGCCCTGGCATGAAGTAGCCTCCCGGCACCGGGACGGGCCCGGGTGTCGGGAAGGGTCTGGACGTATATCCCGCAGGGGGAGGGAACCCCCCAGACGGATCATACAGGGCGGACAGACCCCTGGAGGCCGGAGGGGCCGCCGGGTAATCCATAAACGGGGGCATAGTCCGCGTGTATGGGTGCGACGCAAATGTAGGGGCCGAAGGCCGTGCCAGCACGCTAAGGAGTTCGTCCATAAAGCGCGGGGCGCGGAGCTGGCCTTCCACGAGAGCTTCGAGCAGGGCCTGCCGGGGAGCCGGGGGAGCCGTCGGGGGGAGACTGGTCCCGGCCGAGGTCCCCCCGGTCACAGGGAACAACCTGGAGGTGGAAGCACCTAAGTTAAGAGGAAAAGAGGGAGGCGGTACCTGGGCCAGGTCGCCTCCGGAAGGTACCGCCTGGACAGCAGTGTCCCGGGCGGACGGCGCCGGGTGTCCGAGACCCTGGTCACCGGGAAAGGTGCGAGCCCTCGTTCTTGGGGGAGCCATGGCGTCTTGTCACAGGTCCCCACGGACGGCGCCAACTGTCGTGGTATTGCGAATACCCCGGCAGGTTTTGAGAACGATCCTAGCGAAGATTACGCGGCGTGGGTTGACTGGATGACTGGTCCTCCCCCGCCGGACAAGCACAAGAAATGACACGAGGATTTATACAGGTTCGGGTCCCTGTGGGGGCCCTAGTCCTGTCGACGCGCTCCTGACCGGAGTCGGCTGGGGAGGCTCTCTCCGGGGGGAGAGGCTTCCGGAGCACGCCTGTGAGTTTAGCTATTCCAATAAAAGTGATCCGATCCTTTACAACAGAGGGGTACAAGGGCTATTTATAGCCCCAAAAAAAAGCAAAAAGCCTAAACTACCCCGGAAGCCACCGTCGGATTGAAGGGTAGGACCGTCCTTCTCCCGGTCAAACGCCTTGGATGCTTGACAGGTGGTCGCTGATTCCCGAGGCACTCCTCGCGTGACCTGTACGTGACAAACAACTCGAGACTTTACCTTTAGAAGGGCGACGAGGCTCGGGACGGCGCCGGAGGCCGGGTCCCGGGGGCCAAAAGGCGGCGCCCGGGGAGGGGCCGGAGGCGACATCCCTGGGCAAATGGCGGCGCCCGGGACGGCGCCGGAGGCCGGGTCCTGAGGGCCAAAAGGCGGCGCCCGGGGAGGGGCCGGAGGCCACGTCTTCGGGCAAATGGCGGCGCCCGGGACGGCGCTGGAGGCCGGGTCCTGGGGGCCAAAAGGCGGCACCCGGGGAGGGGCCGGAGGCCACGTCCCCGGGCAAATGGCGGCGCCCGGGACGGCGCCGGAGGCCAAGTCCCGGGAGCCAAAAGGCGGTGCCTGGGGAGGCCCCGGAGGCCAGGTCCCCGGGCCAAAGGCGGTGCCCGGGACGGCGCCGGAGGCCAAGTCTCGGAAGCCAAAAGGCTGCGCCCGGGGAGGCCCCGGAGGCCAGGTCCCCGGGCCAAAGGCGGCGCCCGGGACGGCGCCAGAGGCCAAGTCCCGGGGAGCCGAAGGGCGGAGCCCGAGGAGGGGCCGGAGGCCGGGTCCCCGGGACAAAGGCGGCGCCTGGGACGGCGCCGGAGGCCAAGTCCCGGGTGCCGAAAGGCGGTGCCCGGGGAGGCCCCGGAGGCCAGGTAAACAATCCCTCCACTGCCTCCTTCTCAAAAAAGATCTGTTACATTTAAAGGTACCTTGTGAGACAAATTGCCTTATATACACTTGTGCGCACATAGTTTACGAGGTTAGCCAACTTACCATTCGCCTAACAACGTCGACGTCCCCATGGGTTGCGAACTGCACAGACCCCGTGGATGACACGGACCCCCTCCCCCTCCACCATCGCTTGCACCTCTCATCCCGGATCTCGGAGAGCGGCACTTCAAGGTTGTCGATGACATGATTTTGCTCATCTTCCTTCTTCCACTGCTCCTCCTTCCCCGCATAGCCCCGGGATCCGAGCCGATGCGGGTGGTCGTTACTCTTTTGGATCGCCCTATTCTTCTCGCTAAGGGCCTTGAACTCCTCAGTCCCCTTCTGCTTGGTGAATTCCTCTCATACCTCCTCCGATATGAAGGGGTACTTCTCGCAAGGAGATTTTCGCGCAACGAGGAAGTTACTGACGAGCCAGCTCTTAAAGGTTTTCCATGTTCCGTTCATGTCCTTCAAGCATGCCGTCCTAGGTGTATCGTCGGGGATGTTCCACTTAGCCTGTTTTCAAAAAGTGCATACAATTAATCACTAGTTAGTTAAACTTTAGTATAAGCCAAGAGAACGTGATTACGAAAGAGTTCAGCGATTTCAGTTAATTTAACCTTCACTTCCACCCACAACCTATCCCTCTCGTACGGCGTCACGTCCTTCCAGCTCTGGACGGTGATCTTCACCCTTTCTTTCGCCAACAGCCCAACGTAGGCCGCGTACATCCTAGCATTCTTTCCAATCGGCCTCCCAAATTGGTTGAACTCACAAGAAAGATCCGTGCGTTTGGCCAAATGGCCCAACGTCGTCGCGCCTCGCCCTACCCTCTTGCGCTGGGATGTAACAGCTGCATCTTCAGTTACGTTGGTTGGCCCTAGTCCAACCACTAGTACCATCCGATGAAGACGATGACATGTCTTTCCCTACAAAACCATCAACAAACCATCAAAAATTTAATGGAAACACAAACCAAATCATTTTACAAAGAAAAAGGACCTATTTGAAATATGTTTTCCATCGGTAAACACAAAAGCTACCATGCAATACAAGATAAGATTCTATTTCTCAGTGTTTTCATCTACACATTTTCATATAGGAAGCAGGCAACATATGGCAATTAATTCTTCTTGGAGTTCCATAACTCAGCCTAGGACTGCAGACTAATTAGGGCTGCAAAAGGGATTTTCGAAGAAAATAATACTAAAAGAAATACATGCATAAATTACTTCTTGAACTGTTTAGAACTATTCGACTGGAATAATATGGTTTATAGCACCCTCTATTGGTTATCTTTAGTATTACCTGTATGCAAGTCATCAGGACTTCATCACATCTATTAGTTTGGAAAAAGTCATATATGTATATGCATTTGAAACATATACATCGAAGACCCATCCACATTGCCATATATTCATACCAAGTGAGTAAAAATTCCGAACCAACCTAGTACATTGGATGCCTCATGTCCTTCCAGATCCAAAGTTTTAACAATTGTTCAGTAATATTGTTTCTATCGGCAAATACAGGACATACCGATAGAATATGTGTAAGAACAACTCCAACATATAATGTGCATTACATGGCAGTTGCATACAATTGATCACACATACAGCAGTATAGATAAGTTAAAATCTCAAAATAGGTTCATTACAGCACTGGAACATATTATGTCAACCCTAATTTAAATCAACATTGCCTGCGGAATGTACATATATAATCCAACACAATTGGGGACCCTAGTGTAATTGCAAAACTCGAAGAATTAGTACGTACAAAACACTAGGATCAAATAAGGAAGATGCTGGAAATAGAACGACGAATTAGGGTATTTACGGCGATCAGTTGTGGTGATGGAGGGGCGGTGTAGAACGCAGCGGCGGCCGGCGAAGGACGAAAATAAGAACCGGTGGCAGTGGCGAACCAGTGTCTAGCCGGCGATCGTCGGGTGGGAGAGAGGAAGTGAGTGCTCACGGCGGAGGTTGTGGTTTTCTTCGCTCTCGAAGAGACGCAGTGCTCTAAGTTGGAACTGTTCGACTGGAGGGAAACTCAAGGGCCGTGTACGAGTAATAAAGTACTGGACGACCTTTTCTATCGGTACAACCAAATAATACCGATAGAATTATAAACTTTTCTATCGATACAATAAAATAATACCGATATAAAAAGTAATTTTCCCGGAAAAATATTTGAAGTAGTGGATGCCTTTTTCTATTGGTGTAAACAATAAAATCCCGTGAGACTAATTTTCCCCAGAAAATTTTTTTAATTAAGTGCCTGAGATTATAGTATTGGGTGCCATTTTCTATCGGTAAAAAAAACAAAATACCGTCAGCGTAATGAAAACGTACACACAATTTAACATCAAACAGACCGTGCTTGAAAGCTGCAGAATGATAAAGAAAGAGGGATGATAGCCGGAAAATTGGAAAATTGACATAAAAAGAAATTGTTCATTCATTGTTCTTTTATCACTTATAAAAAAAAATAAAACCCAAAATGCTAGGTCAAGGGGTGGTCTTAGCCCTGGCTGCATGTAGAATAGAGTCAGTTTGACTTGCAGCCAGGACGCAGGACTCCTCTAGCGACAAGTTGTCCCTGGGATCAACTACTACCGCGTCGAGAAGGCCTGTGACCTCCCTCAGCTTCCCTATGGTATCCTTCACAGTCAAACCGCAGCCAGCGATGGTAATATCTGCGGCTTGCTTCTCCTCGTGAAGACGCCTGGTCATCGCCCAGGAATTGTCACCAGCCGTCTTCATGTGCTGAATGCGCCGGAGGAGATCGTCCAGTTCAAGCCGTAGCTGAGTGTGCTTGTCCGTAACTAGCTTGTGCTCCTCCTGGAGGGCCCTCAGGTCGGCCTTCACTTTGCCAATGTCTTTCACGGCTCCCATTCCCTGTGCAAATCAACAGGTCAAGAATGTACTGAACATGGATTAACAATACAGGGGTAAACCCAGGAGATTTAGAGTTCTTACCGGGGAGGGCGTGGCTGACGATCCCATGGAGGTTGCCATTGTGAAAGAGAAGATGAGGAGTCGAGGGGTCTCGAGAATTAGAAAAACAACAAAATACCGCGACGCATGGCGAGGTAGTTATAGAATTTCCAAGGCGACGCGTGGCGACACGGTTGAGAATTCAAAGCGCCAGAGTATTTTTCTATCAGTACGAACAACAAAAAACCGTCAGACAACAAAATACCGTGAGCTAACGAATTTATTCTAACGGTACAAAATAATAATACCGATAGAATAAGAAAACTTTTCACAGCGAAACTTTTGAAGTGCCTGAGACACATTAAAGTAGTGGATGTCCTTTTCTATCGGTAGAAATAACAAAATACCGTCAGAAAAATTGATGTTCGGAGAGCTTAATTTGAAGAAGCAAGAGGCTGCAATGTGATTTTTGCAAGTGCTATTTGAAGGGAAGAATTAAGTATTTACAGGATAAAGGTACTGTACATGGTAGAATTCATGGTGTGGAGTAAAATTGAGAAAACAAAATACCGTCAGAACTTGTGGGCTATGCTTGGCATTTATCCCTGAAATAGAAATTAATCATCAATGGTTCTCAACCCATAATCTTTCTTCGTGGTCATCTCACAGATACGTTGTTTCGTCGAGATCTTCAGTAGGGATAGATTGAATGTCCTCTAAAAATTGAGGTATTTCATCGAATTGGTTGTACTCCTCTTCGTCGACAATATCTTCGACCCCAACAATACATCTCTTGCTGTGGAGGACAACATGCAAGTTTGGATTGGCCGGGTCAACGATGTAGAATACCTGTGTGGCTTGGTTTGCAAGTATGAATGGATTGTCTTGGTGTCCGACTCTACCGAGATCGACGAGAGTAAACCCATAACTGTCAACTTGAACACCTCGAGGGATTTCGACCCATTGGCATCGAAACAGGGGAATCTTAAGTAATCCGTAATCGAGCTCCCATATTTCGTCAATAGCACCGTAATATGAGTTCAGCGCCCTTACTGACCTGGCATCCTCGGAAATAGCAAACAGTGTCACTCCGCTACATTGCGTGCTACTCTTGGCATCTTGAGCTCTTGTGTAAAATGAATACCCATTGATGTCATACCCCTGCCAAGTCCCTACAGTGAATCTTGGGCCTCTAGCCAACCATGTCACAGTTTCACTTACGGAGCCCTCGGCAGCTCGCGTGACTCTTTCTTGGATCCACTCAGCAAATTTCCGGCTATGTTCTCTGGTGACCCAAACGTCTGACTTCAAAGGATTCTGTGACCGCAACATTATCTTGTGCTCGTGTATGTATGGCTCGACCTCCGTCATGTGTTGTAAGACCCAAAAATGTGATTTTGCGTACACATCACGAGCGGGGACGATAGCTTTGAATCCAATCGTTCCGATGCCCTCAAGCCTACCCTCATGTCGGGACCTAGGAACGCCAATCGGGTCAACCCCGGCCATATAATCTGTGCAAAATTCAATCACCTCCTTGGCGGCATAACCTTCCATGATACTCCCCTCGGGTCAACGACGAGTCCTTACGTATCCCTTCAATACACCCATAAATCTCTCAAATGGATACATGTAGCGCAGGCACACCGGTCCACAAAACTTAATTTCTCTGATAAGGTGAACAATCAGATGGACCATAACATCAAAAAAGGATGGAGGGAAATACATCTCGAGCTGACAAAGAGTTGTAACCACGTCGCGTTGCAAAGCGTCCAGTCCATCGGGATCAATTACCTACGAGGACACAGTTGCGCCAAATATTCATATCAGAAAAATCTTCTAATTAAGCTCCACAAATGGAGGTAATGAACTTATAGTATGCATGCACGTACTTACCTTGCAAGATATTGCGTTGAAGAAATAACATAGGTTTGTGATTGTCTCTGATAGAAATGGGAAGCATCTGTGACATCAAGACATGACAGTCGTGGGACTTCATGCCAACCAGTCTTAGGTCCTTCATAGACACAAGTTTTTTCAAGTTCGCGGAGTACCCACATGGAACTTTAACACCGTGCAGGCACCGACAGAGTTCTGTTTTTTCGCTCTTGGACAACGTATAGCAGGCCGGGGGGAGGTATGTACGCTTTCCATTCTCTAAAGGTGCAAGCTCAGTCCTTATCCCCATTTCCACCATGTCACGACGAGCTTTCTCACCATCCTTTGTCTTTCGCGGAATGTTCAATAACAAACCAATCAAACTGTCACAGACATTTTTCTGTACATGCATGACGTCAACGCAATGTCGTACTTGTAAGTGCTCCCAGTACGGTAGATCCCAGAGAATCGATCTCTTCTTCCAAACATTTTTTTCTCGAGGTTTAGAATGCTTACCGAACTCAGCTTTGATGTCCTTCACACGCGAGTAAATCTCCTTACCGGTCAGAAACACTGGAGCTGATCCCTTCTCAGGCTTCCCGTTAAATGATTTCCTCTTCTTACGGTACGTGTGATGCACCGGAAGAAACCTGCGGTGACCCATGTACACTGTTTTCCGGCAGTTTCGCAGCCACATGCTCTCAGTTTCATCTAGGCAAATAGGGCAAGCCTTGGCTCCTTTCGTACTATACCCCGACAAATTGCAGTAGGCCGGAAAATCATTTATGGTGCAAAATATCAGGGCCCGCAAGATGAAATTCTCTTTCTTGTATGCATCCCACACCTGCACCCCCTCGCTCCACAATTTCTGTAAGTCCTCGATTAAAGGCGCTAGAAACACATCAATATCATTTCCGGGTTGTCTGGGTCCTGAGATTAGTAACGCCATCATGATGTACTTGCGCTTCATGCATAACCAAGGAGGAAGATTGTAAATGCATAAAAGAACCGGCCAAGTGCTGTGCCGACTGCTCATATTACCATGTGGGTTCATACCATCTGTACTCAGCCCGAACCTTATATTCCTAAGTTCACCGCCGAACTCAGCAAATGTTCTGTTGATGTTTCTCCATTGAATAGAATCAGCAGGGTGTCTCAGTTTTCCGTCTTGTTTCCGGGCTTCAGCATGCCAACGCAAGTGCTTCGCGACTTTCGGATTTGCAAATAGCCGCTTCAATCTAGGTATCATAGGCAAGTACCACACAGTTTTCGCCGGAGGTCCTTTCTTTACCTCGTGACATTCACTATCAATCCGGTCCCTACGCGTATACCTCGATGCGCCGCATCTTGGACACACATGCAAACTGGAGTACAAGTTACGGTACAACACACAATCATTTGGGCATGCGTGTATTCTTTCGATTTCTATTCCCAACGGGCACAACAGTTTTTTGGCTTGGTAAGTAGATCTTGGCAACTCATTTCCCTCTGGAAGCATGTCCGCTAGAAGATCTAATAGTGCCGTGAAACTCTTATCACTCCCACCGTTGCCTGCCTTCAAGTTATATAATCTCAGCACAGAAGACAGTTTTGTAAATGTTGCACATCCAGGGAACAGAGGCTTCTCAGAGTCAGCAATCAGTTTCTCAAATTCACAGAAGTTGTTTTCGTTATAATCTTCCTCTACATCACGTAACATCTCATCCAGATTATCATCATCATCATCTACGTGCACATCGGAATGACCATTATCAAAATTCGGATGATCATCGATATTATTGCAATCCACATCCGAGTCCTGCTGATTGGTAGTAGTGGTGCTTGTTTCCTCAAGATCTTCGCCATGCCATATCCAACGGGTGTATCGCGCGTTAAAACCACGACGAATCAAATGACTCTTAATTTGATCAGAGTTGCTAAACCTCTTCAAGTTCATACAATCTGTACAAGGACAGAGCATATTTTTCTCTCCCTTCCTCTCCCATTGTTGCTCAGCAAATTTAATAAACTCATTCACACCATCCAAATATTCAAGAGTAGTACGTTTTATTCCATACATCCAATATTTCTTCTCCATCTACAATTAACAAAATTTAACGAGTCAGCCATGCATGAAACCTGCCCGATTAAGTTATGTATATGTACATGTACAGCCTCTTACAACAGATGTGTTGAACCCTAGCCTGACGAAATTAACACTAATTAACCTAGCTAACTACACAATACAAGCTAGTTAGCTCCTAAAACATGACACATTTCCAACTACCTAGCTCCCAAGCTTAGAGCTACAAACTTGGAACTACACAATACAGCTAGCTTGCAAGTAGAGAGGGAGGGAGATCTAGAGGGAGAGAGAGATAAGTGTCGACAATTAAGCATACCTTAAAGAGACAGGCACAATCAACTTCCCTCCAGCTTGCGCTGATCACCCTAGCAGTGTAGCTGCGAGCGTGGAACTTTCATCACAGACAGAGGGACACAGAGTGCAACAGAACAAATTAAAGAGCAGCGCAGCAATGGTCGAGTCGGGTTTTCCTTATAATGGAGCTTTTTCTAACGGTAAATACATGAAATAACCGTTAGACTAACTAAGGTAATTTGCCTCTCACATATTGTATTGGTAAAAACACACATATACCGTTAGAGAATATACATTACTGAGCAAGTACAGGCATTGTTCTATCGGTAAATATGTGTATTACCGTTAGAGGATGCATGACACACGAACATGTGTTTTTCTATCGGTAGATATGGGTACTTACCGTTAGATGATGCATGATTGAGCAAATATGTGTGTTTTCTATCGGTAAATATGTGTATTTACCGTTAGAGGAGGTAGATGTACCAAACACACATGACACCAGTTCTCACATCCAAGGAATCATATCAATGTAACATCAAGCAGATCTTACATCAAACAGATCTTAACTAGAAGTTAAAGCAATATTTCAAGAAATGCTAATTTGTGGATTAACTAGGAGACACAAAAATACTTTTCTTAGGTACTTGGGACTTCATGCATCTTGCCAAAGAATTTACAAATGCCACTTTACAAATTCAGGTACAAACATACACATGCCAGTTCACCAATAAAAAATCAAGGTACATGTCTGAAACAGCAGTACAAATACACACCTACCAACCAATACAATTAAATACACAAATACTCCCTACACATTCAAGTTCATGTCCCAATTAGCAATACATGATACACAAATATACAAATACAACAATATACAAATACAACAATTCACACATTCGATGAATATTAGAAAAGTCACGTCTGAAATTAACAACAGATCACAACGAGGACCCAGTGGCCCGTACATTTTACATAAAAGAGAACCTTTGCAGGTTGCGACAATGCAACTAGCGACTACAAGTTAGACCTGATACATAACAAATCCATTCATCCAAAACAACCAATGTCTGAACCACATTGGACTTAACCATAGGAGTTCAGTTCGAAGACGCCCGAGGAGCTGGAACTGCCGTCGACTTACATTTGTACGTATTGGTGATTTCCTCGGACTCAAACTCGATCAACTCAACTCAACTCAACTCAATTAACAAAAAGAACCGACCTTCCAAGATGTTGTTCTGTGTAGTGATGGTGTAGAATGGCTGTGCAAATAACAACAATTCTTCTTCTCCAAGCAGGTAAGCATCTGGCCACAAGCTGGTGCATGCAAAAAAATGTAAGATGCTTTCTATAGGTCCTGATTTGAGAAACACGCAGGGCTTAAGAATCTTCTCGACCGAGCCAACCAAGATCTTGCATTTCACGTCCTTCCAGCTCTCGATGGTGATCTTCACTGTTTCTTTCGCCAACAAGCCAACGTAGGCAACGTACTGCGATGAAGAACCGTGAAAAATACGTTGCCCTCATGAGCATCATCCAAGGACCTGCAAAGATCATAATCATATTGAAAAGAAGACACATCAAAATGAAGGATACAAAAAAAGCAGAATAATTGCCATAATCGGATTAGAATGATTTACGTACCTTGCTTGGGATGCGGAAGTCTAGAGGGCATCGATGGAGGTGCGGAGGTGCAGCGGTCGCCTGTAGAGGTGCGCCAGCCGTCCATGGAGCTTACGGGTTAGGACTACGAGCCCCAGATGAACTGTGAGAATGAAGAGACATACCCCTGTATTTATAGTACTAGATAAATTCTATCGGTACAAACACCATATACCGTTAGTCATTTTATATATATATTCTAACGGTACAAAATCAATTACCGATAGAAAAAAAAACATCTGTAGAAGTCAAGGGGTCTATCGGCACAATACAAATTACTGATAGGAATTTTTGTCCACACTCTGTCGGTATATACGTACATTGCCGATAGAATCATACTAGTTGTAGAAGGCGAACAGTTCTAAAATATTTTTTCTATATTCGAACGGTATAAACATTCGTTACCGATAGAATAAAACTATTTGAAGACGAACAGTTCTAAGCAATTTTCGATATATTCTAATGGTAAAAGAATACATTACCGATAGAATAAAAATATCTGTAGAAGGCGAACGGTTCTATCGGCACACTACATATTGCCGATAGGAATTTTTGAGATATTCTGTCGGTATACTATTAAATTACCGATAGAATAAGTTTAGTTGAAGAAGTCGACCAGTCTTATCGGCGCACAACATTCTCCCGTCAGTACTTATGAATCTCTTCTAACGGCAAATATGTTCATCACCGCTAGAGTAAATCATAGTATTTATTGTATCGGTAAGTTCCTTACAAACCGATAGGAAAAATACACCAGTTGGCCTTTTTTGGCCGCGAGGGACATTTTTTATCGGTTTTCTACTAAAGCGCTAATAACCGATAGAATATAGGGATTAGTAGACTGCATTTCTGTACTAGTGTCAGGGAAAACCCAGGAATTCACTGAAGACCATCAAGGAGTTGTATGGTATCAGGGAAGGATTTGTGTACCTCGAAACACAGACCTTAAAGAGTTAATTCTTTTTGAAGCTCATAAAACCCCGTATTCACTGCACCGTGGAAACACCAAGATGTACAAGGATCTGAAGACGCGATTCTGGTGGGATGGTATGAAGAAAGAAATCGTGGAATATGTCGCAAGGTGTGACACTTGCCAAAGGATTAAGGCCGATCATCAGAAAATAGCCGGAAAACTGCAGCCCTTACCAGTGCCAACTTGGAAATGGGAAGAGATTGGTATGGACTTTATCACAGGACTTCCCAGAACATTAGGGGGATATGATTCCATATGGGTCATTGTGGACAGACTCACGAAAGTTGCTCATTTTATACCAGTCAAGAAAACTTATAATAGCAACAAATTAGCGGAGCTATACCTGCAGCGAATAGTGACACTGCATGGTATCCCGAAAAAGATCGTTTCAGATCAAGGAACACAATTCACATCCAAATTCTAGAACCGACTCCACGAAACTTTGGGAACCCAATTGCAGTTCAGCACTGCATATCATCTACAGACAGGAGGACAGACCGAACGTGTAAATCAAATCTTGGAAGACCTTCTCAGAGCGTGCATCTTGGATTATGTAAGCTCGTGGGAAAAGTGCTTACCATTTGCGGAGTTCGCTTATAATAACAGTTACCAAGCTAGTCTGCAAATGGCACCCTTTGAATCTTTGTATGGACGTAAGTGCAGAACTCCACTACATTGGGACGAGCCAGGAGAACGGCAAGTCATTGGACCCGAACTAATCGAAGGAACTGAAGCACATGTCAAGCTCATCAGAGAACGATTAAGGGCAGCATAGTCACGCCAAAAGAGCTATGCCGACAACCGAAGAAGGGAATTGTCATTTGCACCAGGCGAATCAGTTTATCTCAAGGTTACACCGTTAAAAGGATTAAGGAGATTCCATCAGAGAGGAAAACTGTCCCCAAGGTACATTGGACCATTCAAAGTCCTTAAGAGGAAAGGAGAGGTATCTTACAAACTGGATTTACCACCAGACCTCGGAGGAATTCATGACGTGTTTCATGTCTCGCAACTCTGTAAGTGCCTCAAGGAACCAACGGATCAGGTAGAACACCAGGGGATTCCGCTTCAGAAGAATCTCACTTACCTCACGCAACCACTGCAAATCCTAGCTAGTGATGAGCGTCAACTCAGAAGAAAGAGAATCAAGCTTTGCAAGGTTCAATGGGAAGATCACTCAGAGGAAGAAGCGACTTGGGAGAAAGAGGATGATCTACGGCAGGCTTATCCCTACCTCTTCCCTTCTCTAAGTAAATCTCGGGGCGAGATTTCTTTAAGGAGGGTAGGCTTGTAACACCCTAGTTTTGGGGGTGAAAAGTTTTGCATAAAAACCTTGCATGCATGTATCTCTGTAGTAGTAGCCAGATCAGCTGAACTCTAATCTCTCCCAAACCCTAAAAATCTCCAAAATCCACCCTTTGGATTCAGACTAAGATCTGCCTATCCAGATCTAACCTACCAGTTACTCTGAAGATAAAAGTCTTCAGCAGCCAGATCAAATTCGGACCCTAACTCTCAGTATCTAAGTTTCTCTCTGTTTTCGAAAACAGGAAAATTCAGATTTACCCTAAGTACCCCAGTTTCCAGATAACTGAGTTATCTTGATTTAACCCTATCCAGCCTCAAGTGTCTCTTGGATTATGTTTTCAGTTATATCCTCAACTTACTCCAAAAAGTTGGGAACCAGATTAATTCATCTAAACACTTTTCGCAGATTAGTCCAAATTTTATTGTGAATAGGTCCTCTACAAATCAACTCCAACTCCAGAATTTCTTCAGGGAACACCTCCCAAATGCTATTTGATACAGATCTCCCTTTTGATCAGACTTCAAAATCTCTCTCCAATCACTAGAATTCGAGATCGACAAAACCCAGATCTATTTTACCCTAATTTTACCCTATTTTCGAAAATAGGTGAAATCCCTCAAATCTTATCAAACTTTCTCCAAATTTGAGCTAAATGAGTATTAATAGAAATACTATACTCAGCCATGGAATCAAATCTCAAATTAATCCTCTTTAAGACCAGATTTACAATTTAGTCCAAAGCTCATCAAAAATCATCACAATCAGGCCCCTGGTTCGACCACGGGTTGCTTTTAGCGACCAGAACCAGAGAAACCGACCAGATCACTTAGTTTTGACTTCGACCAGGCTGTTCAATCGACCACACCTCCTGTTCGCGACCTCATCAGCCGGTTTTGACCTCGACCACTCCTATTACTTTCACCGTGGCTGCACCAATCGACCTCACCTACCACACGCGACCACTGGCTAGAACACTGTAGCATAGACCTGTTACTGTTCACTTGACTAGCTGTTGTCGTTGCTTCGACCTCCAGCTACAGTACCTCATCTAATCGCCTGGCGCCACGTGTGTGATCGATGATTGGCACTGTGGATCTTCTCGGGCTCACCTCACGGCTAGCTGATCCTCCCCGATTGTGCACGCTATCGGCAACGTTTCAAACAGAAAAACCCGGCCACGTGGAGTCCATTGCAAAGCCAAACATCTATTCACCTTCACCTCCACCAGAGCAGCAGGTTAAAGCCCCTAATCCAGCTGCAGGCCGTCACTTCGCCGGGATTCAGCCTAGTTGTCACCTCCAGCCCGCTTCACTTCCCCGTGCATTTCCAGCCGTTGCAGCACCCCCCCCCCAAATCACCTATAAATACCCCTCGGGACTTAGCCAACTCCACCACACAGCAAAACACCAGAAATCGCCACCCTTCATCGTGTCTTCTTCTTCTCCGGTGAGCAGCAAGGAGGAGTTACGGTGCCAAGCGTCTACACTGCTTCCCCCTCCAATCCAGCTACTTTAGTAAGCTCCTCTTACCTCCCTTATCATACTCGAGCATGGCATTGACTTGAAACCTCTCCAGTCGTCGGCGATTTCCTTTTCTCTCCAGTAGCTCCGACGAGCAATTAAACCCTAACCAGAGTGAATTAGCTTTCGAGCCTGTGATCAAACATGATCAGTGGACTGTTTTGAACACATCTAAGCAATCAGAATCACCAATTTTGCTAAAACGTGAAAAACCCCAAATTTCAACCTTGCATGTTCACTGTGCTTGCTGATTTAGCTTATCTGTTGAATGTTAGGTAATCCAACTTCACACCTAGCCTTGTTATACCCCAGAGACCATCCTCAACCAAGGAATTTAGTTCATTTTCCCTAGAACAGAAATGCCCAATTTCTGTGGCTTCTTCCCTAGCTCCGGTCGCCGGATTTTGTTTCCGGCCGTTTCAACCCAAACCACCTTGTCTAGTAGATGTGCCTTGACCCATGAGTATTTTTGTCTTCTAGCTCGACACTTGGATCGGCCCAGGTGAAGACGTATCACCATGCCAAAGTTTTGTCCAGAGACTGTTTGGAACAGTTCGGCCACCGTGTTCTTCGCCGGATTTCCTTGCCTTCCGGCCATATCCTGCACAAGACCTTGTTGAATAGATTGTTCCTATTGCAAATGCCTAACCTCCAGACAAAGTGGCGCATCATTTAGAGCCTTGAATCAAAAGATATGGCTAACCCTAGTTTCTGGCCATGTCGGCCCTATGCTAGGCTGTGTCAGCCAGTGGCATTAGCCCTGTTCCCCCACCTCTGGTCATGTAAGACAGAAATTACTTTGTCAAATAGCTGCCTCACTACTGTGTGCACCATATGCTTGAATCAAAACCTACTTTGGCCACTGGAAACTATTCAAACAATGCCATTCTTGGGCACTGTCAGCCTATGTCAGCCAGTGGCATTGAGCCTTTTCACCCACTTCCAGCCATGAACTTTGGAAATAACTTTGTCCCTTAGAGTCCTGACGTTGTTATCTACACTTTTACCTACTGTCACAACTTGAGTTGAGCCCTCTATCACCCATTGACCTTATGTCAATGCCTTGAACCGAATGCCAACCTAAAGATGTTCGCTGTTTTTGGGCGAACCAGTCACAACCTTGATATTACCATGATATTTTGGAACCCTGTAAACCTTCACAACTAATCTTAACCCTGGTTTCCATAGTTTAACTCTAATCGCTTCCAAACCTTGTATCACCAGAGTGTTTCCATCTTGCATTATTGCATGTAGTGGGTTAGTAAGAATAGGATTGATTGTAATGCCTGTTTGCTTGTTTGATCTTGTTCAGAGCAAGAGCCCGAGGTTGAAGATCTTGTCGCTGAACCGTCATCAACTGCTGATACTTACGACGCGGGAGGCAAGTCATACTTTGAACATATTGAACCTATATTTTATGAATGGCTATGCTATTCCATGAGTAGATATCTCATTAATATTGCATATGTTGAGATCAATAATATTATGGCAGTGATAGATTGAATACTTGAGGAATGTGAACTTGTTAAGATAGCAAGCCATGAACTAATAAAGGTATATACATATACATCTATATTCATGAAACAGAACCCCTAGCCGTGACCAGTATTTTGGTATGGGATGGTGGTAGCACTGGAGGTGCTTGGCTGTGTTGGATGTGCAGGCACTGAAGGTGCATGGTTTGTGGTATGATCTGGTCGCTGGCATATAAGGACTAGAACCTTGTGTTGTGCGTCTAGTGGCATGAAAAATGTACCAACCACTTACCTGGTATGGGACAGGCACAATCTAGTAGCTTTCTTAGTATTAGCAGTTCCCTGCATGGCTTGTCGATCCGATTTCTCGCTTGGAAACTGGTGGGACGCAGTTCGTCCATGAGTGGTGTGAGATCAGAAAAATTATGAGGATAAGGTGGAAAGAAGGAAGTCGCCCTACGCCAGATTAAGTCGTGCACTACTGTAATCAAGAAAGACTATGTGTCCTACGGAAACATAGGCCCAGGCTAGGAAGTAAGGCAGTGGGGAGGACCCACAATGGTAGTTGGGACTGGATTGTCCATTTACCGGGCAGGGATGCTGTTAATCCTAGACTGTGAAAACATTGCGTGAGCTCGGCCTTGTCACATGCGTATAAGTCGCATGGAGTTGGCCCGACTTGAAAGTCGAGTGAAAAAGTGGATTAAAAAAGAGGTACACCTCTGCAGAGTTAAAAATGTATTCGAATACTTCGTACTCTCGAGTTTTAGGAGTATGCCGCAGTGGATTAAATCCACGGGGTGTGACACAAGTATTGTTTTATAAACTAAAATTTGTTAGTTCAAGATTACCCAAGTGGCATGTGTTGTCACGATAAGGGGCGTTGCCGTGAACTGTCATGTGTTGACGTGTCGCGGTAATACCATAATATAGAGATCATGTGATAACTAAGAGGCATGTGGATTTGCGTTAAGCATATGATAATTAAGAGGAATGTGGTTTATGCCCTAAGTTTAAGAAATACTGACATGAGTATAAGATTGAAAGGCTTGAATGAAAATAATGTGATATGAGGATATATCGCCTTGGATATGGGATATATGTATTTCCATCAATATGATTTATATACTGCCATGAGTATGATCAGAAGTTGAGTAAGAATGAGAAAGATATGTATTTTGAAAAACCTTTCACTCTTTCCCCAATAGCATAGGTTCATGTCATTTATACTATATGTATCTCTACCTTCCCTATGACTTGCTGAGTACGTAAGTACTCACCCTTGCAACAACTCATCAATAGATGGAGCGCTCTACCACCTTGGTGAATATCCTGAAGATGTTGCAGACGCAGGAGAAGATGAGCAGTTCCCTCCGGAGCCCTGATGTGGTGCTGTCTTGCTGTCAACCTCTGTTTCCTGTGGATTGCTTGTGGCCCTAGTGTAACACCCTAGTTTTGGGGGTGAAAAGTTTTGCATGAAAATCCTGCATGCATGTATCCCTGTAGTAGTAGCCAGATCAGTTGAACTCTAATCTCTCCCAAACCCTAAAAATCTCCAAATCTATTCTCTAGTTCCAGATCAAGATCTGACCATCCAGATTTAACCTATCAGTTACCCTGAGGATAAAAGTCTTCAGGAGCCAGATCAAATTCTGAACCTAACTCTCAATACCTAAGCCTCTCTCCGTTTTCGAAAACAGGAAAATTCAGACTTACCCTAAGTACCCCAGTTTTCAGATGATTGAATTATTTTAATCTAACCCTATTCAGACTCAAGTAACCCCTGGAATATGTTCCTAAGTTCATCCTCAACTCACTTCAAAAAGTTGGGAGCCAAATTAATTCATCTAAACACTTTTCGCAGTTTAGTCCAAATTTTACTGCGAATAAGTCCTTTTCTGTTTACCTGGAAGCCTGAAAAGGCTAAAATCTGCAAATTAATTCCAACTCCAGAATTTCTTCAGGAAACACCTTCCAAACACTATTTGATACAGATCTCCCTTTTGATCAGACTTCAAAATCTCTCTCCAATCACCAGAATTCGAAATCGACAAAATCCAGATTTATTTTACCCTAATTTTACCCTATTTTCGAAAATAGGTGAAATCCCCCAAATCTTATCAAATTTTCTCTAAATTTGAGCTGGATGAGTACTAATAGAAATTTTATACTCAGCCATGGAATCAATTCTCAAATTAACCATCTCTAAGACAGAAATTACAAATCAGTCCAGATTTCAAATAAGAATCCTTGCATTTTGGTCCCTGGTTCGACCAGAGGCACTGTGCGCGACCAGCAGCCGTGCACGACCGCGACCACCGCGCTGCCACGCCAGGAACTTCATCGCCGGTGAAGCCCCGTGGTCGCCACCCTTGCCACTGCGTCCCTGCCACGTGTGCGCACGCCGTTCGCCACCGTGGAGCCACCGCGGTCGCACCAGCAGCGCCAATTTTGCCCGCGCGCGCACGCCATCGCTGCAGCCACGGCAGAAGATTGATGCCACGTTGCAAGCATGCCGGAGGAGCCCATCAATTCGCCGCTGCATCACCTGGGACAGCACACGCCAACCTGCAAAGCCGGCACGGCCGCTGGAGCACGTCGCTTCGCTGCTGTCCCGCCCGGCCGGTCAATTCGCCGCTCCAAGTCTCCAGGCGTTTTCCAGCCGTTGCAACACCTCTGAATCCTCTATAAATAGCCCCTGGTCTCAGTGAAGTATCACACACCACCAGAAGCACCTAAGCCCTCAAACTCACTGTGTCTTCTTCTTCCCCAGCGAGCAGCAAAGGAGGCTCACGGTGCCAAGCTTCTACACTGCTTCCCCCTCCAATCCAGATACTCCAGTAAGCTCCTCTTACCTCCCTCATCATGCCCGAGCATGTAATTGACTTCAAACCTCTCCAGTCGCCGGCAATTTCAGTTTTACTCCAGTAGCTCTGGCGAGCAATTAACCCTCAACCAGATCGATTCAGCTTTCGAACTAGTAATCAAATATGCTCACTAGACCTTGCTTAACATCCCTAAGCAACCAAAATCGACAGATTTGCTAAAATGTGAAAAACCCCAAATTGGAACTTTGCTTGTGAACTGAGCTTGCTGTTCAAGCTTTTCTGGTGCATTTCTAGTTAATCTAACTTCACCAGTAGCTTACTTATGCCCCAGAGACTATCCACAAGCAAGGAATTAAGTTTATTTGCCCTAGATCAAAAATGCCCAAATCAGGCTTGAGTTAATCTTTTCCCCGGCCAATATCCCCTAAATCCAGCCAATCCAGCCATAGAAACCTTGCCATCTAGATGTTTTGGACCATTCTGAGCAACTTTGTCTTCTATCACGACTCCTAATTCGGCCTAGATTGTGAGATATAGCTATGCCCTAGTTTGCTGTACTGTTCACACTGCATGTGCTCCAGGCCAGCCAACTCCTTCGCCGGTTTTCATCACTTTCCGGCCATCTCCTGCCCTAGGTCCTGTTGAGACATTTGTTCCTGTTACAAATGCCTAACCACCAGACAAAGGGGTGCATCATTTGGAGTCCTGAGTCAACAGATATGGCTAACCCTAGTTTCTGGCCGTGTCAAGCCTATGCCAGCCTGTGTCAGCCAGTGGCATTGAGCCTTTTCACCCACTTCCAGCCATGCACTTTGAAAATAACTTTGTCCCTTAGACTCCTGATGTTGTGATCTACACTTTTCTCTACTGTCACAACTTGAGTTGAGCCCTCTATCACCCATCGACCTTATGTCGATGCCTTGAACCGAATGCCAACCTAAAGACATTCGCTGTTTTTGAGCGAACCAGTCAGCACCTTGATATTACCCTGATATTTTGAAACCTTGTAAACCTTGACAGCTAACTTTAACCCTGGTTTCCATAATTAAAACCACATCGCTTTCAAACCTTGTATTGCCAGAGTATTTTCTCCTTGCACCTTTGCATGTAGCAAGTTAGTAGAATAGAATTGATTGTAATGCCTGTTTGCTTGTTCGATCTTGTTCAGAGCAAGAGTCCGGAGTTGAAGATCTTGTCGCTGAACCGTCGTCGACTGCTGATACTTACGACGCGGAAGGCAAGTCATACTTTGAACATATTGAAACCCATATTTTATGAATTGCTATGCTATTCCATGAGTAGATATTTCATTAATATTGCACATGTTGAGATCAATGATATTATGGCAGTGATAGATTGAATACTTGAGAAATGTGAACTTGATAAGATAGCAAGCCTCGAACTAATAAAAGTATAAACATGTACATTTATATTCATGAAATAGAACCCCTAGCCGTGACCAGTATTTTGGTATGGAATGGTGGTAGCACTGGAGGTGCTTGGCTGCACTGGTTGTGCAGGCACTGAAGGTGCATGGTTCGTGGTATGATCTGGTCACTGGCATATAAGGACCTAGAACCTTGTGTTGTGCGTCTAGTGGCATGAAAAACGTACCAACCACTTACCTGGTATGGGACAGGCGCAACCTAGTAGCTTTCTTAGTATTATCAGTTCCCTGCATGGCTTGTCGATCCGGTTTCTCGCGTGGAAACTGGTGGGACGCAGTTCGTCCATGAGTGATGTGAGATCAGAAAAATTATGAGAGGACAAGGTGTAAAGAAGGAAGACGCCCTACGCCAGATTAAGTCGTGCGCGACTGTAATCGAAAGAGGTTATGTGTCCTGCGGGAACATAGACCCAGGCTAGGAAGTAAGGCAGTGGGGAGGACCCACAACGGTACTTGGGATGGTGTTGTCCATTTACCGGGCAGGGATGCTGTTAATACTAGACTGCAAAAACGTTGTGTGATCTCGGCCTTGTCACATGCGTATAAGTCGCATGGAGTTGGCCCGACTTGGAAGTCGAGTGAAAAAGTGGATTTAAAAAGAGGTACATCTCTGCAGAGTTTAAAAATGTATTCGAATACTTCGTGCTCCCGAGTTCTAGGAGTATGCTGCGGTGGATTAAATCCATGGGGTGTGACACAAGTATTGTTTATAAACTAAAATTTGTTAGCTCAAGATTACCCAAGTGGCATGTGTTGTCATGATAAGGGGCGTTGCCGTGGGCTGTCATGTGTTGACGTGTCGCGGTAATACCATAATATAGAGATCATATGATAATTAAGAGGCATGTGGTTTATGCCCTAAGTTATGAAATACTGCTAAGAGCATATGATTGAAAGACTTGAATAAGAGTAGTGTGATATGAGGATATATCGCCTTGGATATGGGATATATGTATCACCATCAATATGATTTATTTACTGCCATGGGTATGATCAGAAGTTGAGTAAGAATTGAGAAAGAAATGTATTTTGGAAAAAAAAAAAACCCTTCACTCTTTCCCCAATAGCATAGGTTCATGTCATATATATGTATGTATCTCTACCTTCCCTATGACTTGCTGAGTACGTAAGTACTCACCCTTGCAACAACTCATCAATAGATGGAGCATTCTACGACCTTGGAGGATACCCCGAAGATGCTGCGGACCCAGGAGATGATGAGCAGTTTCCTCCGGAACCCTGATGTGGTGCTGCCTTGCTGTCAACCTCTGTTTCCTGTGGTTTGCTTTTGGGCCTAGCTTCCGCCGACTAGATGTATTGTTTTGTTAGACCCTTGTGCCTTGTACGGCACTGTATCTCGTTTTGTACTAAGGCCTGATGGCCATACAATTATGACTATTGTACTATTTTGCTGCTGCAATGTAATCCTGTGATTGACTCATCCTGGGAAGTCAAGTGGTTAAAGGGCCAGCTGCACCGAGCTGGGCTCCTCACAGGTGATGTCACTGTCATGGCAGACGTGACATAAAATAGTGGTATCAGAGCAGCACAGACCTTGACTGTAGGACGGTACCCTTAGGGCTTGGTAGCGCCAGGACATCGTAAATTATTTAAAAATTATTTCTGAAAAACCTTATTTTTGCAAAAGGTTGTTCTTGCTCTTATAAAAATGTTGATTTCAAAATCTTATTTTGCTTCCAAAATTTCTCGGCAGGATGGCCAAGGAACGTTTCAGCTACATCGAGCGTCTCGGTGGATGGGCCACATTGCTGTGGCATATGGCTCAGTTCCTAGGGATTGATGAGCGGCCGATCTGCGAGACTATTTGGGACTATTATGAGGGGCGTCGCTATGGCTTCAAGGCCAAAGTGCTGGTGCACGCTCTCGATAGTCGTGAGGGACAGGTGATCAGAGTGGAGGCCAGCAGGGCAAGCCGACTGGATGCTATCCAGGACGCAGCTCGAGAGGCGGTGCATCGGGTACGCCAGGTGTACTCATGCCGGCTCCAGGAGTCACCTTTCCGTCACGTGCCTTCATCTCCCTCTGGGTTGTCACCCATCGTGGAGTACCCGGACCCGTGTCTGGCAGGCACCGTAGGTCTGTTGAGGACCCTCGACTCGCGCTACTCTACCTTGCTTGCTGAGCATCAGGAGCTCCGCAAGGAGTTGGAGGAGCAGAAGAAACGTGGCCGAACCGCTTCCCCGTCGTTGACTTCTCAGCCTGCAGCTCAGAGCCGCCGCACAGTTGTCTCCCCAGCTCGTACCTTTGGACCCAGTGCAGGACCTAGCTTGATTCCTCGGAGGGTTGCTAATGCAGCTGGGTACCGACGCTCGTTCTCTACCCCTAGCACCCGCCGGGCAGAGGGCAGTAGGTCTGTGCTACTGTTCCATGAGTCTGGACCACCCGGATTTGTCACTCTGGAGGAGTCCGACGACGAGATGGAGCCAGAGGAGGTTGAGCCCTGTGGGAGTAGTTAGTTGCCTGTTCTTTTAGATCCTCAGGCCAGGGTAGATCTTCTAGGATTGGTGATGCTTTTGGTTGTTATCATCGCCATTACTTGTATTTTGGTTGTATCAACTAAGGCGCTTAGCCGCTTTTGTATCAACTACTTGTGCATTAATGAATCAGTTTCGCATAAATTTCTGCATTAGTACCTTATTTCTCTCTCTAGTTAGTTAGACCTGTCTGCTTCTCTCTTCAGAAGATCAGAATGGTCAACACAAGGAGAAGGACCCAAGATGACCAAGAGGGCCAAGACCCAGTTACACCACGAAGAGGATCCACACCTCATCCAGGATCGCAAAGCTCACTACCGCCACAAGAGGACTCACCAAGTCTCCAGGAAATTCTTCTTTCAATGGAGAGGAGCCGCCAAGAAGCCCAGGCTGCACATACCCAATTGCTAGCTCAAGTCATTCAGAAAATGCCAGGGACTGCTGAAGGTACTGCCGTCGGAACTCGACTCTCGGACTTCCAGAAGACTCGACCGCCAACCTTCGCAAGCGCGACCGACCCAATCGTCGCAGATGACTGGCTGCGGGACATTGAAAGGAAACTGGACACTGTCCGTTGCAATGATCGAGAGAAGGTGTTATTCGGATCACACCAACTCACTGGAGCAGCAGCTGCTTGGTGGATGAATTATCAAGAAGCACACATGGACAAAGACAACATCACTTGGACGGAATTTAAGGATCAGTTCCGAAAATTCCATATCCCTACAGGCGTCATGGCAGCTAAACGCCGAGAATTCCGGAACTTGACTCAAGGGAACCGGACCGTCACTGAGTACCTGCACCAATTCCACCATCTAGCTCGGTATGCGTCCAACGACATCGACACGGAAGAGAAGAAGATTGAACGCTTCACCGAAGGACTTCAGCACTATTTGCAGTATCAGATTGCCTCCCATGAGTTCACAGAATTCCAGACTCTGGTGAATCGAGTATTAAAGGTAGAAGAAAAGCGAGGCATCGGAGAAGAAAATCGGAAGAGAAAGATGATGCAACAGTCGCGACTGCCAGCCAGCTCATCTAGGGGAAGGGCCCCAACATCTCCAAATTTTCGTCCGCCCTACCCGGCGCCAAGACCACAATTCACGCCAATATGCCCCAACTGCAGAGGAGCACACTATCAACGGGATTGCCCTCAGGCAAGGACTCAATGCTATCATTGCGGGCAAATGGGACACCGCAAAGACAGTTGCCCGTGGATCCAACTCCCAACGGCGATAGCAAGATCGCAAGCTGGAACACAAGCGATGGCACCTAGAACCACAGCTTCACCACCATTGCAGAGCCCCAAAGGAGGTTTGCCCAACAGAGGGGGAAATGTAGCAGGCCGAGGACGAGGGCGAGGAGGAAGACCTATGGCAGGCCGAGGAGGCCGACTGAACTTCACCTCCCTTCAAGAAGCAGACAATGCCTCTGACATTCTCCTAGGTAGATTCTTGATCCAATCTGCATTTGCTTTAATACTGTTTGATCCTGGAGCTACAAACTCATTCATATCAGAAGATTTTGCATTTAAAGTGGGAATACCTATGGTACCTCTAAAGTACCCTATGGCTATACAGACCCCAGGAGCTAAGCTGCCTGTATATTCAGCTTGTCGTCATATAACTTTCAGAATAGATGGGATAGAGTTCTTGGCTAATCTATTAGTCCTAGAACTGCAAGGCCTAGACATTATAATAGGAATGGATTGGTTATCCCAGCATAAAGGTCTAGTGGATTGTGAGAAGAAAACTCTAAGCCTTGTTAGTAACCAAGGGAAGGAAGTTCTATTCCATGCGGAAAGAGCATCGGTCGAAAAACTGCAAGGATCAGTCCATGCACTTCAGGAAGTATGCTTGGATCAAGTGCCCACAGTGCAAGAATACCCGGATGTATTCCCAGAAGAACTCCCAGGGATGCCACCTGACAGGGAGATAGAGTTTACCATCGAGCTTAAACCAGGAGCGGCACCTATAGCCAAGAGACCATATAGGATGCCGGTAACGGATTTAGAAGAGTTGAAAAACCAGTTAGAGGAACTGGAGGGTAAAGGATTTATCCGACCCAGTGCTTCACCTTGGGGAGCTCCAGTTTTGTTTGTAAGGAAGAAAGATGGAACTTTACGAATGTGTGTAGATTACCGAGCTTTGAATGAAGTCACCATTAAGAACAAGTACCCATTGCCAAGAATTGATGACTTGTTCGACCAACTTCGAGGAGCCAAAGTATTTTCCAAGATAGATTTGAAATCTGGATATCATCAGCTGAAAATCAAGAAGGAAGATATATCGAAGACTGCTTTCACTACCAGATATGGTTTATACGAGTTTACGGTAGTACCCTTTGGATTGACCAATGCTCCGGCAGCTTTCATGAACATCATGAACAGTACGTTTATGGATTATCTTGACAAGTTTGTCATAGTATTCATAGATGACATTCTGATATATTCCAAGAGTACGGAAGAACATGAGCAACATTTACACTTAGTCTTAGTCCTAGGCAGGCTACGAGAGAGGCAATTTTATGCCAAGTTTGATAAATGTGAATTTTGGATGACAAGAATTTCATTTCTTGGACATGTGTTGACAGCAGAAGGAATTTCAGTAGATTCGGCTAAAATCTCTGCAATCAAGGAGTGGAAGCAACCCACCTCAGTTTCAGAGATTAGAAGTTTCTTGGGATTAGCAGGATATTATAGGAGATTCATTGAAGGATTTTCCCAAATAGCCAAACCTCTTACGAACCTGCTAAAGAAGGATGTTGCATTTGAATGGACCATCAAGTGTGAAGAAAGTTTTCAGAAGCTAAAGCAGAAATTGACAACAACACCAGTCCTCACCTTACCGGACAGCAAGGAAGATTTTGTAGTTTACTGTGATGCTTCAAAGCAAGGAATAGGCTGTGTGTTAATGCAGCAAGGTCGAGTAGTAGCTTATGCTTCACGCCAATGGAGACCACATGAGGAAAATTATCCGACTCATGATTTGGAGTTAGCGGCAGTGGTGCACGCTTTAAAGATATGGCGGCATTATCTCATTGGACATAAGTGTGAGATCTTTACAGATCATAAAAGCCTCAAGTATATCTTCACACAGACAGAGCTCAATATGCGTCAGCGCCGATGGCTCGAACTGATCAAGGACTACGACCTCAGCATACTCTACCATCCAGGGAAAGCCAACGTAGTGGCAGATGCCTTGAGCAGGAAGGCTTATACCCTACAAGGAGCTACACCTAAGAACCCGTGCTTACGGCAGGAATTTCAGAATCTTGAAGTAACCATAGTGCCATCTGGGATGTTAGCTACATTGACTGTGGAGTCTCGACTCCAAAAGCAGATTGAGGATGCTCAGAAAGAAGATGAGGAGATACATAAGATCAAGAGCCACATCAGATCAGGAAAAACCCAGGATTTCATTGAAGATCATCAAGGAATTGTATGGTATCGGGGAAGGATTTGTGTGCCTCGAAATACCGACCTTAAGGAACTAATTCTTTTCGAAGCTCATAAAACCCCATACTCACTACACCCTGGAAACACCAAGATGTACAAGGATCTGAAGACGCAATTCTGGTGGAATGGAATGAAGAGGGAAATCGCGGAATATGTCGCAAGATGTGACACTTGCCAAAGGATTAAGGCCGATCATCAGAAGATAGCTGGAAAGCTGCAACCCTTACCAGTGCCAACTTGGAAATGGGAAGAGATTGGTATGGATTTTATCACAGGACTTCCCAGAACACAAGGAGGATATGATTCCATATGGGTCGTTGTGGACAGACTCACGAAAGTTGCTCATTTTATACCAGTCAAGAAAACGTATAATGGCAACAAATTAGCGGAGCTATACCTGCAGCGAATAGTGACACTGCATGGTATCCCGAAGAAGATCGTTTCAGATCGAGGAACGCAATTCACATCCAAATTCTGGAACCGACTCCACGAAGCCTTGGGAACCCAATTGCAGTTTAGCACTGCATATCATCCACAGACAGGAGGACAGACGGAACGTGTAAATCAAATCTTGGAAGACCTTCTCAGAGCTTGCATCTTAGAGTACGGAACCTCTTGGGAAAAGTGCTTACCATTTGCGGAGTTTACTTATAACAACAGTTACCAAGCTAGTCTGCAAATGGCACCCTTTGAAGCTTTGTATGGACGCAAGTGTAGAACTCCACTACATTGGGACGAGCCAGGAGAAAGGCAAGTCATTGGACCCGAACTCATCGAAGAAGCTGAAGCACACGTCAAGCTCATCAGAGAACGATTAAAGGCAGCACAGTCACGCCAGAAGAGCTATACCGACAACTGAAGAAGGGAATTGTCGTTTGCACCAGGCGAATCAGTTTATCTCAAGGTTACGCCGTTAAAAGGGATGAGAAGATTCCATCAGAGAGGAAAACTGTCCCCAAGGTACATTGGACCATTCAAAGTCCTTAAGAGGAAAGGAGAGGTATCTTACAAACTGGATTTACCATCAGATCTTGGAGAAATTCATGACGTGTTTCATGTCTCACAACTCCGTAAGTGCCTCAAAGAACCAACGGATCAGATAGAATACCAGGGAATTCCGCTTCAGAAGAATCTCACCTACCTCACTCAACCACTGCAAATACTGGCTAGTGATGAGCGCCAACTCAGAAGAAAGAAAATCAAGCTTTGCAAGGTTCAATGGGAAGACCACTCAAAGGAAGAAGCGACTTGGGAGAAAGAGGATGATCTGCGGCAGGCTTATCCCTACCTCTTCCCTTCTCTAGGTAAATCTCGGGGCGAGATTTCTTTAAGGAGGGTAGGCTTGTAACACCCTAGTTTTGGGGGTGAAAAGTTTTGCATGAAAATCCTGCATGCATGTATCCCTGTAGTAGTAGCCAGATCAGTTGAACTCTAATCTCTCCCAAACCCTAAAAATCTCCAAATCTATTCTCTAGTTCCAGATCAAGATCTGACCATCCAGATTTAACCTATCAGTTACCCTGAGGATAAAAGTCTTCAGGAGCCAGATCAAATTCTGAACCTAACTCTCAATACCTAAGCCTCTCTCCGTTTTCGAAAACAGGAAAATTCAGACTTACCCTAAGTACCCCAGTTTTCAGATGATTGAATTATTTTAATCTAACCCTATTCAGACTCAAGTAACCCCTGGAATATGTTCCTAAGTTCATCCTCAACTCACTTCAAAAAGTTGGGAGCCAAATTAATTCATCTAAACACTTTTCGCAGTTTAGTCCAAATTTTACTGCGAATAAGTCCTTTTCTGTTTACCTGGAAGCCTGAAAAGGCTAAAATCTGCAAATTAATTCCAACTCCAGAATTTCTTCAGGAAACACCTTCCAAACACTATTTGATACAGATCTCCCTTTTGATCAGACTTCAAAATCTCTCTCCAATCACCAGAATTCGAAATCGACAAAATCCAGATTTATTTTACCCTAATTTTACCCTATTTTCGAAAATAGGTGAAATCCCCCAAATCTTATCAAATTTTCTCTAAATTTGAGCTGGATGAGTACTAATAGAAATTTTATACTCAGCCATGGAATCAATTCTCAAATTAACCATCTCTAAGACAGAAATTACAAATCAGTCCAGATTTCAAATAAGAATCCTTGCATTTTGGTCCCTGGTTCGACCAGAGGCACTGTGCGCGACCAGCAGCCGTGCACGACCGCGACCACCGCGCTGCCACGCCAGGAACTTCATCGCCGGTGAAGCCCCGTGGTCGCCACCCTTGCCACTGCGTCCCTGCCACGTGTGCGCACGCCGTTCGCCACCGTGGAGCCACCGCGGTCGCACCAGCAGCGCCAATTTTGCCCGCGCGCGCACGCCATCGCTGCAGCCACGGCAGAAGATTGATGCCACGTTGCAAGCATGCCGGAGGAGCCCATCAATTCGCCGCTGCATCACCTGGGACAGCACACGCCAACCTGCAAAGCCGGCACGGCCGCTGGAGCACGTCGCTTCGCTGCTGTCCCGCCCGGCCGGTCAATTCGCCGCTCCAAGTCTCCAGGCGTTTTCCAGCCGTTGCAACACCTCTGAATCCTCTATAAATAGCCCCTGGTCTCAGTGAAGTATCACACACCACCAGAAGCACCTAAGCCCTCAAACTCACTGTGTCTTCTTCTTCCCCGGCGAGCAGCAAAGGAGGCTCACGGTGCCAAGCTTCTACACTGCTTCCCCCTCCAATCCAGATACTCCAGTAAGCTCCTCTTACCTCCCTCATCATGCCCGAGCATGTAATTGACTTCAAACCTCTCCGGTCGCCGGCAATTTCAGTTTTACTCCAGTAGCTCTGGCGAGCAATTAACCCTCAACCAGATCGATTCAGCTTTCGAACTAGTAATCAAATATGCTCACTAGACCTTGCTTAACATCCCTAAGCAACCAAAATCGACAGATTTGCTAAAATGTGAAAAACCCCAAATTGGAACTTTGCTTGTGAACTGAGCTTGCTGTTCAAGCTTTTCTGGTGCATTTCTAGTTAATCTAACTTCACCAATAGCTTACTTATGCCCCAGAGACTATCCACAAGCAAGGAATTAAGTTTATTTGCCCTAGATCAAAAATGCCCAAATCAGGCTTGAGTTAATCTTTTCCCCGGCCAATATCCCCTAAATCCAGCCAATCCAGCCATAGAAACCTTGCCATCTAGATGTTTTGGACCATTCTGAGCAACTTTGTCTTCTATCACGACTCCTAATTCGGCCTAGATTGTGAGATATAGCTATGCCCTAGTTTGCTGTACTGTTCACACTGCATGTGCTCCAGGCCAGCCAACTGCTTCGCCGGTTTTCATCACTTTCCGGCCATCTCCTGCCCTAGGTCCTGTTGAGACATTTGTTCCTGTTACAAATGCCTAACCACCAGACAAAGTGGTGCATCATTTGGAGTCCTGAGTCAAAAGATATGGCTAACCCTAGTTTCTGGCCGTGTCAAGCCTATGCCAGCCTGTGTCAGCCAGTGGCATTGAGCCTTTTCACCCACTTCCAGCCATGCACTTTGAAAATAACTTTGTCCCTTAGACTCCTGATGTTTTGATCTACACTTTTCTCTACTGTCACAACTTGAGTTGAGCCCTCTATCACCCATCGACCTTATGTCGATGCCTTGAACCGAATGCCAACCTAAAGACATTCGCTGTTTTTGAGCGAACCAGTCAGCACCTTGATATTACCCTGATATTTTGAAACCTTGTAAACCTTGACAGCTAACTTTAACCCTGGTTTCCATAATTAAAACCACATCGCTTTCAAACCTTGTATTGCCAGAGTATTTTCTCCTTGCACCTTTGCATGTAGCAAGTTAGTAGAATAGAATTGATTGTAATGCCTGTTTGCTTGTTCGATCTTGTTCAGAGCAAGAGTCCGGAGTTGAAGATCTTGTCGCTGAACCGTCGTCGACTGCTGATACTTACGACGCGGAAGGCAAGTCATACTTTGAACATATTGAAACCCATATTTTATGAATTGCTATGCTATTCCATGAGTAGATATTTCATTAATATTGCACATGTTGAGATCAATGATATTATGGCAGTGATAGATTGAATACTTGAGAAATGTGAACTTGATAAGATAGCAAGCCTCGAACTAATAAAAGTATAAACATGTACATTTATATTCATGAAATAGAACCCCTAGCCGTGACCAGTATTTTGGTATGGAATGGTGGTAGCACTGGAGGTGCTTGGCTGCACTGGTTGTGCAGGCACTGAAGGTGCATGGTTCGTGGTATGATCTGGTCACTGGCATATAAGGACCTAGAACCTTGTGTTGTGCGTCTAGTGGCATGAAAAACGTACCAACCACTTACCTGGTATGGGACAGGCGCAACCTAGTAGCTTTCTTAGTATTATCAGTTCCCTGCATGGCTTGTCGATCCGGTTTCTCGCGTGGAAACTGGTGGGACGCAGTTCGTCCATGAGTGATGTGAGATCAGAAAAATTATGAGAGGACAAGGTGTAAAGAAGGAAGACGCCCTACGCCAGATTAAGTCGTGCGCGACTGTAATCGAAAGAGGTTATGTGTCCTGCGGGAACATAGACCCAGGCTAGGAAGTAAGGCAGTGGGGAGGACCCACAACGGTACTTGGGATGGTGTTGTCCATTTACCGGGCAGGGATGCTGTTAATACTAGACTGCAAAAACGTTGTGTGATCTCGGCCTTGTCACATGCGTATAAGTCGCATGGAGTTGGCCCGACTTGGAAGTCGAGTGAAAAAGTGGATTTAAAAAGAGGTACATCTCTGCAGAGTTTAAAAATGTATTCGAATACTTCGTGCTCCCGAGTTCTAGGAGTATGCTGCGGTGGATTAAATCCATGGGGTGTGACACAAGTATTGTTTATAAACTAAAATTTGTTAGCTCAAGATTACCCAAGTGGCATGTGTTGTCATGATAAGGGGCGTTGCCGTGGGCTGTCATGTGTTGACGTGTCGCGGTAATACCATAATATAGAGATCATATGATAATTAAGAGGCATGTGGTTTATGCCCTAAGTTATGAAATACTGCTAAGAGCATATGATTGAAAGACTTGAATAAGAGTAGTGTGATATGAGGATATATCGCCTTGGATATGGGATATATGTATCACCATCAATATGATTTATTTACTGCCATGGGTATGATCAGAAGTTGAGTAAGAATTGAGAAAGAAATGTATTTTGGAAAAAAAAAAAACCCTTCACTCTTTCCCCAATAGCATAGGTTCATGTCATATATATGTATGTATCTCTACCTTCCCTATGACTTGCTGAGTACGTAAGTACTCACCCTTGCAACAACTCATCAATAGATGGAGCATTCTACGACCTTGGAGGATACCCCGAAGATGCTGCGGACCCAGGAGATGATGAGCAGTTTCCTCCGGAACCCTGATGTGGTGCTGCCTTGCTGTCAACCTCTGTTTCCTGTGGTTTGCTTTTGGGCCTAGCTTCCGCCGACTAGATGTATTGTTTTGTTAGACCCTTGTGCCTTGTACGGCACTGTATCTCGTTTTGTACTAAGGCCTGATGGCCATACAATTATGACTATTGTACTATTTTGCTGCTGCAATGTAATCCTGTGATTGACTCATCCTGGGAAGTCAAGTGGTTAAAGGGCCAGCTGCACCGAGCTGGGCTCCTCACAGGTGATGTCACTGTCATGGCAGACGTGACACCTAGCTTCCGCCGATTAGATGATTTATTTTGTTGTACCTTTGTGCCTTGTAAGGCACTGTACCCCGTGTTGTACTAAGGCCTGATGGCTATACAATTATGACTACTGTAATATTTTGCTGCTTCAATATATTCCTGTGTTTCACTCATCCTAGGAAGTCAAGTGGTTTATGGGACCAGCTGCACCGAGCTGGGCTCCTCACAGGTGATGTCACAGTCATGGCAGACACGACATATAACAATTCACACATTCGATGTATATTAGAAAAGCCACGTCTGAAATTAACAACAGATCACGACGAGGACCCAGTGGCCCATACATTTTACATAAAAGTGAACCTTTGCAGGTTGCGACAATGCAACTAACGACTACAAGTTAGACCTGATACATCACATATCCATTCATCCAAAACAGCAAATGTCTGAACCACATTGGACTTAATCATAGGAGTTTAGTTCGAAGGCGCCCGAGGAGCTGGAACTGCCGTCGAGTTACATTTGTATTGGTGATTTCCTTAGACTCAAACTCGATCAACTCAACTCAACTCAACTCAACTCCATTAACAAAAGAACCTACCTTCCAAGATATTGCTCTGTGTAGTGATGGTGTAGAATGGCTGTGCAAATGACAACAATTCTTCTTCTCCAAGCAGGTAAGCATCTGGCCACAAGCTGGTGCATGCAGAAAAAGTAAGATACTTTCTATAGGTCCTAATTTGAGAAACACGCCGGGCTTAAGGATCTTCTTGACCGATCCAACCAAGATCTCGCCCTTCACGTCCTTCCAGCTCTCGACGGTGATCTTCACCATTTCTTTCGCCAACAAGCCAACGTAGGCAGCGTACTGCGATGAAGAACCGTGTACTACGTTGCCCCTCATGAGCATCATCCAAGGGACTGCACAGATCATAATCATATTCAAAAGAAGACACATCAAAATGATGGATACAAAAATTGCAGAATAATTGCCATAATCAGATTAGAATAATCTAACAATATTGCCGAAATTTTACATACCTTGCTTGGGATGCCGAAATCTAGAGGGCGTCGATGGAGGTGCGGAGGTGCAGCGCTCGTCGGTAGAGGTGCGCCAGCCGTCCATGGAGCTTACGGGTTAGGACTACAAGCGCCAGATGAACTGTGAGAATGAAAGAGACATACCCGTGTATTTATAGCACTAGATAAGTTCTATCGGTACAAAAACCGCATACCGTTAGTAATTTTATATATCTTCTAACGGTCCACAAATAAATTACCGATAGAATAAAAACATCTGTAGAAGGCGAATGGTTCTATCGGCACAATACATATTACCGATAGGAGTTTTTGAAAATACTCTGTCAGTATATACGTACATTGCCGATAGAATAACACTAGTTGTAGAAAGCGAACAGTTCTAAAATATTTTTGCTATATTCTAATGGTATAAACATACATTACCGATAGAATAAAGCTATTTGCAGACGAACAGTTCTAACCAATTTTTGATATATTCTAACGGTACGAGAATCCATTACCGATAGAATAAAAATATTTGTAGAAGGTGAACGGTTCTATCGGCACACTACATATTGCCGATAGGAATTTTTGCACATATTCTGTTGGTATACGCATATATTACCGATAGAATAAGTCTAGTTGTACAAGTCGACCAGTCCTATCGGCACACAACATTCTCCCGTCAGTACTTATGCATATCTTCTAACGGCAAATATGTTCATCACCACTAGAGTAAATCATACTGCTTCTTCTAACGGCACATTTTCTATTGGTTTTCTACTAAAGCGCTAATAACCGATAGAATATAGGGGTTAGTAGACTGCATTTCAGTACTAGTGGAAGAAGGTGTTTGGTCGTGCCTACGACCATACGGATGACGGGAAATGCTAGGTCCAGCATCATGGTGAGATTGCACAAGGTGTAAGGCTTCCTTAGTGGCCCTGCAAATCTCGTTTTCTAATTGCTCGCGTTCCTGATCCTCCTTTTGTTTGTGTTCCTGTTCCTCCCTAGCAATTCGCTGCTCAGGAGTTTCCTCTGATAGCGTAGCAAATACTCGAGGAACCGAGGTCGCAGATGGGGAAAACATCCCTCCTTGCTCCGAATCATATTCGAAATCAATGAGAGATTGGAGATTGTCCGGGTCAAACTTCCCAGGACTAAGCTCTAGATTACCATCATCCACATCCTCTGAAGCGATGTGTTGTGGTACATATTCAGCCTCTGATGTGGTAGGACTCACATAAGGCGTTTGTTCCATCTTCTCTAGTTCTTGGTCGATGGACATGACTAGACTTGGAGAAGATGCATCCTCAGGATGTTCTTCAAGGACATCCTCGCGATCCACCTCTTCCATAGGAATGGGATCATCAAGTGAGGGCATCCGAACATGGGCATAGTCGTCGAGATCAAAATCGTTCTCGGAATAATATACGCAGGCATGACTTACTAGAACTCCTGATGAAGAAAACACCATGAGAACGGCCCACGGTGGGCGCCAGGTGTCGACGATTCGGACTCAGGGTCCTTAATTGATATTACGCAAATTTGTGAATTGGATGTGAGACCAAGTAAGTTAAAATAAGCACAAGTCGGTGACACATAGAATTATACAGGTTCGGGCCCTCAAAAGATTGAGTAATAACCCTACGTCTTGTGATGGTTCTACTATGTATAAGAGAGTTTACATGGGGAATGGGATATTGGTATAAAGATTGACAATCTCTCCTTGTACTGCTGTCTATTTTCTATTGCTTGAGTTGTTCAAGTCTTTGATCTCAAGATTATCTATCTTTTCGATCCCCTGCTCCTGTACATTTGTCATCCTCTTGTTCTAAATGAAAGGATGCCAACGTTAAGCAGTTTGGATGATTGCTACTATGCAATTGCATAACTACACTAATCACTTTGCCGGTTAATACATGCAGTTATAGGTAACCGCACATGTTAATTCCTTGACGGTTGTCTTCATATGTGGGAGAAGAAGTTATCTTTATCTTGGGAATGTGTCTGGTAAAGCCAAAATACACTTAGGTCATATCGGTCGTGCATAGCCTACGACCTTATGGTTGCGCAAGTTCTATGACCATAGACTGGTTCTGCACCCGCAACCTTCTGATATACAGGAAGTTGTTTCTGCAACCGTAGTGGCTGCAAGGGCACATGTTTACACATCATATCTGAAATATCTTGAATATGATATATTAAATAAATAACTAGCTCGGATGATAATCCTTGTCAGTTATGCTAAAGCTTTTGACTTGGTCACCATTTGGGTCAGATCCTGAATCACAGTAAAACCAGTTGTTTAAACCTGAACATTCCTATGATCCTCAATTTCAAAGAAGATAAAAAGTTTTTTACTTACCACAAAGAAGCTGCTGAAAGTTGTGTTCAGCATGCTCTCGGGTTCATTTGAAGGATGAACCACAAGACCAGTCCTTTCCTTGACAACGGGAGCAGCAAATGTTGTTTCTCGCTGATTTGCTCCCACCGTTGAGACGATGGTACGGTTTCCATCCGATTGGATTGGAGATCCGCAATTATTTCTTCCACAATGGCCTGAGGACCATCTCAGCCATTGTGCTTGTGCCTGCATTCCTCACGACCTCCAAGGTTGGTGTTGCGCCGGTTTTTGGTGAGGTCAGCAGGGTGCTAGGCACATGGTTCCTGGAAAAATCACCATTGGTAACATTGCTGATTTCAAAATCAGGATTTGGTAAGACGGATATCCTTACCTAATTTAAAACCCCATCCGACTTTTCGGTTTCGGTGATGCACTCCTTGTAGAAAGGAGCACGTTAAGCGACCCTGTTGCAGCATCATTGGGGCTCATCCTTGTTCTTATCTTCTTGAACAGGATAGTAGACTCCTCTTCCTGCATATTCAAAAAATGATTAATATATGTAATTGAGTAAAGGTCGGCAGTGTGATGTTCTTACCGCAACTTCTCCTTCTTCGTTTGGAAGAGGTGTCACCAGGCCTGAAGCAATTGAAACTATGGCCGCAGAATCTTCCGAGACCATGGCTGTGGAAATTCTTGCCTCAGGGCTAGTAACTTCCTTTGTGATCGCGAGTTCTCTCACGGCCATGAGATCCCTTGCCTCAACAGTTGTTTCCACCATTGAGGACAGTATGTTGGCAATGGTGGGGGAGGGTGGCCTCTCTGGAATGTTCGTCTCCAAAGGGTTCACCACTCTTCTCTTTCGGCGGATGAGAGTAACGTCGGCTTCCTCATCCTCGCTCCCCTCACCATGTACGATTAAGAAGTGACTCCTATTCATACATGGTATAACAGGGGGAAGAGAAAACCTTACCGTAGCAGTTTTCGCGGCGGTTTTCTTCGCCTTAGATGAACCCCCTCCTATGGTCTTTACCTTGAATGCTCCAGGGGTTGGATTCTTTATCTTGTTGGCTTTGGAAGAGATAACTTTCCCTCTCTTCGATGTTGGCCTCCCAGAAGGTCAAACATCATCCCCAGGACATTGTGTCCCGATAACTTGCCCCTTCAACAGCTGCATCATTTCATGATTTGTGATTTGATGATCGATATCAACAGGCATTTGTGGACAAGTTTCTCAAAAGAAATGTTACCTTTTGATGTTCTTGCCTCAAATCGTCACTGCTGTTGATTAAGCTCCGAGGACGGGCTTATCCTAGAGCTCCTTCTATCATCGCATTATATGGCTTCAGAAGGTTGTTTGTCCTCCTATCAATTTCTGACACGGACAAGACTGCTTCACAATCGCAATTACTCAGCATGACATTGATCATCAATAGTAATGCATATTTTGTGAACAAGTAAAACTTACCATTATTGTATTCCAGGGTATTGTCTGCCATGGACTGCACCTCCTAGGCAGGGTGCTCCCTCTTCGTTAGAGGGCTTATCCTATTCTTCACAAAATCGCGAATGATATCTCGCGCGTTCAATCCCTGGTGGACTAAGTGAAGAATTACTTGCACTTATTTCTGCAAGTCAGCACCTAACACTGGAGCGTGTCCATTTCTCTGCTTTTCACCAGCTATCGGTTCTTGAACCACAAGTTGCTCTCCACTGGTGTGGAGTAGTAGAACCATCTCTAGTTCCATCAGTGCACAGAATCACGCATTGGGAAGGAGGGGTAATCTTTTTGCTCCCACAGGCGGAAATAAACACACCCTGCTGCACTAGGACTTTTCGACCATGCTGAGCAATAAAACCATCGAAACAGATCTACGCACGGTAACACTCCCACAAAAGCCTCACACAAGTGTTGGAAGACAGCCAGAATGAGGATAGCATTGGGGTGGAGATTTACCAACCCTAAGTCAAAGTGTGTTAGAACATCTTGCCGAAATTTGCTTTCTGGCAAGAGGAATTCACATCGCAGAAAGTCTTTGAAATCACCTGTTCACTCTCCTGGACGTTGGGGTTTCTTCTCGTTTCCCCGTGGGTCGCTAGTTGATTAGCAGCTGAGAGGGAAGAATTTCCTCTTTCTCCAATGCTGCCAAGTTCTCAGTATCATAATGACTCGATCGACTCCAGGACGCCATCGCTGTGAGAATCTTTGGAAAGATGAAGGTTTTGGTGGCGAGGAGAGTAAAATTGAACAACGAGGGTTTTTTGCAGCGCAATGGCTAGCTAATGCAACAGAGGGTTTTTCTGTGGCTTCTCAAGCAAGGTACCTTCTTTTTATCTGCCCAAAGCCACTACCTGTTGTTCTCATTATTTTAATATTTCCTCATAATGGGTTTTCATGGATTGAACCCAAAACCATATCGTTAACCCTGGTGGAATCTGAAACAAAATGCATCTTTTTTGGAAATTAAATGGTCATTTTATTTCACATTCGGGGGCTACGATACAAGTGATTATATTGGAAATTTTTATGGTTTTAATACCCTATGGTTTCGGGGTAATCGCGTAATTCCAATACTGCTATGATCTCAAAGTAATTCTTTGGTCTCAGTACTATGCATGATCTCAATGCAATCTGTAGTCACAATGTTATTCTGTGACCTTAGTGATCTCTATGGTCTCAATGTTATTTTGTGACCTCAATATTGTCCTGGTTTGACCATGGACAAAGTATTAGTTACCTGTGGATATTTTGATCGCAGAGACATTTACCTATAACCATTTTTCACAAAGAGATACTTATTCAAGAATTCCTACTGATGATTATAGATTACACGTAATCATTAAAAGAATTCAAGTTGTAAGGAAAAGGAATTTTATTTCTTACATTCTTTACATAAAAAAGGGATACAGGCGACCAAAGCGTCAACTGAATCTGAAAGTAATTTACAAAGTTCTCCAAGAGACAGGTTTATATTAGTGGGATCAACACTAACTGCCCCAGGGGAACTCACAACGTCCCTCAGCCTATTGATGTCGTCTTTTATCACAAAGAGGCAGTTGTCCATAATTGCATTACTGAGGTCCCTCTGATCTCGAGCAATATCCCTCTCTATGCTGGCCAACCATGTCTCTTTACTAGCTCCATCATAGCACTCTGACAGACTCTCCATAACTGAGGGGACAGTCTCAAGGTTGTGTCCTCACCTGTTGAAGCGCTCCTACAGCTCCTCTTTTTCTTCTTAGAGAGTTCTGCATAAAGCAGAGTTCTCCCTCAGAAGAACTTGGACCGCAGCAAGCTGTTCGCTGAGGACCTAGAGAGCCTTGTGATAATTGTCATATATGTGCTTATTTTCTATATGTTTGACCCTTCGATCATGTACATTTAGTCACATAAGGCTGCATTTGCATTGATAGTACATATCTTTATCATCAAATTGACAGTATTATTTGTTTCATGATTTTATTGCAAGTTGATGCGATTTGGGTGGATTTCGACTAATGGAGCGTGTCTCTTTGAATTTACCTGACCCTCGGTCGATTCCTGATAGAAGCACATGTTCCTACGGATGCGTAGGAACTGATTGTGCTAAAATCAGTCTCTGGGGGCCTGGAATCTCAAATCCTAGCAGCCAAGGACCTTCCTGTAATTTCCTGGAACCTCAAACACCCATTTGCTAAATAGCCAAGACTCATAAATCTAAACCCTAACTCAGGGAGGACTTAACTGTAGTTTTCAAAAACTCTAAGGGCCTTTTTGCAAAATGCCTTTCTTCTGCAAAGCCAGCCGCCAGCCATAGTTCGACCTTGAGCCAAGATTTTCTTTTTTTCTTCTCCTTCTCTTCTTCCCCCTCACCATTTGCACACCTCTGTCCCACCTCACCGCCGGCGGCCAGGCCGTACACCCCGATGCAGCTTTCTTCTCCTTCCTCCTCCTTCCTTCCCTTTCCTTTCAGCTTCTCTGTTTTTCATCCTCCTTTCTCGCTTTCGCCGCTGCTCTTCTTCTTCTCCGGCACAGTTCGCCGTCGTAGTGACAGTGGCAGCGACGGCTGTCGTCTCCTCCTCTTCTTCTCACCTACAACTTTTTCTGCCTCCCCCAAAATCTTCCACACCTCCTACTAGCCCCGGCCCTAGCCAGTTCTTTCTATTTCCTCTCCCCATTCCTTTGCTCCTCGAGTGCCGTCTCCGTCCTGCATCACAAAGCCTCCTGTCGCTGATCACTCTCTCACCTAAAACCAGCCACAAACCCTAGATTTGCACTAGTGCCGCCACTCCTTCACCTCTCCAACGACTCCCCGCTCCTCTCTTCCTCCAGCGCCGCCGCGCGAAGCTGCCACGCCACCGATGTCACCAATCTCGCCTCACCTCCCGCCACGGATCCGTGTCGCCGCCTTCACCATTCACCGGATCCACCTCCACCGATCCCGCACCGCCCTTGCCGCTGGCGTCCCACGCCGATCCGCCACCTCACGCCGCGCTGCACCATCTCCCACCTCGCAGCGCCGCTGCCCACAAACCCACAGCCATGCATCACCGCATGCCGCCCGATCTCGCAGCCGCTCCACCCCAGCGCCATATCCAATGCCTCTCGTACTGCCTCTATTCCAGCAGCTGCGGCGCCACCTTCGCTCCTCCACGCCATGTGAGCCGCCACCGGATCTACAGAATTTGAATTGAATAGAAATGCATTTCATTTTCATCTATTGGTGATGCAATGTGCTATCTATTGAGATGAATTGTTCCATTTGTGGATGAAGTTGCATGTCTGATTCGGTTATGCTGTTTTCTTTGAAACGTTGGATGGCTCAATTCTGTGGTAAACCTGCATGATTCGACATGTTATATTTTGTGAACTCTGCTTGTGTTGTTTCAAAGGAGCCGAATGCATGTATGTAATTGTTGCATTGAAACAGAATTCGGAGTCAGTCTCTAGTGTTTGGATGAGTTCAAATTCTCAATAATCAATTGTTAGTGTGATGGTTAAATGTTATGTTTGACACATCTGTCATGCTCAAATTTGTACAAGCCTATTGCTCAAAGTGGTTGTTTTGCATTGAATTAATCTGTTGAGCAATGAATTGTTAAATGCTTTTGGAGATTCATGTTATGATGAATTCAAATGCTAAATGTCAATTCTAAACTTTAATAAACATATGTTCAAACTGAGTAATGCTGAGTTGTTGCTTGTGCTTGTTGATGGCTGTTGGGGGAGTGATTTGTGTTAATTCTTTACACACTCATTCGTTGATACCATTGATGGACGTATTCTTCTTAGTCTTTTTCGCCTCCCCCTCGCGAGACTACTAGATGATTACAATTCCTTCACTTGTACTCACGGATATGCGTACAAACTTAGCATCGATCAATAGTTGTCCTGCGATCACCTCTTTCTCTCTTCGCATTTCTTCTGACATTTTCTCCGTCTTTCTTTCTTCTGTTTTAGTTTCATTTGCCATCGATTTATTTTAGTTTTACACGTTTTGCATCTTTAGTCCCTGAGAAAAGAACGATTGAACACTCGCTCACTGCATCGTCCTCGTTCTCTTGCGAGACGGTCTAGGCCGGTACCACCTTGTCATCCTGTGCATACATGGGTCAGTTCTAGAAATATGTAACAAGCAGAGAGGATAAAGACAATAACCTGGGTCGCAGGCTGGGTGGTAAAAGCTTAGGAAGGGGGAGAACTTGGTGATAAAGGCACTGCAGGTGCAATGACAGCTAACACCTCCAGTCTAGAAGTTGGATGCAAAGAAAGAGCTGAGGGTAATGTGGCAACCCAGTCTTTGCTTCACATTTACTATTTGGGTGAAGCTCCACTCGACGATCCTGCATCATGTCCAGACCATTTCTTCGAATATGTCGAGTCCTCGAACATCTGAGAATTCTAAAATGCATTGCTATGGAAAGAATTAAATCACAAAGAAAAGATTCACGCAAATTTATTAGAAGAGAATTACCTTCTGAAAGGCCTGTTCAATCTTATCTTCTATTTCTATTGTTTCCTCATCGCTCTCAACAATCTTTTTGGAATCTCGGTTCTCCATTAAGATGAGAGTAGAGAAGGAAAAGTGAACTAAGAAGATAAGAAGAAGGTCTAAAAGACTTAGCCAAAGAAAACTTGTGAGTCTTAGAACTGAAGAGTTTCGATATTTATAGAGCCCAGAGGCGACGGCTTGTGTTTCACAGAGGCCTCGACCTCCTAAACGCACTCACGTTTTGCCTCTATTATGTGGTAAAACACTTCATGAATACTGATTCGACAGGGGCTAGATCTGCTGATAGGTTCTACTTTGCGGAATGGAAACGTTCGCGTTCCAATGCTTCCAATCAGTGGGGATTGAGTTCTTGCGATCGCTACACCCACGCACCTGTCGTTATCAACTATGCTCAAGCCCGGATGACCTCACCACGAAGGTTAATTCTTGCACATAATAGAAGAAATGAGCAAGAACAAGATGCAAAACAATCTGGAATTTCAGAATAACAAATGGAGGTTATCTTTCATCAAACCAGGTCCCAGGACACTACTCCGATGAACAATTGTCTCGCACACAATGGGGGAACAAACTTAGCAAATAACCTAACCGAAAAAGATAGGGGCTGGCGGCCATATGTAGCAGGAGTATGGCAGCCAGAGGTAGGCCACCGGCCAGAGAACCCATCCCCACATAACCCTAGGGATACACGGGCCTTGGGCCCAAAGTAGAGGTGGCCTAGAACCCGGCAGGTTCTCTGCGCGTATTGTTTCGTTGATTGTGGATGATCCAGAAGGAATTTGTCCATGGCCCCAAGCCCATTGGAAAGGTGTCATCGTGGGCTTCTCGGTGAAGCACTCGTTTGCCCCAAACGGACTCTGTACATGGCCTGAGCATCTGTTTGAAGTTGGACTTCTGTTGGATGGCCGAGCTGGACTCGCGGACGAGTTGGGCTTGATCTTTGGTTGGGCTTTGTGCGTCGTGGGTTGCTCCACCTTTGATGTAGCTCGCTGATCCTCCGTTGTAGGCCTTGGGAATGGCTCGGCACATGGATTCATGCCGACTCGCCGTTCTCCTTGATCTTCTCGTGGCGGCGAGAAAGTAGTGGAGGTAGTGGATGGAGCCTTGTTCATATCCGAGGTAATGATGTCCTCATCATTCTCCCCTTCTTGAATTGGAGTCGTCCTCGACTGCATCACATTCTCCTGTAGAAGGTTAGTCACAAGTGGAGACACGGCAAGTGGCCATTTTTCCAAAGAAAATTCTTCACCCTTGCAATTATAGACATTAATTTCAAATATATATATTTCATGTTCAATTTGATTTCCAGCCTCACAAGCAAGCTGAAACAATTGAGACAAAGAATTATATTCCTTACCAATAAGAATGTCCTGAATTTCCTTACCAAGCCCACCTATGAATCGAATCTCATTAGCTTCCTCGGTTTCCTCTAAACAACAACGCAACAAGCATGTTTCTAATTCTTGGTAGTATCCTTTGACAGTGTTATTACCCTGTTTTATATGTTGTAGTTTCTTAAACAAAAATTCAGCATAGGGTTTACTGACAAATCTATCTCTCATAAGCCTTTTCATGTCTTTCCAAGTGTGAGGTAACTTATTACATGCACACAAATCCGTCCACCACATTGAAGCAAAAATAGTTAAAGCACTAGCGGCACTTCTAATATTTCGTTTATCACAGATTTTATATCGAACAAAAATTTTGTCGATCGCTATTTCCTAATCAATATATGCATCATAACAAAATCCGTTATAAGAAAGATGGGTTGGAATGATTTTACTCGTACACATGGGGAATGATGCAGCAATGGTGGTGTAGGTCTCTTGCAATCTTTCCCTATGGCGGAACATATCAATTTGTGTTTCAATCTCCTTAGTAAATGCATCACCTGCCATTATTAGTAGAAAACAAGAAACACACAAGAGTATATTTCCCTATCAACTACTAGGTGGTGCACAAGGAGTAAAATTCACTCTCGCTCAAGCTTCTTATCAAGCTCTTGCAAGTTTCTTACCAACTGCAACAGACGGTGCAATCCGGTGGGCTGGTTTTTGACAACTTGTGACAGTGGTGGAGCACAGGATTGTAAAGTAAATCTGTAACTAAGTTGGAAGAAAGGGGAGCTCGGAAGGCTATGTATGAGTAGCAAGGATCAGCAATCAATTAATCTCAGAATTACATAGAATTGAATTTTTGTTCATCTCTGGTACTTAGCTTAAGTTGCTGATCAACCAACGGTTGGTGATAGTCTAAGGCAAGTGTATAGCAGTCGATACAAGTGGTAGACACGAGATAGCTCAATGATATGCAATTTGGAACCTGAAAGCACAAAGAGGAGACCTAATTTGGAAACTGCTGATTTCTGTCCGTGCGACACCAAGTCAGTATTTTGACCGTATCTTTTGGTCAGTTGCTTATTTTGCAATGATTTTTTTCACTATTTCCTGACGGTGTTTTCTACAAATTTTTCTTTGGGCCCACTTTCTGAAAACTAATAAAAAATGAGCACAAAAATCACAAGTGTGCACAATTGCGTATTTCTGACCTGAAACTAGGTCATAGTCCCGACCACATAACTTTTCACTGCCTTGATGGAAATTGAGTTATGAATCTACTGCTTTTTGGTTCACTCAAAAAGGATCAAGGAATGAAAAGTGATGACACTTTTCGTGGAGATTGGAAATTATGGTTTGGGTTGTTGGACGGGTTTTTGGGGTTGTTGGACGAGTTGTTGGTGTGGGATTTTTTTGTTTTTTTAACGCATCAAAGCTATGACTAGCAACTAGAAAACACTAGAACTGACGCAAACTCAATTTAACAAACCAAAATTAATAGATCAAAAGGCACAAACGGGTTTGGACAGTGGAAATTTTTTTTTTGAAGGGCAAATTTTCTGGACTCTAGGGGAAGAACGTAATTAATCTCAACAAAGAGGAGATACAGTGTAACCTATCGGGCAACCTTCGCTCTGATACCAACTGATGTGACAGTGGCCCGATCTTCCGATAGATTCTACTTTGCGGAACGGAGACGTTCGCGTTTCAAGGCTTCCAATCAGCAGGGATTGAGTCCTTGCAATCGCTACACCCACGCACCTGTCATTATCAACCGTGCTCACATATGAATGACCTTACCACGAAGGTTAATTATTGCACGCAGTAGAAGAAATGAGCAAGAACAAGATGCAAAACAATCTGGAATTTCAGAATAACAAATTGAGGTTATCTTTCATCTAACTTGGTCCGGGGACACTACTCCGATGAACAATTGTCTCTCAGAGAACAGGGGAACAAACTTAGCAAATAACCTAACCGAAAAAGATAGGGGGTGGCGGCCATATGTAGCAGGAGTATGGCAGCTAGAGGTAGGCCACCGGCCATAAAACCCATCCCCACATAACCCTAGGGATACACGGGCCTTAGGCCCAAAGTAGAGGTGGCCAAGCACCCGGCAGATTCTGTCCACAGATTATTTTATCGATTGCGGATAATGCAGAAGAAATTTGGACATGGACCCAAGCTCATTGGAAAGGTGTCGTTGTGGGCTTCTCCGTGAAGTACTCATTTTCCCCAAACGGACTCCGTACGTGGCCTGGGCATCCATTTGAAGTTGGACTGCTGCTAGATGGCTGAGTTGGACTCGCCGACGAGTTGGGCTTGATCTTGGCCTGGGCTTGATGTGTTGTGGGTTGCTCCACCTTTGATGAAGCTCGCTGATCCTCTGGTGTGGGCCTAGTGAATGGCTCGGCACATGGATTGATGCCGATTCGCCGTTCACCTTGATCTTCTCGTGGCGGCGAGGAAGTAGTGGAAGTAGTGGAAGGAGTGGATGGAGCCGTGTTCATATCTGAGCTAGTGATGTCCTCATCAATTACCTATCAAGTTAAACCCAGAGATTTTCATGGAAAACAAACTGCCACACGGTGTAGAGTACAATAGAAGAAGGTGATGCGTCGGGTACCTTATCCAATGATTTTTAAATTTAGGGGCTAGCCGACGAGTATTATTACCCGAGCTAGTTATTTATTTAATGTATCATATTTATGATATTTAAGATATGATGTATAAATCTTTGCATTAGCAGCCACTATGGTCGCAGAAGCAACTTCCTGTGTACCAGAAGGTCACAGGCGCAGTACCAGTCTATGGTCACCGAACTTGCGCAAACATAAGGTCGTAGGCTATGCACGACCAAGGTAATCTAAGGATTACATTTAACCAGAGTTGTGTTTGAGCTTTACCAGACACGTTCCCAGGATAAAGATAACTTCTTCTCCCACGTGTGAAGACAACTTTCAAGGAGTTCAAATGTGCGGTTATCTATAACTTCACGTGTTAATCGGTGAAGAGATAAGTGCAGTTATGCAACAGCAGATTAGCAACCGTCCTAACTGCTTCACGTTGGCATCCTTTCGTTCAGTATAAAAGGAGGGAAAGAACCACAAGACAACGGAATGAAGAGATATATGAGATATATATCAAGCAATAATTAGTAGATAGAAGTATAAAAGGAGATTGTCAACCCCTATAACAATCTCCTTTTCCCTGTAAACACTCTTATACATAATAGAAACACCACATGACATAGGGTTATTACTCAATCTATTGAGGGCCCGAACCTGTATAATTCTGTGTGTCACCAACTCGTACTTACCTTAACTTACCTGATAAGCGCCCTAAAAGGTCTCACTCCTTACTCACAAATTTGCATAAGATCGACTAAGGACCCCAAGTCCCAATCGTCAACAACTGGTTCTAGATCTTTCTCGAAACCAAGTCTTTGATGTGAAGGCTATGTGGTTGCACCCTTTTGCTATGATATTTACGCAGAGCTTATAAATATGCTGTGGACTGAAACAATGCTTGACTACACTGTTCTTCCAGAAGATTGAGTTCATCTTCGCTTGTTTCCTGTAGATCTGTAATATGGAAATTGTTTATGCGAGGAGATCCAAGTTGGATTTCACTTGGCAAGATGGCTTCGGCACAAAACAGTAGTTGGAAAGGCGTGTCGCCCATTGCTTGTCTGGGTGTGGTACGAGTGGCCTATAGAACGTAGTAGAATTCATCTACACAAGTCTCCGAGTGTATCTTAAGGTGGTCGAACACTTGTTTCTTGATCCCTTGTATTATTTGCCCGTTGACACGTTTGACTGTTCCATTGTTTTGTCAATGAGTGATGGATGTGAAACAAACCTTGGTACCGAGATTGTCGCAATAGTCTAAGAAAAGACCACTAACGAATTGGGAACCATTGTCTGTTACTTGAAACACCAAATCGTGTCACATTATTCTTGTGAAAGAACTTCTTTGCCACTGCGGCAGTCATGGTGTGGGCTGGTTCAGCCTCGACCCATTTGGTGAATGTAGAAATGGCTACGAATAGGAACTTGTATCCATTGACAGCTTGGGGCATTGGTCCTAGAATGTCTATTCCCCATATGGCAAATGGCCATGTTAACGAAATAGTTTGCAGTGCATATGCCGGCTGATGAACTTGTCAGGCATGAAATTGACACTGGGGGCATCTTGTCACCAAATGTTTGGCATCATTGAATGCCGTAGGCCAGTAAGACCCTTGTCGAAAAGCCTTTCCGACCAGTGTTCGAAAGGATTCATTCGAGCCGCATATGCCTCCATGTATTTTTTGTAGAAGGTTTTGGCCTTCCTCTTGAGGGATGCAACACATGAGTACGCCTTGCGTGCTCTTTTTGTACAGGGTTCCTTCGACCAGTCCGTACATGCATGCTTTCCTAACTAATTGATTAGCTTCGGTTCATCCTCGGGCAAGGTCCCATGCACAAGATAGATCCTCAATGGTTGGATCCAATCTGCTTCCTGCTTGAGCGCAGTGACATTTGTCCTTGCCTCGGTCTTCTCAGTGATCGAGAGATGTTTTAAGTGCTCAATGAACAATCCTGTCAGAGCGGATGCATGTGAGGACGCAAGTTTTGATAACTGGTCTGCGAGAATATTGTCTCTTCACAGAACGAATTGGACTTTAAAATTTCTGAAGTATTTTACAATTTCCTCACTTTGTCATGGTGACGAGCCATTGTCTCATCGGATGTGCTGTGCTCCTTGTTTACCTAGTCTACGACTAGCTGTGAGTCTCCCCTCACCACTAGCAAATGGACTCCAAGGGAATTGGTAGCATGAGTAATAATCTCGGAAGCTCATCAATTCGCAACACGCTATTGAGTCGACCAACTGATCAATGCGAAGAAGGGAAAATCATTCTTCGGGAAGGCATTCTTAAGACTGGTGTAATCAACGCACATGCGCCACTTACCATTGGACTAGAGGACCATAACCAAGTTCGTGAGCCATTCGGGATGGTTAACATTACAAATGAAGCACGCTTCCTAGAGTTTAGTTAACTATGAAAGAATGGCTTCTTGACAATCAGGAGCAAAGCGTCTGAGCTTTTGCTTTATTGGTTGTAGTCGAGGCCGAATTGCTAGCCTATGCTCGATCACTTCCCTTGCGACTCAAGGCATGTCGGATAGCTTCTACATAAACACATCTGTGTTAGCTCGGAGGAAAGTAATGAGCACGAGTTTCTACTTGTCGTCTTGACCGCATCAGGTTCTTTGGTCCCCAACTTTACATCCTGTAGGGGGAGTTGGTCAACCAGTTCCAAAGAAATGCGATCACAAGTGAGGGCCATATTTGACTACACCTTACTGTGATGATGCCTTTTGGTCCTAGTATTTTGACGCACTAATAAGCGTAGTGTGTTGCCGCCATGAACTTGGCGAGTGAAGGCCTGCCAAAGATAGCGTTGTAAGCTGAATAAAAATCAATTACGTCAAAAGTAATCAACTCTGTTCTAAAATTTTCTGGTCCTCCCAGTGTTGATTTTTGGGCTGGTGGTCACATCAGCAGCTAAACAAATTTACATAACATCCATCAGGAAGTTATCCCCTAAAATCAACTTTGCACAGGATTTCTGAAAGAGACATACGTTTCAATGTGCCTGCCCAAACTCATCGGTGTAATCAACTAAGCTCTTTGGTCTCGGTGCATTCATATCTCCTTCCTCGACGGGATTGAAAGATTTCAGCAGAAAATTTGTCCTCACCTCGACGTTTGAGGGGGACAAAGCTGGAGTAGATGATAACAATTATAAAAATGACACCTCCAAGGAAAATAAAATTTACGCAAACTCTACCAATCTGCTATTCTCATGGTTTAGGCACTTACCACGGTTGTAGTCCGTGGTAGCGTCTTCCACCACGCTGACTTCCCACGCAAGGTGTCCCTCTTCCTCAGAGGGCTGATCCGATTCTTCACAAAATCTTGGATTACATTACGAGCTGTCAAGCCCATGTTCATCAAGTATTTATGTACCTGGGCTTGCCTCTTCTGCTCATCATTGAGGGGGAGCAATGTCCTTCTCCTTGCTCTTCTCTGCCGGCTGATCAGCAAACCAGATATGACTTCTTTCGGTGCGATGTAGTAGAACCACCACTGATACCACTTGTGAACTGAGTCACGAAGTGGGAAGGGGGAAATCTTTCTTCTCCCGAAGTCGAAAGTAGACACAGCCTGGTGCGGTGGTACCCTTCGAACTCGCCAGGAAGTAGTACTAGCGAAAGAACGACATGCTGGGCAAAAGCCCAATGTACGCCTTGCACAAGCGTTGAAATGTGGCGAGGATCAAAACTGAGTTAGCATGTAGATTCACCAACCCCAGGTCGTAGTGGGTGAGGATCTCCCGCAAAAAGTTGCTTTCCGGTAGGTGAAAGCCGGAACGCAGAAATCCTCAAGCACCACCAGCTTGCCTTCTTGCACCTTCGGGCTCTCCTCATCCTCCCCAGCAGGCCGCCATGGAATCAGTGACCTAGAATGGTGGTAACCATCCGCTTCCGAAGCCAATCGACTCTCCTCTGACTGATGACAAGATCGCATCCAACACGCCATTGGGTTGAGTTTTGGTCAAGGAAGATAAGGCTAACAGCTTCAAAGACACAGGGGGAAAGCAAATAACTACGAGAAACCTTTGGAGACTACACGGTAGGTTGCGTGCACAGGCTGGGCTGAGCACGAAGGGTGTAAAAACCCACTTTCCTCAAGTTCTTAACCCTTGTTCACGCCACATGAGAAAAAGGCACTTTGACATTAAAAGCCCATCAAAACAAACTTGACACGCGCACTCAAAGTTCTTCTTGGATTCGGCAAGAAGTTGAGATGAAAAGACACCTTTTCAGAACCTGAAACGCCTTTTCAAAGCTTGGAACGCCTTTTTCAGTAAAAAAGAAAGCCTTTTCATTTCGACTTCGGGGGCTAGCCAACAAAGTTAATCATTCTCATGATCGCACATAACCTTCCCATGACCGCGATAGTCATTCCATGACCACGCATAACGTTCCATGGTCACATCTACCTTCTTACGGCCGAGGAAAGCCCAGGAAAGAGATGGAGAAATAGTCCAAGGTTGTTCTAGACAAAATTTATCATTGATATTGAAATTTTTACCTTGTAAAGTTGATTCCTTTCATTGGTAATATTTACATTGATAATTTTAACATGAAATTTACAACTGAGTAGGGATACAACAGGCGAGGTTGAGGTCATGTAATAATCTATCTACTAAGGGCTTGACCTCGGCCCTAGCCGCGTTCAACTGATCCTGTCCGCTAAGATCTGCATTCCCCACCACTGGATCTAGATTTAACCCTGGGCCGTGGTGGAGCTCGCCTACAATGGACAATGGAGATTGCGGCACCGACTTTGGTCCTTAACCTCTCCCTGTGCCTCGTTGCGGACTCTAGGATGTTCGCAACCAGCGAATCATCTTGGGCCACAACCTAGTTGAAAGACTCCTCGAGAGACAAGTCAACCCTTTAAGGTTTAACGACTTCTGCCTTAAGAGCGTCTGCATCCACCTTCATTGTCTTGAAGGTTTCCCCCTCAGTGCGACTACAGCCTTCGATCAAGGCATCCAAGGCGTCCTTCTCCCTATAGAAAAGCTTCTCGGTGTCACGAGCAAGCCTTGTAGTCTCTCGAGCCCTCTCGTTGGCCGCCTTGTAGCAGTCAACGACTCAAAGGAGAAAATCGACGTCATGCCCTCGTTGAATGTACTTCTCCTCGAGGCTCTCGTTCTCATCCTGGAGTGAGCTCCACAATGAAGTCTTCTCCCTCAGAGAGGCCAACGCCTCGACTAGCTCTTCCCCGGCCTCGTCTCCCAGAACGACCACCCAAAGTCATACACACAGAAGACGACAGTTAAAGAAAGGAATTCAAAAACTAAGGATCCTTACCAAGGAGGCCGATGCTAACATGACCATAGTAGGGTCCCTGACTTCCACATCCTTCTCTAATGGTGGTGCAGAAGGAGAGGGAGACATCGTGAACAAACCATATAAAGACTAAATAAATTCATTCCTAACTAAATAACTCGATTTAGTTAGAGAAAAGGACAAATCTTCACCTCAAGCCATGAGGACTAGCTTGTGTGGCCCTGGATGAGACCTGAGTTGTTGTTGCAGCTAATGGCTAGGGGGTTGAGGCATCATTCCTTCTGTCATAATCACTTTGGGCAGCCAAGGAAGAGGTCCCAACCATCCTCTTCGAGGAAAACTCATTGGATGATCCAGCATCATCGCTTGATTGCTTCCTTGAAGCTACTGAAATATCAAGCAGCTGCAAAAAGCCAATCGTCTTGAAAAACAACCTTCAGGAACAAATCTACACTGACCTACCAAGAGAGAATTACCGCTTGAGAGGACGGTGCAATGCTGATCCCCTGTGAGTCTAGCGCCTCAACATTTTCTTCGCAACTAAACCTTCTGCCTCATCGAATCGCTCTTGGTTTGGGAATTCCATTCGAATAGAGAATTGTAAGGAGATGAAGGGTTTAAGTCTTAGAAAATTTATGGAGTTGGAAGTTCCATAGCAAGGGAATGGCCATTTATAGAGTTCTAAAGGTAACATTTCGACTTCCTTGCCTAGGGCACGGCGTGAAGGCCTCGAGATCCTCCCTAGTGCATGCCTGGTAACCACTTCCCTAGATTTTCTCCTTGAGTTTTGTTGGGATTCAAAATGATGTAGTTTCAATGCAGGAATTTGAAGCGACGGACACTGTTTACAATTAGAAGCGACACAACCATTGTAATGGGCCTTTGTCGTTTCAAATTCGTGGGCTAGCTAACGAGGATTGTTAGCTGTGCTTAGGCTCCCATGGTCACGCACAACACTCCATGGTCGGACATACCTTTCTATGGTTACAGAAGGCCCAAGAAAGATGCAACGGGTGGTCCAAGGGTGTTATGGATATGGCCCATCAATTGTATTTGTTTCTTGTTTATTTAGACATGAAACCCTATGGATCTCAAAAACTTATTATCATAAATTCCATAATCTCGTGTTGTATCTGTAGACACCATGGTCGCAGAGGAATCTCCCTACGACCCGACCCTCTTGCAGATACAAAGTTTGATATCATTACATTGGTCACAGAGGTACGCGATCACTCTTTATCATAACCGTGCCTTGATCCTTATGATTATTCCCTAGATAATCATAAGTCCCTAACAAGGTAACCGTCGAAGAAGATTAGGATGGTGAGGCACTTTCCACGATGCCAAATCAAAGCTACCTAAACTGCCACATAACCATGATCTACAGTAACCACCGCATACCCACATACTCACGACCTGCAGCTACAATTCTTAGGTTGTTGTAAGCAGTCGTGGGATGTGTCTCCAGAAGGGCAACCGACGATCTCTTCGTCCTGTATAAAAAAGACCTTCAATGGAAGAATCAAGGGCGGGGCGATCATCTACAGAGAAGATTAGACATAGCTATTAGCTAGTACATTCACTTTCTAACACTCTTTCTCTGTAATCATTTTTTCCACAGTGATAAATAAATAAAAGTAGGATCATTACTCAGCTACAAGGGCCCGAACCAAGATAAATTCCCATGTCTTAGATTCGTAGATACATTGAAAACCCCTGTACTTGTATGATTGGCTCCCTCTATTACCCATCTCAATTTTGAATAAGTTCGACAGAAGGACCCCCGGGTTCCAATCGTCGACAGCTTCGAGCAGCCAAATCCCTTAGATTCCATCGATTAGTGGTGATGGGAGATTTACAGCTAGTCGTAAACCTGGTGAATAAGGAATACCATTGTTCCGAGGAGACAATGGCTCTATACCAGGACGAAGTGAGAAAATTCGAAAAATACTTCAGAAGTTTTGAAGTCCAATTCGTTTTGTGAAGAGACAATATTCTCGCAGACAATTTTTCAAATATTGGTTCCTCACGTGCATCCGCCCTAGTAGTAATGTCCATTGGGCACTTGAAAAAGCTCTCAATCGCGACTACCACAAAGGCATCGGAGGTGACGACTAACGTCGTCGCCCTTGAGCATTGTACAAATTGGATTCGACCATTGAGGAATTATCTTGCACATGGGACCATGCCCGAGGATGAAACCGAGAGTGATCAGTTAGTTAGAAAAGCGTAAATGAACAGATTTCTTGAAGGAGCCTTGTATAGAAAATATATTCAAGGGGTGCTGTTGCACTGTATTACTCAAGAAGATGGCAAATCCCTTCTAAGAGAGATCGGTGGAGGCATGTGTGGTGCACACGCATCCTATAGAACACTGGTCGGAAAAACTTTCTGATAGGGTTATTACTGGCCAACGGCACTTAATGATGCCATGCAATGGGTTAAGACTTGCCCACAGTGTCAATTTCATGTTCAGCAGATCCACCAGCCAGCATATGCATTACAAACTACTCCCCTAACGTGGGCATTTGCCACATGGAGAATAGATATTGTGGGTCCTATGCCTCAAGCGATCAATGGATACAAGTTCTTGTTTGTAGCCATTGATATGTTTACCAAATGGATTGAGGCTGAACCAGTCCAACACATTACCGTCACTGTGACGAAGAAGTTATTTCAAAGAACATAGTGACACGATTTGGTGTTCCAAGCCATCTTATAATAGATTTTGTCAGTGGTCTCTTTATGGACTATTGCGAGAATATTGGGACTAAAATCTGGTTTGCATCCGTTGTTCATCCACAGAGTAATGGTGCAATAGAACATGGCAATGGGTAGATAATACAAAGGGTTAAGAAACGTGTTTTCGACCGCCTTAAGTTACACTCGGGGCTTCGGTAGAAGAACTTTACACTGTTCTATGGGCATTGTGCACCACGCCTAGTAGAGCCACAGGCAAAACACCTTTTTGACTGGTTTATGGTGCAGAAGCCATGTTGCCGATCGAAATCAAAATTTGTGCTGCTCACATGAATCAATTAGATATCATAAATCAAAGTGAAAAATGTGAAGATGAGAGTATTTTTCTCTAAGAAAAATGCGATCGAGCACTAATCTGCTTAGTGGCATATTTACAAGCTCTGCATAAATATCATCGTAAAAGGGTGTGACCACGTATTCTAAATGTGGGGGACTTGGTTTTAAGTAAACTTTAAAACCAGTTTGGTCGCAATAAATTCTCTCCTCAATGGGAAGGTTCATACACTATGGTCTCTATGCCGCGACCATGATCGGCTCGATTGACTATGGAAGATGGAAGAATATTATCAAATGCCTAGAACATAGACCAGTTGTGTAAATTTTATGTGTAAGTTCTTTCCATTCCCATTATAATTTTTGATTAATAAGAACTTTATCACCCTATGTTGTGGTTGCATTCCCATCTTCAACATTACTTTCTATCGGGTTATGCCCAGGGGTAGTCGCAATAAGTTCCTTAGTGTGATAAATAAGTGGATTTGTTGGCCAAGCTCATGGTCGCATCTAGTTAAGACATCTCTTTCTAAGCCAGTCCTTACCGCATAAGGGACTTACTAGCATGTGCTGATCATTCGAGTGGCTGTCAGTTACCAAAAACTTATAAATTTATACTAAGCTAGTTATCTTCACTATCTTATGATCGCATCTACCTAAGACATCTCTTTCCAAGCAGGTTCTTACCGCATAAGAGACTTAATAGCTTGCTTTGATCATTCAAGCCATGGTCTCCTTTGGCCAAGAAAATTATCCTGTGACCACTGTACTATGTCTTCAATATCACTGGTCGCAAGAGGGGGCTAAGAGAAAATAACTATAGCATTGGGTCAGTAAATTAAGTACTTTGCATTCTTTCATTTGTTTCTTTGCTAATCATATGTATTTGCAAGGTATAAAATGAAGACTCCTGTAACAAGGTAAATGTTTTTATTTCATTTCCATGGATTGTTACAAAAATTACAAAGATACATCAAGAAAGCCCGAGGTCGCGCAGTAGTTTCTCTATCAAAGGCCTGACCTTGGCCATGATCACACTTAGTTGGTGTTGGCTATCGAAGGTCGCATCTTCCGCCACTGGATTCAGATTTACATTCGAACCATGGTGAAGCATAGGTTTGCAAAGCATGGCAGAGGCTATAGTTGCGACATCGCTCTTCAGTGCCTCTTTCTGCCTCCTCGCAATTTCAGGGATGATCGCAACTAGAATATCAGCATGAGCCATGACTGACGAGGATTATCACCCGAGCTAGTTCAAAGTAATACACGTTGGGTTTAAGACAAAATTAGATTGGTCGTGTGTCTGGAAATCCGTCACTATGGTCTCAGACGACCTAAAGGGCACAGACACAGAGATATTACATGATCGCGGCCCCTGCGTGATCATGAGGTCACAGACAGTGCGCGATCAGGAAGCTACAAGCAGTACACGGTCAGAGGGTCGATGATTATCTGCGACCAGAACAGTTCGAGAAGGCTTAACTCTTGGAACAGCATATCCCGAGAATCACGAAAATATTTCCACATATGAAGACAAGTGCCAGGAGGTTAACGTATGCGGTTATCCCTTGATTGCATGTGTTAAGCCTACATGGGAGTTAAGGGCGGTTAACAAAACTGCATCTTAACAACTGTCCAAGGCCGTTCCGCATTGGCGCCTTTTGTCCAGTAGAAAAAGATAGTCAATGCACGTTCTAAGGAGGGTGAATAATTCAGTCAAGCTTATAAGCACTTCCATAGAAGAGATCATCGCCTGTGATCTTCTATTCTACCCTCTTGTAAAAACCTTTTATTACATATAGTGAAATCACAACAGGACAAAGGGCTATTACTCCCACTATCGAGGGCCTGAAGCTTTATAAAATCTCTTCTGCCTCTGCAGGCCTGATTTATCCTACCTTTCTGGAGGAGCACCCTAAAAGGTCCTGCAACTCACAAATTTGCAAAAGATCGACTAAGGACCCCGAGTCCAAATCGTCGACAGCTCACGCCCACCGTGGGGCCTTTCTCAAGGTGCTTTCCCTTCATCCGGAGGTTTGGCCAGCAATGTTTGGGGCATATGATTCCGAGAACGACTTCGATCTCGACGATTATGCCCATATACAAATGCCTTCACCCAGCGACCCTGTTCCAATGGAAGAGGTCAGCTGCGAAGACATTCCGAAGGGACGTCAAGAGGACACGTTTTCCCCTACCCGGGTCATGTCCATCGACTAGGGGATGGAAGAGACAAGTCCGGAACTTGATGTCAGTTCCACTATTTACAAAATCGAGTCTCAGTCACCATGTGTTCCCGTCAGGGACTAGGATGGCAACGGTTGGGAACTCAGTCCAGGGAGGTTTGATCTTGACAACCTCCACTCTCTCTTTGACTTCGAATCCGACTCGGAGCAAACGGAGATGTTCACTCCTTCTGTAGCTTCGCTCCCTAGAGAATTCGCCGCCTTGTCAGAAGAAAATCCCTATCAGCGGATCGCTAGGGCAGAATAGGAGCACAGACAAAAGGAGGAACAAGAACGCAGCAGAAGGAGGATCAAGACCACGAGCGATGACATAACAAACTCCGCAGGACAGTGCTAGAGGCATTCCAAAATGCGCAGGCTCGTTATGATGCCGCCCCTAGTTCCTCTCGTCACCCACATGGTCGCAGGCATGACCAGACACCTTCTTCACCGCCGGAGCATCCACCGGCGGGTGAAGAGAGGATTACACGTGGCGCACCAAAGAGGAGTACGCATGGCGAACTTCGATCTATCACGGAGGTCTTGCGAAATTTTCTTCCTACCCTGACTGACGCGGACAAATTGGCTTTTGCTAGGATCCTGGCGGAGAAATTGGATGAGGTTGCATATGATGCAACCCCTACAGCTTCCTCCCGGTCTACGATACGTTCCCAAGAAAAGGAGTATTCTTACCCAAGTCATGGTAGGCACAATCAATTACCATCCGAATCACTTCAGCATGACAAATCTAGGCACGTAGGAAGCTCTCGTGATCGAGATCAAATTCCTGTGCATTCTCGTCTGGGACCACGCGGTGCATCCCCATCGTGTGAAATCGCTCGTGGATATGCTGGAAACCGCATAACTCTCCATAGTCCATATGTAGGTTGCAAGGCTTTTTCGCCAGGCCTCCGTGCGGTCATCTGGCTGGATAAGTTCAAGCCAGGGGCTATTGAGAGGTTGGATGGGATCCAGAATCCATCGGAGTTCCTTCAAATTTACATTACCGCTATCCAAGCGGCAGGCGGGGATGATCGCGTCATGGCCAACTATTTGCCGACGGTTCTTGAGGGGCCGGCAAGGACCTGGCTCTTCAATTAGCCCGAGGATTCGATATATAACTGCGAAATGTTGTGCGATGCCATCCTCAACAATTTCCAAAATTGTTATCAAAAACCCGGGAAAGAAGACGATCTTCATCATCTACGACAAACCTCTACGGAGACTCTCTGACAGTTTGTCAAAAGGTTTGTCGGGGTGAGAAATATCATCCCAAACATATCCGATAACTCTGTTATCAGGGCGTTTAAGAGCGCTGTTCGATATCGAAGATTTATGGAAGATTTACTTATCAAACCCCCTTGATCAGTCGCCGATCTCTTTGATATGGCTGATCGCTATTCAGTCGCGGCTAAGGCCGTTGAATGGAATAGGATGGTCGATAAAGGAAAATTACCGCACCAACCAGGTCTCAAGGAAGTGAAAAAAGAGGATGTAGGCAAAAAGCCAGAGTTTTCGTCAAGCGGGAAGTCAAAGAAAACCAAAAAGAATTGAACCGGACAGTACCGGGAGGTCGCAGTCACGGAAAGGCCACCGCCGGCGAAAGGTAATAAGTTTTCATTTAAAAATAAAACTGCCTCTGGTGGTCGCAATTCCGTCCAGCCAGAAAAACCAACTAACTCGTAAGAAGGCAGGAAATGGTTCCGATCCACAACTCTCCGGGACACGACCTCAAAAATTGCCGGAGCTGGTTGAAGCAACTAGATGACTTCTACCAGGGAATTGGGCCGATGCCAACTTTGCCATCGAAAGAGCAGACTTGTAGGCTTAGAGACGCCGACGGGGACAAAGAAATGTCCTACCAGGTACCTCGTAATTATGTTAATGTCATTTTTGGAGGTTTCTCCTGTTTTGTTTCTAAACGACAGTTTAAAGCATTGCATCGAGAAGTTAACCAAGCAGAAGCTCCCCTTGGCGAACCTCAATACCGCTGTTGGTCAGGCACTCCTTTGACATTTGATAGCTCTGATTGTCCCGTTGGGCTTACTCGACCACTGAGATTACCTCTGGTCATTACCCCAATAATCAGTAATGTGAGAGTTGAAAGGGTCCTGATTGATGGAGGCAGTTCCTTGGACCTTTTACTTGTCAAGGCATTGGATGAGGTGCAAATCCCTCGTTCAAAAATCAAACCCACCCATAATCCATCCGTTTCATGGGATAAGTCTTGGTCCTTCGATGATGCCAATGGGACAGGTGGTACTCCCGGTCACGCTGGGTGAACTGGATAATTTCCGAACAGAGTTAGTTACTTTCGATGTAAATGATTGTGATTCGGCTTATAACGCGATTTTTGGCAGGCCAACTCTCGCTAAATTTATGATGGAGACGCACTACACCGATCAGCGCAGCAAGTTGCCTGCCGCAAAGGAGTAATCTCGGTCCGAGTGATATTTACTTGATTCGCCTTATTTTTCTGTACATTTTCCCCATGTTTTTGCACATATTAGTCATATACCTCGGCATATATATCTAGATTATTCCAGATTTGCTACCAAATCGATCGGATTACTTGTTTTGCAATTTTTTATCGCAGGTCGGCGCGAATTGGATGGATTTCTGGCTAGCGGTTGCGCCTCATCGATTTAATCCGGCCATCGGACGATTCCTGATGGAAGTGCGCGTTCTCACGAACGCGTAGGATCTGACCGCACCGAAATCGGAGTCTCCGGGGGCCTGGAATCCCAAACCCTAGCCACGAGGTTCCATTTCTAAATTTCCAAACCTCGAGGGCTTTTCTGCAAAAGTGCCAAAATCACCATTTTACCCAGCTGCCGGCCACCTGAGCCATTTGAGCCGGCTTTTATTTTTTTTTCTTCCCTTCTTCTTCTTCCCCAAACCACTCTTCCACACCTCCCTCCACCTCGCCGCCGGCGGCAGGGCCGTACGCCGGCAGTGCTCCATTCCCTCGCTGCTCCACCACTCCACGGCGCCTCCTCGCCGAATCCGACCTCTCTACAAGACGACGCCACCTCCACAGTCCATCACAGCTGTGCCGCTACATCCCACGCCGCCGGAGCACGCGAAGCCTCCACCGGATTTGGCCGAACCCGAGCCGCTGGCGCCGCCCTCGGTCACCCCCGGTCTCCACACCAGTGCGCCGCCGCCACCGTAGCCAGCCCACGCCTGCGTCGCTCCCGCACCGTTGTGTTGAGTTCTGGAGCCCTTTTGCATGTTGTGTTGAGTTGTCTGCATGCATTAGTGGCTCGACAATCTATTGTAGGTTGAATTGTGATTAATCATCTTGTAATGGTACTAAAACTACTTGTACTTAGTTTCGTTGTGGATATTGTGGAAATTCGAATGCTTACTAATATCTTTATTACCGCATTCTATCTTGTATACTGAAATGTCAATTGTCAACCTAATCTCTACACACATGTTTAGAACACGAGTCTCCTAAACAATCATATAACTTGTGTAAACCAGATTTGAAAAAAAAAAAATCTTGCTAATAAGGTCGCATTTGTTTGTTTTCTACCTTGTAGACACTGCCAAATTTTCTTTTCTTTTGAATAAGAGCTCTTCTGCTTCGTTGCTCCTCTGAGTCTTCGGTATGTAAGCATGGTTTGCACATTTTCAAATCTAATAAGTGCACAAGCCTTCCCGCTACATCTTTTGACTCATGAGCATGTTTATAAAACACTCTAGTGGACTACCTACCCTAGAGCGAAGTACGGAGAGATTCGCCTAAATAAGTCGAAGGGTAGAGACTTACATGAGCACCAGATTTCGTTTTTCAAATAAAAAGAGCTCAAAAATTAATAAGGTTGAAACTGCTTATTTGATGTTTATGGAGACCGTAGTTCTTCGATGTCTGTGTATTGTTTATGCTCACTTTGAATTTCTATATACACGTATGGATGTAGGTGGTATGAGTAGAACTAAGCATTCTTATTTCCTCCATATCTAGAACTAAGCTAGTTACTTGCAATTTCAGAGCAATTATTAGATGGTTGAGCGTTTGATACATATCTTAGTTTGCCGAGCTTACTATATGCAGCATTTTACTCTTTCATGACATCTGTTTGCTTGCTTGTCTCCTTGGATTTATTTCTTGTCACATTGCTTGAGGACAAGCAAAGAATTAAGCTTGGGGGGATGATATTTACTTGATTCGCCTTATTTTTCTGTACATTTTCCCCATGTTTTTGCACATATTAGTCATATACCTCGGCATATATACCTAGATTATTCCAGATTTGCTGCCAAATCGACCGGATTACTTGTTTTGCAATTTTTTATCGCAGGTCGGCGCGAATTGGATGGATTTCTGGCTAGCGGTCACACCTCATCGATTTAATCTGGCCATTGGACGATTCCTGATGGAAGTGCGCGTTCTCGCGAACGCGTAGGATCTGACCGCACCGAAATCGGAGTCTCCGGGGGCCTGGAATCCCAAACCCTAACCACGAGGTTCCATTTCTAAATTTCCAAACCTCGAGGGCTTTTCTGCAAAAGTGCCAAATTCACCATTTTACCCAGCTACCGGCCACCTGAGGCATTTGAGCCCGGCTTTTATTTTTTTTTCTTCCCTTCTTCTTCCCCAAACCACTCTTCCACACCTCCCTCCACCTCGCCGCCGGCGGCCGGACCATACGCCGGCGGTGCTCCATTCCCTCGCTGCTCCACCACTCAACGGCGCCTCCTCGCCGAATCCGACCTCTCCACAAAACGACACTGCCTCCACAGTCCATCACAGCTGCGCCGCTACATCCCACGCCGCCGGAGCACGCGAAGCCTCCACCGGATTTGGCCGAACCCGAGCCGCTGGCGCCGCCCTCGGTCACCCCCGGTCTCCACACCAGTGCGCCGCCGCCACTGTAGCCAGCCCACGCCTGCGTCGCTCCTGCGCCGTCCACGCGCCACCGGCGGTCCAAATCGGGCCATCCATCGCTGCCACGCTCCTCCAGATCCGCTGCGCCCCTTCCTCCTCCGGCACCGGGCCGCACTCCTCCACCACGGCCGGTCCGTGCCCCCAATGCTCCGGGGCAGTGACGGCGACACCACTCCAAGCCGACGCCTCCCTTCACGCCTCCACACCCGGGCCAGCCGCCCCTGCCGTGGATCTGCCGCCACCATCCACGCCGGCGCCGATCCGCTGCTTTGGTGCTGCGCCGTCGGGCCCCTGCTGCCACCATCCACGCCGGCGTCGCCCTTCAACGTCCAGCGCCGCCGTCATCTTCTTCCACCTCTCCGGCGATCCTCTTCTCCCTCGACAACTATTTCAGTGACATCTTCCCTTCTCATCCTTCTCTTTTCCCTCATTGTTTTCCTATGATGCTTGTGTGATGCTTGTATAAGAACAGGGTTTGATTGTGAATGAGCATTTTGACATTTGAGTAAATTCCAGATTAATTGTGTGTTTATTTCTCTGAGTTGTAGTCCCTGGATGTGTCTCTTGTTTGTTTGCGATCAGAATTTTCTTGTTGCTTCTGCTGATGTTGGACTGTGGCAATTGATGGGAATGAGGATTAACTGCAATTGAGCCGAAGCTCAAGCTTGATTCCAATTTATTGTTTTACTCGCTGCCCTCTCCTAGAATTCCCTGTGATAAATACTGTAGCACCTTAATATGTTTGGCTGTTGAGATGTGTTGATTATCTATCTTGAGTTTTTATGCTACAGCCTGCTGTTATTTGATCTTCGTGTTTGATTTATATTGAACCCAATTTGCTGCATATCTAGTTTGGATTGCTGTGTGTAGACTCTTGTTGATTGTTTCAGCTAATCCTGTCCACTTGAACTGCTTCCACTTAGTAGTGTTTTCTCGGCATACAATTCTTGTCTACCGCTGGCCTAGGGTATGAGTACAGAGTTCTATCTGTATTAGTCGCACTTTAGTCGGTGAGATGAGTCAAGGTAAACCATCCCCCATCCCTCGTTGCGATCACGCTTGATTTTCTAATTTGGATTTAGTTAGACATATTTTGCTCTCATCTAGTCCTTTGGGAGGGAACGACATACTCGTCTTCTACTACGACCTCGTCCGCTATTGCGACCTCGTCCGCTTACGAGGCCCTGTTTTAGGTGGGATCACCGAGGCAGCCGTAATGTGGCATTGACTTGTGATCTGTTATCACTGGAGCTCGTGGATCAACTTCCCCTTCGGGATGTCAAGATTACCACCACGGGTGCGGATACGATCAAGGTCGCCCCTTGACAAGAGGAAAAGCTAAAATTGGTTCCATTATGCCCAGATGATCCATCTAGAACAATTCGTATTGGGTCAAGCCTGGACGACAAATAGGAGCTCGAACTCCTTACCGTCTTCCGGGCTAATGCAGATGTGTTTGCGTGGAAACCATCCGACATGCCCGGTGTCCCAAGGGAGGTAATTGAGCACAGGTTAGCAATTCGACCTGGACAACGACCAATAAAGTAGAAGCATAGGCACTTTGCTGTTGATCGACAAGAAGCTATCCGCGCGGAGTTAGACAAGCTCCAAGCAGCCTTGTTCATTAGAGAAGTCGAACATCTGGAATGGCTTCCAAATCTGGTCATGGTTCGTAAGTCAAATGGTAAGTGGCACATGTGCGTTGATTACACCAGCCTAAACTGTGCCTGCCTGAAGGATGATTTCCCCTTCCTTGCATCGATCAGTTGGTCGATTCTACTGCGGGTTGCGAACTGATGAGTTTTCTGGATGCTTACTCAGGATATCATCAAATTAGCATGGCAGAAGAAGATGAAGAGAAGACTGCCTTCATCGCACTATTTGGCACCTACTGCTAGGTCAGAATGTCATTTGGTCTCAAGAACGCCGGTTCCACATACCAGCGCTTGATGCAAAAAACCTTTTCTTCCCAGATGGGGCGTAATCGTGAAGGTCATGTAGACGATTTGGTTGTAAAAAGCTTGAAAAGCTTGACTCATTTAGATGATCTTGCTGAGACCTTTCGTAATTTAAACCGATTTGGAATAAAATTAAACTAAGAAAAGTGTTCTTTCGGGGTTTCATCTAGTAAACTATTAGGATTTCTCATTTGTTCTAGAGGAATAGAGGTTAATCCCGAGAAAATCAGGGCCATCGAGTGAATGAGGTCTCCTTCAACCATGAAGGATGTCCAGTGCCTAGCAGGTCGCATGGCAACTTTAAGTCGATTTATATTGCGACTAGGCGAAAGTGGATTACCCTTCTTCAAAGCTCTCCGCAGGCACCATGGTTTTGCCTGGTCGGATGAAGCCGAGAAAGCATTCCAGAAGGTTAAAGGATACTTATCTAGTCCGCCGGTGTTGGCTTCCCCGGTCGCAGGGGAACAACTACTTCTTTATTTGGCGGCCACACCTCATGCGGTCAGTGCTGTCCTGATCACAGTAAGAGAAGGTGTGCAACGACCCGTCTATTACGTAAGTGAGGTACTTCATGGTCCTAAGGAGCGTTACCCTGAGGTCCAGAAGATACTTTACGCGCTACTGATGGCTTCCCACAAGTTATGACATTACTTTCAGGCACTAGTACAGAAAAGCTTTCTTCTATCGGTAAAAAAAACCCTTCTACTATCGGTTTTTGTACCGATAGAGATAGACACGATAGAACAAGACAGAACATTTTCTATCGGTAAATAACCGACAGAAGAAATTAACAATTATATCGGCATCTTAGGAGTGTACCGATAGCAAAACCGTCGTAGCCTGACGATTAACGGTGGGAAAAGTACACTATTCTAACGGTTAATTACATGATTACCGACAGGAAAATATTACTATTCTATCGGCACCTTATGATTGTACCGATAGAAAACCCGTCCTCGTCTGACGTTTAGCGTTGGGAAAAATACCCATATTCTAACGGTTAATTATAAGTTTACCGACAGAAAAAAGTGTAGCACTCTCTCAGTTGGAAATGACATTATCGATAGAAAAAATCACAGTAGTCTCTCGGTTGTGGATGAGTTCACCGGCAGGAAAAGTCACTATATTCTGACGATTAATTTCAAGTTTACCGATAGAAAAATGGGTAGTAGTCTCTCGGTTGTGGATGAGTTTACCGATAGACAAAACCACAGTAGTCTCTCGGTTGTGGATGAGTTCACCGGCAGGAAAAGTCACACTATTCTGATGGTTAATTTCAAGTTTACCGATAGAAAAAACTACAGTAGTCTCTCGGTTGTGGATGAGTTTACCGATAGAAAAAACCACAGTAGTCTCTCGGTTGTGGATGAGTTCACCGGCAGGAAAAGTAACTCTATTCTGACGGTTAATTTCAAGTTTACCGATAGAAAAATGGGTAGTAGTCTCTCGGTTGTGGATGAGTTTACCGATAGACAAAACCACAGTAGTCTCTCGGTTGTGGATGAGTTCACCGGCAGGAAAAGTCACACTATTCTGACGGTTAATTTCAAGTTTACCGATAGAAAAAACTACAGTAGTCTCTCGGTTGTGGATGAGTTTACCGATAGAAAATTTATAGTGGTCTGTCGGCTGTGAATGAGTTTACCGATAGAACATTCACATATACAGTACATTATTTGCATTCACAATACAGTACATTCACATATACAGTACAGATGCAATACATTATAGATTGGATACACAATACAGTACAGATGCAAAGAAGGGTAAATTCACAGAACAGATTGACACATTACACAGTTATTCACATTTATTCACATATATATGGACAAATACAAATTGCAATCCAATGTAGACATTTATTGACATATATATTTATTCACATGTATATAAACAGTCTATGCACAGAGTACACGAAAAAGAGAAAATTATCATGGCGGATGGTTGGGCACAACTTCCTCCATGACATATTGAGCCCAGATTTGTCGAAGATCTCTAATCTTTGCATTTTCGTATGAGTCTTTCGACATGGCGATCTGCAAGCATGTGTGAATACTTAGTAACTAACTTCCTAATTTAGAACGTGACACCCAATTTTCAAATTTGAGTTAGCTATCGATGCTTCCTGGGGGAATTGGGCAAAATTTGTCTGCACTAGGTCGTACATGTAGCGCAACACATAAAACCCGCATTCCCATGATTGCGGCTGCTGATGGCACTGAGATAATTGCATATGCGAAGACATGTTAGCTATTGTTTCCATAAACTAATTAAGCATAAACAAAAAGTCTCGTGAGTACCTCATATTCTTTCCAAGCTAGTAGGGAGCCCTGCGGTGCGGCATGCCTCCCTCCAGCGGACGCATATTTATCAAAAGCCCTGCATTTCAGTTAGTATTGCCCGTTAATGTATTATCATTAGCTAGTGAGGTGAAAATTTAAATCAAACATATAAGTTACTTACGCCTCCATATTCCCCTTGACCACATATTCCATCGATAATTCGTCACGCATCGAATCGAGGTAGTACACCTCGTTCCTTGGCGGACAGATCACGATGAGGATCCAGTGGCCCCTGCATTGTACGTAAAAGAGGACCGCGTGCTCAAAGTATATCTCAGGTGTAACATACAAGATCGAGTTAAATTAGTACGAAATGCACTAACCTTTGGTGGTACGGCACCAGAATGAACTCCCTGTCCTGCTGCGCCATCAGCGCCTTGGATATGTACTGCTCAGCGTGCGCGGCGTCGTGCTCTAGCATCGTGAGGCTTATTTTCTCTGGGTTGAGGAAACCCACCTTGTCACACGCAGCCTCCGATGCTAGCCTGTACATGCACCTGCATGCAAAGGACGACATTAGTATTGCACAGAAAGTTACTACATTTCAAATGAACTACAACAATGCAGAGTTAGCAAACAGAGTTAGAAAACAGCAATACATAGCATCACCAAACTCACAGGACTCCAGTCCGTATGATGGACATATCGAGCTCCCGCCAGTTGTAGAGGTCGAACAGATCCTCGTGTGCCACGGATATACTCCCGGGCTCACGGTGGAACTGCCCAGGCCTGTAGGGAACTAAGAAGTTCAGATTGCGCCGAGCTCGGTGTAGGTACCACGCGTGGAGGTCTCTGGTTGATCGATCCAATTTGCGCAAAGCTGCCTCCGACATGAGTGGGAGCCCGTTCGTGAACCTCTCCGGCTGTCCCTGTCGCCCTTTTCCCTTGCCTTTGCCCTTGCCTTTTGCCGGGGACTGAGCGCGTACCTTCGAAGGCAAGGGCGAGGTGATGGCAGCTTTCTTCCGAGGTGAAGGCGTGGATGCACTGGGTGGGGTGGAGGCCGTCTTTGATGTGTCCAGGGTCGCACGAGATCGGGCCTCATGCCCCGAGCTGGGGGCGCAGTCCCTTGGTAGCCCAGCGGCAGGCCACTTCAATTAATGAGCACGTATGTTAGCTTATGCAGGTTCAGTGTACTGAGTAGGATGTAATCTAAAATGTGTAGGATTTACCGGTTGTATTACAAGACACTTCTTGGGCCACTGTACGTAGGAGCCCACTGCCTCAGCAAGTGTCTGCAGTTCCTCTGTTGGGACTGGCAACGGAGAATCATTGTAGCCCGGCATGGCCATGTCCACCTGTACCTTTGAGAAACCCAACCGCAGAGGTACACAGTGGACCCGGACATCCGGCCCAGACGGATATACGAAGCCGTGTCCAACCACTTCCTGCCCGGCGCCTACGTGATTCTGTAGGATGTAGCCCTCCGGCCCCTGCAAATTTGTAACAATTAAGTGCACAGATGAAGGCTTGCATCAACTTAAGTGCACAGATGAAGGCTTGCAGTACCTCAAGTAGATCCACTGGATCAGCGAGTACCTTCGAAGCGCAACTGCTTATCCGACCCTGCGGGGTACCGTCGTCCTGGGGATCCGCATCTGCACTCTTGGCCAGCAATGCTTCTCTCAACCGTGCAAACTCTTCCCTCATTTGTGCGACCTCGGTCTGCACCTCAGACTGTACCTCCGCCCGTATCTCAGCCCGCATCTCCGCCCGTATCTCCTCCCGTACCTCAGCCCGTATCTTATCGGAGAGGTCAGCTTCCTTTTCCTTCCAGGTGCGGGCCTTCTTCCTCGGTGGAGCCGGATCTACGAAACCGGCCTTCCACGACACAATGGCTCCCACGGCCCGTGTCCGCCCGGGATGCTCCTTATTTCCTATAGCCCGGGTGAGGATGTCGTTCTCCCTCTGCGGGGTAAACAATCCCTCCGTTGCCTCCTTCTCAAAAGAGATCTGTTACATTTGAAGGTACCTTGTGAGACAAATTGCCTTATATACACTTGCGCGCACACAGTTTACGAGGTTAGCCAACTTACCATTCGCCTCACAACGTCGGCGTCCCCAGGGGTTGCGAACTGCACAAACCCCGTGGACGACACGGACCCCCTCCCCCTCCACCATCGCTTGCACCTCTCATCCTGGATCTCGGAGAGCGGCAACTCAGGGGTGTCGATGACAGGATTTTGTTCGTCTTCCTTCTTCCACTGTTCCTCCTTCCCCGCATAGCCCCGGTATCCGAGCCGATGCGGGTGGTCGTTCCTCTTCTGGATCGCCCTATTCTTCTCGCAAAGGGCCTTGAACTCCTCAGTCCCTTTCTGCTTGGTGAATTCCTCCCATACCTCCTCCGATATGAAGGGGTACTTCTCGCAAGGAGATTTCCCCGCAGCGAGGAAGTTACTGACGAGCCAGCTCTTAAAGGTTTTCCATGTTCCGTTCATGTCCTTCAAGTAGGTAGTCCTAGGTGTATCGTCGGAGATGTTCCACTTAGCCTGTTTCCGAAAAATGCATACAATTAATCACGAGTTAGTTAAACTTTAGTATAAGCCAAGAGAACGTGATTACGAAAGAGTTCAGCGATTTCAGTTCATTTAACCTTCACTTCCGCCCACAACCTATCCCTCTCATCCGCCGTCACGTCCTTCCAGCTCTGGACGGTGATCTTCACCCTTTCTTTCGCCAACAGCCCAACGTAGGCCGCGTACCTCCCAGCATTCTTTCCAATCGGCCTCCCAAATTGGTTGAACTCACAAGAAAGATCCGTGCGTTTGGCCAAACGCCCCAACGTCGTCGCGCCTCGCCCCACCCTCTTGCGCTGGGATGTAACAGCTGCATCTTCAGTAGTTACGATGGGGTTGGCCCTAGTCGAACCACTAGTACCATCCGATGAAGACGACGACATGTCTTCCCCTACAAAACCTTCAACAAACCATATATATGGCAATTAATTCGCCTTGGAGTTCCATAACTCAGCCCAGGACTGGAGACTAACTAGGGCGGCAAAAGGGAAAATAATACAAAAAGAAAGACATGCATAAATTACTTCCTGAACTGTTCAGAAATATTTTCTATCGGTAAACACATGAGCTGCCGATAGACCATAACAATTACCTCCACAGAAGACAATTTTTCTATCAGCAAACACGTGAGATACCGATAGAACATAACAATGTTCTCTACATATGGAATTTTGTTGACAAGCCACCATTCACTGTCATCACATAACATTCTCGATGATTTGCTACACTAATATTCATGGGCCAGCATTATTATTTCACACATAAATATGCACACAAGCATCTAAGTGCCACTGTGCATAATCTTTAGCCTAGCCTGTATGTGAGTCATCAGGACTTCACATCTATTAGGTTGGGAAAAGTCATGTATATAGGCATTTGAAACATATACATCGAAGACCCATCCACACTGCCATATATTCATACGAAGTGAGTAAAAATTCCCAACCAAACTAGTACATTGCATGGCTCATGTCCTTCCAGATCCAAATTAAGTTTTACTACTTGTGCAAAAAAATTTTCTATCGGTAAACACATGAGCTGCCGATAGAATATGTGTCAAACACCTCCAACATATAATTTGCATTACATGGCAGTTGGATACAATTGATCACACATACAGCAGTATAGATAAGTTAAAATCTCAAAACAGGTTCATTACAGCACTGGAACATATTATGTAAACCCTAATTAAAATCAACATTGCCTGCGGAATGTACATAAGCCAGCACAATAGGGAACCCTAGTGTAATTGCAAAACTCGAAGAATTAGTACGTGCAAAACACTAGGATCAAATAAAGAAGATGCTGGAAATAGAACGACGAATTAGGGTATTTACGGCGGCGATCAGTTCTGGTGATGGAGAGGCGGTGTAGAACGCAGCGGCGGCCGGCGGAGGACGAAAATAAGAACCGGTGGCAGTGGCGAACCAGTGTCCAGCCGGCGATCGTCGTGTGGGAGAGAGGAAGTGAGTGGTCACGGCGGAGGTTGGGGATTTCTTCGCTCTCGAAGAGACGCAGTGCTCTAAGGTGGAACTGTTCGAGTGGAGGGAAACTAAAGGGCCGTGTACGAGTAATAAAGTAGCGGAGGAACTTTTCTATCGGTATAACAAAATGATACCGATAGACTTATGTACTTTTCTATCGAAACAACAAAATAATACCGATAGAACAAGTAAATTTCCAGGAAAAATATTTGAAGTAGTGGATGCCTCTTTCTATCGGTATAAACAATAAAATCCCGTGAGACCAATTTTCCGCAGAAAATTTTTTTAAAGTGCTTGAGATTATAGTATTGGGTGCCATTTTTCTATCGGTAAAAACAACAAAATACCGTGAGAGTAATGAAAAGGTAACTTTTTCTATCTGTATAAACAAAAAAATCCCGTGAGCCCAATTTTATCCAGAATTTTTTTTTAAAATGCTTGAGATTATAGTTTCTATCGGTAAAAACAACAAAATACCGTGAGAGTAATGAAAAGGTGCCTTTTTCTATCGGTATAAACAAAAAAATCCCGTGAGACCAATTTTCCCCAGAAAAATTTTTTGAAATGCTTGCGATTATAGTTTCTATCGGTAAAAACAACAAAATACCGTGAGAGTAATGAAAAGTGCCTTTTTCTATCGGTATAAACAATAAAATCCCGTGAGACCAATTTTCCCCAGAAAAATTTTTTGATTAAGTGCTTGAGATATAGTATTGTGTGCCCTTTTTCTATCGGTAAAAACAACAAAATACCGTCAGAGTAATGAAAAGGTACACAATTTAACATCAAACAGACCGTGGTTGAAAGCTGCAGAATGTTAAAGAAAGAGGGAAGATAGCCGGAAAATTGGAAAATTGACATAAAAAGAAATTGTTCATTCATTGTTGTTTTATCACTTACAAAAAAAAATAAAACCCAAAATGCTAGGTCAAGGGGTGGTCTTAGCCCTGGCTGCATGTAGAATAGAGTCAGTTAGACTTGCAGCCAGGACGCAGGACTCCTCTAGCGACAAGTTGTCCCTAGGATCAACTACTACCGCGTCGAGAAGGCCTGCGACCTCCCTCAGCTTCGCTATGGTATCCTTCGTAGTCAAACCGCAGCCAGCGATGGTCATATCCGCGGCTTTCTTCTCCTCGCGAAGACGCCTCGTCCTCGCCCTAGCATTGTCACCATCCGTCTTCATGCGCTTAATGCGCTGGAAGAGATCGTCAAGGTCAAGCCGTAGCTGAGTGTGCTTGTCTGTAAGGAGCTTGTGCTCCTCCTGGAGGGCCCTCAGGTCAGCCTTCACTTTGGCAGTGTCTTCCACGGCTACCATTCCCTGTGCAAATCAACAGGTCAAGAATGAACTGAACATGGATTAACAATACAGTGGTAAACCGAGGAGATTTAGAGTTCTTACCGGGGAGGGCGTGGATGACGATCCCATGGAGGTTGCCATTGTGAAAGAGAAGATGAGGAGTCGAACCGTTCGAGAATTAGAAAAACAACAAAATACCGCGACGCATGGCGAGGTACTTATAGAGTTTCCAAGGCGACGCATGGCGACACGGTTGATAATTCAAAGCGGCAGAGTATTCTTCTATCGGTAAAAACAGGAAAAAACCGTCAGACAACAAATACCGTGAGACTAACGAATTTATTCTAATGGTAAAATAGAACAATACCGATAGAAAACGTTTTGAAGTGCCTGAGAGAAGATGTCCTTCTTTATCGGTATAAATAACAAAATACCGTCAGAAAAAAGGGATTTTTGCAGAACTTAATTTGAAGAGGCTGCGATGAGATTTTTGCAAGTGCTATTTGAAGGGAAGAATTAAATATTTACAGGATAAAGGTACTGTACATGTTAGACCTCATGCTGTGGAGTAAAATTGAGATGTATTAATGCTGTGAACTAGCTTATCATTAAATTCTAAAGAAAAATGTACTGCCTGATGTATTAATGATAAGTTCCTCACCTTGCTGCAGAACTTGTGGGCTGTTTGCTTGGTATTTATCCCTGAAATAAAAATTAATCATCAATGGTTCTCAACCCATAATCCTTCTTCGTGGTCATCTCGCAGATACGTTGTTTCGCCGATATCTACAGTACGGATAGATTGAATGTCCTCTAAAAATGGAGGTATTTCATCGAATTGGTTATACTCCTCTTCGTCGACAACATCTTCGACCCCAACAATACGTCTCTTGCTGTGGAGGACAACATGCAAGTTTGGATTGGCCGGGTCAACGATGTAGAATACCTGTGTGGCTTGCTTTGCAAGTATGAATGGATTGTCTTAGTGTCCGACTCTACCAAGATCGACGAGAGTAAACCCGTAACTGTCAACTTGAACACCTCGAGGGATTTCGACCCATTGGCATCGAAACAGGGGAATCTTAAGTAATCCGTAATCGAGCTCCCATATTTCGTCAATAACACCGTAATATGAGTTCAGCGCCCTTACTGACCTGGCATCCTCGGAAATAGCAAACAGTGTCACTCCGCTACATTGCGGGTTACTCTTGGCGTCTTGAGCTCTTGTGTAAAATGAATACCCATTGATGTCGTACCCCTGCCAAGTCCCTACAGTGAATCTTGGGCCTCTAGCCAACCATGTCACAGTTTCACTTACGGAGCCCTCAGCAGCTCGCGTGACTCTTTCTTGGATCCACTCAGCAAATTTCCTGTTATGTTCTCTGCTTACCCAAACGTCTGACTTCGAAGGATTCTGTGACCGTAACATTACCTTGTGCTTGTGTATGTATGGCTCGACCTCCGTCATGTGTTGTAAGACCCAAAAATGTGATTTTGCGTACACATCACGAGCGGGGACGATAGCTTTGAATCCAATCGTTCCGATTCCCTCAAGCCTACCCTCGTGTCGGGACCTAGGAACACCAATTGAGTCAACCCCGGCCATATAATCTATGCAAAATTCAATCACCTCCTCGGCGGCATAACCTTCCATGATACTCCCCTCGGGTCGACGATGAGTCCTTACGTATCCCTTCAATACACCCATAAATCTCTCAAATGGATACATGTAGCGCAGGTACACGGGTCCACAAAACTTAATTTCTCTGATAAGGTGAAGAATCAGATGGACCATAACATCAAAAAAGGATGGAGGGAAATACATCTCGAGTTGACAAACAGTTGTAACCACGTCGCGTTGCAAAGCGTCCAGTCCATCGGGATCAGTTACCTACGAGGACACAGTTGCGCCAAATATTCATATCAGAAAAATATTCTAATTAAGCTCCACAAATGGAGGTAGTGAACTTATAGTACGAGTGCACGTACTTACCTTGCAAGATATTGCGTTGAAGAAATAACATAGGTTTGTGATTGTCTCTCTGACTTTAACTGGGAGAATGCCTCTGATAGCAATGGGAAGCATCTGTGACATCAAGACATGATAGTCGTGGGACTTCATGCCAACCAGTCTTAGGTCCTTCATAGACACAAGTTTTTTCAAGTTCGCAGAGTACCCAGATGGAACTTTAACACCATGCAGGCACCGACAGAGTTCTGTTTTTTCGCTCTTGGAGAACGTATAGCAGGCCGGGGGGAGGTATGTACGCTTTCCATTCTCTAAAGGTGCAAGCTCAGTCCTTATCCCCATTTCCACCATGTCACGACGAGCTTTCACACCATCCTTTGTCTTTCCTGGAATGTTCAACAACAAACCAATCAAACTGTCACAGACATTTTTCTCTACATGCATGATGCAATGCAATGTCGAACTTGTAAGTGCTCCCAGTACGGTGGATCCCAGAGAATCGATCTCTTCTTCCAAACATTTTTTTCTCGAGGTTTAGAATGCTTACCGAACTCAACTTTGATGTCGTTCACGCGCGAGTAAATCTCCTTACCGGTCAGAAATACTGGAGCTGATCCCTTCTCAGGCTTCCCGTTAAATGATTTCCTCTTCTTACGGTACGTGTGATGCACCGGAAGAAACCTGCGGTGACCCATGTACACTGTTTTCCGGCAGTTTCGCAGCCACATGCTCTCAGTTTCATCTAGGCAAATAGGGCAAGCCTTGGCTCCTTTCGTACTATACCTCGACAAATTGCCGTAGGCAGAAAAATCATTTATGGTGCAAAATATCAGGGCCCGCAAGATGAAATTCTCTTTCTTGTATGCATCCCACACCTGCACACCCTCGCTCCACAATTTCTGTAAGTCCTTGATTAAAGGCGCTAGAAACATGTCAATATCATTTCCGGGTTGTTTGGGTCCTGAGATTAGTAACGCCATCATGATGTACTTGCGCTTCATGCATAACCAAGGAGGAAGATTGTAGATGCATAAAAGAACCAGCCAAGTGCTGTGCCGGCTGCTCATATTACCATGTCGGTTCATACCATCTGTACTCAGCCCGAACCTTATATTCCTAAGTTCGCCGCCGAACTCAGCAAATGTTCTGTTGATCTTTCTCCATTGAATAGAATCAGCTGGGTGTCTCAGTTTTCCGTCTTGTTTCCGGGCTTCAGCATGCCAACGCAAGTGCTTCGCGACTTTCGGATTTGCAAACAGCCGCTTCAATCTAGGTATCACAGGCAAGTACCACACAATTTTTGCCGGGGGCCCTTTCCTTACCTCGTGACGTTCACTGTCAATCCGGTCCCTACGCGTATACCTCGATGCGCCGCATCTTGGACAAACATGCAAACTGGAGTACTCGTTACGGTACAACACACAATCATTTGGGCATGCGTGTATTCTTTCGATTTCCATTCCCAACGGACACAACAGTTTTTTGGCTTGGTAAGTAGATCTTGGCAACTCATTTCTCTCTGGAAGCATGTCCGCTAGAAGATCTAATAGTGCCGTGAAACTCTTATCACTCCAACCGTTTCCTGCCTTCAAGTTATATAATCTCAGCACAGAAGACAGTTTTGTAAATGTTGTACATCCAGGGAACAGAGGCTTCTCAGAGTCAGCAATCAGTTTCTCAAATTCACAGAAGTCATTTTCGTTGTAATCTTCCTCTACATCACGTAACATCTCATCTAGATTGTCATCATCATCATCTACGTGCACATCGGAATGAACATTACCAAAATTGGGATGATCATCGATATTATTGCAATCCACATCCGAATCGTGCTGATTGGTAGTAGTGGTGCTTGTTTCCTCAAGATCTTCGCCATGCCATATCCAACGGGTGTATCGCGCGTTAAAACCACGACGAATCAAATGACTCTTAATTTGATCAGAGTTGCTAAACCTCTTCAAGTTCATACAATCTGTACAAGGACAGAGCATATTTTTCTCTCCCTTCCTCTCCTTTTGTTGCTCAGCAAATTTAATAAACTCATTCACACCATCCAAATATTCAAGAGTAGTACGTTTTATTCCATACATCCAATATTTCCTGTCCATCTACAATTAACAAAATTTAACGAGTAAGCCATGCATGAAACCTGCCCGATTAAGTTATGTATGTGTACATGTACAGCCTCTTACAACAGATACATGTGTTGAACCCTAGCCTGACGAAATTAACACTAATTAACCTAGCTAACTACACAATACAAGCTAGTTAGCTCCTAAAACATGACGCATTTCCAGCTACCAAGCTCCCAAGCTTAGAGCTACAAACTTGGAACTACACAATACAGCTAGCTTGCAAGTAGAGAGGCAGGGAGATCTAGAGGGAGAGAGAGATAAGTGTCGATGATTAAGCGTACCTTAAAGAGAGGGGCGCAATCAACTTCCCTCCAGCCTGCGCTGATCACCCTAGCAGTGTAGCTGGAACTTTCGTCACAAACAGAGGGACACAGAGTGCAACAGAACAAATTAAAGAGCAGCACAGCAATGCACGAGTGGGGTTTTCCTTATAATGGACATTTTTCTAACGGTAAATACATGAAATAACCGTTAGAGAATGTGCATTACCGAGCAGGTACAGGACTTCTTCTTTCGGTAAATATGTGTACGAACCGTTAGATGATGCATGACACTCGAGCATTAGTTTTTCTATCGGTAAATATGTGTATTTACTGTTAGAATATACATTACTGAGCAAATATATGTGTTTTCCTAACGGTAAATATGTGTACTTACCGTTAGATCATGCATGACACAGCACGCACATGAGTTTTTTTATCGGTAGGTATGTGTACTTACCGTTAGATGATGCATGACACTCGAGCATTAGTTTTTCTATCGGTAAATATGTGTATTTACCGTTAGACTATGCATGACTGAGCAAATATATGTCTTTTTCTATCGGTAAATACACATATTTACCGTTAGAATATGCATGACTGTGCAAATATATGTGTTTCCTATCGGCAAATATGTGTATTTACCGTTAGAATATGCATGACTGAACAAATATATGTGTTTTCCTATCGGTAAATTTGTGTACTTACCGTTAGAGGAGGTACTGGTACCAAACTGGTACAAACATGCACATGCCATTTCTCACATTCAAGGAATCATATCAATGTAACATCAAACAGATCTTACATCAAACGGATCTTAACTAGAAGATAAAGCAATATATTTCAAGAAATGCTAATTTGTGGATTAACTAGGAGACACAAAAATACTTTTCGTAGGTAGTTGGGACTTCATCTTGCCAAAGAAATTACAGATGCCAGTTCACAAATTCAGGTACAAACATACACATGCCAGTTCACCAATACAAATTCAGGAACAAACATACACATGCCAGTTCACCAATACAAATTCAGGTACAAACACATACACATGCCAGTTCACAAATTGAAGTGCATGTCTGAAACAGCAGTACAAATACACACCTACCTACCAATACAATTAAATACACAAATACTCCCTGCACATTCAAGTTCATGTCCCAATTAGCAATACATGATACACAAATATACAACAATATACAAATACAACAATTCACACATTCGATGTATATTACAAAAGCCATGTCTGAAATTAACAACAGATCACGACGAGGACCCAGTGGCCCATACATGCATTTTACATAAAAGGGAATCTTTGCAGGTTGCCACAATGCAACTACCGACTACAAGTTAGACCTGATACATCACAAATCCATTCATCCAAAACAGCAAATGTCTAAACCACATTGGACTTAACCATAGGAGTTCAGTTCGAAGACGCCCGAGGAGCTGGAACTGCCGTCGACATACATTTGTACGTATTGGTGATTTCCTCGGACTCAAACTCGATCAACTCAACTCAACTCAACTCAACTCCATTAACAAAAAGAACCTACCTTCCAAGATGTTGTTCTGTGTAGTGATGGTGTAGAATGGCTGTGCAAATAACAACAATTCTTCTTCTCCAAGCAGGTAAGCATCTGGCCACAAGCTGGTGCATGCAAAAAAATGTAAGATGCTTTCTATAGGTCTTGATTTGAGAAATACGCCGGGATTAAGCATCTTCTCGACCGAGCCAACCAAGATCTCGCCCTTCACGTCCTTCCAGCTCTCGACGGTGATCTTCACCATTTCTTTCGCCAACAAGCCAACGTAGGCAGCGTACTGCGATGAAGAACCATGAATACGTTGCCCCTCAGAAGCATCATCCAAGGACCTGAACAGATCATAATCATATTGAAAAGAAGACACATCAAAATGAAGGATACAAAAAAAGCAGAATTATTGCCATAATCATATTAGAATAATCTAACACTATTGCATAAATTTTACGTACCTTCCTTGGGATGCCGACGTCTAGAGGGCGTCGATGGAGGTGCGGAGGTGCAGCGGTCCCCTGTAGAGGTACGCCGGCCGTCCATGGAGCTTACGCGTTAGGACTACGAGCCCCAGATGAACTGTGAGAATGAAAGAGACATACCCGTGTATTTATACAAATATATATTTTCTATCGGTATGAAAACAGAACACCGTTAGTAATAAAAATATCTGTAGAAGGCGAATGGTTCTATCGGCACAATAAATATTACCGATAGGAATTTTTGTACATACTCTATCGGTTTGTACGTACATTGCCGATAGAATATTACTAGTTGTAGAAGGCCAACAGTTCTAAGATATTTTTGCAATATTCTACCGGTATAAACATTCATTACCGATAGAATAAAACTATTTGAAGACGAACAGTTCTAAGCAATTTTCTATATATTCTAACGGTAAAAGAATCCATTACCGATAGAATAAAAATATTTGTAGAAGGCCAACTATTCTATCGGCGCACTACATATTGCTGATAGGAATTTTTAATATACTCTGTCGGTATATTCAGACAGTAGCGATAGAATAAGTCTAGTTGTTGAAGTCGACCAGTCCTATCGGCGCACAACATTCTTCCGTCAGTACTTATGCATCTCTTCTAACGGCAAATATGTTCATCACCGCTAGAGTAAATCATACTATTTATTCTATTGGTAAGTTTCTTAGAAACCGATAGGGAAAATACATCCGTCGGGCTTTTATGACCGCGAGGCACATTTTCTATCGGTTTTCTGCTGTTTCGCTAATAACCGATAGAAGATAGGGGTTAGTAGACTGCATTTCTGTACTAGTGAGGCACATAAAATGACAGTGCCCTCGTCCTTCCCCTTGGGAGATATAATCCGAAACCCAGAGAAATCTGGTCGAATTGCGAAGTGGACTGTGGAACTTGGAGCATTTGACATCCATTTCACCCCTCACACTGCGGTCAAGTCTCAGATCCTTGCAGATTTTGTGGTCGAGTGGATTAACCCTGACCCTCCAAGGCAAGAGTCCGAGGACTTGTCGTACACCGACCATTGGACGATGTATTTTGACGGTTCTCGAAGTTTCCAACACTCGGGAGCTAGAGTTGTTTTAGTAACTCCTCAAGGCGACCAACTCAAGTATGTCATTGAATTACATTTTGTTATGACTAACAACGCAGCAGAGTATGAAGGTCTTATTGCAGGGCTGCAGGCAGCAAAATTCCTCGGATGAGACTCACAGCTAGTCGTAAATTAGGTAAACAAGGAGTACAGCACCTCCGATGAGAAAATGGCTCATTACCTGGGGGAAGTGAGGAGATTGGAAAAACACTTTAGTCATTTCGAGGTCCAATACATCCCGCGAAAGGACAATATTCTCGCAAACCAATTATCCAAAATTGGGTCCTCACGTACATCTGCTCCGGCAGGGGTGTTCGTTGAATACTTAGAGCATCCTTTGATCATGACTACAGTCGAAGATGACTAGGTAATAGTCTCCGTTACCAATCTCGAACAAGAAGGGGATTGGACTCATCCATTGAGGGTTTATCTCGAACTTGGGACCTTGCCCAAGGATGAAACCAAAAGCGATCGGTTGATTTGGAAAGCCCGCCTATACAAACTTATAGGAGTTCTGTATACGAAGGGTACTCAAGGAGTATTCATTCATTGTATTACTCAGGACGAAGGTAAATACCTCTTGAAAGAGATCCATGACGGTGTGTGTGGTGCGCACGCATCATTTCGCACACTGGTTGGAAATGCTTTCTGACAGGGTTTTTTCTGGCCTTCGGCACTCGATGATGCCAAAAATTTGGTCAAGACATGCCCCTAGTGCCAATTTCATGCTACATAGGTTCATCAAGCCGCGTATGCCTTGCAGACTATCCCATTAGCGTGGCCCTTCATGGTCTGGGGGATGGATATTGTAGGACCTATGCCACATGACGTTAATGGTTACAAATTTCTGTTCGTAGTCATTGACACGTTCACAAAGTGGATTGAGGCTAAGCCAGTCCGCAATGTCACCGCTGCTGCGGCACAAAAGTTCTTTCATAACAACATCGTTACTCAATTTGATGTTCCAAGTCATCTCGTTACTGACAACGGTTCCCAATTCGCTAGCGGCCGCTTTCTGGACTATTGCGATAATATTGGAACCAAGGTGTGCTTTGCTTCTATAGCTCATCCACAGAGCAATAGTGCTGTCGAACGTGCCAATGGGCATATATTACAGGGCATCAAGAAATGTGTTTTCGATCGCCTTAAGATGCGCTCGGGGGCTTGGGTGGATGAACTCTACTCTGTTCGATGGGCACTACGCACTACCTATAGTCGGGCCAGTGGTGAAACACCTTTCTGGTTGGTATACGGCGCCTAGGTGGTGTTACCTACAGAAATCCGTATCGGTTTTGTCGGAACAGATCAATTCGATCAGATCGATTAGATCGAACAACGTACCTAGGATTTAACCATCCTCGAAGAAAAGCGTGATCGAGCGTTGATACAGTCAGCAGTATATTTGCAGGCTTTGCGAAAATATCACAGCAGAAGGTGCGGCCGCGTAGTCTTCACGTGGGTGATTTGGTTTTACGAAAAATACAAAACCAGTCTAACCGCAATAAGTTCTCTCCTCAGTGGGAAGGCCCTTACGTTGTTATTTTAGTATCGTGACTAGGATTGGCTCGGTTAGCAATGGAGGATGGTAGAATATTATCCAGTACATGGAACATTAATGAACTACGCAAGTTTTACGTGTAAGTTTCCCAATTTTTTTCCTGTTCAATTAGCATAGTTTAACAAAAACTTCGTGAGTACTCTTCTTTGGTTAATGTTATGTCCGTTTTCTTTGTTTGCCATACCTATACTGAGCCTGGCTTGGGGGCTCATCGCCAATGATCATCTTGCTACAAATATCTTAACCGGATTCATTGGCCGATCTCGTGGTCGCATCCAGGTAAGACATCCCTCAATAAGCCGTTTCTCAACGCACACGGGACTTACTGGCATATTCCCGAAAAGTAGAAAGGTCGGAAAAGCTCCACGCTTGGAAGCACTCCGACAAAGCCTTCACAGAGGTGTTGGAAAATTTCCAAGATAAGGACTACATTTGGGTCGAGATTTACTAACTTGAACCCATAATGGTCCAAGATTCCCCTTAGAAATTCGCACTCTGGGAATTGGAACCCGCAGCACAAGTATTCCTCGGAGATCACCAATTCGCCCTCTTGGACGATTGGGGTTTCCTGATCTTTTTCCGCTGGCCGCTAGTTGATCAGCAACCGTGGGGGGAGAATCTCTTCGTTCTCTAGTGCCACCACGCTCTCTTCTGTATGGTGGACGGATTGGCTCCAGGACGCCATTTCTTATGAAGAATTGGGAAGAAAGGTGGTGACTTTGGCGACGATGAAGACGAGGAATGCAAAAAAGGGTTTTTTGTGCCGCAGGAGGGTCTAAGGCAATGAAAGGTTTTTTTTCCTTCTCCAGTAAGCTACCTCTTCCTTTTATATGTCCGAGACAACCTTTCGCCGAGTATTTCATTAATTTCCCCTAATGGGTGTCCTTTATCTTGAAACCCGTTATCCATACCCAGTAATGAATCCAAAATGAAATGTGTTTTTATCAATTTATTTCGCATTCGGAGGCTATGGTACAGATAAAAATATTTGGAATTCCTAAATCTTTATTATGGGAATAATTTTTTATGACTGTGGAATAAGTTTATAGTCTCTACACTGATCACAATGTAATCCTGTGATCATAATGGATATGTGTGATCAGGACAGCTATTGTCACTGTATGGTCAAAAGACTGTTTGTTTTGTGATGATTCCGAAAAACTGAGTCAGTTTCGGAAAGAAGTTTACTTGTGTATTTTTGGTTGCAGAAGCATTCTCGTCTAACTATTGTTCACACAATGTAAAGAACCTTAACTTGGATTATAAGTTCTACATAGTCCTTTTAAGAGATCAAGTATGTAAGAAAAAGAAATTCTTTATTTTTGGCAATATTTACATACAAAAGGGACACAGGCGACCAAAGCATCAACCTAGTCTGATAGCATTTCATAAAGTTCTCCCAGGGACATATTAACATCAGTGGGATCAACACCGGCTACCCCTAGAGAACTGGCTATGGCTCTAAGCCTATCTACATCATCCCGAATCAAAGAAGTGCTATTATTCCTTATGATATCGGAGAGTTCTGGCTGTTGTCGAGCATAGTCCCTCTCCAAGCGAAATTGGCACACCTCTTCACGGGAGTTGGCTTAACATTCTGCCAGGTACAGAATGGCCGAAGACATTTCTTCGGTTTTCTTCTCCAGGGCCTCCTTTTCTTTTTGGAGAGTTTGTTCGAAGGGAACACTCTCACCAAAAAGAGGCTGACTTCAGTAGGCTGGTCACTGGGGGCTCTAGAAATTTTGGTCTCCTGCACAACATGTATGCGTTAGTTTTACAATATAAAATGAACAGTAGAGAGAATAGAAATAATTACCAATCCTCGCGACAAGATTGAACGGGAGGATGAAGCGCTTCTCCACTAAAGTAGATCACCCGACAAAAGTCGAGGACCATCTGGTCGCGGGAGTGCAACCCTCCCACCAGAAAATTGATAACCCATCAAAAGCTGGGGATCATTTGATCGCTCGCAATGGAGAAAGTTGAGAAGAAAGCCTTGAAGCATTGTTATGGATCTCCAAAGGTGGACATGAGGGTTCGACCTACCGAGTTGCATGGACAGGAAGAACTACATGGGACAAGGAAGGAGAGTGCAATGATGCATCCCCGACCTTTGCACCCATGAATAAAGCTCCACTAGAGGATCCCTCGTCAACCTTTGGCTTCTTCCTTGGGGGAACCATCTCCTCAGTCACCTGTGAATTTCCAAAAAGCATTTGGAAGCGATCAAGATGTAAAATCATGACTTGAATCAAAACTTCCAGAAAAGACTTACCTTCTGGAAGTCCTGGTCGAGTTCAGGTATCACTTCTTCTTCATTACTCTCAATCTCAATGATGTTCTTGGGGCCTTGATCTGCCATCGGAATGAGAACTGAGGCTTAGAGGGGGTAATTGGGGAGGAGAAGTTGCTCTGGAAAAGACTTAGTGAAAAACTCGTAAGTTTAAAGAATTGAGAGGCTCTTCAATTTATAGAGCCTGAGGGCGTCAGTTCGTTTCCACACACGTCTCGGGCTCTTAAACCGCACTTATGGTTGCCATCATGATGAGTCGCCAAAGTCATCATTACCAGCCAAGAAAAACTCAGGGTTTCTCTAGGGATATGAACCGTCACACGGCGGAACAGTCATTTGAAGTTAAAACGTCGGGTTCATAATTCGATGCAGGATAAAAATTTGAAGTAAATATGTTCTTTCATTTTCTTCAAATTTGGGGCCTAGCTGACTGGGATTATTGATGAGGATTGTTACCCGACCTAGTTCAGAATAAATGCTCGTTTGGTTCAAGATAGATTCGAACCAGGTAAGTGTTCATTGGTGTGATCTTAGATGGCCCGAGAAGCACAGACACATGGTCGCAGGCTTTCCACGATCACAAGGCCGCAGATAGTGCACGGTCAAGAGCCCGTAGGCGATGCGTGGACAGGAGGTCGCAGACAATGCGCAGTCAGATGACTGCAAACAATACGCGGTCAGAAGTTCGTGAACTACTCTCGACCTGGAGACACGGGGTTGCTTAGGCTTTACAACGAGCATATCCCGAGTACCCCGGAGAATCTTTCACGTGTGAAGACAACTACCAAGAGGTTAATATGTGCGGTTATCCCTTAATTGCACGTGTTAAGCCTGCATGGAAGTTAAGTGCAGTTGCCAAAATTCCACCCGAGCAACCGTTCGAAGCCGTTATGCATTGACACCCTTTCGACTAGTATAAAAGGCTGAGCAAATACACTAGACGAGGATATGACACATTGGGAACAAATCAACATCGACAAGTTTCCATAGGCTAGTTTAGTGGTGTTTTACATACACACACGGAAAAGATCTTCGCCTATGATGATCTTTTGCACAACTTTGTAACCTTTTTTCCCATACATAGTCAAATCGCAACAGGACGTAGGGCTATTACTCCCACCATCGAGGGCCCGAACCTTTATAAATCCTTCTACGTTCCAACCAATTTTGGCTCATCATCCCTTCCCAGAGGGACAACCTGAAAGGCCTCATTACTCACAAATTCTGCATAAGTTCGGCTAAGGACCTCGAGTCCGAATCGTCGACAGCTGGCGCCCACCGTGGGGCCTTTCTCAAGGCTTTCTTATTTCTATTTGGAGGTTTGGTGAGCTATGTCTAGAGCGTATGATTTCGAGAACGACTTCAATCTCGAGGACTGTGCCCACATTCAGATGCCTTCACCTAGTGACCCTATTCCAATGGAGGAAACTGGAGGCGAAGACGTCCCGGAGGTCGATTCGACCAATCAGGTCATGTCCATCGACCAGGAGGCGATCGACGTAGAACCAGAGCCCACTATGGTTATTAATGCGTTAGAGGTTGAATCCGGTCCATCGCACGACCCTGCTGAGGGTAAGGGCGATGTCGACCAGGATTTTAGCCCGGGGAGGTTTGATCCTGATAACCTCCACCGTCTCTTTGATTTCGAGTCTGACTCAGATTAAACGGAGATGTTTTCACCATCAGTGACCTCGCTCCCTAGGCAATTTGCTGCCTTATCGAAAGAAACTCCCGATCAACGAGCCACTAGGGAAGAGCAGGAACGCAAACAAAAGGAAGATCAAGATCGCGAGCAACAAGATAACAACCTTTGCAATACAGCTCTAGAGGCTCTTCGAAATGCGCAAGCCCGTTACGACGCTGCTCTGAGTTCTTCTCGTCGATCGCGTAGTCGCAGAGGCGACCAAACACCATCTTTACCCCCAGAACGTTCACCGGCGGATGAAGAGATGGTGACACCTGGCGCGCATAGGAGGAGTACACATGGCCGGCTCCGATCCATCGCAGAGGTCATGCATAATTTTCCTCCTACGGTCACAAAGGCGCAGAAACCAGCTTTCGCCAGAATCTTGGCGGAGAAGTTGGATGAGGTCGCTTCTGTGGTGACCCCAACGGCCTCCTCCCGGTCAGCGACACGTTCCCATGACAAAGAATACTCTAATTCTGGTTCTGGTAGACGGAATCGTCCACCACCAGTACCGTCTCGGTATGACAAAGCCGGACGGGCGGGGAATTCTCCCAATCGAGAACACATTCCTGTCCACTCTCGCCTGGGGCCAAGCGTGACCTCTCCTTCGCGCGAGGTCGCCAGAGATCGGGTCGAGAGTCGCAGGTCTATTCATGGTCCTTATGTTGGCTGTAAAGCTTTCTCGCCCGGCCTTTGTGCGGTCGTTTGGCCAGATAAGTTTAAACCGGGGGTCATAGAAAGATTTGACGGAACTCAGAATCCATCCGAGTTCCTTCAAATTTACATCCCTGCAATTCAGGCAGCGGGTGGAGATGATCGAGTCATGGCCACCTATTTGCCTACAGTCCTCGAGGGGCCGGTAATAACCTGGTTGTTTAATCAGCCTGAAGGTTCTATGTATAACTGGAAAATGTTGTGCGATGCCATCCTCAACAATTTCCAAAATTGTTATCAGAAGCCGGGTAAAGCGGACGACCTCCATCGACTACAACATACCTCGACCGAAACTCTTCGTCAGTTTGTCAAGAGATTTGTCGGGGTGAGAAATACCATCCCCAACATATCCGATAAATCCGTTATTAGGGCGTTTAAATATGCCGTTTGATATTGGAGATTCACCGAAGATTTGCTCATCCATCCTCCTCGATCAGTAGCCGATCTCTTTGATATGGCTGATCGATATTCCGATGCAGCTGAGGCCGTTGAGTGGAATCGGATGGTAGATAAGGTTAACTTACCGCCTCCACCAGGTCTCAAGGACGTGAAGGAGGATTCAAACAAGAAGCTAGAATTTTCATCAGGCGGGAAGTCGAAGAAATCCAAAAGGAGTCGATCTGGACAATACCGAGAGGTCGTAGTCGCAAAGAAGTCTCCATCGACCAAAGGTAACAAACCTTCGTTTAAAAATAAAACTGCTGCCAATCGGCCAGAGAAGTCGACTAACCCGCAGGAAGGAAAGAAATGGTGTCGGCTCCACAACTCCGCTGGCCACGACCTCAAGAATTGTAGGAGTTGGTTGAAGCAGTTGGATGACTTCTACCAGGGGATCGGACCTATGCCCTCCTTCCCAAACAAAGAACAGACTTGCAGGTTAAGAGACGCCAGCGGGGATGAAGAGATGTCCTATCAGGTACCTCGTAATCATGTTAATGTTATTTTTGGAGGTTCCTCCTTTCTTGTTTCTAAGAGGCAATTTAAAGCCTTTTATCGAGAGGTTAACCAAACAGGGACTCCCCTTGGTGAACCCTAGTAACCCCATTGGTCGGATACACCTTTGATGTTTGATCGCTCTGATTGTCCTGCGGGGCTTACTCGACCATTGAGGCTGCCTCTGGTCATTACCCCAATTATCAGCAATGCAAGAGTTGAAAGGGTCCTGATCGACGGAGGTAGCTCCTTGGACATTTTATTGGTCAAGGCACTCGACAAGATGCAAATTCCTCGTTCAAAAATCAAGCCCATAATTCATCCTCTTTATGGGATAATTCCTGGTCCCTCTATGATGCCATTGGGACAGGTGGTGCTCCCGGTCACACTGGGAGAACCAGATAACTTCCGAACCGAATTAGTTACTTTCGATGTAATTGATTGTGATCTGGCTTATAATTCCATCTTTGGCAGGCCAACCCTTGCTAAGTTCATGATGGCTATGCACTATGCTTACCAGTGTGGCAAGTTGCCTGGCCCCATGGGCTTGATTTCGGTCCGAGGTAGTCGCAATATGGCATTGACGTGTGATTCGGGTCAGATCAGGCCTGGACGATAAGTAGGGACTCGAGCACATTGCTTTTCTCTGGGCTAAAGCAGATGTGTTTGCGTGGAAACCATCTGACATGCCCGGTGTCCCAAGGGAGGTAATCGAGCATAGGTTAGCAATTCGACCTGGACAGCGACCGATAAAGCAGAAGCTCAGGTGTTTTGCTGTTGATCAGCAGGAGGCCATCCGAGAGGAGTTGGATAAGCTCCAAAAGGCCGGATTCATTCGTGAAGTCGATCATCCGGAATGGCTTGCAAATCCGGTCATGGTCCGCAAGTCAAATGGCAAGTGGCGCATGTGCGTCGAGTACACCAGCCTATATAGTGCCTGTCCGAAGGATGACTTCCCCTTCCCCGCATCGACCAGCTGGTCAATTCTACTGCAGATTGCGAACTAATGAGTTTCCTGGACGCTTTCTTGGGATATCATAAAATTATCATGGTAGAAGAAGATGAAGAGAAGACTGCCTTCATCACACTGTTCGGCACCTACTACTATGTCAGAATGCCGTTTGGTCTCAAGAATGTGGGTTGCATGTAGCAGCGCTCGATGCAAAAGACCTTTCTTTCCCAGAAGGGGCGTAATCTTGAAGCTTACGTAGACGACCTGGTTGTAAAAAGTTCAAAAAGTTCGTCTCATTTAGACGATCTTGCTAAAACCTTCTGTAAGTTAAATCGATATGGAATAAAATTAAACCCAGAGAAACGTTCTTTCGGGGTTTCATCGGGAAAACTTCTTGATTTTCTTGTTTGTTCCGGAGGAATCAAGTCAATCCTGAAAAAATTAGGGCTATCGAACAGATGAGGTCTCCCTCGACCATCAAGGATGTTCAGCGCCTAGCAGGTCGCATGGCGGCATTGAACCGGTTCATATCGCGACTAGGCGAAAGGGGACTACCTTTCTTCAAAGCCCTACGCAAACATCACAATTTTACATGGTCCGATGAGGCCAAAAAGGCATTTCAGGAGGTAAAAGTATATTTGTCTAGTCCGCCAGTCTTGGTTTCCCCCTACGAAGAGGAACCATTACTCCTCTACTTGGCAGCCACACCACACGCGGTCAGCGCTGTTCTGATCGCGGAAAGAGACGGTGTGCACAAACCCGTCTACTACGTAAGCGAAGTACTTCATGGTCCTAAGGAGCGATACCCTGATGTCCAGAAGATACTTTACACACTACTGATGGCTTCCCATAAGCCACGACATTACTTCCAAGCACATAAGATCACAGTTCTCTAATCTTTTCCATTGGGGGACATTGTCCGCAATCCGGAGAAATCTGGTCGGATCGCCAAATGGGATGTTGAACTCAGAGTGTTCGACATCCATTTCACGCCCCGCACCGTGGTCAAGTCTCCGGTCCTGGCCGACTTCGTGGTCGAATGGACTAATCTTGAGCCACCCGTGCAGGCGCCTGAAGATTTGGAATGCCCTGATCATTGGACAATGTATTTTGATAGTTCTCGTAGTTTACAATACTCGGGGACTGGAGTGGTCTTAGTCACGCCTCAGGGCAAACAGCTGAAGTTTGTCATTCAACAACACTTTGTTGCGACCAACAACACAGCAGAGTATGAAGGTCTTATTGCAGGGCTCCGAGCAATAAAATTCCTCGGAGTCCATCGATTAGTGGTGAGGGGAGACTCACAGCTAGTGATAAACCAGGTAAACAAGGAGTACAGTGTAACACCCCTGATTTTGCTAAACCCTAAAATAGCCAAAATCCACATCCGGACCCCAAAACCTAATCTGCTTCAGCCATTCCCTTCTAAATGTTGTTTAGAACATTTTTCCCTTCGGGACCATCTCCAAAATCTCACCCTAAAGCTGAGTTTCAAGCCTCGCCATTTTAAAACCCTAATTACCCTATTTTACCCTAAACTGTTTTCCCCAATTTTGTCGAAACCCTTCAGATCTTGCTCGATCTTACCAAACTTTGGCCAGATAAGTTCTACTAATCTTTTGCAACTTAGCTGCGAAATCAGATTTCAGATCGGACCCTCAGATCTCCAAATTTGCAAACAGGCCCAAGTCCTATTCAAGTTTTCTTCACAAGACAGCCCCTGGAGCAAGTTTCAGAAATAGCAAATCGGCCCAAACTTATTTTCAGGCCCTTTTCGACCAGCGCCTGGTCGTTGCCACGACCAGTGCTCGAGCCACCGTTGCCGCGCCGCGTTCTCGCCGCGTTTGCTCGCCGCCGGCCACCGTTTCTTGTCGCCTGCATTGTGAGCAACTGAGCCACCCCGTGCGCACGTGCCAGCACCGTGGCATCGCCTTGCCCAGCGGTTAAACGGCCGCGCTCCCGTAGCGTTTCGCGCGCGCTCCCGTTGCCGTGGCAGTTGCATGCGTGTACGTGTCATTGCCGGAGCATTGCTGTTGCCTCCACATCTGCGCCGTCCCGGACGAAGTTCCAATGCAACTGGCAAAGCTGCAGCACCGCCTGAAGCGCGATCATGTCGCCGTCGCCGTCGTTGCGCCTGCGCCCGACAAGTTTCTCCCCGGCGCAAGCAACCGTTGTCGCGTTCACCCTCGCAAGCTCCGCCCCCGTGCCTATTTAAACCCCCTCAACACTGTGAAGAAGCACAAGCTCAGGACTTAGCCAAATTCCCAGTTAATTTCTCACCGCCGTTGAGTTTGCTTTCTTCTCCGGCGAGCAACCTCTGGAGCTCACGGTGCCAGCCTAATCCACTGCACTATTCTTCAAACCAAAGCCACCAGTGAGTTCCCCTCTTCCACCTGTTCGTGTCATAGCACCCAATTGCACCCCGGCGAACCCTAACGCCGGTGATCACCGGAAAAGCTCAAAACCCCTGTTCCTGCAATGCTACCTGATTTAAACCAAATTAGCCTTAGTACCAGTAGAAGAAAGTGATCAGCATACTCTTTGTAGCAAGCCTACCAATCTGGTTTTCAAAATCGAGCAAAGATCATACTCTCCCCAAATCGCGCGCCACCAGTGAACTGGCTCTCGTCGCCAGGCCACGCCGGCGATCCTCCGGCCAAATTAACCCCTCCAGTAGCTTTGTTGTGCCCTAGAGATCATTCCCAAGCTTGGAATTGAGCTCATTCGCCCTGAATCGAAAACCCCCCTTTGTCCAGTGTCGTCTTCTCCAGCGCCGGTCGCCGGAATTTGTTCCCGGCCGATCTAGCGCCTGAAACCTTGTCCCTTAGATAGATTCCAGTACCCTGAGCAATATTGTCCACTAGCTCGACACCTGGATCTGCCTAGATTGTGAGTTATGCCTATGCCAAGATTACTGTCCAGTAGCACAGTTCATGTCCAGGCCACCGTAGTTCATCGCCGGATTTGACCACCCTCCGGCCACTTTCAGCCCTTGTGCCTGTTGAGTATATTGTTCCTGTTAGTAATGCCTACCTCCCAGACAAAGTGGTGCATCATTTGGAGCCCTGGATCAAAAGTTAAGCCATGCCCTAGTTTCTGGCCATGTCCAGCACTATGTCAGTGCATGTCAGCCACTGGCATTAGCCTTGTTTGATCCCTTCTGGTTGAGCAATTGAAATGCCACCTTGTCCCTTAGATCCCTGGAGTTGAGATCTACAACTCTCTCTTCTATCACTTCTCCAGAAAACCATCCTAAGACTAGTTTCCAGTTATGCCAAAGCCATGAACTGAATGTCGACCCCTCGACGTTCAATCCTTTTTAGCCGTTTCTTCGACCAGAGCCCTTGTGACCTTGCCCTAACCTTTTCCCCTGCATGCATGACTTATTTACTTAATACTTTCTATAGAAACTATTTTCAGTATGCTTATGTGGTATGTGTTTGTGTGTTAATTGTTTGCCGCAGAGTCAGAAGCTGAAGGAGCAGAAGAAGTCTTTGAAGATCCGTCTGAGTTTTTAGACCCCACATTGCAAGGCAAGCCTCATTCCTTTGATCATGTCTCACCCAATATTTTCATATGAAGTATATTCACTGTTTCTTACTATGCATGTTTAGTTGAAGTACAAGTTATGTTTGAATGACATGAGTAGATATTCCCTAATGAATCATGAAACTCCTTTTTGTTATTGAACCTTCTTATATATGCTTTTGTCACCCTAGGACTCATATACTGAATATCCACATTAAACTCGAAATGGTCAAATACATGAGAAGTTATAATGAAAACCGTTTTGACAAGAAAACTGATAAAAGGGATCAGTAGTGAGGATTGGATTGTATGGAGAGGGTGCGGTGCGCATCAGGGTATGTGAATGTTCCTCACTATTGGTTCATAATGACAAGAACCTTGTGCTGTGTCTCTATACGAATTGTAAACGTACCAACCACTTGCCTGGTATGGGACAGGCACAACTTAGTAGCTTTTGGTATTAGCAGTTCCCTGCATGGTTTGACGATCTGGTTTCTCGCGTGGAAACTGGAAGGCCAAGGTTCGGCCATGAGTGATGTGAGTCAGAAAAATGATGAGAGAAAAAGGCGTAAATGAAGGAAGGCGCCCTAGACCTGATTAAGCCGTGAGCGGCTGTAATCTTAAATGGTCGTATGTCTCGCGTGGACATAGACCAAGGCTATGTGTCCTACGGGAACATAGACCAGAGAGGCTAGGAAGTAAGGCAGTGGGGAAGACCCACAACGGTACTTGAGACTTAACTGTCTATTTACCGGGCAGGGATACTATTAATACTGAACTGTAAAGCGTTGTGTGATCTCGGCCTTGTCACATGTGTAAAAGTCACATGAAGCTGATCCGACTTGAAAGCCGAGTGAACCAGTGGATTTAAAAAGAGGTACACCTTTGCAAAGTGTAAAAGAAGTATCAGATACTCTGTACTCCCAGGTTCAGGAGTCTTTTCGTAGTGGATGTTATCCATGGGTTATAGCACAAGTAATGTTTTGGAATGTTTTCATAATGCGGTTAACAAAGTAGTGACTCATGGGAGACCACTACATCTAATGTTTTATTGAAAACCTGTTTAATGTTTAAAGTGTTATTTTCATGACAAGGTACTGTTTACTGAACAAATAACTTGGAAATCTATATATCTCTATCCATACGAAACTAAAACCCTTGAATCATATGTTTCACCCTCATATAAGTATACAATTACTATAATCCCCGGAATGAGTGTTGCTGAGCACCAAGTGCTCACCCTTGCATTTACTTCCAACTGTAGAAGAGGGATTCGAGGATCCCGATTCCTTCAGTTATGAGTTCCCGGCAGAAGATGGAAGTGCCCCGGACGAGCCCACGTTCTAGAAGGATTGCGCACCAAGTCAAGTCAGATGTGGGAGGAGCCACTCCAACCCCGCTGCGGATTGAAGTCAAGCTTTTCGTTGTTGCCTTGTGCTTTATGCTGTGTGTTCGGTACTTGGATACCGATTCTGGTTCTGACAAACTTGTTATTTTCTTAGCAACTCTACTCAGCGCCATTTTTGGTGCTTTGGGTATGTAATATTGGCCATACTGGCCTGCTACTTGTTTAATGTTATTACTATGCTTGTCTGGTTTGGAGCTCAGGTGTCATCCTGCTGTGTGTAACCTACCTGGGCGGTTACCAAGGTGATCCTCAAATGGGGGTCTCACATACAGCACCTCCGATGAGACAATGGCTCATTACCTGGGGGAAATGAGGAGATTGGAAAAACACTACAGTCATTTCGAAGTCCAATACATCCCGCCAAAAGACAACATTCTCGTAGACCAATTATCCAAAATTGGATCCTCACGCACATCCGCTCCGGTAGGAGTGTTCCTCGAACACTTGGAACATCCCTCAATCATGACTACGGTCGAGGATGATCTGGTAACAATCTGCGTTACCAACCTCGGACAGGAACCAGATTGGAACCAAGGTGTGCTTTGCCTCGGTGGCTCATCAGCAGAGGAATGGTGCCGTTGAACGTGCAAACGGGCAAATATTGCAAGGCATCAAAAAGCCTGTTGTTTATCGCCTTAAGACACGCTCGGGGGCTTGGGTAGACGAGCTCTATACTGTTCTATGGGCACTATGTACTACTTCTAGTCGAGCCACCGGTGAGACACCTTTCCATCTGGTATACAAGGCTGAGGCTATTTACCCATGGAAATTAGTATTGGTTCTGTCCGAACAGATCAATTCGAACAAGTTGATCAGAATGGGCAACGGTTACAAGATGTCATCCTCCAAGAAGAAAAATGTGATCGAGCTCTGGTTAAGTCTGCGGTATATTTGCAATCTTTGCGCAAATACCATAACAAAAGGGTGCGACCACGCAGTCTTCATATTGGCGATTTCGTTTTACGTAGAATACAAAACCAATCTAGTCGCAACAAGTTCTCCCCATAGTGGGAAGGCCCCTACACTGTTGTCTCGGTGCCACGACCAGGATCCGCTCGGTTAGCGATGGAGGATGACCAGATCTTATCCAATACATGGAACATCGATCAACTATGCAAGTTCTACGTGTAAGTTCCCAATCCCTTCTCCTTTTCAATTAGCATGATCTAACAAAAATTAGTACTTTTAGTTGTTTCATGTGCTAAGTATTCCTTTCGCCCATATGCTACGAGTCTGACTCGGGGGTTGGTCGCCGATAACCGTGTCACTATAACACCTTGATTGGATTCGCTGGCCGATCTCTTGATCACTTCCAGACAAGACACCCCTCAATAAGCTGTTTCTCAATGCACACGGGGCTTCCTGGCATGTCCTTGATCATTAGAGTGGCTGCTGGTTCGCAATAAGGTTGGGTGTTGTATCGAGCATGATTGTCGGTCTGGTTGAATGTTCCTGGTTGTCGTGGCACCCATATTTTTCCTGTGATTATGACACTAACTCTTCAGTATACATAATCTCAGGAGGGGGCTAGGGGTAATATGGCCGCAACATGAAACAAAAAGGAGTGTGTTTCTCTTTTCAAAAAATAAAGGCATGCATTTGCATTCTATAAATTGAATTTGTACAGGTACAAAGATTTACATTATGCCAAGCTCTTTCAAGAATTTTTCTACAAGAGGTTTCACCTCCTCCATGATAACCTCAAGCTGGTCTTCACTCTCGACCTCTGCCTCTCCCCCCACTGGATTCAGATCAAGATCTGGGCCATGGAGAGGACGAAGCCGGTAGAGGATGGCGGAGGCTGCTGATCAAACTCTTGATTTGATCGCCTCCTTTTGTCGCCTAGTATCTTCAGGAAGATACTCGAGAAGTGACTCTGCTTGGGTCGTGACCATCATGGTCTAGTAGCTAACGCTAAGGTCGTGCACCGCGGTTTCGACCACATCAGCCCTCAGCAGACCGGCCACCATCTTTAGTTTTTCGGAGATGTTTTCTTGAGCACAGCTGCAGGTCGAGAGTGATGTGCTCAAGTCTTTGTTCTCCCTGCAGACAGAATCAATGGTCGCCTGGAGGTCGTTTTTCTCTTGACCAAGCTGGCTTATTTGGTCATCTCGCGCTGCGACAAAAGGTCATTACAAACAGTTCGTATGACAAAACTAATTTACTCTGGTCGGGAGTATACTTACAGGGAGAGCTATAACCGCAGTTTCTGGAGTTCGGTCTACAGGAATGAAATCTTGGAAGCTGCTCGGAACTCCTGGTCTTCCCGATCAGTGACGCTCTTCATCAAATAAGCATTTTCTCTGTGACAAAAGAGACAATTGTCATGATAGGATTTACACGTGGGCAAATGAAGAAACGTCTTCCTTACCGTTGCAGGTGACCCGTTTCCTCTTCCGCGACCTCGATGCTATTTGCCATAGCCATCGATCTGGTCGAGATACTAGCCAGTTCCTATGATACGGAAGGGCATCAGTTTCAGAGCCTGGGTATTCTTATCCAAATGCGAACTTAAAAAAATTTGCAAGGGGAGTTTGACATACCTCAACATACCCCTGGAATGAGCCTCTTCCCGGTTCAACTGAAGGCTGAGTCGCTGGACTCACCTTATCCCCAGCAGGAGCAGCGGATGAGTCTTCCCACTGAGGCTTATTTTTTTCTAGGGCCGCAGATTCCAATGACTACGATTGCACTACTGCATCCAACCCATCTATAACGGCCCGGACAACTTCCCTGGCCGAAGGGATGGAGCTTGGCTCCCTAGAGACCTCAGTAGCAGGGGAAGCTTCAACACTAGCTGAGGCCACTGGAGGGCTGGGTCTGAGTCTCTGCGCCTAAGAAAAAAGAAAGACCATCGGTTAGAATCTTTACAATCAATCACTGTAATCCTACCCTGTCCACACAGGGGAGATTCTTACCTTACTTGACACCCCATCAACTTTTGGGATTTTGAAGATGGTTCCCTGAGGAAAAGAGGACAGTCGTCATCTGTCCTGGCCTTCCTCTTCGTGAATAAGACCTTGTCCTTTTCTCCCTATGTGTACAAACCTATAACCACATACATGAGGAATGGTGAAGACCAAAGCTGTAAGCATCCTTACTGGGGTAACCTTCTCGGTCGGTAGGGATGCGGCCATTGGTCTGGACGTCTCCTGGACCACTGGCGCTGGGACTTTGTCCGCGACCATGAGATTGGAGGTGGTCGCGGTGTCCTGCTCTGTTATTCCCACTCCTGTCAGCAGGAGTGGAGTGCTCACCGCCCCAGGACTAGTAGGAGTCACTTCGCAGTGGATAGGGGGGATTTCTTCTTCTTCCTGTGCGACCATGACTTAATGGACGTACACAGACAAATAACAACATTCAGGACTGTGAGAAATCTTACCACAGTCACCCCTTCTGTCCGAGGGGGGTTGCAGATCCTGAAGCTTCCTAGGCTTCAGGGACTGGGGTTTCACCCACAACCACAGGAGTATTAGTGGTCACAGGGCTCATTGCAGTCATCTCTGTCCCTGCAGGTAGAGACAGGACCTCACTGGATGAGGGAGCGATCGTCTTCCTCTTGCGACGAATTAGAGGGACGTCGTCTTCCTCATCCTCGCTCCCTTCACCTTGTACGTCGAAGAAGTAATTCCAGTTTGTACCTGGTGTAACAGGAGGCATTGATTATCTTACCGCAGTTCTTTTCGCGGTAAGGGGAGTCTTTTTTGAGGAGGCCTCTCCCAGAATTTTCTTGGATCTTTTGGGGGTAGGGTCCCTCGCCATGCACTTTGAAGAGATCTTCTTTACTCTCTTCATAGCCGGCTTCCCCAAGAGACCAACGTCCTCGCTTGGATGCGTCGCCTCGGCAAACTTCCCCAGGAGCTATGTCATTCCAATGTCCTTGTTAATACAAGATGAGTAAATGGTCTGCAAACAGAGCCTGTTGAGAAAGTCCATACCTTTCGACGTTCTTGTTTGAGGTCATCACTGGCATTGATTAAGCTCTAGGGGCGAGGCGATCCCCTGGTTCCCTCCACATCGGCGCTATATGCCTTGAGGAGGTAATTTGTCCGCCTTTTGATTTCGGACAAAGGTAGAGCTGCATCACAAACAAGCAGGTTAGAAAATACAATATTTTCAGAGGAAATGTATGTTTTGCTGGCTGGAAGACGTACTATAATTATAGTCCAAGGTGCTGTCCGCCATGGACTGAATTTTCCAAGCCAGATGAGCCCTTTCACAATGGGGCTCACCCGATTCTTCACAAAATCACGAATGAAGTCACAAGCAGTTAGTCCCTTCTGGACTAAGTGAAGAATCACTTGGGCCTAATTCTTCTGCTCTGTGCTTAGAGCAGGAAGAGAGTCCAACTCGCTGGACTTCTTTGGCCGAGAGTTTTCAAACCACAACCCGCTCTCCGACGGTGTGGTGCAGTAGAACCACTTCTGGTACCACCCATGAACGGAATCTCGGAGGGGTGGGAAGGGATATTATTTCTTCTCCCTTATCCGGAAGTAAATACATCCGGTGGCATTGGCGCTCTTCGACTATGCCGAGTAGTAGAAGCGTCGGAAGAGCTCCACACATGGGAGCACTCCGACAAAGGCTTCGCACAAATGCTGAAAAATCACCAGGATGAGAATAGCATTCGGGTGGAGATTCACCAACTCCAACCCATAGTGCTCCAAGATTCCCTTCAAGAATTGGCTCTCAAGGAATCGGAACCCGCAATGCAGGTATTCCTCTAAAACCACCAACTCGCCCTCTTGGACGATTGGGGTTTCTTGATCCTTCTCCGGAGGTCGCCAGTTGATTAGCAGCCATGGAGGAAGGATCTCTTCTTTCTCTAGCGCCACCAGACTCTCCTCCGTGTAGTGAACAGATCGGCTCCAGAACGCCATTTCTTGCAAAGGATCGGAAGGAAAGGTGGCGACTTTGGAGGCGATGGAGAATGAGGAATGAAGGTTTTGTTTCTTGTTGTGTGGCTTCCTCAGGAAGCTACCTGGTCCTTTTATATGCCCGAGGCAACATTCCATTGAATACTTTATTCATTTCCATAATGGGTGCTTCCTCTTGGGATATCTGTTATGCACTCCCCACAGTGAATCCAAAACGAAAGATATTTTTATAATCTTTGTTTCGAATTCGGGGGCTAGGGTGTACATAAGAATGTGAAAATGTTGCAAATATTTTCGGAGGAAGTTATCCTTCATTTTTTTGTAAGTTAAATTTTCATGTATTGATCACAATGCGTTCCTGTGATCACTTTAAAGTCTGCATTATGGAATTTTTTTTTGAAATAACCCTATAAAAAAAAACAATTGCAAAACTAACTCTTAACTTTTTAAATTTGTAAAAATGGCTTTCAGTCGCGAAATTCTCCTCGCGACAGTCTTCAGTCGCTATACTGTATAGCGACTGAAGACGTGGCACGGCACAAATGCCCCGCTGGCACCTGTGCCGTGCCAGCGAGGTTTCAGTCGCTATACCGTATAGCGACTGAAAGCTGCGGGTTTCAGTCGCTATACGGTATAGCGACTGAAACCCTTTATATTCCCCAGCCGTCCCTCTCAGAGTAAAGTTCAATTCATTTTTCCGAAATTTTACAGAAATTACTGAGAGAGAAGGAGGAGAAGGAAGAGAAGAAAAAGGAGCAGAAAATTCTTTTTCGGAGATTCTTCAAATCGCTGAGGTATATTTTTTTAACTCGTGTATTTAAATTAATTAGATCGTAAACTCGTAGTATTTAGATATGATTTAGAATGATTGTTAGGGTTAGTGTGATTGTTAGGGTTAGTGTAATGGTAAATGCGTGAATGTGATGAAAAAAATTTAGAGTTAGGGTTAGGGTTAGGGTTAGGGTTAGTGTATGTTCACAGATTAGGGTTAGTGTATGTTCGCAGATTAAAAAATTTGAAGAACCACTAAAAAATGTGATGTTTTTCAAATTTGAATTTTATTAGTATGGACGTACATTAAAATATTTGTTAATATGTAGATGTAAACATTTGTGATTATGTATATTAAAATGATTATTATTATTAGGGTTAGGGTTAGGGTTCACCGCTGTCGCTTCTTTTAGTTGGGGTTAGGGTTAGGGTTAGGGTTAGGGTTAGGGTTAGTCATCACTGCTGTCGCCCTCACCGTCTTGGTCTTTCCCGCACGGGTTTAGAGCGAGAGGGGTTATTTTTTTAGGGCTGTAGGGAAACATCGTGTTCCCCAATAGCGACTGAAACGGTATTTAAACACTGTGCATCGTTTTCACACAGTACGACCATTTCATTTTTCCGAAAATTCTGAAATTAGCACAGAGAAAAAGAGAAGAGAAGGAAGAGGAGGAGAGGAGAAGAGAAGAGAATGGTTGGTTTTTTTGTTAGATTTAGGGGTAGGGTTGTCAATCAGTTAGGGTTAGGGTTAGGAATCGCGGCCTCATTGTCGTAGTCATCACCGCTGTCGCCCTCAACGTGTTGGCTTTTCCCGCACGGGTTTAGGGGTTATCTTTTTTAGGGTTGTAGGGAAAAATCGTGAACCAAACAATAGCGACTGAAACGGTATTTAAACACCGTGCGTCGCTTTCACACAGTACGGCCATTTCATTTTTCCGAAAATTCTGAAATTGGCAGAGAGAAAAAGATAAGAGAAGCAAGAGGAGGAGAGGAGAAGAGAAGAGAAGGGTTGGTTTTTTTGTTAGATTTAGGGGTAGGGTTGTCAATCAGTTAGGGTTAGGGTTAGGAATCGCGGCCTCATTGTCGTAGTCATCACCGCTGTCGCCCTCAACGTGTTGGCCTTTCCCGCATGGGTTTAGAGGGAGGGGAAAATTTCTGTTGTTTGGAAAATCATGTTTTTTTAGTACAATGAGCAATGTGAGTTCTCTAATTATACACTCTTGTACAGCTATGGAGCAACCCAATACAGTGTACGTTTATTACGGAGCCGGTGTAATCCGTAATGGACCAAACGGTGATGATCTTGGTGGTTGTATGTATGTTTGCAGTCAAATGAGACAACCACAGTCAATGTCTTTCAACGATTTGAAGATGTGGTTAGTTCACCTGTTACAACTCAATGTTACGACGGATAATCTCAAAGTGGAAGGCACGGTTCCGGATGGAAACAAATGGGTGCTGAAGAGACTGAAAGGTGACAAATCATGGGGTTCGTTTGGACGAATTGTGACAAATCCAGGCTATGCTGTCGGAACCATCATACTGTACGTTGAAATGTCAGTACATAGTTCGGAGGGCAGCCATTCGGTTGAAAGAGAAAACACTAATATCTGTACCGGAGGAGGTCGCGATGGCGGTGGCGATGTCGATACTGGTGCAGGTGCCAGTACCAATGCCAGTGCAACTGGCAGTGTACCTAACACAACTGGTGTAGGAAATACAACTCAATTTGGTGGCCATCAAGTAGATGCAGCTGAAGAATTACCAGAATTGGAGGAGAATTTTAATGAAGAGGAGTATACTGATCCGTCGGAAATGTACGAATCTCCTGATGAACCCACGGAACAGCATAATCCTATGAGTGAGTGGACTGATCCGTCATCCTTGAATAACGCTGTGGTTCATGATGAGCTGGGTTCGCGATGGTCTTATAATGAATCAACCGTCCAGCTTGGACAGTTGTTTCGGAGTAAAAAGGATGCAAAGAAAGCCATAACTGCCTGGGCTGTCTCACTAAATAGGCCATTCCGGGTGGTCAGATCAAATCCGAGCCTGTGGACTGTGAGGTGCTTAATCCAGAATTGTCCATGGTACGTACGTGTCTGGCGGCCACGAGATGACCCGTCCTTTCGGGTGACCAGAGTTGACGACCACGGATGTCTGGCTGAGGGCATGGTGCAGCATCGTAGAAATATCACTTCCAGTTTTGTTGCCAGTCTGATTCTGTCAGTAGTGAAGGCAAATACGACAATCACACCGAAGGTGATAATTGCACATGTCGCGGAGAAGTACGGTTATAATATCAACTACCCGAAGGCATGGATGGCTAAACAGAAGACGCTGGAGGAGCTTTTTGGTACATATGTTGAGGCATACAACTTAGTACCGAGGCTGTTGCGGCGGATATGCGAAGCAAATCCAGGCACAGTCACCGCAATTGTTGATACGCCGGCAATCGGCTCCGAGGGTGCTGTGATTCCTGGGTGCATGGTACTGCGGAGATTTTTCTGGGCATTCACACAGTGCGTTGCATCGTTCAGGTATATGAGACCCGTGCTTTGCATTGACGGAACATTTTTGACTGGAAAATACCAGGGAACTCTGCTGACTGCTGTGGCTGTTGATGCCAACGACCAGCTTCTCCCCATAGCATATGCTGTGGTCGAGGGGGAGAACTATAGCAGTTGGCTGTGGTTCTTGGGCACTTTGAAGAATGAGGTTGTGAAAGACCGGGAGCGCGTGTGCTTGATTCATGATCGAAATGGAGGAATGCTAAGTGCGATGGAGTACATGCGATCAGGAGAGGATCCATCGCTGAGTTGGGATGATTTGCAGAGTCGTTGGTGCTCACGGCATCTTGGCGCGAATTTTCACAGTCGTTTCAAGAGCAAGCGCCTGATGGTCGTGTTCAAACGGCTTGCCAAACAGAACCAACAGTCAAAGTTCTCACAAATCTGGAAGTCACTGGAGGAAAGTACGTCGGCGGAATTGCGAGAAGCAGGGGTTGCAGAAGATCGCGGCGATACTGGCACGGGAAGCCGCCGGGGTCGTCTCAGATTCAGTCAGTTGATTCAGCCCAAACCAATGGAGAAGTGGGCGTTGCTGCATGACACAGGTGGGGTTTGATACGGAATCATGACGACAAATCTGGCCGAGGTGTACAACTTCGTCCTCAAAGGTGTGCGATGCTTACCACTCACTGCAATAGTTGAAATGACATTCTATCGCACAGTAGCGTACTACGACAGCAGGGGTTTGGTGGCATCAAGGCTTTTGCATGACCCCTTAGCACACTGGCCCAAAAAGATCAATGATTACCTCGAATTTCGGACAAGGAAATCGTTGACACATGATGTCACAGTACTGAGTCGCTTGCACGGGAAGTATGAGGTTCGGCTAAGGCACAGACATGTCTATGGCACACTGCGGGCTGGTCGGGTCCACGAATGTCGGATTTCAAATGCAGATGCCCAATGCACATGCAACAAGCCTCAACTGCTGCACATTCCTTGCTCGCATGTCATCGCTGCCTGCTCTGTTCCTGGGATCGATCCGGCGCGGTACATATCAACCTATTATACTCTGCAGTACCTGTGGAAGACCTGGGATGGTGTCTTCAATGGGTTTGCGGCGGGGGAAAGCTATCGACAACTATCTCCGGAAGATGCCATCACGTGGATCCCAGACAAGAGGCTCCTCGTAGGCCATGTCGGCCGACGTCGATCCAGGAGGATAAATAACAATATGGATGCAGCGGAGCGTGAAGATGACGTACGTAGATGCAGCGCTTGCCGGCAGCCTGGTCACAGAAGAAATCGATGCCCGCGGGTGACAGGCGCACCATCTTCGTCGCAAAACTAAATGTTGTATTATTTCAAGTACTTAATGTTTTGTTGTGAGTTGTACCGAATTTTCATATATCAGTTGTACTTAACTTCCCTAATGTCTTCTCGTGAATTTACTGAATGTTTTTTTATTTACTCAATGTTTGTTTATGTACTCAATGTTTCAACTTCTCAACCAATATGTGACAACTGCAGGTATGGCGGACGACCATCAGCTTCCCGAGCTAATTTCACAGCACCATCAGGAGCGTCACCGTGCTCGACGCCTTCTACAGGGCATCGTTCTCCCAGCCTTGCGTCTGAGGGCACCGCGTGAGATGTGGCCTCTAGATGAGCGGTTCGCGCCTTATTTGCTCGAGGCCGGACTGTTGCCTTTCGCTCGCATGGTGGATCGGGCGAGGCGATTCCCTTTCGACCGAGCCCTCATTACTGCGCTTGTGGATCGGTGGAGGCCCGAGACGCACACGTTCCACTTCAGTTTTGGCGAGCTCACTGTCACGCTGCAGGACGTCAGCATGCTGCTTGGCCTGCCTATCCGCGGGGAGATATATGTCCCAGCGGCCACCGAGAGAGCTGCATGGCGCCTAGATTTCCTACAGCGCTTCGAGGGAGTAGGGCCAGCGGGGGGGTTTGCGCAGGACGCGGGAGTTCCCCATAGTTACCTCCGCGCAGTGCGCGATGCTGCGCTCCCCGTGGCCGCTCCAGAGGAGGTCATCAGGCGCCACCTTGAGGCGTATTTGCTGTACCTGTTTGGGTGGTTGCTCTTCCCTGGCACCCACGGAGACATCTGCGAGCGGCAGTACGTTCAGCTCGCCAGGAGTATTGCCGACTCGGCCCTGGGCCACGTGCCGAGGTTCAGTTTCGGATCCGCTGTGCTCTGCCACACCTACAGGGGGTTGTGCGACGCCACGAGCAGAGACCAGGTCAGCTCTCTTTTCGCTGGGTGCGCCATTCTCTTGCAGATGTGGTCGTACGAGCATTTCCCCATCGGTCGACCGCTGGTTCCGCGGGATCAGTTCGCATTAGTCGGGGATGGGAGAGACGGCCCCGTGATGGGATGGAGGTGGGCTAGGCTGAGTTTGAGGTGGGCCACAGATCAGGCGCACCTCTGCTATCCTTCGTACGCCACAGACTTTGATCTGCTTCTCGACGACAGCGTCATCTGGGATCCGTGGACCACCACAAACCTCCAATCCGTCGCTCCAGCCGGCCTTTCTTCTTTTTGTACGCAGGATGAGCCGTACTGGCGCACCCAGGTTCTACTCGTCTTCTCGCACATGGTTGAGGGTTACTCGCCTGAGCGAGTTATGCGCCAGTTTGGCCTACGCCAGGCTGTCCCCGTGCCGCCTCCTCGACAGATCCCGCACCATATCCACGAGTACGTCAAATATGCATTACATTCACATGTTATTTTATACATAATTTGCATCACAACCTAATTTCTTTGTCCGCAGGCAATCCAGGAAGGGTCGAGTGAGGGACGATTTCGTTCGTCGACAGCAGCCTTATGTGCAGCAGTGGATGGATTGGGCGCACACACGCACGGTCGAGGAGCACAGGCCATACAGCCACGACATCCATTTTTCCTATCTGTCCTGGTACCGACCTCGCACGATCTACCGATTGACGGGCGGTCCACCCGCCGCGCCTGATGAGCCCATCCCTCGCGCCACCCTCGATGACGGCTACGACCGACGCCTAACTGGGCGAATCCACTCTTCTGTGAGTTCCTTAGCTCTTTGAAACCTTACTTTCACATGGATTGTCGTTCTATAATTGCATTAATTCGTGTGCACAGCTAGACATCCTCGGCGGCATCTCTACTGGTGCACGAGACATGATGGTCTTGTCCCGCCGCGGACCCACCATGCCCAGCGACGATGTGTACGCATATTGTTCAGAGGTCGAGTGGCGGGTCGATCAGATTTTAGTCGGTTTCAGAGTGCTGCTGCCACCTCACTTGACCGTGATTCCCCCACCATCACCGTCGGCGCCAGGTCCTTCCTCGCATGTGCCACCAGCGGACCGTCCGTCGTCGTCGCGCCCTCCACCAGCGGACCGTCCGTCGTCGTCGCGGCCTCCACCACTGCACACGGGTTTCGTGCCTGCCGACAGCTCTTCGGATGACGAGCTCGATACTCCTCCATGGCACCAGCCTCCTGACCAGGCACAGCAACATCCTACACAGTCGACACATGTGCTTCCTAGCTTCCTTCCCGATGCTCCGCCGCCTACGCAGCCGACACAGCCTTCCTAGTCTACGCCAGCTGCGCAGACACCACCAGTAAGGAGGCGGCGCGTCAGGGATCGTCAGCCCCCCTCTCGGTACACACCATCAGAGTATCAGCCCCCCCCACAGAGGGGCAGGAGGGGGCACTAGTCCGATGTATGCTTTTCTCAGACTGTTCAGTTTTCGTATATTTTTGTTAGGTTTCCAACTTTTTGGGGTTTTATGTTTTCTACTGTTCTACTTTTGTATGACTTTGCGTTTCTACTTTTCAGCTTTTACTTATTCATCTGATGCTCGTTTTCGTATGATTAATCTTTGCGACTTTTGCACCTACCATCTTTTGCGCCGAGACGTCTGGTTTCGTACAAATGCGTCGAACCAACGAGACAAAACTAGGTATCAAAAGCACGGTATAAATGCGTAATTGGTATGTACTTGTACGGTCCAGATGGCAAAACTTTGTCGTCTTACTCCTTTTCGCAAATCAGCCTACAATTATCGCGGCTTATACCTTTTAAAGATTTTCCTCGGAACCTAAAAAGGCTAAAACCCACATCTCATCTCCAAACTTCGATCTAATTCAAGGAGTATCTCCCATTCACTATTCTGACCAAGTTTCCCTTCTGTAAGATTTTCAAAATCTCATCCCACGCCTTAGTTTCAAGTCTAGTCATTTTTTGAAATTCTAATTACCCTAAAGTACCCTGTTTTCGAATTATCACAAAATCATCAAATCTTGCCAAATTTCATTCAAACTTCTGCTGAATATGCTCCAGAAATAAAGTTACACTTGTGTGTGACATTAGATCTCAAATCAGCCATCCCAATTTCAGAATTTACAAACAAGTCCTACTTCTCAAATGAAATTATTATGAAGTGTTTCGATTGCGACCACGGGGCAAAAGAGGGAGCAGAGAAAGTTTGCCAGTTTTCAGTCGCTATACCGTATAGCTACTGAAACCCGCAGCTTTCAGTCGCTATATGGTATAGCGACTGAAACCTCGCTGGCACGGCACAGGTGCCAGCGGGGCATTTGTGCCGTGCCACGTCTTCAGTCGCTATACCGTATAGCGACTGAAGACTGTCGCGAGGAGAATTTCGTGACTGAAAGCCATTTTTACAAATTTAAAAAGTTAAGAGTTAGTTTTGCAATTGTTTTTTTTATAGGGTTATTTCAAAAAAAAATTCCTGCATTATGATCACAATGCCCTTCTGTGATCGATGTAAAGGGATAATCGCAAGAACAGGCGTTTACCATCTGGTCACGACTTCAGTTCTGATCGCTATGACAGTTCTGATCGGATTTCAGTTTTGATCGTGGCTTTAGATTTACCTGTGTATGTGTGGTCGCAAAGACATTACTTATGAGCATATATTCGCACAGAGATTGTGAAGAGTTTTAATTCAAAATTAACTCTTACGGTAAGTCATGTAAGGTAAAAGAAATCTTTATTTCTGACAATCCTTGCATACAAAGGGGATACAGGTGACCAGAGCATCGACCTGATCCAACAGAAGTTTACAAAGTTCTCCTAGGGACATATTGGCATTAGTAAGATCTACACTGACCGCCCCAAGAGAACTAGCAACTACTCTAAGCCTATCTACATCGTCCCGAATCAGAGAATCACTACCATCCCTGATCGAATCGGAGAGTCTCGCTGTTGTCGAGCGTAGTCCTTGTCCAATCAGAATTGGTGCGCCTCTTCGAGGGATCTGTCAAAACATTCTGCCAGGTAGCCGAAGACATCTCTTCGGCCTTCTTCTCCAGAACCCCTTTCTCCTTCTGGAGGGTCTGTACAAGGGAAAGAGGATGGATCTGAGCAGGTTGGTCGCTGGGGGCTCCAACAATTTCGACTCCTACATTTGCGTGTGTTAGTTTTACATGTTAAAACAACCAGAAGAGGAGATGAGAATGATTACCAATCCTTGCAAGTGAGAGGATGAAGTGTTTCCCCCAGAAAGTATATCACCCGATAGAAGTCAGGTCGTGGAAGTGCAACTTTCCCACGAGAAGATTGTTCCCCAAAAACAAGCTGAGGATCATCTGGTCGCGGAAGTGCAACCTTCCCACTAGAAAATTGATAACCCATCAAAAGACGGGGATCGCTTGATCGCAATGGAGAAAGCTGATCAGAAGAAGGAGAAGGCTTCGAAGGATATTTATGGACCTCCGAAGGTGGAGATGAAGGTTCGACCTGTCGAGTTGCATGGACAGGAAGGACTATAGGGGCCAAAGGAAGAGAGAGCAATGATGCATCCCTAACCCTCATGCCACTGGATGATCCCTCGTCAATCTTGGGTTTCTTCCCTCAAGGAACCAAATATTCGGTCATCTGTGAATTTCTGAAAAAGCATTTTGGAAATAATCAGAACATAAGATGGCAACTTAGACCAAAAATTCTAGAGAAGACTTACTTTCTGGAAATCTTGGTCGAGTTCAAGTGCCACTTCCTCTTCATCACTTTCAATATCAATGATGTTTTGATCTGCCATTGAGGTAGAAACAGAAGAGAAGAAAAGACTTAGCAGAGAATAGACTTGTGAAGTTTTAGGGTTAAGAGGCTTTGGTATTTATAGCCCCCAGGGGTGACGGTTCGTTTTTTGAATGCCTCGAGCTTTTAAAACATTTATAGTTTTATCTCAGGTTAAAAGACGATTCCACGGCGCCATCACTACCTGTCCAAAACTGCCCAAAGTCCGTCTCGGGAAATAAACCGCCACACTTAGTGCGCCATTGAGTGGGGGATTTGAAGCGTTGGGTCACTTATCCGGCGTAAGGTTTAAAATTTGAAGTAAATATGTCCTTTCATTTTCTTCAAATTTGGGGGCTAGCTGATGAGGATTGTTACCCTAGCTAGTTCAGAATAAATGCACGTCTGGTTCAAGACAGATTCGAACCAGGTAAGTGTCTGTTGGTGTGATCTCAGATGGCCTAAGAAGCGCGGACACATGGTCGTAGGCTTTGCGCAATCACAAGGCCACAGATAGTGCACGGTCAGGAGCCCATAGGCGATGCACGGACAAGAGGTCGCAGACAATGCGCGGTCAGATGACTGCAGACAATATGCGGTCAGAAGTCTTGAACTACTCTAGACCAGGAGACACGGGGTTGTTTAGGCTTTACAACGAGCATATCCCGAGTACCCCAGAGATTCTTTCACGTGTGAAGACAACTACCAGGAGGTTAATATGTGCGGTTATCCCTTAATTGCACGTGTTAAGCCTGCGTGGAAGTTAAGTGCAGTTGCCAAAACTGTACACAAGCAACCGTTCGAAGCCGTTATGCATTGACGCCCTTTCGACTAGTATAAAAGGGTGAGAAAATACACCAGATGAGGATATGACACATTGGGAACAAATCAACATCGACAAGTTTCCATAGGCTAGTTTAGTGGTGGTTTACATACACACACGGAAATGATTTTTGCCTGTGATCATCTTTTCCACAACTTTGTAACCTTTTTTCCCATACATAGTGAAATCACAACAGGACGTAGGGCTATTACTCCCACCATAGAGAGCCCGAACCTGTATAAATCCTTCGGCATTCCAATCGACTTTGGCTCATCATCCCTTCCTGGAGGGACAACCTGAAAGGCCTCATTACTCACAAATTCTACATAAGTTGGGCTAAGGACCTCGAGTTCGAATCGTCGGCAATTATCACCCGAGCTAGTTGAAAGTAATACACGTCTAGTTTAAGACAGAATCAGATTGGTCGTGTGTCTGTAAATCCGTCGCTATGGTCTCAGACAATCTAAAGGGCACGTACACAGAGATATTGCATGATTGCAGCCCCTGCGCAATCATGAGGTCGTAGACAGTGCGCGATCAAGAAGCTGCGGGAAGTACGCGGTCAGAGGGTCATTGATTATCTGCGACCAGAACAGTTCGAGAAGGCCTAACTCTTCTCACAGGCATATCTCGAGAATCACGAAGATATTTCCACGTATGAAGACAACTGTCAGGAGGTTAACGTGTGCGGTTATCCCTTGATTGTACGTGTTAAGCCTGCGTGGGAGTTAAGGGTGGTTAACAAAAACTGCATCTTAACAACTGTCCAAGGCCGTTTCGCATTGGCGCCCTTTTGTCCAGTATAAATAGATAGCCAATGCATGTTCTAAGGAGGGTGAATAATTCAGTCAAGAATACAAGCACTTCTAGGCGTTCAACAAACCTGAGGATTTAGATATAGTTAGGTAGACACTAACATAGAAGAGATCATCGCCTGTGATCTTCTCTTGTACCCTCTTGTAAAAACCTTTTATTACATATAGTGAAATCACAACAGAACGTAGGGCTATTACTCCCACCATTGAGGGCCCGAACCTGTATAAAATCTCTTGTGCCTCTACAGACTTGATTCATCCTACCTTTCTGGAGGAGCACCCTGAAAGGTTTTGCAACTAACAAATTTTCATAAGATCGACTAAGGACCCCAAGTCCAAATCGTCGACAGTGACCAACTTGCAGGACTCACCAAGGGAAGAATCATGCTTCTTAGGATCGATAATGTCCGCCTTTAGTGAGTCCGCAACCTCCCACAGCTTTGCAAAGGTATTTTTCTCCATGAGACCGTAGCTCATGATGATTTCTTCCAAGGCCACCTTTTCATTAAGGGTGAGCTTGGTAGTCTTTTCGGCCTTCTGTGCGGCCATCTGGTAGCGGCTGACAATGTTTTGAAGTGTATTGAGGTCATTTCCATGCTCGATATACTTTTGTTCAAAGTGTTTCTTCTACTCAGCCAACTTATTTTTCTCTTCTCTTTGGTCTGAGTAGAGGAAGAAATGACCTTGATTAAGTTCCTAAAATTTATAAAGTTTGAAAAAGGCAATGAAATTTTCTACTAGAATGAACTTACAAGTGATCCTAATCTGCGGTTGATTGCAAACCATCTGAAGGCGCTTAACTTTTCCTTGGAGGGAGTCAAATAACAGAGCCTTCTAGTCCAAGGTTGCTACTTGTTCTTCAGCACCCTTCAGGGTAGCCCCAAGCACCAGTGTTTCAGTGAGCCTTTCGTTGCCTACCCTCTGGGCTTCAGCCAAATCTTTTTCTAAAGTGGAACGCTCAATGATCGCAACCACCTCGATGCTGTGCTCATTGACAGCCTCCTCTACTAAAGTAGACTTTTCCCTGCGACAACAGAAGTTATTATCCAATTTCACAAGGAACTCAGTTTGAAGCAAGATACATGCAGCTTTAACTTGTCGCACTCAGTTTGTGCAGCCTTGAGCTGCTCCACTAGCAAGCCAAATGTGGCCACACCATGTGCAGTGCTCTGAATAGAACAAAAGGAGAAGTGCTTTGAGAAAACCCTCGAAGAAACACATGAAGTTGTAAGGTAAATATTCTCTACTTACCTCTAGAAACTCCTCAAGGTATCTTTTGGGAAGATCCCTGAGTTCAGCAACTTCGCTTGTACATGCCAAGTTGTCCCACGCCTGCCCAACTTTATCCAAAAGTTTGGATTGGAGGTTCCAGACTAAGGCAGGGCACTGGACTTCGACGGGTTGGACCGCCATTTCTTCTGTCGTCTCCTCTCCTTGTTCTTCTACACAGGAGGGAGGTACAATTTCTTCAACCAGAGGGGGAACAGAGGTTCCTACTTGTTCGCTTGTCCCCATGGTCATGATCGCATCCGCAACCTCAACATCCTCATCATTGGCGGGTTCAGTTGATTGAATATCTTGAACCACCTCACCAATGATGGCCACCGTGTCCTCTTTGGTGTCCTGCAGAGGCGCAGCTTCAATAGTAACAGCGATTTCTTCTGCAGTCACTGGTTCTGCTGCCACCTCGCTTGTGGCACGCAACTCCGGCACAAGTGTCGTCTCTGGCTCAGCCACCGATGGTTCAGCTGCGACCGTCAGAGCAGGCATTGCAGTTGTCAAAGGAGCTCTATATTATCTAGTTCTAGCTTTGTTAAATTATTCCTAACTAAGTATCATGATTCTTGTTAGAGGAAACAAATACTTACCTAATGCTGAGTCCCAAGAGATTTCGGGAACTCGAAGCTTCTCCTCTTGGAGACAAGAGTGAAGAAACTGCCATGGGAGAAGACTCATTAGAAGCTGCTGATGATCTCCTCCTCATGGAGAACATTGAAGTTCCATGTTCTTCTTCCACGTCGCTCCCCTCTCCCTGCACGACCATGAGATAATTCCTTGTCATGTTTGGTAAAGATTGAGGGATGGGAACTATTACCGTAACAACCCTTATGGTCGTGACCAAGGGGTCAGTTGTGGTCATGACCGCAACAGGGCTTGCTTGCCTCTCAACTGTTGTTGCTCCCGCGGTGACGGGAATTTCTTTAGTCACGACAGAAGTAGTAGCCGTGGGGATACTTGGCACCATAGTCAAAGTTGTGGTCGCCACTGTAGTCGCCACCACCATCGCAGGAATGGTGATGGGCTTAATTTGTAAGGCCCTAGTCCAAGTAAAACCTTTGGTCGCAGGACGAGCCTTCTTCAATTTCTTTGATGCAGAACCACTTGAGGGTCCTACATCATCGCCGGTTCATCACAAAGATCTGGATCACATCGCGAGTGGTGAGGCCCTCATTCACCAAGTGTTAGATTACCTGGGCCTGCCTCTTCTACTCATTGTCGATCGAAGGGGCAGCATCCTTTCCCACGCTCTTCTCTAGGGCTCTCTTTAGGAGCCAAGTAGTAGAACCACCGCTGATACCATCCATGGATGGAATCGCAGAGGGGAAAGTGCGGGTAGTCCTTCTTCTCCTGCAGATAGAAGTAAACACACCCAGGAGCACTGGAGCCTTTCGACCATGCCAAGAAATAATACTGGTGGAAGAGAGGTATGCTGGGCAAAACCCCAACATACGTGATCTGATTGAGTGCTAGACCCAATTGGATATGGAAACTGGATTTTACTCAAAAGCCGAAACCAGGTGGGATATCACGGAATTAAAGGAAACATACAACTCTTTACTAAAAGACGAATTTGTACATGTCAACAGTTGATCACCCTCGATCTCTGTCTATCCTTCTTCTCTCAATTCCATGCTTTGTCTAGCCTATTACAAGGTATTTATACACAATCGCTTGAAAACGTGTCAGACTCAACTATATGTTGATAGCCAAGTCTTAGTCGAAGTCGATATCATATCAGACTCAATTACATATTGTTGGACTCAACTGACCAACTACAACCAATTACAATTGACCAAGTCTATACTGTACTCATATACAAACAACCGACCAAGTCGTATTGTACTCATATATAGACAACGAACCAAATCTGAACCATCTAGTATTATTAACCTGAGATTGTCCCAAATCATGGCATAGTCTGGTCAATCCAGCAACCTTGGCACAACCTGTGACCATGTTTTTGTTGACCAAACATCGTCCTGGATCAATACGCCTCACACAAATGCTTAAAAATAGCAAATCAGAGTTTATCTGTTCAGCAATTCCGAAATATGGGAGATGGAGAAGTTTATTTTCAGCTAGCTTTATCAGACTTAGCCTTTGGTCATGTCGGGGGAAATCTCTGCGGGACTAAGTCCAGGTAAGTTGTGTAACGATTGCCCGGGGATCTGGCCTCCGGGGCCTCCCCGGGCGCCGCCATTTGGCTCCCGGGACGTGGCCTCCGGTGCCCTCCCGGGTGCCGCCATTTGGCTCCCGGGACGTGGCCTCTGGTGCCGTCCCGGGAGCCGCCATTTTCCCGGGGACGTGGCCTCCGGCCCCTCCCCGGGCGCCGCCATTTGGCTCCCGGGACGTGGCCTCCGGTGCCGTCCCGGGCGCCGCCTTTTGGCCCCCGTGACGTGGCCCCGGTGCCCACCCGGGCGCCGCCATTTGGCTCCCGGGACGTGGCCTCCGGTGCCGTCCCGGGCGCCGCCATTTGCCCGGGGACGTGGCCTCCGGCCCCTCCTCGGGCGCCGCCTTTTAGCCCGGGGACATGGCCTCCGGGGCCTCCCCGGGCGCCGCCATTGGCCCAGGGACGTGTCCTCCGGGGCCTCCCCGGGCGCCGCCTTTTGGCCCCCGGGACCTGGCCTCCGGCGCCGTCCCGGGGCTCATCGCCCTCGTAAGGGTAAAGTCTCGAGCTGTTTATCACGTGCAGGTCACGCAAGGAGCACCTCGGGAACTAGCGGCCACCTGTCAAGCATCCAAGGCGTTTGACCGGGAGAAGGACGGTCCTACCCTTCAATCCGACGGTGGCTTCCGGGGTAGTTTAGGTTTTTTGCTTCTTTTTGGGGCTATAAATAGCCCTTGTACCCCTCTGTTGTAAAGGATCGGTTCTCTTTTATTGGAATAGCTAAACTCACAGACGTGCACCGGAAGCCTCTCCCCCGGAGAGAGCCTCCCCAGCCGACTCCGGCCGGGACTGCGTCGACAGGACTAGGGCCCCCACCGGGACCCGAACCTGTATAAACCCGTGTATCATTTTTTGTGCTTGTCCGACGGGGGAGGACCGGTCATCCGGTCAACCCGCGCCGCGTAATCTTCGCTAGGATCATTCGCAAAACCTGCCGGGGTATTCGCAATACTACGACAGTTGGCGCCGACCGTGGGGACTCGTGACAAGACGCCATGGCTCCCCCAAGAACAAGGGCTCGCACCCTTCCCGGTGATCCGGGTCTCGGAGACCCGGCGCTGTCTGCCCGGGACACTGCTGTCCCGGCGGTCCCTTTCGGAGGTGACCTGGCCCAGGTACCGCCTCCCTCTTTTCCTCTTAACTTAGGTGCTTCCACATCCAGGTCGTTCCCGGTGACCGCGGGGACCTCGGCCGGGACCAGTCTCCCCCCGACGGCTCCCCCGGCTCCCCGGGACGCCCTGCTCGAAGCTCTCGTGGAAGGCCAGCTCCGCACTCAGCGCTCTATGGACGAGCTCCTTAGCGTGTTGGCGCGGCCTCCGGCCCCCACATTTGCGTCACACCCGTATCCGGGTAACATGCCCCCGTTTATGGGTTACCCGGCGGCCCCTCTGGCCTCCGGGGGGTTGTCCGCCCCGTATGATCTTGCCGGGGGTTCCCTCCCCCTACGGGATATACGTCCGGACCCTTCCCGGCACCCGGGCCCGTCTCGGTGCCGGGAGGTTACTTCATGCCGGGGCCCTTCGTGGCACCAGGGGGGTACCCTGTCCCTGGCCTATTCCCGGGCCCGGGAGCCCACTTCATGCCGGGGGTTTACCCTGCGCCGGGTGCTAGTCCCGCGCCCCGCGTCGCGTTTACCGCACCGGGGGCGGTTGACAGAGCAGCCCCCGCGCCGCAGCGGACTTCCCCCCGCATGGGCTCCCCGGTTCCGAACGTCGCCGCGGGGGCTCGCCCTTCGCCAGTTCCGGGTGTTACAGGGCCTGCCCCCTTCCCGGTTCCGGTCGTGGCCACCGGGGCCCCCTCCACTTCGGTTCCAGGCGTCGCCGCGGGCGCCCCCTCCCCGGTTCCGCATAATACAGGGGCTTCCCCCTTTCTGGTCCCGGGGGTCGTCGCAGGGGGCTCCCCCCAACCGGCTCCGGAAGCCTCCGGGCCGGCAGCTACAGCGCCCGAGCTCCCTCCCTCGGCGGGACAGGTCCGTTTCGCCCCGGGGGAGGTCGAGTGAATGCGTTCACCAGAGCGCGGGGAAGAACTTCCCCCCGGCCGCGGGCGCGGGGAGCCTCGCTCTCGCACCGGCCGGGGGAAGAGACCAGCTGAAGAGCCAACCTCCCCGGCGGAGAGCCCGGACGTCTGGGAACTCAGTCCCGGTCCGGAGGAAAAGCGTCGCCACCGCCATTCTGGCGGACCTCTTGGACCGCTGCCAGACTCAGACAACGAAGGTCCCGTGAAGGAAGACAGCGACCGGGGCTCTCCCCGGGAAGTGCAGGGGGCTAACCAGCCGCTGTGCTGAAGACTTCGCAACATCCAGTGGCCGCGGCCCTACCGCCCTCCGCACATCGAACAGTATAACGGTGAGGCAGACCATAACGAGTTTGTGCAGGTCTACTCCACAGCCATCTCCGCGGCGGGGGGGGGGGGATGAGACGGTACAATGCAACGTCTTCCCCCTCTACCTCTCCGGCATTGCCCGCTCCTAGTTCTACAACCTGAAGGCCGGCTCCATCAAGTCTTTCTCACAGCTCAAGCGGGAGTTCTGTGCCAACTTCCAGGGGAGCTACGTGCGTCCCCTGCACTCCTCGCAGCTGTACACTGTACGGCAGAGGACTGGGGAAACCAACAGAAGCTTCTTCAAGCGCTTTGCTCAGGTGAAGAGCAAAGTGGCCCACGTCCCCGACTCTACGGTCATCGAAGCCTGCAAAAGCGGCATCCTCCCGGGGTAGCTCCGCCGAAGGCTCTCCCGGAGCTGCCCCTCTTCTGCCGACGAGCTCTTCAACGTGCTCGAAAAGTACGCTCGGGCGGAGGAAGATGACATCTGGAAGAAGACCCAGGGGGCTCCCGCCCCCTTCGACCGGGGGGCCAGGGATCCCCCCAAACGCCCCAGGCAAGGGGGGCGTAGCGAGCCACGGCCTCGGGACACCTTTGTCCTCGAGGGCGGAGGCGGCTCGCGCGACCCCCTGAGGGCCAACCGCCCCTTCCCCAAACCGAAGGGCCATGGGGGAGGGCAGTCTTCGCGCTGTCGGGAAGGCCCCGCGGGGAGAAGGCGGGAAGGACGGTGGTGCAGCTTCCACAGGTCCAATACCCACGCTACCAGAGATTGTAGCCAGCTGCTGCAGCACTTTGCGGACTTCCTCGACCAGCGCGGGCAGGGGGGGGACTCCGGCCACCTTGCCCCCTCGGCCAGCTGTTCCGGCCCTTCCCGCTCCCACGGGGGGTCAGCAGACGCAGGAGGGGGAGCCTTCAGAAGCTCTCCCCTTTCAAACTTCGCAGCGGCACGCCAAAGTCATCGTGGGAGGATCTGCCTCCGGGCGGGACTCTAAGTGCCAGCGTAAGAAGTACGCGCGCGAAGTCAAGGTTGTGGGGGTGCTACACACGTCCCCGCCACCAAAGTGGTCGGACGTCCCCCTCACCTTCACGGCAGAAGACGCGCGGGGGGTTCGCTTCCCCCACGACGACGCGCTCATTGTCTCTGCGACCATCTACAACTGCCATCTGGCCCGTATCCTAGTGGACGGCGGGAGCTCCACCGATGTCCTATTCCTGAAGGCCTTCAAAGAAATGCAGGTGGATGAGAAGTTCCTGCAGCCCGCTGCCGGGCCCCTGCAAGGTTTTGTCCCGGGGAAGGTGATCCACCCCGTGGGCAAAGTAGATCTTCCAATGACCTTCGGCACCCCGGAGAACTACCGGACCAAGCTGGTCCGCTTCGACGTAGTGGACCTCCCCTCCTCCAACAATGCGATTATGGGGAGGACGACAATTAACCGGCTGGGGGCTGCCACCCATCAAAACTATCGCTGCATGAAGATCCCCGGGCCGCATGGTGTGATCAACGTCCGGGGAGACCAAGACATGGCCCGTGCTCTATATGAGCGCGTTGCGGCCACAATCAGAAGCGTCAACCTCATAAAGACGCCTGGGGGGGAGGCTTCTCCCCCGGAACTAGATGCTGCTGCGCAACCACCCGGGAGGCCCCTCCTCAAGCTGCGTCCGGAAGGGGGCCTCCGTAAGGTCCCGCTGTCCCCGGGCAACGAAGACAAAACCGTCCGGATCGGGCGGAGCTCCCCGAGGAGCACACAGCCCAACTTGCGGCTTTTCTGCGTGAAAACTCCGATGTTTTTGCGTGGAAGCCTTCGGACATGCGGGGCGTCGCCCGGGAGGTCATTGAGCACAAGCTCGCAGTGGCCCCCGGTCACCCCCCGGTCAAACAGAAGCTGCAGAAACTCTCCCTCGAGCGCCAAGAGGCAATCAAGGCGGAAATCACTCGGCTCCGAGAGGCGGGGTTCATTCGGGAGGTCCTGCACCCCGAGTGGCTCGCGAACCCCGTCCTCGTCAAGAAATCAACAGGCAGGTGGCGGATGTGCGTGGACTTCACCGACCTTAACCGCGCCTGCCCAAAGACAACTTCCCGCTCCCGCGGATTGATCAGCTCGTCGACTCCACTGCGGGGTGCGAGCTCATGAGCTTCCTAGACGCCTACTCGGGCTACCATCAAGTCCGGATGGCGGAGGGGGACGAGGAAAGGACGAGTTTTATTACTCCCCTCGGAACTTTTTGCTACGTCCATATGCCCTTCGGGCTCAAGAACGCGGGGGCAACCTTCCAGCGCCTCATGATGTTGGTTTTCAAAGAGCAAGTCGGCCACAACGTTGAAGTCTCGTAGACGACGCGGTTGTCAAGAGTCCCCGCGCAGCCTCCCACATCGACGACCTGGCTGAAACCTTCCGCAACCTCTGCGCGTTCGGGCTCAAACTCAACCCGGAGAAGTGCGCCTTCGGGGTGCACGGGGGGAAGCTCCTAGGTTTCCTCGTGTCCCAGCGGGGCATTGAGGCAAACCCCGAGAAGATCCGGGCGTTCCTAGATATGCCCCCGCCGCGCTCCGTCAAGGATGTCTAGCGGCTCTCCCGCCGCCTAGCCGCACTCAGCTGTTTTGTCTCCCGGTCGGGGGAGCGGGGCCTCCAGTTCTTCAAGATCCTCCGAGGGCTCGAGGGATCCCGCTGGACCCCCGAGGCCCAGGAAGCCTTCAACGACCTCAAAAGGTACCTCACGAGCCCCCCAATGCTCGTGAGTCCATCTCCGGAAGAACCCTTGCTCCTCTACCTCGCCGCGACCCCAGTGGCCGTCAGCGCGGTCTTGGTGAAGGAGCAAGGGGGGCAGTAGCATCCCGTGTACTATGTGAGTGAGGCCCTCCAAGGGGCCAAAACTCGGTACACGGAGATGGAGAAGATTTGCTACGCCCTCCTCATGGCGTCCCAGAAGCTTCGACATTACTTCCTGGGGCACCCCATCACCGTCCCATCGTCCCTCCCACTCGGGGAGGTACTACGGAACAAAGAAGCCACCGGCCGGATCGGGAAGTGGGGGGCCGAGCTCGCCCCCTTCTCCCTGTCCCTTACCGGCCACTCCGCCATCAAGGGGGAGGGGGACGAAGATCTCCCTGTGCCGCCCCGACGCAGTGATCATTGGACCCTTATGTTCGATGGGTCGCTGTGTCTCGCCGGGGATGGTGCGGGAGTAGTCCTCTGGAGCCCCGAGGGGAAGGAACTCGAGTACGCCGCGCGGTTCGAGTTCCCCGCAACCAACAACGTCGCCGAATACGAGGCTTTGCTCCTCGGTATGCGCCTCGCGCGCTCCCTGGGGATCCGGTGCCTCCTAGTCAAGGGAGATTCTCCGCTCGTAGTTTGCCAAGTGGACAAGTCTTACCTGTGCCATGACGCAAACTTAACTCTTTATTTGCAGGCATTTCAACGGCCTCGAGGCCCAGCATATCCCACGTAGGGACAATGACCGGGCCGACGCCTTGGCCCGGGCGGCAAGCGTCCGGGAATCGCTCCCCAAGGGGGCTTTCCTAGAGATCATCACGCAGCCCTCGGTGGCCTCCCCGGACACGGGCGACAAGCCTCATGTCCCGGAGGTCGCCGAGATCACCCGGACTCCGTCTTGGATGGACCCCCTCATCTCCTTCATCAAGGGGGAGGGGGACCCTCCTAGTGAGACCGAGGCTAAACGCCTCCGGGCTAAAGCCCGGGCATATCTCCTGCTGGAGGGGAGGCTCTACAAGCAGGGGGCTTCCGCCCTCCTGCGCTGCCTCCCCCGGCCGGAGGGACTTCAACTTCTCGAAGACATCCACGCGGGGAGCTGTGGTTCTCACCTAGCCCCGCGTGCCATCGCGGTCAGGGCCCTCCGGCAGGGCTTCTACAGGCCCACAGTCATGCGCGACATGCGAGACCTTGTCTCCGCGTGCGAGGCATGTCAGAAGATGGCCAAGGGCTCGAACCTCCCCCCTATAGCGCTGCAGACGATCCCCATCACTTGGCCCTTTGTGCGCTGGGGGATGGACCTCTTAGGGCCCTTCCCCCCAGTGCCCGGGGGATACAAGTATGCGGTAGTCGCAGTCGACTATTTAAAAAGTGGGTTGAGGCGGAGCCTTTGGCTAGCATCACGTCCCGGGCCGTTCAGCGGTTTTTCTGGAAAAACGTCGTATGTCGTTTTGGTGTCCCCCGGGAAATCACCGTGGACAACGGGACCCAATTCGACTCAGCTTATTTCTGGGAATTCTGCGAAGGCCTGGGGCTCGTCATCCACTTCGCCTCGGTGGCCCATCCCCGGAGCAATGGGGCTGTCGAGAGGGTCAACGGCGCGATCCTACAGGGGTTGCGCCGGAGACTCGAGCAAACCGCTTCTAAGCGGGGTGCATGGGCAGAGGAGCTCCCTAGCATCCTCTGCTCCATGCGCACGACCCCGTCCCGGGCGACGAGGCGTACTCCCTTCTCCCTGGTCTACTGGGCGGAGGCAGTCCTCCCCCCGGAGATCAGCTTCCGGTCACTGCGGGTTGAGCTCCTGGAGGGAGCTACTCCCTCAGCGTACCAAGCCAACGAGGCCAACCAGCGTCTGGAGATCGACCTTGTGGAGGAGGAACGCGACCGAGCGCTCCTCCGCCATGCCATCTACGAGCAAGAAATGGCGCGCGCGTACAATCAGCGCGTGCGCGAGAAAGCTTGCCGCCTTGGGGACCTTGTCCTCAAGCGCGTGACGGACCCCCAGGCCCAGGGTAAGCTCTCCCCCAAGTGGGTGGGCCCCTACAGGATCTCCGCGGTCCTGGGCTCGGGGGCTTACAAGCTCTCCAACCTTCAAGAGCAGGAGCTGAAGCACACGTGGAACTTGTGTTTACTTCGCAAGTTCTATGTTTAGCCTTACGGGCCTGTCCCCTCCCCCGGAGCGTTCACGCCGGAGGGGGAGGAGGGACACTGTATTTTCCTCCCCTTTCGCGACTTCGCAGGGGGAGGCCCTGTACTTCATTTTATTAGTAATACATAGGTCTTGCTTTTCAAACTGTCTCATTGCAGGTCTCTCTCATCACCGCCCCTAGCGCCGATGCCCTCCCCGCGAGGATGCCCTCCCCGCGAGGAAGTGGACCAGGCCCAACAAGTCCCTAAAACGGGAGTCCCACTCCCGTAGGGCGGCTTACGATCAGCCCTCGTGGACTGAGGGTGTAAGAGGCAACCCGGTCACAGTGGCCGCGGTAACGAGTCACTTTGGGAGACTAGTCCCCTGCCCAAACACTCAAGACCCGTCTTCGGGCACTTCCTCCTCCGGGAGTAGACGCTCTCCCCAGTGGGACGTCTAATGGCCTTCATGGATCTATCTTCCTCTTACGGGAGTCGACGTTATTCCCGGCCCCCCGTTTTCATGGCGACCGGATGATTGGCCCCTTGCGGCTTGATTGGATCTATCTTCCCCCTGCGGGAGTCGACGTTATTCCCGGCTCCCCATTTTCACGGCGACCGGATGATCGGCCCCTTGCGGCTTGATTGGATCTATCTTCCTCCTCCGGGAGTCGACGTTATTCCCGGCTCCCCGTTTTCATGGCAACTGGATGAATGCCTCCCGGAGACCCTATTCCCGGCTCCCCGTTCTCACGGTGACCGGACGATTGTCTCTCGGAGAAGTCACGGATTTCTCGGGCATTTTCTTCCCCGAAGACCCTATTCCCGGCTTCCCGTTCTCACGGCGACCGGACGAATGTCTCCTAGGAAGCTCGCCTCCGGAAATCTCATCGGGTTCTCTTGGACATTTCTTCCACATGAGGCCTTCTCCCCGGCTCCCCGTTCTCATGGCGGCCGGACGATTGTCTCCCGGAAGGTCTTCTCCTTGAAAACCTCGTTTTAAAATTTTCTAACAGAAAATTTCCTATGCTACAGGTGACTTCCATCCCGGGGGCCTTGTTACCCCCACAGCGCGCGGAGCTATCCTCCGGCCCGCTGTGGGCGGGGGGGATAAGGAACCCCCGGGTGTCGACCGCACCGCCCACGAGGAAACTTAGCTCATCCTTGTTAAGATGAGTCGTCCGGACCATCCAAGAAAAAGAAAATAAAGAGGCAACGAAAGAAGGAACAACAACAGTTTTATTGATTGTCAAACCCGGAGGACATCTTCCCCCTCCGGTGGGCTTCGGAAACGATACAACCCGGGTTCTAACCCGGGGGATTCTCTAAGCCCTAAGGTTCCTACGCCTAATACTCCCGGAGGCTCTCCGCTAGCTGCCGGGTCAAGTCCCCGTACAATGCCCGTATGCGGCGCCGAGCGTCCCGGAGCACATGTTCAGGCCAGAACTCGTATCCCGCCGGTGGAAGTATCCGGAGGGGAGGGATCATCTGGAGCCCCGGTCGCGGAGGGGACAATTCGGCACGATAATTATCAAAGTTGTCCAAGTGCCACTCCGGATGCCACCTCAACCGGATCGGCTCCCGGACACTATCCTCGCCGCGATTCCCGGAGACAAGGCTTAGCAAGATCAAAGCCGCTTGGGCGTCCCCCGGGGAGCCCCTCCCGGACCTTCGCCCGGGAGCAACCTCCCGGGAACCCTGGTAACAGTAAATTCAATTCAAAGACTTAGAAAAAATTCTAACTTCATTGCATTCAAAATGTTTTTGTACAAGTGTCCGGGGCTTCTTCTAAGAAGCTACCGGGATCAAAAATCCTAAGAAAACAAAAGAGGGCCCTAGCTAAGACCCGGGTGGAGGCTCATACATGTTCGTTGGCGTCCTCCCCCCGGGGGGCTTCTTCCAAGGCCGGGGCTGTGACGTCTCCAGCCGGACGCGCCGGAGCCGGGAACCACGCCCGGATGATCCGGTCGTAGAACCCTCCGGCAAGCTGCTCGACCTCCCGGCGCGAAGGCTCGAAGGAGTCCGGGAAGCTTCGGGGGATGCGGCCCCCGATCGCCCGGGCGCCGACCCCCCGGAACTCGACGAGCCCCACAGCAGCCGCGACGACGGGGATCGCCCGGCCCCGCGCCCGAACGTCGGCAGCCTCCGTGATGGTGGAGACCTGTGCGTTGAGAAAACGCACAGCCTCCGCGAGGGTCGCTGGCGGCACCTCCCTGCTCCCGGAGCCTAGGCTTACGCCAAGGCCCTCGAGGGCCGACCGGACGGAGCGGCCCGCGTTCGCCACCGCCCGGACGCTCGAGCTCTCGAGCTCCCGGAGTGCCTCCTCCCTCGCCTTGGCCTCCTCCCGGAGGCGGCCGTTGACGGCCTCGGAAATATGGACCTGGGCCCGGACCCGGGTCAATTCCTCGAGGGCTTCGTCGCGCTCCCAGAGGGCCTCCTCGCGCTGCCCTACGGAGGCCGCGGCCCGGCCCTCCACCTCCTTAAGCAGCCAGGCGACCCGCTGCTCAAGGCCCCAGGTAACAGCTGCCACATACAAAATATATAGAGTTAGAAAAATTTCAAAGTGCAGGGGATGAATGAAGACGTTATCGACTCGGGTTACCTGGGCCCCGAGGGACTGAAGCCCCTCGAAACGCTTATGGAGCGTCCCTTCCGCGACGAAGGCCTGCACCTTCCGGGTATGCAGGCCCTCCGAGTAGCGGGCGACCTCCCACGAGGGAAGCAGAGGGGTCTCCCGCCCGGCGCCGCCAGCGCGGCCGGGGGGGTCCCCAGACCTCAAGGTCCGGTAACGCGGCCGGCGTCACCGGCGTCTTCGTCGACGAGGAAGTGCCCCCCGAAGACGTGGCCGAGGAGCTCTCGGCGGGAGCCCCCACCCGGGGGGGGAACCATCAGGCCTTTCCCTGCCCCGGGCCGGAAGGTCCTCCGGGACTCCTCCTCCGGAGGAACCTCGTAGATCGAGGGGCTCCCCCCCTCGTCCACCGGCCAAACCCGCGGTGGCGAGGCCTCCGCGAATCCCACCTCCAGTCTCTCCGGCTCCAAAGAGACCGGAAGGGGCAGGAGGGGCTCCACCAAGAGCGGCGACGGGGCGTAGTTCGCCGAGTCGGACGCCGCCCCGCCCGCGGTCGCCTCCGTCCCCCGGGCCTCGACGGGGCCCTTCGGGGGAGGAGGTGTTGCTTCCCTCCGGGCCGGTGCCCGGGCACGCTCGCTCCTGGGAGTCTCGCCCCCGGGATTCGCCGGTGTCGCCGCCGGCGTCGTCGACGGGCCGGGAGTCTTTTGGACCCGGGCCTTCTTGGGCTCCGTACCCCCGGACGCCTCCTTCCCTCGTTTGTACGACCCGGGGGTGGGGAGAGGCCTCCTCTCCGGCAGCTTTAGCCCGTAGGCCGCCGCTACCAAGTTCTTGGGAGGGCCCTCCCCCACGGCGCGCACGACGTGCTCGTGCTCATCGGCGAAGTACCTCCCCAGGAGGTTCTCCCCTTCTTCCACGCCGCCGGGTATGGCCGGACTGCAAGAGGTAAAGAGTTAGTTAAATTTTTGAAAATTCGTAAATACAATGCAGCAGGTTCCCGGAGCTTACGTCGCTTCACCGGCTTCACCGGGGGCCGCTGCTCGGGGCCCATGCCGATCCCCCTCTTCCCACCGGTGAAGGGGGAGATCCGGAGGAGAGCCATCTCCTCGGCGGCGTCCCGCATCGAGCGGGTCTTCTTGGAGAGGATCACCTTGCCGAGGAGCTCGAACTCCTCGTCCGTCCACACCGGAGGCTTCGGCGCGGACGACCGACTGTAGGTGGGGGGCTCCTGGGGTGTACACCACTGCCTCGTCCCGGACCCGGAGGTAAAACCACCTCCGGACCCAGTCCCCCCAGTGGTCCCGGCAGGCCGCCGCCGGGTAGTCGATCACCCGGGACGGCAACATTTGGACCATCACCGAACCGAAGGGGGACTTGGGGCCCCCCTTCACCAGGTGGGACGTCTGCGCCGCCGGTTCGTGGTAGCACCGGAAGGCGCGAAGGGTGGGCTCCCGCCCGGTCGCTGTCTCGTAGAGCCAGATGAAGAGGCCCATCCGGACGAGCGCGTTCGGGGTGAGGTGGTTGAGCCACCCCGTACTCCATGAGAAACTCCCGGAGCATGGGATGCACCAGGAGCCGGAGCCCGGCCTCCAGGAAGGCCTCGAAGGCCACGACCTCTCCAGGACTGGGGCGGGTTGCTCCGTCTTTCTTCACGGGGACTCGGAGGTCCCCGTCCGCTACGACGCAGCGTTTGACCAAGGATTCGGTGTCCTCGGCCGTGAACTCCGACGCCCAGAGATCTTTGCTCGACCCTTGGGTGCCATGTGGTTAGTCTTCTTTTTTGTTCGGTGGCTAACCTTTCAGGAGGCTACTACTAAAACTCCCGGACGTCTGCTACCGGAAAGTGCTACCGGAAAGAGCTACCGGGAGAGGGCTACCGGGAGAGCAAAAATCGCTGAGGCTGAAAATTTAGAATGAGCTTCCGGGCCCCCCAAGGTCCTATTTATAGGGGCGGGACGGGGTCTAGATGCACGCCACGTGGCAACCGCGGATTAATCTGGACCGTAGAAGTTCAAACCGTGCGCGCGAAACGAAGGGACGGGCGTGTGAATCGAGGCACCGGTTCGAACCGCGCGCGCATTTATTTCGAAACGGCGCGGCCTTAAGCGTGGGGCACGGAAACCGAAGCACCGCGGCTCCGGTGACTTGGCCCGGAGATCTTCCCGGTAACGTGTGCCATACCCACCGGGGGCTCGAGCATCGTCCCTGGCGTGCATGGGGGGCTGAGGTCGGGGGAAATCTCCGCGGGACTAAGTCCAGGTAAGTTGTGTAACGATTGCCCGGGGATCTGGCCTCCGGGGCCTCCCCGGGCGCCACCATTTGGCTCCCGGGACGTGGCCTCCGGTGCCCTCCCGGGCGCCGCCATTTGGCTCCCGGGACGTGGCCTCCGGTGCCGTCCCGGGAGCCACCATTTGCCCGGGGACGTGGCCTCCCGCCCCTCCCCGGGCGCCGCCTTTTGGCCCCCGGGACGTGGCCTCCGGTACCCTCCCGGGCGCCGCCATTTGGCTCCCGGGACATGGCCTCCGGTGCCCTCCCGGGAGCCGCCATTTTGCCCCGGGGCGTGGCCTCCGGTGCCCCCCCGGGAGCCGCCATTTCGCCCCGGGGCGTGGCCTCCGGTGCCCTCCCGGGCGCCGCCATTTGGCTCCCGGGACGTGGCCTCCGGTGCCGTCCCGGGCACCGCCAGTTGCCCGGGGACGTGGCCTCCGGTGCCGTCCCGGGCGCCGCCATTTGCCCAGGGACGTGGCCTCCGGCCCCTCCCCGGGCGCCGCCTTTTTGGCCCCCGGGACGTGGCCTCCGGTGCCCTCCCGGGCGCCGCCATTTGGCTCCCGGGATGTGGCCTCCGGTGCCGTCCCGGGCGCAGCCATTTACCTGGGGATGTGGCCTCCGGCCCCTCCTCGGGCGCCGCCTTTTGGCCCGGGGACATGGCCTCCGGGGCCTCCCCGGGCGCCGCCATTGGCCCGGGGACGTGGCCTCCGGGGCCTCCCCGGGTGCCGCCTTTTGGCCCCCGGGAGCCGCCATTTTGCCCCGGGGCGTGGCCTCCGGTGCCCCCCCGGGAGCCGCCATTTCGCCCCGGGGCGTGGCCTCCGGTGCCCTCCCGGGCGCCGCCATTTGGCTCCCGGGACGTGGCCTCCGGTGCCGTCCCGGGCACCGCCAGTTGCCCGGGGACGTGGCCTCCGGTGCCGTCCCGGGCGCCGCCATTTGCCCAGGGACGTGGCCTCCGGCCCCTCCCCGGGCGCCGCCTTTTTGGCCCCCGGGACGTGGCCTCCGGTGCCCTCCCGGGCGCCGCCATTTGGCTCCCGGGATGTGGCCTCCGGTGCCCCCCCGGGAGCCGCCATTTCGCCCCGGGGCGTGGCCTCCGGTGCCCTCCCGGGCGCCGCCATTTGGCTCCCGGGACGTGGCCTCCGGTGCCGTCCCGGGCACCGCCAGTTGCCCGGGGACGTGGCCTCCGGTGCCGTCCCGGGCGCCGCCATTTGACCAGGGACGTGGCCTCCGGCCCCTCCCCGGGCGCCGCCTTTTTGGCCCCCGGGACGTGGCCTCCGGTGCCCTCCCGGGCGCCGCCATTTGGCTCCCGGGATGTGGCCTCCGGTGCCGTCCCGGGCGCAGCCATTTACCTGGGGATGTGGCCTCCGGCCCCTCCTCGGGCGCCGCCTTTTGGCCCGGGGACATGGCCTCCGGGGCCTCCCCGGGCGCCGCCATTGGCCCGGGGACGTGGCCTCCGGGTCCTCCCCGGGTGCCGCCTTTTGGCCCCCGGGACCTGGCCTCCGGCGCCGTCCCGGGGCTCATCACCCTCCTAAAGGTAAAGTCTCGAGCTGTTTATCACGTGCAGGTCACGCGAAAAGCGCCTCGGGAACTAGCGGCCACCTGTCAAGCATCCAAGGCGTTTGACCGGGAGAAGGACGGTCCTACCCTTCAATCCGACGGTGGCTTCCGGGGTAGTTTAGGTTTTTTGCTTCTTTTTGGGGCTATAAATAGCCCTTGTACCCCTCTGTTGTAAAGGATCGGTTCTCTTTTATTGGAATAGCTAAACTCACAGACGTGCTCCAGAAGCCTCTCCCCCGGAGAGAGCCTCCCCAGCCGACTCCGGCCGGGAGCGCGTCGACAGGACTAGGGCCCGCCCTGGACCAGAACCTGTATAAACCCGTGTGTCATTTTTTGTGCTTGTCCGGCGTGGGAGGACTGGTCATCCGGTCAACCCGCGCCGCGTAATCTTCGCTAGGATCATTCTCAAAACCTGCCGGGGTATTCGCAATACCACGACAGGTCAATATCAAAGTTTTCTTTCTTTGCAATTTGTCTTACTGAGTGATTGAAGTTTGAATGATTGCTGGTTGCTAATTAATAGTAATCTTCCGAGGTACGAGACTCATAAGGTTTATGAATCATTGATGGGAAGATTTCCTATCCATCCCATTTTCAATCTCATTTGGAGGAATCGCAGCCTTCTCAAGATCAAAGTCTTCTTTTGAATTTTTCTTTGGGAAAAACTAAACACCAGAGCCATGTTGGAGAAGAGAAAGATTATTTTACAATCTAATTATTGTGAATTATGTGCGCATAGAGAGCTTGAAACTCAGTTTCACATTTTCTTCGAGTGACCCTTTGCTAAAAGCTGTTGGAACCTCATTGGTTTTAATTGGCCCCATAGTACCTCTTTTCTGGATATGATCTGGTTGGCAAAGGGTGATCATGCTGCTCTCAAGAATTTTGTCATGGAGATCATCATGGTAGCAATTTGGAACATTTGGAAGATTCGTAATAAGAAAATTTTTCAATCCAAAGACCCCAATGTCCAAGATTGGAAAAGGGCTTCATCTTAGACTTAAATCTGATTGCCTTTCATTTTCAGGAGAGCATTAGACTTCAAATTGTTAGATGGCTTGACCTTCTGTAACTTTCTTTTATTTTCTGTTTCTTGTTGTTACCCTCCCTTCTATATTTACTAATATATTATTAGTAGTAGGCTTCTTGCCTACTGCCTTTCGTCAAAAAAAAATTCTTAAAAAGAGTAAGAATCAAAATGGACTTGGGGTTGAGCTTCACCAACACTAGATTGTACTCCACAAGAATCAAAATGTAATTGGACTAAGAAAGTCCATGGCTATGCCGAATATAGTTGAGAGTCAACTATGGATAAAGGTTAGTCCATTACAAGATTGAGAAAAAATCAAGCTACTTAAGGATGACACGTTTCTCACTTTGAGTTCAATCTGGTATCGTGAGGCAAAGAGATAATCCATGACAAGTTGTACAGGTTTGTCGGATATGATCTTCCTGTACATGCGGGTAGTCATAATGTCTTGACAGGGACCGCCTATGACTTGTGATTCGGGAAGTTGTTTCCGGTCGCGACCAAATATACATGAACCTACAGGGTCATGCACTTAACGGGTCGGAGTATTAATTCAGATGGGATCTGAAATGGGTCCTGTCGATGATTGGAAGAAGATCCCAAGTTGAACTTACACAGAATTCATTTGTTTAGTAGGGAGGTACTTTCCGTCAATCACCAAAGGGAGATTATGGTAAATATGGACATATGAACACACTATGTTCGTATAGGTTTGGGCCCTCGTAATATGAGTAATACCCCTACTCTTATTGTTGACTCACTATATGAATAGTGGAATTACAAAGTCTCTATTGACTCTAATACTTTCTTCCTATTCTAGGCTTATAGGACTGATCTTGTACTCGTTAGTTTTGGAGTTCAGATCTTCTCTCTCTCTCTCTTGATTCATCCCCCCTATTGATCATCAGGCTTCCCTTTTATAGTTGATGAAGAGAGGTCGGTTGCTTGATCAAAGAGATGCTTTGGCGATAACTGCACCACGCATCCATTCACATCTTATTGAGGGTTTAAGGACAACCGCATGGCATAATCATCCTTATTTTAATAATAAGTGGAGTATTACATTGGGAGTACTGACTAAGGTGTGGTTATAAGACAACTGCATAACTCTTAGATTTTGGTTGGCAACTCTAAACCGCATCTCCTTTGACTTAAAGGTATTTCTAGTGTTAAGCCTTCTTTCGTTCCAAGGTCGCGCATAGATTGCGACTACAAATTGAGAATTTTAATATCTCTGTGACCATATAAGCTGAGGGCAGGCATCTCCACAGTCATAGTGCTCATGGGTATGTATCTATTCAGTTAAATAGATTGGTTTATGTCCAGAATATCTTGGACTTATTCCTTGATCTCTCTCCATGATCTCCCATGACCATGGAAAGGCACAAACAAATTGGTTCTCTTCCCATGGTCTCCTGTGACCTGAGGAAGGCACAAACAGGTTGGTTCTCTTCCCATGGTGTCATGCGATCTCAAGAAGGCACAAACTCAAATCTCTTTCTGCGATATCCTGCAACCATGAAGAGGCATATATAAGGACTCGAATCTCCCCTAGTGGTTTGTTGTGATCACGGAGAGGTATAAGCGAAGGACTTGCTAAAAATCCTCGTCAACTAGCTCTCAAATTTCAAATGGCATGGTCCTTGTTTCTGTTGAATCTTGACCCCTAATTAGGGTTACGGTGATTAATGACAACCTAAATATGAGACTAACGTTGTGTATTGAGTGTATGTGTTGTAGTCTCAAGGTGTATTGCGAGATGAAAGCAAGCAAGAACATATGGAGGTTAATGTTGGTATTAGCCATCTTGAGCGAGGTCAAGCTTAGCGAGGTCGAACTTTGTGTGGACAAACTTCGAGTGGTCGAGCTTCATGAGGTCGAGCTTCACCAAAGGTAAGATCCAATATTAAGTATTGTTCTCTTAGGATTTTACCGGTCTCGGTGTGTGGAGATAGACCGGGTTGATAGGACTTCTTTTTACTAGTTTGACCGTACTATTAAGAGGGGTCAGAAGCAAGTAGCTTGAGTCTATCAAGTGTGGAAGCTCAAATGCACTCATCATCTTGCACTAGTATTTATCACCTCTTGCATTGCTAGAAATTCTAACTGTAGTTTGTGTTGCATTAAAGAAAATATTTTGAAAATTGCACTTAGTCTTGGTTGCCAGCTAGAGCAATATGTTTCATTACTAGAGCTGGTCATGATCGTATTTGCACATTATGATCGTATCTTTGTTTTGGGTTTGGTTGTGGTCGTAGGAGTTCCAGCTGATTGTACCAGTCTTCAGCTCGCTTGCGTACGCTCGACTAAATCCACCCGACCCCCTGTTTTCGACCAAATACTCGACCTGTAGGTTTAAGTTCTTTTAACATATTGGTCGTGGTCATTGCTGAGTATCAGCAGGCTTATCCGCGAGAAAACAAACAATCTGCATGTGCAAATTCTCTAAAATAAAGTTTAGAGTAAAATTGCAAAGTCTTATTTTCAGTTTCCATAGGCCGGACATTGTCTGTCCTGTATAAAACTTGTGAGGTTTAATTTATAATGAATGAGAGACGTTTGTATCCGTCCGGGGGGCTTTTGTCCGGGATAGGCCGGACTTTGTGTGGTATGGCCCGACATTGTCTGGTGTGTACAAATTGTTTGTGCCTTGTTATTTGAGGTGAAACAAAGACATATATATGTCTGGGGCTTTTGTCCAGGACGGGCTGGACATTGTACGGCCCTTACAAAAAGTCCCCCAACGGTAACTCATAGTTTGCAACGGTCGAAATTGGTGTACTGGCCGGACAGTGTCCGGCCTGTACAAATCTAGTACATTTTGTTGCGAACGGCTAGTTTTCTTAAGGGGCTATATATATCTTCTGTTTACTTTCATTTGAGGTAGCTCAAGAAGTTCATATCACTGTGTTTAAGCTAGCCAAGTCCATTGCATGTGTTCTATTGCATCTAGAGGCTAGATTTGAGGCAAAATCTTGGGTGGATTTGAGAGAGAGCCTTCGTGTGAGGCTAAGAGTGCTTAGTCCGCTTAATCCACTATTTGCAAGCTAGTGCTAGTGTGTGTGTGTATACACTAGCATCATTTGAGCTTCGAGCACTTGATTTGTTCAAGTGAAAGGGTCCGACTTGTTACTCTTGTCGATTGCCTTCGCCTAGATGGTGTTGGAGGAGAGTCACGATCTCTCCGGTTGAAGTTTGTTGGAGGGGCCGACAAACGACATGTGAAAGGTTTGGTGCTCACTTGTCTGGTTTGCACAAGGAGCAACCCGAGTTGAGTTATCTTTCGTGGTTATAGAAGTGCAACTCACGCGTGAGTGCTTCGACGAGGAGTAGGGGAGACCGGGTGAGTCTCTAAGACCTCAGTAAAAGTATTGTGTCAATTGTGTATCTCTTATTCATTACACATTTACCTTGACACAAATTATTGGATTCACTAGTTGCTTGTTGTATTGTATATCTCATATTAATTAATATTAATTAATCGCAACTAGATGTTAGATTGTTGATAAACTCTTGCAACCTTAGGTTATCCTAAACATATTTGAAAAATTGCTTAGTGGGGAAAGAATTTTTAAAAGCCTCTTATTCACCCCCTCTAGTCGGCATCCTTGATCCTACAATTGGTATCAGAGTGAAGTTTCTCATTCATCGGCTTTACCGCCTTGTGAGAAAGGATGAATTCGATAGAGGATTTTGGATTGTTTGCTCCTCAATTTGATGGCTCAAATTATTATCATTGGAAAATTATTATGAGTACATATTTTGAGTCATTAAATTTAAATCTATGGAGGTTAGTGCAGAAAGGTATAACTTATTCGTCGATGTCAGATAAGGAAATTCACCTCTTAGATACAAAGGATATAGATGTGCTTCTTAGATCACTTAGCGATAATGTGCTCGAAGTAGTGAGTGATCGCTCGACTGCTCATGATGTTTGGACCACCCTTGAGTCTATCCTTGAGGGCACATCTTGCTTTGCGCATGCTAAGGTGCGTTTATTATTGCAGGACTATGAGGCATTTGTGATGTTGGAGCATGACACACTCTCCACCATATATGATCGCTTGATCAACATCACAAATGAGCTCAAAGCCCATGGCGCTAATATTTTCGATCTAGACATTTGCAGGAAATTACTGCAGGTGTTACCGGAAGGTCACTACAGTGATTTCATATCCACTCTTGCGAACGGTGGCCTTTCCGACATTTCACCAAGTGAGCTCATTGACAAGCTTATGTCAAATGAGGCTATGTCCAAAGAAAAGAACATGAGTTCCACCTCCGAGCATATCGAGGACTATGATTTCAATGCAGAGGATCGAGAGCTTTCTAGCGAGCGCAAAGACGTCAACAACTTGGTTTGCCTAAGCAAGTCAAAGGCGAAACCTTGCAAGAAGCTCAAGGAAAGCTAGAAAGAAAGCGTCGAAGTCAAAGTCTTCATCTCAATACAAATCTATATGCCTTATGGCATATGACTCGACGGTATCAAATTCTGACCTCTCTAATAATGAGCTTATGGATATAATTGTTAAGTTAAAAGACCTACTTGGAAATATGACTAAAAACCTTAGTACTTGAAAGAATAATTACTCATCCTTAAAAGTACAATATCAAGAGTTAAAAAATTCTCATGATTCTTTGCTTGCCAAGGATACTATTAGCTCAACATATATATTAGATGTCAGAATTGATTGTGACTCCCCTATGGATCCATCATTAGAGTCACACACTTCTACCTCTTATCCTAGCGATAATTCAATTGTTGATTCGTGGTTAGATTCAAATGCTACCATTGTGGACACTAGTACTTCATGTGAAAAATTTTCAAATGATTTAATTATTGATTCACATGCTTGTACGGATGATACTAGTAACTCATACCGTGATTCATCTAGTGACTCATCTTTGTGCCATGGTGTTAGTACTAGTCACTCTTCATTTGATATGCCTAGCTCATCTAGTGATTTTAGTGTTATGCCTTCTAGTTCATTTACTTGTGGTGATATGCCGTCATGTTCTTATCATAATTCATGTATTAACATGGAATCATTCCAAGCACCTAAAATTGAAAATGATGAACTTAGGAGTAAAATAAAAGGATTGAGCAATAACCCTACTAGATTTCATATTTGCAGTGCTATGCTTGCCAAAACCCCTTTAGATCATAAAAATTCATGTAAAAAGGGAAAATTAAGTTATGCACACTCATTTAGTAAGAGGCATCATATACTCCATCACACTCATACAACTTCTTTCAAAAGGCCCTCTCAAACTTCATCTTTCTCAAATCACTTAAAAGGGAAACATTTGTATGAGTATGCATTTAACTCTTTTACAGGTGTTTCTTTTGATTCTTATTTGATTTCTTGCTCTAAAAAGGGTTTAATTGTAAAACCTATAAATTTTTATTTTCTAAAACCTAAAGATAGAGCTATTTGGGTACCAAAAGACTTATGCGACAAGGCTAGAGGGCCTCATATGGTTTGGGTACCAAAAAGGGCTTAAATCTTTTGATATTTAAAAAAAATTGCATTGCATTTTCTCCTTTTATTCTTTGTTTTTTTAATCTTCTTGGCAAATTATGTAAACGAATGAAAATTTGAAACTTATGTTGCTACATCTTTAAGGGTAATAATTTATGAATGCTTCTGTTGCTCATCATACCCCTATATGTGAAAAATTTTCAAAATTGCAATTATAAGTTTTTAATTGAGCTTATTTAGTCAAAATGTCAAATTTTCACTCAAAAGGATCTTTGAGTATCTTGTTTTTCAACTAAATCGTTTTCGAACACAAATGAAAATCTATTTTGTTTTTGCCAAAACTTACTTTACAAAACTCCTAGATACTCATAATCCAAAGAAATTTGGAATTGAAAACTTTCTCAAAAGAGTTCACATTTGAAAGTTTTGGGTATTTGAATGACACCGAAAAGGTTGAATTGACACGAAATACCCTAAATATACAGAAGATGAGTTTAGCTATTTGAATGGTGTTTATTTGTGAGCTTCGGCTCAAATTGACTTGAACAACTCATGTAAGCCCTTTTATGTCAAAAATCATATAAAAATCAAATTTGAACTCAATTTGTAAAAGTTTGTCGATTTTCAACCTTCTTGCTTAATACAAAGATCATTTGACAATAACTTTTGAATGAAAAATCATTTTTGGCAAATTCTTTCTGGAAAATGTATTTGATGCATTGAGAATGATTTGTGCAAATTTCATTTCAATTGGATTTCATTTGAGCAATAATTGATTATTTTCACAAATCAAATATGAAAACTACAAAATCCAGATTTCTTGTGGTTTTGGGCTGATTTTTCATTTTCATTTCTTTAAATTGGTTGGCTATTTGAAGAAAATTTCTATATGATATCTTATCTTCTATGATTTTTCTTTATTGCTAATTTATTTCAAAATTATTGGAAGTCATTTGCATAGATTTTCAAGTGTCTTTATAAGTGTAAAATGATTTTCTCAAACTTGAAATATGAAACCTTGAATCTGATCAGCATTTGTCATTTTCATATCTTATTGTTGGATCAAATCTTGGCTTCATCATAAAAGGAAATCTAGTTCCTCATTATATCATTTATCTCCAAAATTTATTTTGGAATTTTTGGAACTTGTTTGCATATGTTTTGATGATTAAAAGAAAGCCGCAGTATTTGAGAAAGTTTCAATAAAATTGGACGCCAATCTATCAATTCTCCCATATGACCAAAACTTTTGAATCTTGGATCTCCATGAAAAGTGTTTCCGTTGATGTTGTTTATCTCTATGTAACTTTTCACGAGTTTTGATGTTCATTTGGTTGGTTTCTTGATTTGAGTTCCTTTGGATCTTTTTGATTATCTTTGGAACTCATTCGTTCAATCCAAAAACTATTTGGCCAGAATTTCAAAAATTATAGTAAATAAAACTTATGCCAAAAGGTATTCTCCTGCATGACATGGCCTTAAATTGAATTCATTTCAAAATCTTTGTTTTAGGCCATAAAGAATGAAGTTTATAATCGTCTCTTTTGTATTGAGTTTTGTTGAACTCTCATTTTTGAAAAATAGATTATTTCCATCTCTTGCACATTGACATTAGACATCATTTCCTAAGGGACCATGTATCAAAAAGGGACAAAGTGATTAGTCATGTTTCAACCGACAATCAATTAGTGGACATATTCACTAAACCCTTAGATAAGTCAACATTTAGAAAGTTAAGAAATGAATTGAATGTTATTGACATTCCAAATGTTATTTGAATTCTTGCTTGCTTAGAATGGTCCTTTATTGCGCTCTTATCTAGTAATGTAGGCATCTATGCCAATCACTTCCTATTTTGAAGAAAAAGACCAAACGATCACCTCTTCATCTCCTCTCAACAAAACTTGGATGGCACATTAATTGGGAGAAACTTCAAGCTCATTGAATATTTGTATACCCCAAATTGTGTGCATGAATGAAAATTATGCATGTATTTTGTTAAAAGGGTCATTTCCAAACCAAAAAGGTGAAAAAGTGCTCAAAACATTCAAAATGTGCAAAATTACCACAAACCTTCAAAAATATGTTTCAAAGGTTTTGAAAGTCAAACAAAAGACTTTCGAGTTAAAATGCAGAATTTTGACAAAATTGAAGACTTTGGGATCTTGTTTTGGCCCAAAATGACTTATTTGCATAAAACAAGATGGGTTCCGTTTTGACAAAAAACTTTTTAGATGAAACACTTAGAACTTAATCATCCGAAGATAGTTCGTGTTGAACTTGTTCTCAAAAGACCTACGGTTTTCAAGTTATCACATTTCCTAGGTCGCCCAAAAATGACTCTTGACCCGAAAACACCCAAAATGTGTATTTTTTGAATTAGCTATTTGAGCCAAATTTTGATCCGGGAGGATCTTCAGGTCGAGTCGCATACGGCTTCGTGACCTTAACCGTGTTCGGAAAGGTTTCGCGACCATGCTTTGGTTCGCGACCTTGAAAAGGAATTCGTTCTCTGTTCGGAATTGTAATCTGATCCGAATAGATATAACTAAGCTTATCTATTTAGGGTTAGTTAGTTATATGAGTCTAATACGTTTTAGGTTCTTGAGTCTGATACATATTCATACGATTGGACTATAAATAATTTGTAATCGGTGTAGTTTAAATCATCGAGTCTAGATGGAAGTCTTAGACACATAGTTCCCTCGACATAGACAAGTGCGACCTAACGTTCGACGTGTAAAGCCCTGTTTGAAATAAAAAGTTGTGCAATTTCTTTGAGCTGTGTTTTCGATCATCCTTTGGGTTTCGATACTTCCAAGTATGATCTCGTTATTCCGCATATTAGAATCTCGGCGAGCCTAGTGCGAAAACTAAGGCTAGCTCTCAAACGGATCAAGTTGGTATCAGAGAAACTTTCCTATCCTGTGGATGGTGAAGACTCGCCAGGGTTACAAAACTTCAGGCGAAACTTCAGGTGATCAATTGACGGTTCCTACAGCCGCGTCTCCGACAATGTCTGATGATACCTCTGTTCAAGCTAACCTAGCCGAACAAGTGGCTAAGCTCTCCACTGACATGGAAACTGTACTGGCTTGGATTAAACAACAGGCCATGATTGTACCTCCTGAAGTAGGGAACGTTATGGGTGTGAAGACTAGTGAAGACTTGCGCAGGACAGACGAAGACGAAGACGATGGCAACCACAAGACCGTCGAACTCGCCAACACCTCCTTAGCTGTCGAATCTTTTAAGGTTGATGCTAAGATTGATATATCCATATATGATGGGGTGATCGATGCTGAGAAATTGGATTCTTGGATCGACCAGCTTGAGACCTACTTTGACCTGAAAGGGTTTAGTAGCGCTCAAAAAGTGAAGTTCGCACCTTTGAAGATGAAGGACCACGCCAAGACTTGGTGGAACGCCCTTGTCGCCAATGGTGAAGCCGACAACCTTTCGTGAGGTCAATTCAAATGACTTCGGCACCAAGAATTCTATCCGATGGGTTACCTTGAGGAGTGATGGGAATGTTGGCATAGATTGTACCAATGGTGCAACCAGACCATACAAGACTATACTACGGAGTTTCGGAGACAAGCAATGATCATCGCAATATCGCTATCTGATCCTCAGGTATTTGAAAATACACATCTGGACTTCAGGAATCGATTAGTATTGAGCTAAGTCTGTTTGGCGCCCAAGACATCGCGACCGCATGCACAACTGCTATGGCGATCAAGAAGAAGAACAAATCCCGTGGCGACAAAGGCATGAAGGACAGTACGACCTCGACAAAAAGAAAACCGAGTCCAAACAAAAATGCTTCGAAGCCAGGCATAGGTACTTTTTGTGACCATTGTCAAGTCACGGGACATACCAAGTACAAATGCTACAAGCTTCATCCTGAAATTCGACTGAAGAAAAAGGACCAGGGAAAAGAACAACCATGGTTGCTGCGACTTCACTCGATGAAGAAGTTGTTCGAGTGAATTCAGTTGCTGAGCTGCATACAACCTTGTCTCTAATGGCAATGTCGAAGGAGAAGGGCTCGGATCCACCAAACGACCCTCACCCAAAAGAGGACTTGTTCACCATCAACATCTAGGTGAAGCACGAAGTGGTCGCAGCGATAATCGATCCCGAAAGTCAGAAGAATCTGGTCTCTGCTGGACTGGTCCGACGACTTGGTTTGAAGACAACCACACACCCGCGACCACATCCACTGGGTTGGTTTACATGCGATGTGAATCAACAGATTACGAGTCAGTGTGTGTTGAAGTTTGCAATCTCTGCACAATATATCAATGAGGTGCAATGCGATGCTGTCCCTATCGATATCTGTCAGGTAATCTATAGGAGTCCGTATCTGTATGATCGAGACGCTCACTTCCATCGGCGTGCGCAAGAGTATGACCTCATCAAAGACGGAGTTAAGTTCGTGATCAGTAGAGACATCCACGTCAACACCTCGAACTTAATTACCACAAATCAAACAAAACGAATTGTCAATGTATGTCACAAGTACGTGCTTGTCATGATTCGACCCACTGGTCAAGGTGAGGGTACTCGACCAGCGTTGTCATTGGCGTGCCGAGAGGATTCTGGTCGTTTGTCGGGACTGCTGGAGAAATACAATGATCTGTTCTAGACTACCCAGGGTCATTCGCCAAAATGTCCAGTCGACCACGAAATTCAACTTGTGTCCGATGCGACACTTCACAATCTGAGTATGTATCGCAACTCAGTATTGGAGAATGAAGAGATCAAGAGACAACTTGGTTAGTTGTTGAACGATGGTGTCATTCAACCGAGTAGTTCACCTTGTGGATCCCCTGTGGTGTTAGTGCCAAAAAAAGATGGGACTTGGCGTATGTGCATCGACTACCGAGCACTGAACAAGATCACCACAAAGAATTGGTACCCCATTCCTCGTATTGACGACCGGCTAGACCAATTAAAGATGTTGTTGTCTTCTCCAAATTGGATCTTAAGTCAGGATATCATCAAGTCAGCATCTGAGAGGAGGATACATGGAAGACTGTGTTCAAAACATGACAAGGTCTGTTCGAATGGTTGGTTATGCCGTTTGGTCTCGGCAAAACCCCGGCAATTTTCATGTGTCTTATGAATGACGTATTGAGATAGTTCATCGATGACTTTGTGATCGTTTACCTCGATGACATATTGGTTTATAGTCGTTCGTGGGATGAGCACCTCATTCATGTTGAAAAGGTGTTCGAACAGCTGCAGCAACACTGATTTCGCCTCAATCGTAAGAAGTGCCAGTTCAGCCAACAAACTCTACTTTACCAAGGATTCATGGTCGGCAACGGTACGTTGCAAATCGACCCGGATAAGGTAAAAGTGATTCACGAGTGGCCGCGTCTGCGAACAGTTATGGACGTGCACAGTTTTCTGGGAGCATGCCAATATCTTCGGAAATTCATACGACACTTCTCGATTGTGGCTTTTCCCTTGCATGCACTAACCAGGATCGATCAGAAGTTCGAGTGGACATGGAAACATGAGGACACGTTTCTCTTGCTGAAGAGGAAGATCAATGAGACGCCTGTGTTAGTTTTGCAGAATCTAAAAAAACCATTCGACCAGTGGCATATCACTCTGAGTTATTCCAGGAAGCTCAGAAGAACTACCCAACGTACGATAAGGAGTTGTGTGCACTGCATCAAGCCATGAAACATTGGCAGTGTTATCTCTTGGGTAAAGAGACTGTTGTCCACACCGACCATCAACCGTTGCAATATTTGCAAACTCAGTCCAAGCTACAGGAAGCTCAACACATGAAGTGGATGTCATATCTGCAACAGTTTAATCTAGTGATTAAGTACAAGAAGGGTGTACACAACAAATTGGTGGACTATGCCTCACGTCCACCAGTTATGACCCTCTACTTATCTGCGTTCATACAGATCGAGCCCTCATGTCGTGATGACTATGCCATTATGTACAGTGAAGATCTTGATTTTCAAATAGCACTGATTGAGCTCAAAACAAGGAAACCTACGAGGTTTGTTCGGCGAAAAGGATTGTTGTACAAGGGCAATTTACTTTGCATACCTCGTGGAGCACCTCGTTTTCAATGGTTGCAGGAAGCGCACACGTCGAAGGTAGCTGGTCACTTTGGGGTTACAAAGATGTTGCAAAATCTTCACTGACATGTGTTTTGGCCGGGTATGTAGCAAGATGTAGCTAGTTTTGTTTGAGGCTGTGCTCTCTACAGCATCTCAAAACCGGAAAACTGAAAATTAGGTTTGTACACTCCTTTGCTACTTCCACCACGACCATGGGAGAGCATATCCATGGATTACTTGGGAGGATTGCCTGAGACCCGACGTGGCAATGACTATCTATTTGTGGTCGTTGATCGGTTCTCCAAAATGATTATTCTTATACCTTGTTGAAAGAGTATCACGAGAGAAGAAGCAGCTCGGGTCTTCTTTCAATACGTTTGGACACACTTCGGACTGCCGACTTCTATTGTGTCTAATCGCGATACCCTATTCCTTAGTCACTTTTGGCGATCGCTTTGGATGATGATGGATACCAAGCTAAAGAGGAGTACTGCCTTTCATCTACAACCTAATGGTCAAACCAAGGTGGTAAATCGCACAGTTGTTCATCTCTTGAGAGGATATAACTCGAAGCACCCAAAGACCTGGGATGAAAGCATACCATACTTGCAGTTTTCTTTTAATCGAGCAGTGCATGGTTCGACTAGAAAGTCACCGTTTGAGGTCTGTTTAGGATTTCTACCACAGAGTCCATTCGACATGGAGTTTGTGATCCCTACCTCAGCACAGAACAGCAAGGAAGCATCTGATCAGGATCGAGCACAAAAGTTCCTGGAAGGTATTCAACGGCTCCATCGTGAGGTTGAACATAACTTGCTGCGAGCTCATCTCAAGTACAAGGCGTGACATGATCGGCACTGAGTTGATGCTCAATTCGAAGAAGGTGATATGGTATGGTTACATCTGAGTAAGGAGAGACTTAAAGGTGAAGGTAAGAAACTCAAACCCATTCGTTACGGTCCTTTTCCGATTTTGCGGAAAGTGGGTAATAATGCTTGTCAGCTCGAGTTACCTCCATACATGGATATTTACTCAGTCAATGTTGAGCACCTCAAACTCTTCGAGCCTTCAATGCTGGATGATGAGCCAGAGATCATAGTACCATCTGTTGAAGACTTGGTCTATCAACGAGATGAACCTCTACACGAAGATGTGATTCTAGAAAAGAATGTGACTACCACCCGCAGTGGCACAAAGGAGACTTTTCGAATCAGTTGGTAGGATTAATGAGCATGTGCAGCAAAGTGGTACACCAGAGAAGATGGACAAGCCCAATTTCCACGTCTCCAATTTAATCGAGAGGTCGCAATAGGGGTTGGCTCCTTCTCAACAAGGCAGTCATGATCCGGGAGGTTCTTCACGTCGAGTCGCATACGGCTTCGCGACTTTAACCGTGTTCGGAAAGGTTTTGCGACCATGGTTTGGTTCATGACCTTCAAAAGGAATTCTTCTCTGTTCGGAATTGTAATCTGATCCGAATAGATATAACTAAGCTTATCGGTTTAGGGTTAGTTAGTTATATGAGTCTAATACATTTTAGGTTCTTGAGTCTGATACGTATTCATACAATTGGACTATAAATACCTTGTAATAGCTCTAGTTTAAATCATCGAGTCTAGATTGAAGTCTTAGATACATAGTTCCCTCGACATAGGCGAGTGCGACCTAACGTTCGACGTGTAAAGCCCTGTTTGAAATAAAGAGTTGTGTAATTTCTTTGAGCTGTGTTTTTTATCATCATTTGGGTTTCGCTACTTCCGACTAAGATCCCGTTATTCCGCATATTAGAATCTGTGCAGCCTAGTGCGAAAACAAAAGCTACGTCTCAAACAGATCAAATTTTCATCCATGTTTTGGCTTGAAATAGTATTTGAAATTCATGCAAGTCCAAACATTTCAGAAAAATCAAAGTTTCATTGAGAATTGAAGATTTGGTGAAAATCTGGTTGTTTTTACCAGTTTTACCCTAAAATCTCATTTGGGGACTCATATCAAGATCTTCTTTGACTCATATCCATCTCAATTTTTTCCATCTATTTTCCTAACATGATTGTTGCGTCAATTCTGGAACTTGATCACAATCTCAAGGAAATCTTACAAAATCTCAGAAATTCAGAAGATTCAATTGTTTATCTGAACCGTCTGGACTTTGTCCACCCTATGCCAGACTCTGTCCGATAAAATCAGACTTTGTCCGGCCCGAGCGGACTCTGTCCGGAATGTGTGCATTTGAACGGCTACTTAACCTTTCGGCCTCTTCTTCTTCCCCAAATCTTATAAATGCTGGCTCTCATTCTTTTCCCCTCTCTCACCGAGCTCTCATCCCCTTCTCCGAACTCAAGGATCTATCCGACCTTTCTTCGTCCAGCTTTAGATCTCGGCTTGATGAGGACATCACCCCTAACGATGCGTCCATTCTGCCAACACCCGTTGTGCAAGGACCAATAACAAGGGCACGTGCACGTCAACTAAATCACTAGATGAGCTCGTTTCTTAGTACACGAGAGAATATTGACAAGAGCGAGTTACTACCTAATAATATTGTGCTTGTGCTCAGGAATCATGGTGTTGATCAGCGAGGGTGTCACTTTGCGCCAAGACGGGTCGGGAATCAAGTCTACCGCGAGCTGGAGTCTGGGTCGGCCACGGCGGAGCAGCCTGTCTTCAAACGGGCGTAGCAGATGCATACGAACTCCGTTTGGGGCGTTCAAGTACATTACGGAGAAGCCCTCGACGAGACCTTTCCAACGGATCTGATCCCATGTACAAAATCCTTCTGAGTCAATCACAATCGTTGAAACAAGTGGAGACCAGATTCTGTTGGGCTGCGCGGTGCTGCGTCACCTGTCTATTGGGCCTCGGCCCGTGTATCCCGCGTGGGGGGGTGCGCCCCAAACCCTAGGAGCCACCCCTCTCGCATATTAAAACCTCGTAGCCGTCATTGTTAGACTTGGGTTTTGCTTAGAATTTTCTGCTGTAGCAGTTCACCGTCTTTCGGTTTCTGGAACCCCAACACTTCGTGATCTTAATACATACTTGCAATTCGAGATTGCTTCTTCCGTGTTCTTGCACGTGTTCTTCGATTCGCTTGCAGGAACAGGCCTTCGTGGCTAGGTCAACCGCGCCTCGGTACGGTTGATAACGAACAGAGCAGTGGTGTAGCGATTGCAGGCCTAGATCGGTTCTGGTTGAAAGTCGGATCGTCAATGTGGAGTCTCCACCAATCGAATTATCCCCTACCTGTCGGAAGATCGGGACCCCGTTCCTCATCACGACTCCTGGACCTTTTCTCCTCCACCTACCTTGGTTAGATTTTTTCTCTTTTCTCTCCATCTCTTGCATTTCATCATGATTCACATGCTTGGGTTTGGAAGGTTTTTCTTTTTACATGTTAAAATTGATGAATATTTCATGAAATTAACCTCACATATGTAGTGATTTCATATGCCCCTACCAATTTGAATCATCTTGTAGACATGCATACCATGAGTGTTGAAATGTCTTGTTTAGGGATGAAACAATGTGGTATAAAATTGTGTAATTCTTGGGAAATTGTGATGAACATCTTGAATTAACACTTGAACATATGTTTTCATCACTTCTGGCAAACTCGTTTATCCTAGTTCAATGACATGCATGAATTGGTCATTTAGAAAATTCAAGAGAATAAAATTTGACAACTAGTGCTTTGATTGATATGGCTAATAACAAATTTTGTAAGCAAAATCTGAAATCAACACATTCTTATGATGATATTTGACCAACTTGTATAAAATGATGCATTTGAAGTCAAATAAAATGAAAATCATTTTAATGTGAGAAAATTGCTAAACATGTATATAGTAATAGATCACAGCCTTGTTTCCTATTGATATCTTTTGCATATCCTACTTAAAGAATTGTGAGATAGGACTGAAACTAGAATTGGTGACATCTTTTCAAAATGTTTATTTACAAAATTAAAGTTGCATTCGAGGATCATGCATTTCATTGCATTCTCTTCTCATCTTATCAGATCATCTTCTTATCAAACTCTATATCAACCTTTCTCTCCAAAGAGTCAGCTTGTCGGGATGAGTCAAACAGACTAGTTGTTGCCGTGGCTCCAGTTCTTCCCAACCGGCTCAACACATCGATTGGGATGCTTGGTGGTAGATGAGGATGATGCTGCTCAAGATCATCCCATGGGCTCCCCTGCTGCAAGCTCAAATTTAGATGATAGCAGCAGCGACGGTGATCAGGGGCTTTGTGGCGCTCTGACCTACTCGGTGGGCACGGTTCGATGGCTTCGCCGAAAGAACCCGTAAGAGTACCCACGCACATGCACAGAGCAAAACTTCTGAAATGCCTTCTAGATGTCTCAGTATCGCACTCGATTCTCTTCCGTCAAGGTTTTCGGACATCAGGCGTTGACTGGAACCTAATTGAGAGAAAAGTCCACTATCCTCTGAAGGGTAAGTTCCTGGTGATCAATATGTGTTCGTTCACTGAGATGCAGGAAGAGTGGAAATGGAACAAGGACATCATTTGATATTTCTATGCATCCCTTCACATCGCCACGGACCAATCTCATATTATCTTCACGTTCAACAATTCAAAGAAGACGCAGACCAAGGCCCAATTCAAGGAAGCTCTTCAGATTGAGCAAGTTGACCACACCCTCTTTGCCTTGGATGAGGTACGAGTTGAGGATTGACGAGGATTGACACCCGGGTCACTTCTAATAAACTTTTGGTTCAAGACAGGTTCGAACCAGACATGTATCTGGTGATGCGAACTCAAGCTGTTCTGAGGGGCATCACCATGAGGTCGCAAGCTTTACGCAATCAGGTCGCAGCTTTACGCGGTCGGACCGTAAGCCTTGCGCGGTCAGAAGTTCGTAGGCTATACGCGAACTACACATTCGGGATATTGCGCGATCAGCCAATATCCCGCGGTCAGAACATCTGCCGATCAAGATACTTGGGATCTGTCTATTCGGTTTCCCATACAACAGGATATTCTAAGTATCCCGAAGATTCCTACACGTGGAGAATCAACCGTCAGAAGGTTAACACATACAGTTATCCATGAATAACACATGTTTAACCTGCGTGGAGGTTAAGAGCAGTTCCAAAAAACCGCATCCAACCGTCCGTGCAACCGATTGATGCAGTTTCCTCTACATGGCACCCTTTCAAGCAGTACAAAAGGATGGCATGGAGCATCAATCAAGGGGAGAAAAACCGAGAGATCATCCGAAACATCAACCGAGATATCGGAAGATCAAGAAATCCAAAATCATTTAAGTTAGCCAAGTCTACGGCCCACCTCATATAGCATTTTAGTAAGCCTTCTTTGGCTTATCCTTGTACACTTTTACAGGGAAAATCCTCGCCTGTGAGGACTTTTCCCTCCATTTGTAAACCTTTTTACCACACTTAGTGAAATCTCAACAGGACGTAGGGCTATTACTCCCACTATCGAGGGCCCGAACCTGTCTAAACTCTCTGTGCTCCTGTTCACCATTGTTCAGCATACCTTCCCGAAGGGTCATCTTGAAAGGTCTCACAATTACAAATTCTGCATAAGTTCGGCTGAGGACTCCGAGTCCAAATCGTCGACAGCTGGCGCCCACCGTGGGGCCTTTCTCAAGGCGTCCTAATTGAAATTCGGAGGTTCGCCGAAACATGGCTGGAGCATATGATTCCGAGAATGATTTCGATCTCGAGGATTATGCCCATATATCAATGCCTTCTCCAAGCGATCCTGTTCCGATGGAAGAGGTCGAAGGCCAGAATCTTCCACAGGTTGAATCATCTCCCCAAGTCATGTTAATCGACCAGGAGGTAACTGGCACAAGGTCAGAACCTGCAGAGGTTCTTAATGTGCTAGGTGATGAATCCGGCCCGTCATACGATCCCGTTGAGGGAAAATATGATGGTGACCCTGAAATTAGCCCAGGAAGGTTCGACCCTGATAACCTCCACCGTCTCTTTGATTTCGAGTCTGACTCGGAACAAACCGAGATGTTCTCCCCATCGGCGACCTCTCTCCCTAGGCAGTTTGCTGCGTTGTCGGAAGAAACTCCCGATCAACAGGCTGCCAGGGAAGAACAAGATCGCAAACAGAAGGAGGAGCAAGATCTCGAGCAACAGAACAACGAACTACGTAGAACTGCCCTAGAGGCTCTTCAAGATGCGCAGGCTCGTTACGATGCTGCCCCGAGTTCTTCTCGACGGTCGCGTGGTCGTAGACGTGACCAGACTCCTTCCTTACCGCCGGAGCATTTCCCAGTGGACGAAGAAACAATAACACCTGGTGCCCCTAGGAGAAGTACTCATGGTCGACTGCGATCTATCGCGGAAGTCATGCGCAATTTTCCTCCTACGGTCACGGATGCGCAGAGACCGGCCTTTTTCAGGATCCTGGCGGAAAGACTGGACGAGGTCGCATCCGAGGCGACCCCAACAGCCTCTTCCCGCTCAGTGACACATTCCCGTGAACGAGATGGTCCTCATTTTGGCTCCGGCCGGCGGAGTTACTGTCGCGCCCCGAAACTGGGACTACGACTACTCCTGTAGAGACCCAGCTCGCTGCAGCTAGTCCCATATATGCATAGCATACACATACCCTTGACGTCCCAGGATAAGTCAAGCACAGGAGTATATCACATTGCAACAGAGTAACTTACAAAATAGTTAAGCAGTGTGGCCTGCTGGCCTTGATATTACATAAGGAGATTACAATGCCTTCACGGCATACATGGTTTAGCAAAATAACATCTACACAGCAGAAGATAGGTGACCCACCCACAAAAGAGAAGTGGACGGCAGAACAACACACATCAGGGCTCTGGCCGAACTGACGCTCCTCCTTCTGGATCCAATAAGTTCTCCACGCTTTCATCTTGATTGCTGATCGCTCCGTCTATTGATTTGTAGGTTGCAAGGGTGAGCACTTACGTACTCAGCAAGTCATAGGTAAGAGTAGATACATATAGTAGTGATGACATGAACCTAGACTAGTCAAGAATTATGGATGTTTATAAAATAATCTTTTTCTTTCATACCTCATCTCATGGCAGCACCTTTCATAATATAACATCATCATTCATGTTCACTAGATTATAGCACTACCGCGACACGTCGACACACGACGGCCCACGGCAGCACTCCTTATCATGACAACACATGTCATTTGGGTAATCTTGATTAAACATATTTTATTTAGAAAATAGTACTTGTGTCACATCCCGTGGATTTAATCCACCGCAGCAGACTCCTATAAACCCGGGAGCTCGGAGTATTCGAATACGTTTTTAACTCTGCAGAGAAGTACCAATTTACCCGCAAGATATTCCACTTTCAAACCTTTCCTATCATAACAAAATGATTGGACCCCTGACTCACTTCATACTGTGAGCGGCAAGGTGGAAATAACAAGAACTTTTGTTATGTTTTACTCACAATTCGCCCCCGACCCTGTGGCTCTCAGCGAGACACAGTTGTGGCAGGTTGTATCCAAACCTCCACCCCTACATATGTTTCCATTACTGGATCAACGTGCGAAATCACCTTCAGTGATATGTGTGGGAGCCGTACTCCGTGTTTATCGTGCATCACTACACAATTCCAGCAGGGATTTCATGTGCGATCCACATAATTACTTGTTCAGGCCTGTCCCATACCAGGCTTGCGGTTAGCACGTTGTTCATGCCACTAGACGCACAACACAAGGTTCTAGTCCTTATATGCCAGTGACCAGACCATCCACAACCCTGCACCTTCAGTGCCTGCATTCCTTTGCAGTCTAGCACCTCCAGTGCTACCGCCATCCATACCATTTTCTGGTCACGGCTAGGGGTTTTATTTCATGAATATAAGTCTATAAATACATATAATAATTCATGGCTCAAAACTTGTTTATTTCACATTTCACAGATAACCAGTCTAGTACTGCCAATTCATAAATCAACCATTCTTAATCTTTCTCATGCAATATTATCTATATTCAAGGTTATGTTTTAGCAACATTTAAAATATAGGTTCAAGATGACCAAGGATATGACTTGCCTTCCGCGTCGTAAGAAACAGCAGTTAATGACGGGTCAACAGCGAAGTCCTCGATCTCAGCTTCTAGATCTGCTCGACGACAAACCAAACAATACACACAAATATTACTTATATATTAAGATGATTTAGGATCTATATGCAGATATGCTTAACAAGAGTCACTAAACGATACTGTAGATAATTGAGATTGCGAGCTGAACTGAGTTGAGATCTAGGGTTTCAAAGAACAGGCTAAGAATGGTGTTAGATGCTCTTAGGATTTCAAGGTTACAATAAGAACATCAGTTTTGTGGCTGGTTTGATCAAGAACAGCGAATGTCAGCAGATTGACATTCAGATCAAGATTCTGACATAACTTCAAGGAAAACTAGAGAGCTTGTCTCAAGTTATGACAGTAGAAGAAAATGTAGATTATAACTCTACAAATTCAGTGGGCAAAGTGGCTTTCAAAATGCATAATCAGAAGTGGGTAAACAAGGCCAATTCCATTGGCTGGCGTGCACTGGAATAGTGTCAAAAACTAGGGTTTAGCATAACATGCATTTCAAGGGCTCAAATCAAGTTGTGATAGAAGAAGAAAATGTAGATCACAACCTCAGAAATCTAATAGACAAAGTTATGCCCAAAATGCACATCTGGAAGGGAGTGAAAAGGGCTAATGCCACTGACTGACATAGTTTGGCATTGATCTTGACATGGCCAGAAACTAGGGCTTGGCATAACTTTTGATCTAGGGCTCCAAATGATGCACCACTTTGTCTGGGAGGTAGGCATTGATAACAAGAACAAGTCATTCAATAGGATCTAGGGCAGAAGATGGCTGGAAGGTGATGAAATTCAAAGAAGAAGTGTGGTGGCGACACGGCACAGTGAAGCCACTGGACAACAATCTTGGCATGGCTGTAACTTGAAATCTGGGCAGTTTCAAAGATCGAGCTAGAAGACAAATATGTTCAGGAGGTTGAAGCACACCTGAATGACAAAATGGATGAAGCGGAAACAGCCAGGAATAGGTTTTCCGGTGATCGACGCCGGAGAAGAAACACTGCCATTTGGGGATTTTCGATTTAGGCCGAATGAACTCAATTCCAAGCTTGGGAAGTGAAAGAGAGGTAAGACGAAACTACCTGCACGATCAATTTGGCCGGAGGATGGCCGGAGAAGCCTGGCGATGATCGCCGGTTTCTAGAGAAGCTCAAAATTGGGGAAAGCTTCGATTGAAGCTCAATCTGGAGATATTGATGCATAGGCTTGCTGAAAATGAGTCACTGATCATTTTCTTCCACAGGATCGAAAGCTAATTCGAGGTAATTTGGCCTGCATTGCCGGAACAGGGCATTCTTTGAATTTCAGCAAATTCCGGTGATCGCCGGCGATAAGGTGAAAGGAAATCCAATTAAGTTATACAGCACGATGAGAGAGATAAGGGGAACTCACTGATGCTGTTAATTTGGCAAGAGGTGCTGCAGATTGTGCTGGCACCGTGGAGCTCCTCGATGGCTCGCCGGAGAAGACGACGACAGTGAAGGAGTTTGAGAATTTGGTTAAGTCCTGGTGAAGAGAAGATGATACAAGGCACTGGTGGCTTAAATAGACCAGAGGGCGAAGCTTGCAAGGATTTACAGCATTGAATTTGTGCCAGATGACAAGATTTGCCGGGCGCAGCTGCAACAACGGCGAGCGGTGAAGCGACGGTGCTCAGGCGAGGTGACTACTGCTCAGCTTCTCGGCTCGTTGGAACTCCATATTGTCGGGCGGTGCAAGCAGTGGCAACAGGAGCTGGCAATGCAAAGCAACGTGGCGCGGTGTTTCTGACAAAAGCTTGCTGCTGGTCGCGCACAGGAGCAATTGTTGTCGTCGGTGCTGCCACGGCGAAGGCTAGGACACGAACACGTGCGCACATGCAGATTCAAGTGAGCACGAGCTCAGGCGAGGCGAGGCGTGGCCGACGGCGAGCAAGCGCGGCGCAAATGCACGGCGATCTCTGGTCGTGCACAGCAGCTGCTGTCCTGGTCGAATTTGGGCTTGATTGCAATTTCCAATTCTTGATTTGGACTGAACTGTAAATCTGGAGATTTGGAAGGTTTGATCTGGAATTGATTCTGCTGTTTTGGTATACTTAATTCCATAGATGATTTGGCACCGCTAGAAGATAAAGTTTGAGACATTTGGATGACTTTTGATATGAACTGAAAACAGAGTAGATTAGGGTAAAATAAGTCTGAAACTTATTGATCTCGAATTCTGGGATTTAGGGTTTGATTTTGAGATATTCATAAAAGAAGAATTTGTGTTGAAAAGCATTTGGGAGATGTTCCCTGAATCAGATTCGAATTTGGAGATGATTTGCAACATTTTGACTTTCTGGCTTTTGGAAAAATCTGGAAAAAAGGACTGATCTGCGATACTCTTGGACTGATTTGTGAAAAAGGTTCAGATGGTGAAATCTAGCTGCCAACTTTTTGGATTAAGGTATTGGCATACCCTTGATCATAATCCAGGAATAATCTGGTCTGAACTTGGCTAAGATTTTGATTAAATCTGAATTTCTGAAACTTAGGGTAAAAGGTAATAACAGATATTCTGTTTTCGAAAACAGAAAGGAGTTGATAATTCTGGAAGTTAGGGATAGAATTGAATCTGGGTTCTGAAGGCTTTTAGATTTAGGATAACTGATAGATCAAATCTGGAAAGTCAGATCTTGACTTGGGGTCACAGGATAAATTTGGAGAAATTAGGGCTAGAACAGAATAAAGCTGAGGCTGATTTGGTTGATCTAGAAGAGACATATGTATGCATGATTTTTAAGAAAGAACTTTTCACCCCAAAACTCAGGATGTTACAGTTACCCGCCGCCTGTACCGTCCCGACAGGACAAATACCGGCGAATGCAGGACTCTCGTAGTAGGGATCGAGTTCCCGTTCACTCTCGTTTGGGACCCCGAGTAACCTCGCCATTAAGTGAGTTTGCTCGAAACCCAACCGAAAGTCGCAGGACGGTTCACGGTCCTTACGTTGGTTGCAAAGCTTTCTCGCCTGGCCTACGAGCAGTCGTTTGGCCCGATAAGTTTCGACCAGGGGCCATTGAGAGGTTTGATGGAACTCAGAACCCATCCGAGTTCCTTCAGATCTATATTACTGCCATCCAAGCAGCAGGAGGCGATGACAAGGTCATGGCCAACTACCTGCCAACAGTCCTCGCAGGACCGGCTAAAACCTGGTTGTTTAATCAGCCTGACGGTTCCATCTACAATTGGGAAATGCTATGCGATGCCATCCTCAGCAATTTCCAAAATTGTTACCAAAAGCCGGGTAAGGAGGACGACCTGCATAGACTGCGGCAAACTTCGACCGAAATACTAAGGCAGTTTGTCAAGAGGTTTGTCGGGGTAAGAAATACCATCCCGATCATATCTGATGGCTCCGTAATCAGGGCATTTAAGCATGCCGTTCGATACCGGAGATTCACTGAAGACTTGCTTATCCACCCTCCTCGATCAGTGGCCGATCTGTTCGATATGGCTGATCGATACTCCGATGCAGCCGAGGCAGTCGAATGGAACCGAATGGTTGACAAGGGGGACCTACCGCCCCAACCAGGCTTCAAGGACGCCAGAAAAGAAGATTCAAGCAAAAAGCCGGAGTCTTCACCGGGTGGGAAGTCAAAAAAGTCGAAGAGGAGCCGCTCTGGACAGTACCGTGAGGTCGCAGTCGCGGAGAAACCACCTTCGACCAAAGGTAATAAGTGTTCTTTTAAAAGTAAAACTGCTTCTGGTGGCCGGGATTCCGACCAGCCAGAAAAATCAACTAATCCGCAGGAGGGCAAGAGGTGGTGTCCACTCCACAACTCTGCAGGCCACGACCTCAAAAACTGCAGGAGTTGGTTGAAACAGCTGGATGATTTCTACCAAGGAGCTGGGCCAATGCCAACCTTACCGCCTAAAGAGCAGGCGTGCGGGATTAGAGACGTCGACGGGGACGAAGAAATGGCTTACCAGGTACCTCAAAATCATGTTAATGTCATTTTCGGAGGTTCCTCCTCTTTCATTTCCAAAAGGCAGTTTAAAACCTTTTGCCGAGAGGTTAACCAAACGGAGACATCCCTTGGCGAACCTCAATATCCCCGTTGGTCGGATATGCCTTTGACGTTCGATCGCGCTGACTGTCCTGTGGGGCTAACTCGACCATTGAGGCTACCTCTGGTTATTACCCCAATCATCAGTAACGCGAGAGTCGAAAGGGTCCTGATTGATGGGGGAAGTTCCCTTGATCTTTTATTGGTCAAGACACTCGACGAGATGCAAATTCCTCGTTCGAAGATCAAGCCCATAATCCATCCGTTTTATGGGATAATCCCAGGCCCCTCCATGATGCCATTGGGACAAGTGGTCCTCCCGGTCACTCTGGGAGAACCAGATAACTTTCGAACAGAATTGGTTACTTTCGATGTAATCGATTGTGATTCAGCTTATAATGCAATCTTTGGCAGGCCGACTCTTGCTAAGTTCATGATGGCAACGCACTATGCTTATCAGTGCGGGAAATTGCCTGGCCCCAAAGGTGTCATTTCGGTCCGAGGTAGTCGCAACGTGGCGCTCACATGCGACCGGCTATCTTTGGAGATGGTCTATCAACTTCCCCTCCGGGACGCTCAGGTCGCCACCGTCGCCACCGATGCGATCAGGGCTGCTCCTCGACCAGATGAGAAACTCAAACAAGTTCCTTTGTACCCAGATGACCCATCCAAGACAATTCGGGTTGGGTCAGCCCTGGATGACAAATAGGAACTCGACCTCGTTGCTTTCCTCCGGGCTAACGCAGACGTGTTTGCGTGGAAACCGTCCGACATGCCCTGTGTCCCAAGGGAAGTAATTGAGCACAGGTTAGCAATTCGACCTGGACAACGACCAATAAAGCAAAAGCTCAGGCGTTTTGCCACCGACCGACAGGAAGCCATCCGAGAAGAGTTAGACAAACTCTTACAAGCCGGGTTTATCCGCGAAGTGAATCACCCGGACTGGCTCGCCAATCCGGTCATGGTCCGCAAGTCAAATGGCAAGTGGCGCATGTGCGTCGACTACACTAGCCTCAACAGTGCCTGTCCGAAGGATGACTTTCCCCTTCCCCGCATCGACCAGCTGGTCGACTCCACTGCGGGTTGCGAACTGATGAGTTTTCTGGATTCCTACTCAGGATATCATCAAATTATCATGGCAGAAGACGATGAAGAGAAAACTGCCTTCATCACCCCGTTCGGCACATACTGCTACGTCAGAATGCCGTTCGGTCTCAAGAACGCAGGTTCCACGTACCAGCGCTTGATGCAAAAGACCTTTCTTTCCCAGATAGGGCGTAATCTCGAAGCATATGTAGACGACTTGGTTGTAAAGAGCACCAAAAGATTGTCTCATTTGGACGATCTTGCTGAAACCTTCTGTAATTTGAATCGCTTTGGAATAAAATTGAACCCGGAGAAATGTTCTTTCGGGGTTTCTTCAGGGAAGCTTCTTGGTTTCCTTGTGTGTTCCAGGGGCATTGAAGTTAATCCTGAGAAAATCAGAGCTATTGAACAAATGAGGTCGCCCTCGACCATGAAGGATGTTCAACGCCTGGCTGGTCGCATGGCCGCTTTATATCGCGATTAGGCGAAAGGGGACTACCTTTCTTTAAAGCCTTGCGGAAACATCATAACTTCACGTGGTCCGACGAGGCCGAAAAAGCGTTTCAGGAGGTAAAAACATATCTGTCCAGTCCGCCAGTATTGGTGTCTCCTGAAAAGGAAGAACCATTACTTCTGTATTTGGCGGCCACCCCACACGCGGTCAGCGCAGTTCTGATCGCGGAAAGGGAAGGAGTACACAGACCCGTCTACTATGTGAGCGAAGTACTTCATGGTCCTAAGGAGCGCTACCCTGAGGTCCAGAAGATACTTTACGCGCTGCTGATGGCTTCCCGTAAGCTACGACATTACTTTCAAGCACACAAGATCACAGTACCCTCCTCTTTTCCTTTAGGGGATATTGTCCGAAATCCAGAAAAATCTAGTCGAATCGCCAAATGGGCGGTCGAATTCGGTGCCTTCGAGATCCATTTCACCCCTCGCATGGCGGTTAAGTCTCAGGTTTTGGCCGACTTTGCGGTCGAATGGACCAACCCTGAGCCACCCGTGTAGTTGGCAAAGGAACTGGAATGCCCCGATTATTGGACAATGTACTTTGACGGCTCCCGTAGTTTTCAACACTCGGGGGTTGGAGTGGTCTTAGTTACGCCTCAGGGCGAACAGCTTAAGTATGTCATCCAACTACACTTTGTCGCGACTAACAACGCGGCCGAGTATGAAGGTCTTCTTGCAGGGCTCCGGGCAGCAAAATTCCTCGGAGTCCGTCGATTAGTGGTGAGGGGGGACTCACAGCTAGTCGTAAACCAGGTAAACAAGGAGTACAGCACCTCCGATGAGACAATGGCTCATTACCTGGGGGAAGTGAGGAGATTGGAAAAACACTTCAGTCACTTCGAAGTCCAATACATCCCGCGAAAGGACAATATTCTCGCAGACCAATTATCCAAAATTGGATCCTCACGCTCATCCGCTACGGCAGGAATGTTCATTGAACACTTGGACCATCCTTCGATCATGACTTCGGTCGAGGATGATCCGGCAATAGCCTTCGTTGCCAACCTCGGTCAGGAACAAGATTGGACTCATCCATTGAGGGTCTATCTTGAACATGGGACCCTACCCGAGGACGAAACCAAAAGCGATCGGTTAATTCGAAAGGCACGTCTGTACAAACTCATAGATGGGGTTATGTACAGAAAGGGTACTCAAGGAGTATTCATGCGCTGCATATCTCAGGAGGAAGGAAAATCCCTCTTGAAAGAAATACATGACGGTGTATGCGGTGCACACGCGTCATATCGAACACTGGTCGGAAAAGTTTTTCGACAGGGATTCTACTGGCCTTTGGCACTCGATGATGCCAAGCTTATGGTCAAGATGTGTCCACAGTGTCAGTTTCATGCAAGACAGGTTCATCAACCTGCTTATGCATTGCAAACTATTCCTCTCGCATGGCCCTTCGCGATCTGGGGAATGGACATCGTCGGTCCTATGCCACAAGCGGTCAATGGGTACAAGTTTCTATTCGTAGCCATTGACACGTTCACAAAGTGGATTGAGGCCGAACCAGTACGAAATATTACTGCATCAGCCGCACAAAAGTTCTTTCACAAGAACATTCTGGCACGATTTGGTGTTCCAAACCGTCTCATCACAGATAACAGTTCTCAGTTCGCCAGCGGTCTCTTCCTAGACTACTGCGATCAGATTGGGACCAAGGTGTGCTTTGCTTCTGTGGCACATCCACAAAGCAATGGTGCCGTAGAACGGGCCAATGGCCAAGTATTGCAAGGCATCAAAAAACGTGTTTTTGATCGCCTCAAGACCCGCTCGGGGGCTTGGGCAGACGAGCTTTATACTGTTCTATGGGCACTACGGACTACCTCTAGTCGAGCCACCGGTGAGACACCCTTCCATTTGGTCTATGGGGCCGAGGCTGTGTTGCCTATGGAAGTAAGTATTGGATCTGTTCGCACGAATCAATTCGAACAGGTCAACCAATCCGAACAGCGATCGCAAGATCTCATCCTCCTGGAAGAACGGCGTGATCGCGCCCTGATCAAGTCCGTGGTATACTTGCAGGCTCTACGCAAGTATCACAGTAAAAAGGTGCGACCACGTGATCTCAACGTTGGCGACCTGGTTATACGAAAAATTCAAGACCAGTCTAACCGCAATAAATTCTCCCCAAAGTGGGAAGGACCATACACTGTCGTCTCAGTGCCGCGGCCAGGATCTGCGCGGTTAGCCATGGAGGATGGTCGGATTTTGTCCAATACTTGGAACATTGATCAACTTCGCAAGTTTTACGTGTAAGTATTCCAATCACTCTTTTCCTGTTCAATTAGCATCTTTTCATAAAAAGCATGACTTGTTTTCATACAATGAGTGTTTTTCTTTAAGCCCAAATTATACAAATTCGACCTGGGGGCTGATCGCCGGCGGTTAGGTTATTACAGCATTTTTCAAACCGGATTCGCTGGTCGAGCTCATGATCACTTCCAGATAAGTCACTCCTAAATAAGCCGTTTCTCAACGCACACGGGACTATCTGGCTAGTCCTCGGTCATCTGGGTGGCTACCAGTTTGCAATAAGGTTAAAATGTTACTTTAATCTTAACCATCGGCTTGAAGCACATATCCCTGGTCATCATACTTATTTTTTCCCCTCTGTTTAAAATACTAAGGCTTCAGTATTCACAAAACAGAGGCGGGGGCTAGAGGGATATACTTATAGTATGAAACTTATGATGTGAATATGCACTTTCTTTTAAAAAAAAAAGAATAATTTTACATACATGTCATTGTAATTACAATTGTTTGGTTACAAAAAATAAGGATCATTCGATCCCCAGCTCAGTCAGGAGTCTATCTACTAGGGGCTTGACTTCCTCTATGACTGCATCGAGCAGCTCTTCACTCTCGACCTCAACCGGACCCACCAATGCGTTCAGATCTGCATTTGGGCCATGGTGAAGTCGAACCCGGCTGAGTACGGCTGCTGCGGCTGATCGAACCCTGGTTCTGATCGCCTCTTCGCGTCGCCGTGTATCTCCAGGGAGATACTCAAGCAGTGAATCCGCCTGGGCAGTAAGCAGCGATGTCCAGTCACTTATGTTGAGGTTGTCTTGCCTCGGTTCTACCACATCGGTCTTCAAAAGATCAGCCACGGCCTTCAGTTTTTCGAAGATCTGGAGGCTCAGTTCTTTGATTGCCCAATCGGTGTGGCGAATCGAGGATTCAAGAATCTCCTTATCTCGACTGAGCTGTGTAATTCGACCTGCTTGCGCTATACAGAGAGAGGAGATTATTTGCATATTATGGATTCAAGTCTTCCTAATCAGGAATCGACTTACCAGCATTCTCTGATCGAAGTTTGTTGAGTTCAGTTTCTTGTTTCTTAAACATTGAGACTGAACCGGCCACCTCTTTCTTCAGAAATGTAACCTCTCTGCAGCAAAATCAAGGCAGTCACAACCAAGATGCACCCATGCTAACCAAAGGGTAATGGTACTCACCTGCGCAAGCTGTCACGTTCTTTTTGAATGGCTTCTGTACTAGCCATCACAACACGCGAATGGCTTATTAGCCAGGATAATCCCTGTGGTGCCAAAGAAGGAGATCAAAAGTGTCCTAAGTACAATTCAGGCACGAAAGCAGAATTTTATTATACCTTCATAAACTTTTGTAAAACAGCATCATTCAGTTCAGCGGGAATCCTCGCTAGAGCCTCCGACGTGCTCACTACAGGGACAGTTGCTGGGAGCGCCGGCCGGACGCCACGCCCAGTAGTCATCGGCGGTGACTGGGTCCCTACATTTATTCTTTCCCCTGCGGTCTGGACGACTTCCTGGACCACAGGGGTGGAGCGTTCTTCGTTGGAAGCTCCTGCACCAGCTACGACTTCAACCTCCCCGGAGGCGATTGAAGAGCTGGGCGCCGTCTTTCTTTGCCTGACATGAAGGACAATTTGAGCAGCTTTTATTTAAGATTATTGCCAAAGTTAAGGTTCTTACCTTATTTGAAATCCCATTCGCTCCTGGGATTTCTGGGAAGGTTCCCCTTGGGAAGAAGAACCGTCATCGGTTCTTGCCTTCCTTATGGTAAATAAGGCAGCACCCCCCTGGAAATGTCATGTTATAAGCATATTCTTAGGGAACAGGTAAAAACACATAGAAAGGTCTTTACCTGGGCCACCAGACTAACTGGTGGGGCTGCATCCGAAGGCCTTGGCGATTCCTGAGTTGCTGGAACCGTCACAGCCGGCCTTTGTTCATCTACCTCCTCCTCTGTCCGCAGAGGAGGAGGATTTTCCTCCCTGGAACCCCCAGTGGTCCCAGGGGGAAGCTCTCCTCCCTGTATGTACATTAACTTGTCAAATGTGCAGAAAGAGTCATAGAAGGAACGGTCGAAAAGATTCCTTACCTTGGTCGTCCCTTCAACCAGGGAAGCAGAGATAATTGACCCTGAAACCTCGGGGGCTTCAGGAATTGGAAGGTCACCTGCGACCACAAGATCTTCGGTGGTCGCAGGGTCAGCCACGGCCACCTCTTCGGTAGCTGTGGTCCCTACGGGACAGCTTGAGGCGTCACCAGCAGGGGACTCCCCGGTCCTCCTCCTTTTGATGACTAGAGGCACATCATCGTCCTCTTCCTCCTCGCTCCCCTCTCCCTGTACGACGAAGAAGTGATTCCATGTCGCGCCTGAAAAAGTAGAAGGAATGCGATATCTTACCGCAGTCTTTCTTGCGGAACGGGGAATACTTCGTGAAGACCCCTCCCCAGGGTTCAGCTTGGTCTTCTTGGGGGCAGGACTCTTTGTCCTGGGTCTCTGAGAGACCTTCTTCACATTCTTCGCCGTCGGCTTCCGCAGAGAGCCGACATTTTCGCTTGGGAACGTCGCATCAGCAAACTTCCCTAGGAGCTGGTTCACAGTCCAGTACAATGGATTAACGCTGGACACACACAAGACCTGCAGAACCGAAGCCGGGCAAGAAAATTACCTTTCGGCGCTCCTGTCTGAGGTCATCACCTGCATGAATCAAGCTCTGCGGGCGAGGTGATCCCTTAGGGCCCTCTACATCAGCATTGTAGGCCCTAAGGAGGGAATTAGTTCGCCTCTTAATTTCGGCTGAGGGCAGAACTGTTCCCAAATTCAAGTCAGAAAACATAAATTTCAGAAATGACAAAGCACAGTGCTAAAAGGTCGAATACCTTCATTGTAGTCCAGGGTTCCATCCGCCATGGACTTGATTTCCCAAGCAGGATGAGCCCTTTCGCGCAGGGAGCTCACTCGGTTCTTCACGAAGTCTCGGATGACATCCCTCGCTGTCAGCCCTTGACCCACCAAGTGAAGAATCACCTCGGCGTACTTCAGGTGCTCCACGCCCAGCGTCGGGGGAGCATCCAACTCGCTTGACTTCTCTGGCCGCGAGTTCTCAAACCATAAACTGCTCTCGGACGGCGGAGAGCAGTAAAACCACCTCTGGTGCCACCCGTGCACCGAATCCCGCAGAGGTGGGGAGGGATATTCCTTCTTGTCCCTCAGCCGGAAGTAGATGCATCCGGCGGCATTGGTGCTCTTCGACCATACCGAGAAGTAGAACCGTCGGAAGAGGTCCACGCTAGGATATACTCCGACGAAGGCCTCACAAAGATGCTGAAACACCGCCAGAATCAGCATCGCATTTGGGTGGAGGTTGATCAGTGCCCACCCATAATGTTCGAGGATATCCTGTAGGAACCGACTCTCAGGGAATCGGAACCCGCAGCGCAGATACTCCTCGAAGATCACCAACTCGACCTCTCTGACGGTTGGGGTTTCTTGGTCCTTCTCCGCAGGCCGCCAATTGATCAGCAGCCGAGATGGAAGGATCTCCTCTTTCTCCAACGCCACCAGAGTCTCCTCAGAATGGTGGTTGGATCTGCTCCAAGATGCCATTTTTTGAGGAAGATCGGTCGAAAAGGTCGATGATTTTGTGGAAGATGAAGGCGAGAAGATGAGGGTTTTGTGCGGCGGGAACTCTAAGGGTTTTTTGCGGCTGAATAGCTTCCTCAAGAAGCTACCTACTGCTTTTATAGACTCGAGGAGTCACGCCTCTGTGAGTAACGTTCCACTCAAGCGTCCTCTTAAATATTTTATTTATTTCCCATAATGGATATTCTATGATAAACCCTTTAAAGCGTTTCGGGTATCGGATCGGAAATAAAAAGACTTCTTTATTTCAGAAGCTGAAAGGGCTAAAACTCGAGAAGTCTGCTAAGGCTTTTTGAGGGTTATTTACCTTTCTTTTTACTTGAACATTTTGGTGAAAAATATCATGTAACTCAAATTTTGACGTACGGATATATTCTAACTGGGTTATGGTTTGGTTAAAACCATGTTATTTAACTTTGTTTCTGATCGAAGTAATGGTCTAACCGAACGTTCGACTCTAGTCGCAATTCAGTTCTAACCGCGGCCTTAAGTCTGATCGCGGCATCAGGGCAGGTCATGGTGATCTTTTAAAACGCGATTCTAATCGCAGAACTGAAATTTCCTGTGTATGAATGGTCGCGGACTAAGCTTTTGGCCATAATTTCACACAGAAGGTATGAAGAATGTTCATATGAATAAAAGAAACTTTATTTATTGCATTCTTTACATACAAAAGGGATACGATCGATAAAAGCATCGACCTGTTCCGAAAGAAGTTTACAAAGTTCCCCAAGAGACGTGTTGTTGTCAGTAGGATTTACACTGGCAACCCCCAGGCAACTAGCAACTACCCTAAGTCTATCTATATCGTCCCTAACAACAGACGCACTATTGTCCCTAATCAAGTCAGAGAGTTCCCGCTGTTGCTGAGCGAAGTCCCTCTCTCGACGGAAATGGTGCGCCTCTTCTCGGGATCGATCAAGACATTCTGCTAAACGCAGAATCTTCGAGGCCATCTCCTCGGTCTTCTTCTCCAGGGCATTCTTCTCTTCCAGAAGGGTCTGTCCAGAAGGAAGAGATGGAGCAGCAGAAGGCTGATCGCTGGAGCCTCCTACCTCCTGTATTTTGCAAAAATTAGTCATATTAACTAAAATTATCAGCAAAAAGGGAGAAGAATTGTTACCTGTCCCGGTGCATAACCCGTTGATACACCCATCTTGGGATGAAGATCATCATATGGTGGAAGAGCAACCTTCCCATCAGAAGATTGCTTCGCCAACCCAATATGGCAATCATCTGATCGAGGGATAGTCACCGCTTGCCGACCAGGATGTTGATCACCCAAAGGATGGGAGAATTGGACGTGATGGGGTCTTTCTCTAAGGATAAAAGCCTAACTTGCCGAGAGGCATGAACGGGGAGGGTCAAAGGAACTGAAGGAAGAAAGAAACTCGCTACGTTCTTCACCTTTGTTCCACTGGAAGATCCTTCGTCAACGTTGGGTTTCTTCCTTAAGGGGGACAAGACTTCAATCGTTTGAGGCCTTTGTTCGACAATTTCCCCTTCATCGCTCTCAATCTCGATGATTTCGTGATCTGCCATTGGGAGGAGTATGTGAATAGGAAGGAGGCAGGATAACAAGAAAAGGACTTAGGCGTGGAGGGAAATTATGAAGCTTTACAAATCCAAGAACCTGGTATTTATAGCCGCCTGGGTGACGGTTTGCATTCCAGGCGCCTTGGGTTTCGTCAAAGCATTTACAATTTTACCTCGAGATAAAAACAATTCTACGGCGCTATCATTGCCCGTCACGTAATGTCAGAACCCGTCTTGAAAAACCAACCGTTTTCACTTAGTGCGCCACTAAGTGGAGAAGTTAAAGGGCCGGGTTAAAAATCCAATGCACGGTTTTTTAAATTCGAAATAAACACGTCTCTTCGTTTTCTTCGAATTTGGGGGCTAGCTGACGAGGATTGACACCCGGGTCACTTCTAATAAACTTTTGGTTCAAGACAGGTTCGAACCAGACATGTATCTGGTGATGCGAACTCAAGCTGTTCTGAGGGGCATCACCATGAGGTCGCAAGCTTTACGCAATCAGGTCGCAGCTTTACGCGGTCAGACCGTAAGCCTTGCGCGGTCAGAAGTTCGTAGGCTATACGCGAACTACACATTCGGGATATTGCGCGATCAGCCAATATCCCGCGGTCAGAACATCTGCCGACCAAGATACTTGGGATCTGTCTATTCGGTTGCCCATACAACAGGATATTCTAAGTATCCCGAAGATTCCTACACGTGGAGAATCAACCGTCAGAAGGTTAACACATACAGTTATCCATGAATAACACATGTTTAACCTGCGTGGATGTTAAGAGCAGTTCCAAAAAACCTCATCCAACCGTCCGTGCAACCGATTGATGCAGTTTCCTCTACATGGCACCCTTTCAAGCAGTACAAAAGGATGGCATGGAGCATCAATCAAGGGGAGAAAAACCGAGAGATCATCTGAAACATCAACCGAGATATCGGAAGATCAAGAAATCCAAAATCATTTAAGTTAGCCAAGTCTACGGCCCACCTCATATAGCATTTTAGTAAGCCTTCTTTGGCTTATCCTTGTACACTTTTACAGGAAAAATCCTCGCCTGTGAGGACTTTTCCCTCCATTTGTAAACCTTTTACCACACTTAGTGAAATCTCAACAGGACGTAGGGCTATTACTCCCACTATCGAGGGCCCGAACCTGTCTAAACTCTCTGTGCTCCTGTTCACCATTGTTCAGCATACCTTCCCGGAGGGTCATCTTGAAAGGTCTCACAATTACAAATTCTGCATAAGTTCGGCTGAGGACTCTGAGTCCGAATCGTCGACAAGGATGTTGCCCTTCTTTTTGATAGTCCAGACCCAAACATTAGCAAAGTCTCTCAGTTGATTCCCCTGGTAGCGATCCTCGAGAAGATCAACCGGATGACCATTCTGCCTAAGATCGGGGATCGAAGGGCTGTCCTGTGAGACCCCCATTTGAGGATCACCTTGGTAACCGCCCAGGTAGGTTACACACAGCATGATGCCACATGAGCTCAAACCACACAAGCATAGTAATATCATTAAACAAGTATCAGGCCAACATGGCCAATATTACATAGCCAAAGCACCAAAAATGGCGCTAAGTAGAGTTGCTAGGAAAATAACCAGTTTATCAGAACCAGAATCGGTATCCAAGTACCGAACACACAACATAAAGCACAAAGCAACGACAAACAGCTTGACTTCAATCAGCAGCGGAGTTGGAGAGGCTTCTCCCACATCTGACTTGACTTGGTGCATAAACCTTCTAGAACGTGGGCTCGTCCGGGGCACTTCCATCTTCTGTTGAGTACTCGTAACTGAAGGAATCGGGATCCTCGAATCCCTCTTCTACAGTTGGATATAAATGCAAGGGTGAGCACTTGGTGCTCAGCAACACTCATTCCGGGGATTAATGCAATTGTACTTACATGAGGGTGAAACATATGATTCCGGGGTTTTAGTTTCATATGGATAGAGATATATAGATTTCCAAGTCATTTGTTCAGTAAAACAGTACTTTGTCATGAAAATGATACTTTAAACATTAAACAGGTTTTCAATAAAACATTAGATGTAGTGGTTTCCCATGAGTCACTACTTTGTTAACCGCATTATGAAAACATTCCAAAACATTGCTTGTGCTATAACCCATGGATAACATCCACTACGAAAAGACTCCTGAACCTGGGAGTACAGAGTATCCGATACTTCTTTTACGCTTTGCAAAGGTGTACATCTTTTTAAATCCACTGGTTCACTCGGCTTTCAAGTCGGATCAGCTCCATGTGACTTATACACATGTGACAGGGCCGAGATCACACAACGTTTTTACAGTTCAGTATTAACAGTATCCCCGCCCGGTAAATAGACAGTTAAGTCTCAAGTACCGTTGTGGGTCTTCCCCACTGCCTTACTTCCTAGCCTCTCTAGTCTATGTTCCCGCAGGACACATAGCCTTGGTCTATGTCCACGCGAGACATACGACCATTTAAGATTACAACCGCTCACGGCTTAATCAGGTCTAGGGCGCCTTCCTTCTTTTACGCCTTTTCCTCTCATTATTTTTCTGAACTCACATCACTCATGGCCGAACCTTGGCCCACCAGTTTCCACGCGAGAAACCAGATCGACAAACCATGCAGGGAACTGCTAATACCAAAAAGCTACTAAGTTGTGCCTGTCCCATACCAGGAAAGTGGTTGGTACGTTTACAATTCGCATAGAGACACAGCACAAGGTTCTCGTCCTTATGAACCAATAGTGAGGGACATTCACATTCCCTGGTGCGCACCGCACCCTCTCCATACAATCCAATCCTCGCTACTGATCCCTTTTATCAGTTTTCTTGACAAAACGGTTTTGATCATAACTTCTCATGTATTTGACCATTTCAAGTTTAATGTGAATATTCAGTATATGAGTCCTAGGGTGACAAAAGCATATATATGAAGGTTCAATAACAAAAAGGGGTTTCATGATCCATTAGGTAATATCTACTCATGTCATTCAAACATAACTTGTATTTCAAATAAGCATGCATAGTAAGAAACAGTGAATATACTTCATATGAAAATATTGGGTGAGACATGATCAAAGGAATGAGGCTTGCCTTGCGATGTTGGGTCTAAATACTCAGACGGATCTTCAAAGACTTCTTCCGCTCCTTCAACTTCTGACTCTGCGGCAATCAACCAACACACAAACACATACCATAAGCATACAGAAAATAGTTTCCATAGAAATTATTAAGTAAATAAGTCATGCATGCAGGGGGAAAAGGTTAGGGCAAGGTCACAAGGGTTCTGGTTGAAGAAACGGCTAAAAAAGATTGAACGTCGAAGGGTCGACATTCAGTTCATGGCTTTGGCATGGCTTCAAACTAGTCTTAGGATGGTTTTCTGGAGAAGTGATAGAAGGGAAAGATGTAGATCTCAACTCCAGGAATCTAAAGGACAAGGTGGCCTTTCAATTGCTCAACCAGAAGGGGCTGAACAAGGTCAATGCCAGTGGCTGACATGCACTGACATAGTGCTGGACATGGCCAGAAACTAGGGCATGGCTTAACTTTTGATCCAGGGCTCCAATTGATGCAATACTTTGTCTGGGAGGTAGGCATTACTAACAGGAACAAAATACTCAACAGGAATAAGGGCTGAAAGTGGCTGGAGGGTGGCTAAATCCGGCGATGAACTGCGGTGGCGACACGGCACAGAGATTGATCTGGACAAGAGCTTGACAAAGGCATAACTCACAATCTAGGCAGATCCAGGTGTCGAGCTAGTGGAAGAAATTGCTCAGGGAGGTGAGGTGAAGCTAAGGGACAAAGTGGTGTCGGCTGAATCGGCCGGGAACGAATTCCGGCGACCGGCGCTGGAGAAGATGACACTGGAGCCTAGGGGATTTCGCTACAAGACGAATGAGCTTAATTCCAGGCTTCGGAATGATCTCTAGGGCACAACAAGGCTACTGGAGGGGTCAATTTTGCTGGGAGATGGCCGGAGAAGCTTGGCGCCGAAGTCCGGCGAACGGCTGAGGTTCCAGTTTGGGATTTCTTCGATTTGGACTCAATTGAAGATTTTGATTCTACAGGCTTGCTCTACTAAGCTTACTGATCAACTTCTTCTACAGAATCGAGGGTTAATTTGGAGGGAATCGAACGGCATTGGGGGAACTGGGCAAATCGGGAATCCGGCGATCACCGGCGATGGGGATCGATCTGGTGCAATTGGTTGCTACTACACAGAAAGGGTGAAGAGGGGAACTCACTGGTGAACTTGGATTGGAGAATGGTGCAGCGAGATGGGCTGGCACCGTGAGCTCACTCACTGGCTCACCGGAGAAGAAGGTGAAAATGGTGGAGTTTGGGACTTAGCCGATTTTCTGGAGGCTTGAGGCTCTCAAAGCACAGGAAGGGTTTAAATAGGCACGGGGACGGAGCTTGCGAGGGAAAACACGACAGCAGTTGCTTGCGCCGGGGAGAAACTTGTCGGGCGCACGCGCAACGACGGCGACGGCGACGTGATTTGCTTCAGGCGGTGCTGCAGCTTTGCCAGTAATGCCAGGGTGCCTTGGAACTTCGTCCGGGACGGCGCAGATGCGGAGGCGACAACTTAGGTCCGGCAACGACACGTACACGCATGCAAATGCCACGGCAACGGGAGCGCGCGCGCGAAACGCTACTGGAGCGCGGTCCTTTAACCGCTGGGCAAGGCGACGCAACTGTGCTGGCACGTGCGCGCGGGGTGGCTCGGTTGTTCACAACACAGGCGACAAGAAGCGGTGGCCGGCGGCGAGCAAACGCGGCGAAAACACGGCGCGGCTCCGGCGAAGACGCGCTGGTCGTAGCCAACGACCAGGCGCTGGTCGAAAACAGTCGAAAAGATTAGAGGGGCTGATTTGCAATTTTCAGAAATTTGCTTCCAGGGACTGATCTGCAAATCTGGAGATCTGGAGGGCTGATCTAAAATCTGATTTCGCAGATAAGTTGCAAAAGATTATTAGAACTTATCCGGCCAGAGTTTGGTATGATCGGGTAAGATCTGAAGGGTTTCGACCAAATTGGGGAAAAGCAGTTTTGGGAAAAATTAGGGTAATTAGGGTTCTGAGACGGCAAGGGTCGAAACTCAGTTTTAGGATGGGATTTTGGAGGTGATCCCGAAGGGAAAAATGTTCTGAACAACACTTAGAAGGGAATGGCTGAAGCAGATTAGGGTTTGGGTTCAAGATGTGGATTTTGGCTATTTTAGGGTTTGGCAAAACAGGGTGTTACAAATCTACCCACCTTAGAAACAATCTCGTCCTCGAGATTAGGGCAGGTCAGAGAATAGGAAGGGAAATTCTCGGCGGAGATCTTCTTCTTTTTCCCAAGTTGACTCCTCCTCTGAGTGATTGTTCCACTGGACTCTGCAGAATCGGAGGGTTCTTGACTTCAGCACTTTCTCTCTGGTTTCCAGAATTCTAACATGGTATTTTTGACAAGATAAGTCTGGTTGAATCTCAATCTCTGCAGGAGATATCTGTTCTGTTGGTTTTCTCAAGCATTTCTTCAACTGAGATACATGAAATACGTCATGAATTCCGGTCAGTTCTAGTGGCAATTCCAACTTGTATGCCATTTCACCTCGCTTTTCCAGAATTCGATATGGTCCCACATATCTAGGTTTTAACTTTCCCTTCATCTGGAATCTTCGAACTCCTTTGTATGGCATAACCTTGAGATACACGTAATCGCCCTCTTCAAATGATAGCTCTCTTCTACGATTATCTGCATAGCTTTTCTGTCTAGATTGAGCTGTTTTCAGTTTTTCTTGTATGATCCTGACGTGGGCTGTGGCTTCTTCTACCAACTGGGGTCCTAGATGTTGCTTTTGACCAATTTCTATCCAATACAGAGGCGTGCGGCATCTTCTTCCATATAGAGCTTCATATGGTGCCATTTGTAGGCTTGCTTGGAAACTGTTGTTGTATGTGAACTCTGCATACGGTAGAAATAACTCCCAGGAGTCTCCATAATCCAAAACACAGGCCCTCAACATATCTTCCAAAATTTGGTTTACCCTTTCAGTCTGACCTCCAGTTTGAGGGTGGTAAGCGGTACTGAACTTTAACTTTGTGCCCAGGGCTTTCTGCAACTCTTGCCAAAATCTTGAAATGAACTGGGCTCCTCTGTCAGAAACGATAGCCTTCGGCACTCCGTGCAGTACGACTATTCTGCTGAGATACAGCTTTGCTAAGTCCTTAGCTGTATATAGGGTCTTTACTGGGAGGAAATGTGCTACCTTTGTTAATCTATCTACTATGACCCATATAGAATCGAATCCTTTTCTCGTCCTTGGTAGTCCCACAATAAAATCCATTCCGATTTCATCCCACTTCCACTCTGGGATTTGTAGAGGTTGTAGCGGTCCCGCAGGCTTTTGATGTTCTACTTTCACTCTTTGGCATGTGTCACAAGTTGCGACAAACTTGGCAATTTCTCTCTTCATTCCTTTCCACCAAAAATTTTTCTTCAAGTCCTTGTACATTTTGGTGCTGCCTGGGTGTATGGAATATGGGGTTTGATGAGCTTCTTGCATGATCAAGCCTTTGATCTCGTTGTCATTTGGAATGCAGATACGGTCATCGTACCATAGAATTCCCTGTTCATCTTCTCGAAGGTTGGTTGTATCTTTGTTCCTCATGTCCTCCTTCATCTCTTGAAGGTCTGGGTCAATCGCTTGAGCTTGTCGGATCTTATCCTTCAACTCACATTCCATCTTTAGGGTAGTGATGGTTCCTTGGTCCACTAATTCCAATTGCAACCTTTCGAAGTCCTTGATCAGTTGTGTTGGCACTTCTAGCTGTGTTATCTGGTTGTAACGAGACTTTCTGCTCAAGGCATCTGCCACTACATTGGCTTTTCCCGGGTGATAGTGGATCTCTAGATCATAATCTTTGATCAGTTCTAGCCATCTTCTCTGCCTCATATTCAACTCCTGTTGCGTGAAGATATATTTCAGGCTCTTATGATCCGTGTAAATTTCGCACTTACTACCTAGTAAGTAGTGTCTCCATATCTTTAGTGCATGTACGACTGCAGCTAGCTCCAAATCATGTGTTGGATAATTCTCCTCATGAGGTTGTAGTTGTCTTGATGCATAAGCTATCACTTTCCTTTCTTGCATCAATACGCATCCCAATCCTTGCTTGGAGGCGTCACAGTAGACTTGAAAATCCTTTTTGACGTCCGGTAGTAGTAGGATTGGTGCAGTTGTCAGTCTTTTCTTCAATTCCTCAAAACTTCTTTCGCACTCCTCGGTCCAATGAAAAGGGGCATTCTTCTTCAGTAGCTGGGTCAGCGGTTTGGTGATCTTCGAGAATCCTTCCACGAATCTTCGATAATATCCCGCTAATCCCAAGAAACTTCTAACTTCTGTTGCGGTTTCTGGTTGTTTCCATTCAGTAACAGCTTGGATCTTCATCGGGTCCATAAATATTCCTTCGCCTGAGATGATGTGTCCTAAGAAAGAGATCTTCTTCAGCCAAAAAGCACATTTGCTGAACTTGGCATATAGCTGGTGGTCTGCTAGTTTCTGTAGCACTATCCTCAAGTGGTGTGTGTGCTCCTCCTCTGTCTTGGAATATACGAGGATATCATCTACAAATACAATGATGCACTTATCCAGGAATTCCACAAGGATTTTGTTCATTAGATTCATGAATACCGCGGGTGCATTAGTTAATCCAAAGGGCATCACTGTAAACTCATGCAACCCGTATCTGGTCACGAAAGCAGTTTTAGGGATGTCCTGTTCTCGGATCCTTAACTGGTGGTATCCCGATCTCAGGTCTATTCTTGAGAACACTTTCGCTTCTCTGAGCTGGTCAAAAAGGTCATCTATCCTTGGTAAGGGGTATTTGTTCTTAATGGTCATGTCGTTTAGCTTACGGTAGTCTATGCAAAGTCGCATGCTACCATCTTTCTTCTTAACAAAGAGCACTGGGGCTCCCCATGGTGATGAGCTTGATCTGATGAATCCTTTTTCTTCCAATTCAGTTATCTGCCTCTTCAGTTCCTCTTGCTCATGACCTGTCATCCGAAACAACTTCCTAGCATACGGAGCAGATCCGGGTTTCAGTTCAATGGTGAACTCTATATCCCTATCTGGTGGCAATCCGGGAAGTTCTTCTAGAAAGACTTCTGGGTACTCATTGACAATCGGCACCTCTTCAAGTTTCACTTCTTCAATGCAGTTCAATCTCTGCAGGTGGTCGCAGATTGGAGTTCTGTCTGCATGGAATGTAACTTGCTTTCCAATGGCATTTGTCAGGGTAATTGTTTTCTTCTCACAATCCATTAATCCCTTATGCTTGGCCAGCCAATCCATTCCAAGAATGACATCTAATCCTTGAAGGTTTAGAACTAGCATGTCTGCCAGGAATTCTAGATTGCCGATACAGAAGGCAACATTTCTACAGATAGAATTAACAATCATCCTAGCACCAGGTGACTGAATGATGATAGGATGCTCTAAAGCAACCACAGGCAAGTTATTACTCAACAAGCTATCTTTTGACATGAATGAATGAGTTGCACCGGGATCAAATAAAACAACTGAAATCTGAGAGGAGATCAAGAGTCTACCGATCACGACGTCAGTTGCCTCTCCTGCTTCTGCAGCAGTCATGAAGTTGAGTCTTCCTCCGGCGGTTGGTGTTCCTCTCCCTCTGCTGGTTTGGAATCTTCCTCCTCTGGCTTGTGGTGCTCCTCTGGCAATAGTTCGTGCAAGTGCAGGGGATTTGGCTGCCTGAGCCTTAGCAACGCTGGGAGGTAAATGCCGAAGTGGACAAGTCTCTCTGTGGTGTCCTCTTCTGCCACAATGGAAACACTCTGCATTCTTCAGTGTACAATCTTTATAGAGGTGACTCCCTTTGCATCCGGGACATGTTAGAGTTGTTGGTGATGAAGTCCTCTGGGGTCTTGGAGGTGCGGGTGCTTTGAAAGCGGCTCTGGCATCTGGTGCTGGTCTTCCTCGGCTAGAATTTCCTTGAAAAGGGTATGCTATACTTTTCCTCTTGCTGTCTTCTTCTACTATGCCTCTTTTCTCCTCCATTTTGAGCACTCGATTCACAAGGACTTGGAAGTCCGTGAACTCGTGCGTTGACAAGTGATACTGATATGAGTTTTGTAGACCTTCACAAAATCTGTCGATCTTCCGCTCTTCTGTCATGATATCTTCAGGTGCATACCTGGCCAATTTGATGAATTCATGCAAATACTGCTGTCGACGATTTGGACTCGGAGTCCTCAGCCGAACTTATGCAGAATTTGTAATAGTGAGACCTTTCAAGATGACCCTTCGGGAAGGTATGCTGAACAATGGTGAACAGGAGCACAGAGAATTTAGACAGGTTCGGGCCCTCGATGGTGGGAGTAAAAGCCCTACGTCCTGTTGGGATTTCACTAAGTATGGTAAAGGTTTACAAGTGGAGGAAAAAGTCCTCACAGGCGAGGATTTTTCCTGTAAAAAGTGTACAAAGATAAGCTAAAGAAGACTTAAAAATGCTGTATGAGGTGTGCCGTAGACTTGGCTCACTTCGATCCCCCTGATTGATGCGTCATGCCATCCTTTTATACTGCTTGAAAGGGCGCCATGTGAAGAAAACTGCATCAATCGGTTGCACGGATGGTTGGATATGGTTTTTGAAACTGCTCTTAACTTCCACGCAGGTTAAAACACGTGTTATTCATGAATAACTGTACGTGTCAACCTCCTGACGGTTGTTTTTCCACGTGTAGGAATCTTCGGGATACCTAGAATATCCTGTCGTATGGACAACCGGATAGATAGATCCCAGGTATCCTGATCGGCAGATGTTCTGACCGCGGGATTAGGCTGATCGCGTAATATCCCGAATGTGTAGTTCGCGTATAGCCCACCAACTTCTGACCGCGCAAGGCTTACGGTCTGACCGCGTAAAGCTGCGACTTGATCGCGTAAAGCTTGCGACCTCGTGGTGATGCCTCTCAGAATAGCTTGAGTCTGCATCTTCAGACACGTGTCTGGTTCAAACCTGTCTTGAACCAGAAGTTTATTAGGAGTGACCCGGGTGTCAATCCTCGTCAGCTAGCCCCCAAATTCGAAGAAAACGGAGAGACGTGTTTATTTCGAATTTAAAAACCGTGCATTGGATTTTTAACCCGGCCCTTTAACTTCTCCACTTAGTGGCGCACTAAGTGAAAACGGTTGGTTTTTCAAGACGGGTTCTGACATTACGTGACGGGCAATGATGGCGCCGTAGAGATTTTTATCTCAAGGTAAAATTGTAAATGTCTTAACGAAACTCGAGGTGTCCGGGAGGCGAACCGTCGCCCTGGCGGCTATAAATACCAGACCCCTGGACATGTAAAGATTTACAATTTCCCTCTTACGCCTAAGTCTATTTCTTGTTACCTGGCCTCCTTCCTTTTCACTTACTCTTCCCAATGGCAGATCACGAAATCATCGAGATTGAGAGCGATGAAGGGGAAATTGTCGAACAAGGGTCGAATGAAGTCCTGTCTCCCTTAAGGAAGAAACCCAAGGTTGACGAAGGATCTTCCAGTGGAACAAAGGTGAAGAACGTAGCGAGTTTCTTTCTTCCTTCAGTTCCTTTGACCCTCCCCGTCCATGCCTCTCGGCAAGTTAGGCCTTTATCCTTACAGAAAGATCCCATCACATTCTATTCTCCCATCCTTATGGGTGATCAACATCCTGGTCGGCAAGCGGTGACTATCCCTCGACCAGATGATTGCCATATTGGGTTGGCGAAGCAATCTTCTTCTGGGAAGGTTGCACTTCCACCATATGGTGATCTTCCTCCCAAGATGGGTGTATCAACGGGTTATGCACCGGGACAGGTAACAATTCTTTTCCCTTTTTTGCTGATAATTTTAGTTAATATGACTAACTTTTACAAAATGCAGGAGGTAGGAGGCCCCAGCGATCAGCCTTCTGCTGCTCCATCTCTTCCTCCCGGACAGACTCTTCTGGAAGAGAAGAATGCCCTGGAGAAGAAGACCGAGGAGATGGCCTCGAAGATTCTGCGTTTAGCAGAATGTCTTGATCGATCCCGAGAAGAGGCGCACCATTTCCGTCGAGAGAGGGACTTCGCTCAGCAACAGCGAGAACTCTCTGACTTGATTAGGGACAATAGTGCGTCTGTTGTTAGGGATGATATAGATAGACTTAGAGTAGTTGCTAGTTCCTTGGGGGTTGTCAGTGTAGATCCTACTGACAACAATATGTCCCTCGGGGAACTTTGTAAACTTCTCTCGGAACAAGTCGATGCTTTTATCGACCGTATTCCTTTTGTATGTAAAGAATGTAATAAATAAAGTTTCTTTTATTTATATGAACATTCTTCATACCTTCTGTGCGAATTTATGGTTAAAAGCTTAGTCCGCGACCATTCATACACAGGAAATTTCAGTTCTGCGATTAGAATCGCGCTTTAAAAGATCACCATGACCTGCCCTGATGCTGCGATCAGACTTAAGGCCGCGGTTAGAATCGAATTGCGACTAGAGTCGAACATCCGGTTAGACTATTACTTCGATTAGAGACGAAGTTTTAGCCTAGAACATGATTTCGATAAAACCATAACCCAATTAGAAACACTTCAGTACGTAAATAATTGGGTTACGTGATTTTTTAGAACAAAATGTTCAAAGTATAAAAAGGAAAAACTTCCTTTGAAAAGTACTGGAAATTTTTCAGTCCTTTTACACTTTCAGTTCCCAAAACAAAGAAGTCTTTTTGTTTTAGATCCGACGCCTGAGTACTTTATCGGGTCCATCAGAGACAGTATCCATTATGGGAAATGAATAAAGCATTTAATGGAATGTTTGAAATGAGCCGTTCACTCATTAATGCAACGCCTTGGGTCTATAAAAAGCAGGAGGTAGCTTCTTGAGGAAGCCACTCAGCCGCGAAAAAACCCTTAGAATTCCCGCCGCTCAAAACCCTCACTTTTTTCAGCTTTCATCTTCCCCAAATCGCCAGCTTCCGCTTTGATTCTACACCATAGATGGCGTCCTGGAGCAGATCCATTCATCATTCTGAGGAGAGCCTGATGGCGCTTGAGAAGGAGGAGATCCTTTCTCCGCGGCTGCTCATTAACTGGCGACCTGCGGAGAAACACCAAGAAACCCCAACTGTCCAAGAAGGCGAGTTGGTGGTTTTTGAGGAGTATTTTCGTTGCGGGTTCCGATTCCCTGAAAGTCGGTTCCTTAAGGACATCTTTGAGCATTACGGGTGGGAACTGATCAACCTCCACCCCAACGCGATGCTGATTCTGGCAGTATTTCAGCATCTCTGTGAAGCCTTCGTCGGAGTATATCCCAGCGTGGATCTTTTCCGACGATTTTACTTTTCGGCGTGGTCGAAGAGCACCAACGCCGCCGGATGCATCTACTTCCGGCTGAGGGATAAAAAGGAGTACCCCTCCCCACCCCTGCGAGACTCAGTGCACGGGTGGCACCAGAAATGGTTTTACTGCACCCCGCCGACCGAGAGCGGGTTGTGGTTTGAGAACTCGCGGCCGGAGAAAACTAGCGAGTTGGATACTCTCCCGGCGATGAACGCGGAGTTCATGAAGCATGCCGAGGTGATCCTTCACTTAGTCGAACAAGGGCTGACAGCACGTGACGTCATCCGAGACTTTGTGAAGAATCGGATGAGCCCCCTGCGTGAAAGGGCTCATCCGGCTTGGGAGATCACGTCCATGGCGGACACTACCCTGGACTATAACGAAGGTACTTATTTCTGACATTGAAATCCTTTTATGTCATTTTTGAAATGTATCAATTTAATTCGTATCTGGGAACAGTCCTGCCCTCAGCTGAGATTGAGAGGCGGACTAACTACCTCCTCAGGGCGTACAACGCCGAGGTAGAGGGCCCCAAGGGATCGCCTCGCCCCCAAAGCTTGATTCATGCTGGCGACGACCTTAAACAAGAGCGCCGAAAGGTAAACTTTCCACTTGGCCTCTGTTTTGCAGTTTTCATGTATGTCCAGCACTAATCAATCCCATTGGAATGAGAACAGCTCCTAGGGAGGTTTGCGGATGCAACATTCCCAAGTGAAAATGTCGGCTCTCTGAAGAAGCTGACGTCGAGGAACGTGAAGAAGGTCTCTCAGAGACCCAGGACAAAGAGTCCTGCCTCTAAGAAGACCAAGTTGAACCCTGGAGAGGGGTTTTCACGAAGCATCCCTCGTCCCGCAAGAAAGACTGCGGTAAGATATCGCATTCCTACTACTTTTTCAGGCGCGACATGGAATCACTTCTTCGTCGTACAGGGAGAGGGGAGCGAGGAGGAAGAGGATGATGTTCCTCTGATTCTTCGAAGGAGGAAGATCGCGGATCTTCCATCCAGGGATGCTCCAAGCTGCCCTGCAGAAACCACAGCTGCCGAAGAAGTGGCTGTGGCTGACCCTGCGACCACCGAAGATCTTGTGGTCGCGGGTGACCTTCCAATTCCTGAAGCCCCCGAGGTTTCAGGATCAATCATCTCTGCTTCCCTGGTCGAAGGGACGACTAAGGTAAAGGATCTTTTCGATTATTCCCTCCATGACTCTTTCTGCGCATTTGACAAGTTAATGTACATACAGGAAGGAGAGCTTCCCCCTGGGTCCACTGGGGATTCCAGGGAGGAAAATCCTCCTCCTCCGCGGACAGAGGAGGAGGTAGACGAACAAAGGCCGGTTGTGACGGTTCCAGCAACTCAGGAATCGCCAAGGCCTTCAGATGCAGCCCCACCAGTTAGTCCGGTGGCCCAGGTAAAGATCTTTCTATGTGTTTTTACCTGTTCCCTAAGAATATGCTTGTAACGTGACATTTGCATGGGGGTGCTGTCTTATTTACCATAAGGAAGGCAAGAACCGGGGACGGCTCTCCTTCGCAAGGGGAATTGCCCCAGAAGTCCCAGGAACGAATGGGATTTAAAATAAGGTAAGAACTCTTACTTGACAGTAATCTTAGATAAAGACTGTCTGACCCATTCTTCCTGTTAGGCAAAAGAAGACAGCACCTACACCTTTAACCGCCACTGGGGAGGTTGAAGCTAGGGCTAATGAGGGAGCCTCTAACGAAGAGCGCTCTACTCCCGTGGTTCAGGAAGTCGTCCGGACCGCGGAAGGTGAAACAAGTGCAGGGGCTAGGTCACCACCAGTGGCCTCTGGGGGTGGCATCCGGCCGGCACTCCCATCAACTGTCCCCGTCGCAGGCACTTCAGGCGCGCTAGCAAGGATTCCTGCTAGCATGGATGATGCCGCTTTGAATAAGTTTATGAAGGTATGATTACCTCTGTTTCGGTGCTTGAATCGCCTTTAGAGCATACTTGACTCTCTTGCTTTGTGTCATAGGGCTTGTCATGGGTGACGAGCCAGTCGCATGCTGCAATGGCTAGCATGGCGGCTGTTCAAAAAGATCGTGACAGCTTGCGCAAGTGAGGATCGTCATTCTTCTGTTAATATAAGTAGGCTTTAATTGTGACTAACTTGATTTTACTGCAGAGAGGTTACGTTCCTGAAGAAGGAGTTAACCAAGATAAAGCTGAACTCAGTTACAGAGTTTCAGAAACTACGGACTGAAATCAATAGACTTCAGTCTGAGAATACTGGTAAGTCGATTCCCAACTTGAGAAGACTTAAAGACGTTTCTTGTTAATAACCTCTTTTCTTTGTACAGCGCAAGCAGGTCGCATTAAACAGCTCAGCCAGGACAAGATGCTTCTCGAGTCCTCGCTCGACCACACCAATCAAGTGGTCAAAGAGTTGAGCCTACTGGTCTTCGAAAAACTGAAGACCATAGCCAGCCTTTTGAATACCAATGTGGTAGAGTTGAGGAAGGACGACCCAAATGTCAGCGATTGGGCATCACTGCTTACAACCCAAGCAGAATCACTGCTCGAATATCTCCCTGGAGATGTACGGCGACGTGAAGAGACAATCAGGACGAGAGTCCGATCAGCCGCTTCTGCCGTACTCAGCCGGGTTCGACTTCACCATGGCCCAGATGCGAATCTGAGCGCACTGGTGGGACCGGTTGAGGTCGAGAGTGACGAACTGCTTGATGCCGTTATTGAAGAAGTTAAGCCTTTCGTTGACAAGCTCTTGGCTGAGCTAAGGATCGAATGATCCTTATATTTTGTAACCAAACAATTGTAATTACAATGCTATGTATGTAAAACTATTTTTTCAAAAGAAAGTGCATATTCACATCATAAGTTTCATACTATAAGTATATTCCTCTAGCCCCCGCCTCTGTTTTGTGAATACTGAAGCCTTAGTATTTTAAGCAGAGGGGAAAACATAAGTATGATGACCAGGGATATGCGCTTCAAACCAATGATCAAGATTAAAATAATATTTTAACCTTATTGCAAACTGATAGCCACCCGGATGACCGAAGACTAGCCAGATAGTCCCATGTGCGTTGAGAAACGGCTTATTTAGGAGTAACTTATCTGGAAGTGATCATGAGATTGACCAGCGAATCCGGTTGAAAAATGCTGTAATAACCTAACCGCCAGCGATCAGCCCCCAGGTCGAAGTTGTATAATTTGGGCTTAAAGAAAAACACTCATTGTATGAAAACAAGACATGCTTTTTATGGAAAGATGCTAATTGAACAGGAAAAAGGTGATTGGAATACTTACACGTAAAACTTGCGAAGTTGATCGATGTTCCAAGTATTGGACAAAATCCGACCATCCTCCATGGCTAACCGCGCAGA